>JASPKZ010006474.1:337500-1052500 GCA_030220185.1 Diploptera punctata
ACAGCCAATTACAAGTATGCTTCGCAGTTCCCCAGTTGTTATTCTCCTGCACCCAAATTGCATGTTACGTCTATTAAAAAAATTCCAGGGAGGGGTATAGAGTCATTCTGCATGTTTCCAATACAGGGATGTCGGCTTCATGTTCTCTATTTCTTTATGTGATTGTTTCATTTGCTTTAAAACCACATTTTTTCTCTCCCTGTTTAAGTTAAACTGGTGCTAAAATCGTGACGTAATTTCTTGATCTTAAAATAACCAGGCTTAATGTGTTGGTCTATTGTCTGTCACTGACTGTCTAGACATTTAAATGTAAATAAATGACTATAAAATATAGTTATCTTATTCTCTTTAAATTATTTTATTTTGTCTAATTATTTGCCTTAATTTGTCAGTGAATTAAAAATATAATCATTTGCACCAAGTATAGAAGTGTAGCCTATTCGGCATCATTACGAGGTCTTTGTGCGTCAGCCTGTTATTGGCCGATTTTTCAAAGATGGATATTTATTTTAAAAGTTAAATACCGAAAAGTTATTTAAGAAAAATATAAGAAATAATCATAATAGAACATTCTTAAATAGCCTGTTAGCCTGATGAGAGTCTGTTGTTTGCAAAACAACGACATTCCGGTAATTTCTAATTTACATTTTGAAAATGTAAATAGTAATTACCTTAAACCAAACACTAGAGTCTCTAAGTAGCTTGTGGTTTTTATCAACAGAATAAAAATGTTATATTTTGAACAAACAATTTTATAACTCCTAAAAACTACTTTGAAATATTTATGTACAAAATATTTTATTCTGTTGATTTTGTTTAATGTATGTATATTTCATTTCTTTGTTAAAAATATTGAGTTGTGTTGCTGCTCTGAAAGGGGTAGGTATGTATAACGTTAATGATTGTTGCATTAATTATATATTTAGGTTGAAATTTGAAGTACCTCATTTACTAAAAGTTTATGTCTGCTAATATAGGTCTATCTGAATAAATACATATAGAGTAACTTTTCTAAGTTTCTTTGTAGCAAATACCGGTAACCATTTAATTAATTGCTCGCCCAATACAGAAATCTCACAATTCTGAGTTTAAAGAAGCCCTATATAAAGCACAAATATTATAGGCACCAATCTTATTTTTCTCGAAATATTTAACTTCTGTTATCTGTAATCTTTCAGTGGTTCATGTCTTGATCATTGACTTTTTCAGAATCGTAATTTGTTATGAGAGTTGTTTTATTATTTAGTCTTTATTTATTTTTATTTATCCAACATAGATAGGCCTATGTCAATTAATTTGCACGAACACATATTATCCATATTTTACGTTTTGCATGACGTTTGCAGAAAACATAGGAGCCACATTAATAAATAGGGATTCCTAAGAAATGTGTTGTCTCGTGCTTATTAGAGATATATAATGTTAATCATTTAGATGACAAAATATCTGGGTAGACTACTTTACACTTAAATTTGTAATATATGCACATGATATTTGCTAAATAGCCATTAGTTGATTATAATTAAACAGAATGTGTTAAATGCCCGACTAGAGTCGCATTCTTTGTCTCGTTGATTCGTCGCCATTTTGTTTTAATACCTTCGAGTATTCCAAATGATTAGGAATTATTATTTTTTTCAGTGCGTTCTACAGTTTTTTTTCACAAGATATTATTTATTTCTCTTTAATTTTAAATATAATATCATTAGACTAGGCAATAATTTAGAACTGACTAATTTTGTTTGTACTATAGACAGGGGATGTCGCTTAGCGGTAGAAGAAATCGGATTGGAAAATTTATAGACTAAGAAGAAACCTTGCAGGCCTATATAGGACTGCATAATTCAACGTTAGGAGTTCAAACTTTGTATATTAGTATAGTATAGATATTGTTTATTGTTTGGTTATACTGTAGTTATATTCTCACTTTTAGACTTCTTTCTGGTAATGAAATTAATTACAACCAAAACAATAAAATTAGCGTACTATAAGATACGATTGATACAAATGTTATGTTTAAATATAAAATAAATGCCTATAAAAATAATTTAAAAGTGTGCAGTCATTGCACGTAAGTTATAATCAATATTAATGAATTCGTATAGGTCTAGATTATTTTACTGGTTCCGTTAATCAGTTCATAATGAGCATGGTACAGAACCCAGAGATATCAAGACCAAAATAACACCGACATTTTTAGGTGAATAATTTACTATTGTGGAATGTATATTTTTAAAAAAAGTAGCCCAAACTGCATCTACTATTGATTATTTTATCAGATACCAATATTGTATCTGACACTGCCCTAGGGATACATAGAAAGGACAATAAAGATATCAGTTTTTCAGAAGCAGCATTAAATGAATAGGTCTATTGAATATATAGGCTAGGCTAAATATATGTCGGTAATTAATACTTTCAGTTTCAGTAGTGTGCTGTAATAAGTGTAATATAATATGGTATGAAGTTGTCTAAATATATTTACATTGTCAAAAAAATTAATTCGGATTTTTCTAAATAGTCCAAATAATTGATTTAATATGGCTTTTGAAACGTTTTCGAACTTACATGTTTGTTACAGTCGATTTTAAAATATGAAATTGCATAAAAGAGTGCAAAAAGATAGCTTGTACTGAAAAAAATTACTTACTTTCAGAGTATTTAATAAAAAATAGCCTATTAAGGTGACAAGACGACTGACTTGGATGAGCAGGACACGTGTCATGAATGGGGAATGAAAGAGGGAGTGGAAACTTCTTGCAGGAAACCCAGAATGAAAGTGCCCAGTAGGTGGGCCACGAATTAGAAAGGAGAATAATACAAGTATTAGCCAAAATTTGACAGAGTATTTATACAGGGAATGATTTGAAAACATTAGCTCAGGATAAGGATGCATGGAACATATTTGTCCGCGTGGACATAAACCTCCGAATTCGATACTGCCAGAGTTAATTAGTTGATTAGACATCTGACTAAAAATTGGACAGCCCGCGTACTATCCAAAGCACGGTAGGGTAGAGATTCCTCTCTATATGGGCCCTTTCGAGTTGTCATAGGCCTAAGGGATTTTTTTCTGGTGATAGGCTAAAGTTAATTGGAGCCGATGGCATTTGGCTGAACATATTATGTATTGTTGCATTTAAATCTTGCATAGGTTTTAATGTCCTGTAAATCGATATATTTATCTTTAGAGCCTATCTATTATTGATACAAGTACCTAATAATCCTATAAACATATTAAAGGAAGAAGAATATCGGACGTCACACTTTTGGGTGGAGGGGGATCACTGTTGCCTACATATTTGAAATTATTGAAAATGCTGACTTACGGTAAATTTCTGCTTAGCCTAAGTTTTAAACCACATTTCTAACATTTACAATAAGTTAGGCGGATAATAGCTTACATAACTTAGTTGTCCGATATATAGGCCCACGGAAGACCTAGGCCTATATTTATATGCTAACAGCGGTTTATTATCCCGCGACGGTACCAGTCTCTGATTTTTTCTGCAACAAAAATTATTGTAATCCACTTCCACAACTTCATCAAGTTATTCCAATATGGAGGCCTTTCAAAAACAATGTTTCATCTTCAATACCAGTTAAAATGCAGAAAATGATACATTGTTTTTGAAAGGCTTCCATATTGGAATAATTTGATGAAATTTAATAATTTAGTTGAGGACGACTGACTTACCAGGTACCAATTTTATAATTAACACCTCAACATTTGTTGAACTCGTTACAGTTGTTGGAAATGAAGATCCGCATCGACTGACCGCTCGTTTGGTACAAATTCCCATTAAAACACACTTTCAGAATTCCACCAAACACACAACATTACATTAAACACCCATATATGTATTACGTATGTTACAAACTAATAGATAGGCTGTGTTGCTCAAAGTTAGAAGAGTAAGGTTGAATTATTGAATCATAATTAATAATATGTACAGAAGTGAACAAGCGGAAAACTATCACAAGAAAAATACAATCAATATCAATTTTACTATGTCTGCGAATAGACCGACAGAACAAGAAATCCATCAGTAGGATGTGAACAAAATGGTAATGAACGCAGATCAAGTAGACACATTGCAGCTGCAATTTTAGTATTTTATTATTTAACATATTACGTACTTGAAAAGCAACAAGGGCAATATGAATTTATGTATGAATTGAAAGAAATGACTCAGATAAATATAGGATATCCAGACTTGCTTAGCATCACAGTACGATTTTTTCAATCTTCCACCAGAAATCCAGAACTCAATTTTACAAAACATTCTCAGTAAATAGGTAGGCCTATAGGCTAGTATATGTTATAAAATATGAAATTTCAAGTTCACAGTCTATTTGCTTCCAATTTACAATGGAGTTAAGGCAGTATCTATCCATCCATAGTAATTCTGCCCGAGGGCAGGTTTTTCACTGCAATCATAGCATTTTCATGCTATGCTTTGCAGCTTTCCATATCGGTGAAGGATGATGATGGTAATGATAAGGATGATAATAATGGTCGAATGATTTTCGGGGGCCTTTGCGCCCTAAGCTTCCTGACATTTGACTTACAGGTGAGGAGAAACCCCGAAAAAACCTCACCCAGGAGCCTGTCCCGACCGGGAATCGAACCCGGGCCCGCTGCGTGACAAGGCAGCACGCTACCTCGAGACCACAGCGGTGGACAAGGCAGTATGTATGAATATAAAAAAATAATATTCATGCATGACTACAAGTAAGTTAATATACGACCAATAGGCTACGTACATTGGACAACCACTAACTTGTATTCTGTGTGGAGATACAAATCACATGAAACAAGATCGCTCTCGACGATCGGTTTCACAAAAATCACAACTCGTATCTTGAGTAAAACAATTATTTCAGATGAAATCACATTAGAGGGCGAATGTATACTAGATCATGAAAATAATTTAAAACTGTTATATTATATGGATGCGAAACGTGGAGTATCTGAGAATAAAGTTCTTAGAAAAATGTTTGGACCAAAGAGAGATGAACAGACAGGTGAATGGAGAAGACTACATAACAGTGAACTACATAGTCTTTATAGGAAGCCAGATATAATAAGAGCAGTTACATTTCATAGAGTACGATGGACAGGACATGTGGCACGAATTGGAAATGAAAGACGTTCATGGAAGCTTCTTGTAGGAAAACAAGAGGGAAAACGCCCAGTTGGTAGACCAAGAATGAAGTGGGAGAATAACATTAACTATGATTTAAGGGAAGTAGATTATGCAGGGAATGATTGGAAAACATTAGCTCAAGATAGGGATGTATGGGGAGCGTATGTCTGCGCGGCCATGAACCTACGGGTTGGATAGTGTCAGTGAGGTAGTTAGATTATTGTAATGATGAAGGCCTACAACTGTCAATCTCACGTGATGTTATAGAACCAAAAGATTATTCTACCATTTATATTATATGGATGCGAAACATGGACTCTTACTTTAAGGGAGGAAAGGAAATTACGAGTATCTGAGAATAAAGTTCTTTGGATAATTTTTGGATCAAAGAGAGATGAACGGACAGGTGAATGAAGACTACATAACAATGAACTACATGTGCATTACATGTGGCACGAATGGGGAACGAAAGACGTTCATGGAAGCTTCTTGTAGGAAAACAAGAGGGAAAACGCCCAGTTGGTAGACCAAGAATGAGGTGGGAGAATAACATTAACTATGATTTAAGGGAAGTAGATTATGCAGGGAATGATTGGAAAACATTAGCTCAAGATAGGGATGTATGGGGAGCTTATGTCCGCGCGGCCATGAACCTTCGGGTTCCATATTGCCAGTGCGTTAGTTAGTTAGATTATTGTAATGATGTAGGTCTATAACTGCCAATCTCACGTGATATTATAGAATCAAAAGAACCTTAGATTTGAATACAACCTTTACGCCACCGACTGATACCATGGTACGGGGTATCAGACCGAGGCCTCTTAAGTAAACCTTCATCCAGTAATCTAAATTAACAAGCTTATTAATTATCTGAAACCTCGCCCAAAAACACTGTAATGATTTTATTCCAAGTTACACCCAATTCAAAAGCTTATATGAAAATATGGTAGAAGTAACTGATTTGTCACAAATTGCTATGCCTCACATAAATAACACTGAGAGTGTAATTAATATGCTTTAGAAAAATGTACCTGTACCTGAAGACAGAGGTATTAAGAATAGAGAAAAATTGTAATCAAATGGTAAAGAGAAAAATTTATGCCTGAATCGGGAATCGAACCCCGAACCTTCAGTTTTCCGTGCTGATGCTCTAACCATTGAGCTAATCCAGGCTTCCTTCCCATCCAAGCATAAATCCTTCCTTTACCTTACTGTCTTGGTCCCACATTCAAATGCTATGAATCATCATTCACAAATGTACAATGAATGGCTTCTACCTGAAGAAGACATGTAGGGACTCCACATAGCTATAGCATTATTTATTAAATGAATATTAAGAAGCTAAAGCTGTTACTATGATTGAAATAAGTATATTAAAGTACACTACTAAATTATTGTAATCAAATGGTAAAGAGAAAAAATTATGCCTGAACCGGGAATCGATTACAATAATTTAGTAGTGTACTTTAATATACTTATTTCAATCATAGTAACAGCTTTAGCTTCTTAATATTAATTTAATAGAGAAAAATTCCCTGGCCACAATAAGTAGACCCTAAGTAGAGAGGGAAACACAAATGTGGAAATACGAATAAATAGACCTACTTGGAATCATCGTTAAATCATTTATATCACTTCTGATAGTGTATATAGACCTTATTCTATTCTACAATAATTCTGCCCGACGATAGGTCTTTCACTGCAATCATAGAATTTCCATGCTCTGTTTTGCAGCTTTACTAGTGAACTATAGGTGTAGTAGCTTTTCGTTGCTTTCCACACCGGTGAAAATGATGAAGATGATATTGATGGTGGCCGGATGATTTTCGGGGACCGTTAGGCCCTAAGTTTTCTGATATTTGTCTTACAGATCAGGAAAAATCCCGAAATAAACCTTACACAGGAGCCTGTAAACCCCTGCATGTCAAGGCAGCACGCTACCTCGAGACCACAGCGGTGGACATTGTAGGCTATATGGTATTGAAATTCAGAAGCATTGCGTAACTTCTAAATGTTTCAGTAATGTCGCGATATGACTTTAATTTAAGTTAAAGGGACATAAAAAATAAGAGTAAAAAAGCCCTAAAGTAGTGTAAGTTCTGAATTAACAGATTTAAGGTTCGAAAGAAAATCATCTGTAATTTAAGAACAAATTTGTAATGTTAGTTATTTCATGAATTTCCTATTTTTTTATCGGCAGTTAAGGCATTGATATTATAATGACAGAAAAAAAAAAGATTGAGTCTTAGCCATGCCTATAATTTTGTAAGCCTACGTGTATAGAGGCAATTTTATGTAGAACTAAACTACAGAGAAAACATCCTAGTTTATTCCCATCGAATACATATATTTTGATTGTCTTTGCTAAGTGCAAATGTAATAAAATCGGGTATCATTAGTTTTTAGGTGAATAAAAAAATGAGTTCAGATGAGTTAATTCAAATTGCAGCGGGGAAAATAAAGTTCATCTTTCTCTCAACAGAGAGGTAAGGGAAACAAGGTAGGCTATAGTTCACTCTTCTCTAAACCAAACCTCTATAGGCAACAGATAATAATTCCGTCTTTTGTCTTTACAACATACTGTATTCTATCATATAAAGTCGGAAGTAGAAATCACAGCTTTCTTGAACTGTACGTAAGAGCAAGTTTTATGATAAAAATAAGGCTGTTTTACTAAATGTATTTTTATTAGCAAACTGCCTAAATGTAGACACTACTTATTGGCCCTTTTATTGTTGTAAACATATTTGTTGAAATATACATGTATCCTTTTAAACTTTTAACAAATACGTCATATATACATCTTGTATATCATTTCAGACTGATTTCATTTTTTAGTAAATAGAAAACTATCGGATATTTGAACTTGGGGATTTTGGCATTGCGATTTTTAATTTAAAAAATTAAGTTGTTTCTGTAGTAACATAAGTTATACCTTGAAAAAAAAAATGTTTCTCAGATAAATTGGTACCCCATCTTCAGTTGTATTATAGCTGTTAATGAAATAAGTCAGAAGCTTTAAGTCCACAATATGTTATGCTATATGCTATAAATAGACCTTATAAATTGCGCAGAAATGTTACGGACTTGGGTTACCCTGGTTTCGATATGGAATATTATACATGATTTGGTGAATTATTTTTAAGGAATTAGGCAAAGATTTACTCGCCTGTTTATAAAAAACAGGACATTCTCGAATACGAATCTCTTTAAATGGTATCATATGAACTAACTAGGTTGGTTCTTTTTTAAACTGAAGAGAGTAGACCACGGTTATTTAAATGGACAGTATTTCGAAATCATCCATCCATAGTAATTCTGCCCGAAGGCAGGTCCTTCACTGCAATCATAGCATGTTCATGCTATGCTTGCAGTTTTACTAGGGAATTGTAGGTGTGGTAGCTTCCCGTTGCTTTCCACACCGGTGAAGGATGATGAAGATGATAATGATAAGGATAATGATGATGGCCATATGATTTCGGGGACCGTTTGGGCCTTAGAGTTTTCCTGACATTTGCCTTACAGGTGAGGAAAAACCCCGATAAAAACCTCACCCAGAAAAACTCCCCGATCGGGGATCGAATCCGCGCCCGCTGCGCGACAAGGCACCTCGAGACCACAGCGGTGGACTGATAGTATAGGATATTATATTACTAGATCTATTATTACTCCAGTTCACTAAATAAAGCATATTAATAGATTATAATTCTTAATGAAAGCCATATTTTATAATCAACTATTTTATCTTATACCATATAGGTATTATTATCATAATCATTTATAGGCCTATAGTGTTTTCTCATTTACGAACTACGATGAGGAAATTATAACAGTAGTAAGTTACAAATATTTATTGAAATGCGCTCATTAGACATACTGTCGGATGTAATGACGATCGGTGAACAAAAATAATATAGGTCGATAACATGAGATTACGAAATTGCCAAGAGAACTTCCTCATATAAGATGGCATACGAATCAAAAAACCACTGTGGAGTGACATAAAAATGATTGTGGAGAAGAGTTGGAAAGACTTTCATTTTGCAGTCGATTTCATAACAGTTAAGGGCGATTGACGATGATGATAATTGTATAGACTTACATCGGATACTGTTCACATTCCAATAACTTCCCACTAATAAGGTTTCAGAGGTAGAAGTTAAACCTCGGAAATTGAAATTTCTATCTTGACTGTTAGTCCGCGAAAAATGTTCGTTTAACCAACGTCAGGAATGCTTTTAAATCTTACATATAGACCTACATGTTTCAACAGCATAAAATAAGAAGATACACATGGATAAGCCCTATGGACAACAAACGATACCAGATCGACTACGTACTGATACAGGAAAGATTCCGAAATTGCTTGAAAAATGCGAAGACCCTACCAGGAGCAGATATCAATTCAGACCATGTCTTACTAATAGGCGAACTAGATATTTCCCTGAAGAAGATAGGAGGAAGACAGACAACAAATAAGTTTGACTTGGAGAAACTCAAAACTGAAGAGGAAAGGAGAAAATTCCAACAAAATTTTCAGGAGAAAGCCTCTACCATGGAAATCTCATATGGCAATACAAAGGAACACTGGAGTCATTTGAAAACCTCTATACAGATAGCTGCAGAGGAAACAATAGGATACAAAGAGAGCAAGAATATTAAGAAACCTTGGGTCACAGAAAAAATGTTAGAGAAGATGGAAGAAAGAAGAAAATGGAAAAATAGCAATACAGAAGAAGCCAAAAGAAACTACAGGAAACTAAACAACGAACTTAGAAGAGAAACTGACAAGGCAAGGGAAGAATGGATGAAGCAGAAATGTGAAGAACTAGAGAATCTGGAGAGGAAAGGAAAATATGATTTAATGTACCAGGAAGTTAAAGGCTTGGACTATGGAAAGAAGAGCAGGAAAACTATGTGGCTGATTGAGGACGAAAATAATGAAGAAATAACAGACAAACAGGGAATTATGAATACATGGGAAAAATATGTAGAAGAGCTATATGAGACAAGAAATCGTCCGGCTAACTTGGATATAGAAAATGAAGAAGACGTATCAGAAGATGAAAAAGGATTTTCAATTCTGAAGGAAGAAGTTGAACTAGCAATTAAGGAAATGAAAAATGGTAAAGCAATAGGGGTAGATGGAATCCCCATTGAATTAGTTAAATGCTTGGGTGAAGGAAAGAAGGAAATTTTGCGTTTATGCAACAATATATATAAAGAAGGTGAATGGCCCGAAGAATTGACTGAGACAGTGTTAATACCAATACCGAAGAAAAACAATGCAAAGAAATGTAAGGAGTTCAGGACTATCAGCTTGATATCACACTCTGCAAAGATTCTCCTGCGAACACTGAATCGACGTTTACGTTCTACGATGGAAAGCGAATTGGAAGAAGAACAGTTTGGCTTCAGGAAGGGAAAGGGTACAAGAGATGCAATTGGATTGATACGAACAATAGGAGAAAGATATATAGAAAAAGATAAAGACGTTTATGCAGTATTTGTTGACCTGGAAAAGGCCTTTGACAGAGTAAATTGGAATAAACTCCTGAAGATCTTGAAGAAAATTGGCGTGAACTGGAAGGAGAGGAGGCTCATAAGTAGTCTTTATATGAAACAGCGAATAAAAGTGAAGATAGGAGAAGAAATGTCAGAGGGAAGAGAAATTGGAAGGGGGGTAAGGCAAGGATGTCCTCTATCACCTACCCTTTTCAACATCTACCTGGAAGACCTAATGAAGAACTGCTTCAGCAATACGGGAGGCGTAAACATGGGAGGAAGAAGAATAAAGTGCATAAGATTTGCTGATGATATGGCTTTGCTAGCAGAAGATGCAATGACATTGAGGAACATGCTGATGGAGCTGAATGATAAGTGCGAGGATTATGGGATGAAGATAAATATAAATAAGACGAAGGCCATGATTATAGGAAAGAAACAAAGGAAGATAAACATGAGGATTAAAGATGAGGCCATTGAGCAAGTGGAGAGCTTCAAATACTTGGGTTGTACTATCAGTAGTAACATGAACTGCGGTCAAGAAGTAAAGCAGAGGATAGTAATGGCAAAAGAAGCTTTCAACAAGAAGAGAAGCATTTTCTGCGGACCTTTGGCAAAAGAATTACGGAAGAGGCTAGTGAAGTGCTTTGTGTGGAGTGTAGCATTATATGGTGCAGAGACTTGGACATTACGACGGAATGAGGAAAAGCGACTGGAAGCTTTTGAGATGTGGATATGGAGAAGAATGGAACGTATAAAATGGACAGACAAAGTAAGAAATAAAGATGTGCTAGACAGAGTGGGTGAAAGAAGAACAATGCTGGAACTCATAAAGAAGAGGAAAAGAAATTGGATTGGCCACTGGCTAAGAAGAAACTGCCTGCTGAAGGATGTCCTAGAAGGAATGGTCAACGGAAAGAAAGTTAGAGGCAGAAAAAGACATCAGATGATAGACAATATTAAAATAAATGGTGTGTATGCAGATAAAAAAAGGAAAACTAAGTTAAGGAAAGGGTGAAGAATGCTGAGTTTGCAATGAAAGACCTGCTCTTGAGCAGAACACTATGGATGAATATAGACCTAGTAGTGTCATCCGTTCGAAATCATATTAAATGATCTAGAAGATTGTGTAATTGGAAATGTTAGCATTATAAATGTTTTGTTCCACCACATTGAAGAAACATCTGCGTTGGACTCGGCGCGACGCGACATAACGCAGTCGGTATTGGACAGGTCGGGGGTCGCTGAGGCAGACTGAGAACGTGGTGACCAACTACCACGCTCTTCTACTGACATTTCTTGTCTTTATTGTGCGTCTGTGCTCTTCCAAGCAACTGTGAACGTCTGAATACTTAATAGTTTTTGCGGTAGCGAGACACTTACGAATTATCGCAAATTATTTTATACATTTCCAGGTTAGTACAGTCCACTTACTTGCTCTCCGAATCCTTTTAATCAGCGATCGTACGCCTCGATTTCAGAATAGATTCACGAGTTAGATTGTATTAATTACAGTGTAGCTAAGTAACTTAACTAACTCACTTGCACTATTGAACACGTAGGTTCATAGCCGCGCGGACATAAGCTCTCCATATATCCATATCCTGAGCTAATGTTTTCCAAACATTTTCTGTATAATCTATTTCCCTCGAATCGTAGTTAATGTTATTCTACTACCTCATTCTTGGTTTACCAACTGGGCGTTTTTCCTTAGGTTTTCCTACAAAAAGCTTCCATGCACGTCTTTCATTCCCCATTCGTGCCACAAGTCCTGCCCATCGCAGATTACGAGACTTAACTGTTCTTATTACATCTGGCTTCCTATAAAGACCATGCAGTTCATTGTCATGTAGTCTTCTCCATTCGCCTGTCTGTTCATCTCTCTTTGGTCCAGAAATCTTCCTAAGAACTTTATTCTCAAATACTCGTAATATCCTTTCCTCCCTTAAAGTAAGAGTCCATGTTTCGCATCCATATAATATAACTGGTAGGATAACAGTTTTGTATATTTTAAGTTTGTTTTTTGAAAGGAGTTGGGACATCAAGCGTCCCTGTAATACATAATAGCATAGCTACATTTATTAATTTATTTTAATAAGCCCTTCAATAACTTAGTATTTAGACAATGACAGAGTAACGTTTTAAAAAGAAATTGAAAACGAATTTAATCGCTACAGAGATAAGCAAGCAGCTTCAATTTATTTGACTTCTAAATATTCTTTGATTAAATTACACCAGCTTGTCATTTCGAAATTTTTGATATTCTCTCCTAACATTGGCATATTGTAACCCACTTCTAAGGTTGAAGTGCATGGAAGGCGGAGTTACCGAGCCCCAGTGATATGATGGATGATGATGACGGTAATGATGCGCCAGAAGAGGCCTTATCCTAAACTAAACCTATTGAGGTGAATATAATAATGATGATAATGATGACCAGATGATGTTCGGGGACCGTTTCGGTCTTAAAGTTCCGTAACATTTATCTTACAGGTGAGGAAAAACCTCGAAAAACCTCACCCAAGAAACTTGTTCCTACCGGGGATCGAACCAGAGCCCGCTGGGTGACAAGGCAGCACGCTACCTCGAGACAGCAGCGCTGGACTGAATTGTGATTATTCTTGTTACTATTTTGTTCCTGTATTTTGATTATTTTTATTTTTAATTTTCATTTTTCATTATTTTAAGAATCGATCCTAGGGACATGATGCCGCCAAAATATTTAGGTATTTACAAATTCCGACCTCATCGAAAACTGAAATCGCGACTTTCCGACACTTGTTACCTTTATTGCCTTAACCAACTCCGCTACAAAGTGCTCCGTGCCGATTGTTACACCATCGTTGGACATCGTTATCGTGAAAAGCACAATAACATATGGGGAAGTTTCACAAATTATATAAAAAAAACGATTAAAATACAAACTTTTACAGTGTTGGTTATACCTTATGCTGAGCATTTACCCAATAGGTCTAGACAGGACAAATTTTGAGTTTTATTATCATTCATTTCAAGATTAATATCACTTCATGATATTAATTTTAAAAAAAAGGAACTCTTACAAGACACATTGCTTCGGCAATAACGTAAAAGTGCAGAGCCTTCTGATATACTACTGACTACGGGTACCAAATGAAGACCTCCCGTTAATAAGTGGACCTATGACTCGTTTACTCGCTCATATTCGGTCGACAACGAGTACCAATTTAAAACCTCTTGTTGTTAAGTGGACTAAAGAATAATTATCATTGCTAGGTGAACATGTGATTTGTTTACTCAGTTATAGTCGATCGACTACGAGAAAAACTGAAGACCTCTTTTTGTAAGTGGATCAATGACTCGTTTACTTATAGTCGGTCGATAGGTAAAGGTATCCCACTACAGGCCTCAGGAGGTCCTTGGGGTAGTAGGAGGTTAAGACTCCCACTTTTCTGGACAATCGGCACTTAATGTCAGCCCTGCGTGACGGCCGTCTTTACCCCCAGAACAAGAGTCTGGTACTCGTTCCCGTCAGAGGCAGGCTGAATCGACCCCAGGGCCATAGTGCCGCCAGAAGGTTTGGGTCAGTTTAAAAATCCTGACCCCACCGAGCTTGTAGCGCAGTGCCTTAACCGCTACGCTACGGCGTGCCCACGATTATAAATTGAAGACCTCCAGTTGTTAAGTGACCTATGACTCCCTCATAATAATCAGTCGGCTACGAGATCCAATCGAATACCTTCCTTTATAAAGTGGATCTATGATTCGTTTACTCCTTATTCGGTTATTAACTGAATCGTTTACTCGCTCATAGTCAATCGATTACAAGTACCAATTGGACCTTCCGTTGTTAAGCGTTTACTCAGTCTTAGTTGGTCGACTACGGGTACCAAGTGAAGACCTCCCGTTATGAGGTGGATCCATGACTCGTTTTGCTTGCTCATACTCGATATACTACGAGTACCAATTGAAAACCTCCTGAAGTTAAGCGGACCTGGAGCAAAGCTGAATCGAGTGGTAAATATACCACGTTCTTAACATTATACAATTACATACTAAGTTGAGGAAGAATACGTAAATACCAGTGAATATTCCATTCTTTTTAACACCTTAAAATCACTTTCCTAGTACAATGACGTACGGTGCAGAGACATGGAAATCAAATTACAGAAAAAAAAATGTGTAGGCATTAATTTTTGGTGGCGTTCAGATGGATTTTTTAGAACAGATAGGAATAGTACAATTAAACAAAAGATGAATGTTAAAACTTAAATTGTGGATTTCATAAACAATAATTAAAATGATATGGTCATCTAAAAAGAATGACAGAAGACATATAGGCCTATACACAAATTCCAGAATGGGTGTCACCTGATAGAAGAAGAAGACTTGCCAAAAATAACGTGGATTGATAGTGTTTTAAGAGAACATTAGGAAAAAAGGATTGGACGAATGGTCATTGGAATAACAGAAAAATGTAGAGGAGAATGACAGTAAATTTATTTGGTGCAGGAAGATGCGAAACATTATGAAAACTTCTAAATAAATAAAATCACCTTTCCTTAAAAACTGATGATTACACCTTTTTTTTTTAAAGGGAACCCTTCAATTATTGAAAAAATACGATTTCATCAATCATTGAGATATACCCTATTGCAAAGTAAATCTACTATAAATTACATATTTTCTAACTCGTTAACATGTAGGTATATATTATTTGTGACAATGATATTTATTCATAATATTCACTATATATAAAATATGTCACGGATTTATTTCGAAGGTATCCTGCGCCTGCAGAGGATATATTGTCGAACATCGATTTACAGAAACTGCGTAGCCTATATTCGTTTCAAAGAGCAGCAGCCTCAAAGAATAACTTACCGATACCGCCACGGGCAATCGTAACCGAGCGGTTAAGGTAGGAAGCCTTGGCGCAGAGCTACGGGACTTGCGCTGGTTCGAGTCTCCATGGGGGAAGAAATTTTCTCATGGTATTTCGGCCAGTATGGGATCGGTGCCCACCCAGCATCGTGAGGCAATTGGGTAGCTACAATAAGTAGCGGCTCCAGGCTGGGGGACTCGACATGCTAACCACATGTCACCCCTACACTGGCTGTTGATCATCTACCTCTGTGATTGACACATGTGGATGTGAAGGGCCAGCAGCCGGCTGATAAAAGGGCAACCGCTGAAAAGTGGAAAGACCCTCAATCGGATCGGATGCTTTATATATGCTCATGCTTGAGGGTAATAATACATTTTTTGCCCAATGCCACCAGGTTTATCTTTTTAAGATATTTCTGGCTTTCTTCCCTGGCATTGGCGGAATTGCAATCCATTTCTTAGGTTGGGGCACTTGGAAGGCGGAGTTACGTTAACCCCGATGATGTAATGGTTGATAAATGATAATGAAGCGCCAGGGAAATCCTTAACTTAAACTTAACCTAAATTACATAATACATATGTTATAATAAAATTATATCCACCGCTGTGGTCTCGAGGTAGCGTGCTGCCTTGTCACGCAGCGGACCCGGGTTCAATTTCCGCTCGGGACAGGCTCCTGGAAGTTGTTTTTTTTTCGAATTTTTTCCTCACCTGTAAGACAAATGTAAGGAAGCATAGGGCCCAGTGGTCCCCGAAAATCATCCGGCCATCATTATCATCCTTCACCGGTATGGAAAGCAATGGGAAGCTACAACACCTATAGTTCCCTAGTAAAGCTGCAAAGCATAGCATGAAAATGCTATGATTTACAGTGAAAGACCTGCCCTCGGGCAGAATTACTATTGATGGATGTATATCACTTAGTAACTGCGTAAAGTAAGCGAATTCCTGATCAAGTCGAATTTATTGTCCGACTTTGCAGGTTTACAGAATGTAACATTCTTCTGTTATTTAAATGTGTAAGGACCGCAGTGAAAACAAAGAGATTATTTAATGTCGAGTTTCAGGTGAACCACAACATCTAGTAGTCGGATTTCGCTGATATTTTTAGAATACTTTCCTCGTATTATTGCAATAGCTGGTCTATAGTCTACTGAGTTTCATAGCGAGAATTAAAATATTATAGCCGCTAGAGGTAGGCCTATTTTAAAATTTTTGTTTCAGATAAAGACCTATTCCTCGTAGTCCGAATAACGAACTGGACTTAGTTTTTTCTTATTGCGTTTTGCCGAGATTAGTTCCGAAGAAAATTGCGGTGGCTAGAGCCACACACACACAGATTTTACTAGATACGATTGATGAAGATAATGTAAACATTAAAAATGAGTATTTTCATTAGAACAAGCTCTATAGCATAATTTGTGCGGAATTCGATAACTTAGCCTATTGGCACTATCAAATGCAGACGGCTTATGACCGCGCGGATATAAACTCTCCATACATTCCTATCCTGAACTAATATCTCCCCAACATCAGGAATAGGCCTAATGTTAATCTCGCATCTCGTTCTTGGCTACCTGCTGGGCGTTTTCCTTCTGATTTTCCTACAATAAGAGTCCATACCCCTCATTCAAATAAGGATCATACAGCTCACTGTTATGCATTTGTATCCATTCACCTGTCTGTTATCTCTCTTTGATCCAATTTTTTTTCTAAACACTTTATTTTCAAAACGTAAGGACCTAACTTAAAAAAATGTACTGAATAACTTAAAACTTTGGTGAATATATCCAATATAAAAGCATTTTAGCTTTTCACTTCACTGAGGTTTGCTAAGTTAAGTCTACTGAATTTTATCGAAATAGTTTTAATTGCAGCAAATACATTTTATATACATAATATATATTTATAGAATATTGTATAAGCTGTAACTGTACGTTTGCAATATAGCATAGGCCCTACTAATGTAAAATTAGGCCTATATAAAAGTGAAACAAAACGTTCAAATTATTTATTTGAAAAGAAATGTTTGTCAATTTAATCCCGGACATGCTTTGTTATTTTATAAATTCATTTTATGCATATAAGCCTATAATTTGTATATTTTGTTTTTAAATATTACATGTACGTCATCTCAGCTTTTGTCTGATAATCTAAAGTTTTAGAATTTATGAAAAGATAATCTTACCTATGATACTTTAGGCTTAAGGGCATGAGATATACTTATTTTAGTCTAAGGGAAGAAAAACGAAAGATAATCGTAAATAGGATTGTGAGGCGAATATTCGGTCCCATAAGGGATGGAATTGAGGGTGGAGGAAACTCTAAAATGAAGAACTTGATAATGTATATCGTTGTAGTAATACTCATCATCATCATCAATAACAGCGGATGAAACAATAGCAGCAGTATGGTATGGACCTACCGGTCCGATCCTTCATCATTAAAATTGTTGCCTCCAATGAAGTCTAGGATACCAACATCTCTTGGATAATATTGAAAAGCTATCTTTGGAGAGCAAATTTACTCAATCCTATCAAAGTGACCATTAATTTATATTCATAATTTTTCACCCGTTGGTTAATATCTTACATTTAAATTTCGTTTCTTATCTCTTCATTGCTCCTATGTTAAAGTCGTGAAATTCCTGCTACTGAACGCAGAAATCACCTGTCAGTGGCTAGACAATTAAGATGTACAGGTCATATAGTTCTAATGGATGATAGTAGAAATACTTTTAAATGTTTATTGGGGGAAAAATCAATTGGGAAAACCTAAGCTTAGATGGATTATGTTTGATTGGATCATAAGAATCTGGAGACATGAACTGAGAATAAGGACTTGTGGAGCCCTCAGAAATGCGACTTTGAATATACGGGTTCCATAAGCCAGCATTAGTTATATAACTGTATGATTTGAAAGAAGCCTATAAATTTAGGAGTTGAGCAAGCTCATTTTATAGTAACTATATATGTCACATTGTTACTATGTTTTATCATCATCATCATCCTCATCTTCCAGGGATTAAGCCTGTTGGCTCGTTCCGGTTACATGAAAGCTGGAATTGTTAAAAATGTTCAGACCACCTTCTGTGTGGGCGACCAACATTTCTCCTTCCGCGCGGTTTGTAATTTAGCAATAATTTTGGAAATCTTCCTTCTGGCATTCTATCAATATGTTCTTTCCAGTCGTTCCTATATTTAATTATTCGGTCTGTAAGTTTGAAAATATTTAGTTCCTTTCTTATATGTTTTATTAAACAATATTTACGCTCGTCCCACCAGTCTAAATCATCATTCCTTAGGCCAGAGCTATGAGAGAATGTGATGGTTTGAGTCCCCAATGCGAAGAGGTTTTTCAAGGGACTTCGGTCAACATGGGATCAGTGTCCACCCAGAATCGTTAAATTTGTAGGTACAATTAGTAGAGACTCCTGATATAGAAAACCAAGTTTTGACGGTTAGAGGACTCGACCACATCTCATTCTATATATGCTAGATGCTCGTCCATCTCTATGACAGTTGTGGATGTGTGGCCAGTAACCGGCTCATATCAAGGGCATTTCTAGGCCTGTCGCACTATGGTGTTTTGTGCTTGTTAAATTTAAAGATAGGTCTACATACATTTTCTCTCAACAAAAGTTAAATTCAAAATATATGAAACTGTTATTCTGTCAGTTATCTTATATGGATGCGAAACATGGACTCTTTATTTATAAGAATATTTGAGAATAAAGTTCTTAGGATTTTTTTTTTGGACCAAAGGGAGATGAACACCTAAGCGAATGGAGAAGACTTCATAACAGTGAAACAGATAATCTTTATAGGAAACCAGATATAATAAGAGCAGTTAAATCCCGTAGACTGCGATGGACAGGTCATTTGGCACGAATGGGGAGTGAAAGGGGGGCATGGAAGCTTTATGTAGAAAGACCAGAGGAAAACGGCCTGCTAGTAGACCAAGAATAAGATGGTAGAATAACATTAAGCATGATTTGAGGGAAATAGATTATACAGGCAATGATTAAACATCAACTTAGGAATTGGATGTGTGGAGAGCTTATGTCCACGCGGTCATGAACCTATGGTCAGTGAGTTAGTTACAAGAATAAATTGAATAAATATATAGGCCAACTCTGAATTGATCATTGCAATTCTCTTTCTTTCTTTTTTTATTTATTTATTTTTTTATTTTACCCTCTTTCGTGATCCTCTGAATCTCATTACAGAGGTAGGCATAAAAGAGCGGCGAGGCTCTCTGAATTTATGGTTACAAGTATGAACCACCGAACACGGCATGAGAGCACACCCATACCAAAGTGGAGATTTAAAATTCCCTACTCCAGCGGGTATTGAAACCGGTCCACCACAGTGGAAGGCACGGCGATGATCATAACCGTACTCTGAAGTTTGAATTTATTGATTACTTCGGTATTTTTGTAACATGTTCTAATTACTATGAAGATATCACTAATTGAAGAGTCGCTCAGAACTTGACTTCTACATGGGAAATTATTAGTAATGCTACGTGGTACTTTTATTTTCGATGTGCAAATCAAATTTGAAAAAAAAAAAAGTTACAAACTTGTTCCTATCATCTATTCAATTAATGTTGAATATTTACAAAATTCTGTACAGCTTAGGCAAATGCAGTATTTTCTGCGTCATAGGCTGGTGTGTTTATTACATTGCGACCACGTAATCTATTAAAAATGGCCGTAAACAAGGAAGGGGTTCAAGCCGGAACTTCGTCGCGACCTTCTCAGGGACATTGGATAGAAGCAGGATACAGATATTACTAGAAAACTGAAGGCTAACAAAGTTACTGAAAAAAAAAAGAATAAAATTAAGCAACAATAAGATTGTCTGATATACAGAATCAGAAAATATACCGGTACTAGATTAAAAATAAACACAGTTCAACGGATGCGGTAATAACAATATTGAACAAACTCAATAGACAGCACTTGGTCTTTATATAACTTAATTAGATTTTATATATATATATTATATATATATATGTCTGTATAATAAAATAAATTAATCATATCGCTTTCTTCAGATTATATCTGTCCAGACCAGTTTACTTTTTTATCTGCTACAATATAACTAGGTAAAATAATTACAGGAAAAATTGTCATTCTACAATAGTTTATAATTTCCATTTCATGCTACTTTTTTTATAAAAAAGGTCATAACAAAAAGTTGTGTTAAGAGAAATATATATATATATATATATATATTTTACCTTGAGATGCTTCAGATATCTAGCTATTCGCGTTCAGGCTTCTTGTATTAGTAGACTTACCTATAGACTCCGTTCATCTTTCGTTATATATGTCTTTGTCTATTGTATTTATTAGACAAAACTTTCCTCATTAGAGGATTTCCACAATGACAAAGTGATACAGACAATGAATTTTAGAAATTGATGTAATACTAATGGTATATTTTAGGAATTAATATTTTGAGGTTCTTTTAATCAAGTTTTTTTTTTTTTTTTTTTAGTCTGTAATCATCTTACCTCAATTTAATGTTGATTTGTTTTCGAACATGTTTCGATATAATCTTCTGTATCTTGTCAATCTGAAAACGATATAGAATATTATATTGAAATATGTTCGAGAACAAATCAACATTAAATTGAGGTAAGATGATTATACACACTCAAAAAAAACTTGATTGGTATATATAAATATATATATATATATATATATATATATATATATTGTGTGTGCTTCTTGATAAGCAACTTGTATTACTAATTACCTGCAGCTCCGCCTATCATCTTCTTCCTATGCGAGCTTTGGTTCACAGATAGCTGAGACGGACTTTAGACTTAATTTTTTTTAGAGCTAGCCAGAAAATAACAATATCGGTCGTAAATAATAAACTTTAAGATATAATATAGGCTATATGTTAATAAGTCAATTTTTCTTCCGGGAAAGACTCAACGGCAAAAGTCACTGGACTTTCTGTTGTCGACATAGTAGATGGCATAAAAAATGACATATCATGTTCTTTTTATGGGACAGTTATAATATAATTATTAAAATACAAATAATATTGCATTGGATCTGTAAGAATTAGAATAGTTACAGGTCGATCTGCAATAGCAATGTTAGATGTTATTTTGTGGGATAAACAGATATTCAAAGAAATTAAAATCCATATATATAAATTAATAGTACCTTAAGAAATTTAATGACCTATGAAGCAGAAACTTGGACTATAAATGCCAAATTAAAGTCCAAATTGCAACCTACAGAAGTTGATTTTTTAAAGATCTGCGCGATGCTCTAAATTTCACAAGATCAGAAACAGTATTTCCAAAAAAAAAAAAAAAAAATTAACGAAACAATTATACAATTTGTGGGAAATAAACAATTACAATAATTTGTTGGTTAAGAAAAGAAATGAAGATATAAGAAAAGAACTAAATACTTTCAAACTTACAGACCGAACAATTAAATATAGGAACGCCTGGAAAGAACATGTTGACAGAATGCTAGAAAAAAAATTTCCAAAATTATTGCTAAATTATAAACCGCACGGAAGGAGAAATGTTGGACGCCCACGCAGAAGATGGTCTGAACAATTTTAACAATTCTAGCTTTCATGAAACCGGAACGAGCCAACAGGCTTAATCCCTGGATGATGATGATAATGATTTGGACACATGAAGAAGAGGAATGTAGATAGATTGTCAGTTAGGAATTTGAATTCCAAATCGGAAGAAAAGAAGAGGGAAACCTAAGAAGACATGGAGAGAGGAAATATGAATTTGAAGAAGGACAGGGGACTGCAGGATGGTGACTGAAAGATAATCGAAACTTAATATTGGACATAGGAAGATGTATACATTTAAAACATGTTAATGAAAATAATCTTATGCGTTCAGTTTCAGCAGCATCAATCATCATACTGGATGTTGCAGCGAAGAGTGACATGCTGAAGAGGAACGGATGTTCTGAAAGGCCTACAGACATAAAGATTACATATTTTATAAGTTGAGGACGACGGATTTTACCTAAGAAGGTATATTTTAACTTATTTTATTTTATGACTTTCCATTTGAGTGCGTGTACAGTACACCTAGTTAAAAATGCTGTAAATTAAAGGAATTGTGAAACCCCAATAAAGGCCTCCGTTAGTTTTCACCAGTAACATATCCACTTGCACATAATGCTGTATCAGTTTTAAATGTGGAGCATTTACATGAATGATGTTTCCTGGAACTATAAAGTCTCGTTCTCCGGTGTTGGTCACCAGGGTTTTCTGGGAACGAACGTGCTTATGCGACACCATTCAACGCTCTTAAAGAGGAATTCGAGATTACTAATAACTAACATAAACCTATACGTATTAAATGTTTATTCCAAGAACCAATATGTCTATTCTAAATTTAAACGTTACACGCAATTCTAAAAATACTACAATTACATCCATGTAATCGAATAATCAGTTGAACTAGTTGGACGTTTTGGAACACAGCTCCGGCTAAAACTTATATTTTACTTCAATCATTCTAGTTAAATGCACTTGTAATAGTTCACTATTTAAGTAAAATAAAAGTATATCGCTATGGTCTCATGGTAACGTCGTTACCTCGCACGCAGCGGGTACGAGTTCGATCCCTGGTTGGAACAAGTTTCCTAGGTGATCTTTTCGGGATTTCCCTTCAGCTGTAGGCCAAATGTCGGGAACTTTTAAGGCCCTTATACTACCCGAAGATTATTTAACCATCATAATCGTAGTCCTATCATATTCGGCTTGTTTGGTATGAATGTATGAGTGAATTGTGAGAATTGTCTTAAATGTTCATAGACAGACATGAATTTTTGTCTCTTTGTAGTGAACACAGGGTTTTAAAGTGAGAAAAATGCATGTTTGTCCATGAATGCCTGGGCAGTTCAAAGGAAGAGTGCCAGAGTGCAAATGTGGAAATGTTAGGTTCAAAACTGGGTTCAGACATACAATTTTCTCGTTAGTTATATTTGTTATCTAATTTTTAAGAGTCATTTTAATTACTATATACATTACCTTAAGGAATTTATAAATTACATATGCATAATCTCTGAAAAGTACGCAAAGCTTCTTCTTCTAGTTCTACACCCTTTATGAGCCCTGGCTGCTGTCCAATGCCCTTCTTCTCTATCCCGGACCCGGAGGTCCTCCTCTACTCCATCCATCCATCTCAGCTTCTGTCTTCCTCTTCTTCTTCCTCCATCGTGCTCAATAGTCTCCTCCATTCTCATTATATGACTCTCACCCATCTCAGTCTGCCTGTTTTAATAACATTTACAATATGTGGGTCTGGATACAAATTATAGATTTCACGTTATATCTTATCCGCAATACTCCACAATCATTTGTGGGTCCCAGGATCTTCCTCAGGATTTTCCTTTCAAAGATTCTCAGTCTTTCTTCATTATCTCTACTAAGCATTCACTGCCATAAATAGCAATTGGTCTCAGTATTTGTTTTGTAGATTTTTAGTTTTGCATCTAGACTTAGAATTTGTGATTTGAATTGGTCCTTAAGTGCATAATAGCATCTGTTGGCTTGGAGAATTCTGCTCCTTATTTCGTTATTAATATTATTGTCATCAGTGATTATAATGCCCAGATATTTAAATTCATGCACAATTTGAAATTTAAAAGTTCTTAGGAAAATTTTGGGACCAAAGAGAGATGAACAGACAGGTGAGTGGAGAAGACTATATAACAGTGAACTACGAGGTCTTTATAGGAAGCCAGATGTAATAAGAAGAGTAAGTCTCGTAGACTGCGATGGGCAGGACATGTGGCACGAATGGGGAATGAAAGACGTGCATGGAAGCTTCTTGTAGGAAAACCAGAGGGAAAACGCCCTGTTCGTAGATCAATAATAAGGTGGGAGAATAACATTAACTATGATTTGAGGGAAGTAGATTATACAGGGGATGATTGATTAAAAATAGCTCAGGATAGGAATTTATGGAGAGCTTATGTCCGCTCGGCCATGATCCTACGGGTTCGATAGTAACAGTGAACTAGTTAGTTACTTCTAATCGGTCTTTAGCTGCAGTCTGTTGGAGATCTGCATACATTTTGGCGCAAAGTTTACACAAATTAAATGCAATCTGTTTTTAAGTACAGGCAACTATTTTTACAATGTTTGACAATCAGATATAAAATCTACAATGAATGAGGGTATGACTAGGAGTACCAATGAATGAAAGTGAAGCGTTATGGCGTGATGCTTGCGCGGACAATTACTCAGTATGAATGAAGTCGAGATTTCCGTCACGAAAGTGGCCTAGGGTACTAGTTACACTGAGCAACAAAAAATAAACTTTTCTTTTTGTCTCAGAAAGAAAAATATGTGATTCTGATAGTATTTTTTCTCCTGAATTCAAATATGATATCGGGTTTTCTCCATCACGCAAGGTTTCTAAGAGACAGGCATTTATAATTTCAAACACTTTAATATTTTCTACATTCGTAACTACACAATATTCTAACATTCGGACTCACCTAGAAAGTAAGAAATGACGATTTTCTGCTATATTTCGCTTGTGGAGCAACAGTGGTCCAACAATAATCGGCCAGCATATTAGGATCCCATTTCCCTTGGTATCTCTTTTCCATAGCTGAAATCTCATGATGAAAGTGTTCCCCGTGCTCATCGTTCCCTGCGCCAATATTCTCCGGGAAGAAATCTATGCTTATTAAAAAAATAATTATTTAAATCCATTAATTGAAATTGAAATAAAAACTGTGGGTGATGGAGAAATTCCGAATACATATTTGAAAACACGATAAAAAACTGCATTAAGTGCAACTATTGATACTCATGAGACAAAAATCATGTTGACCAGTGTTATTAATTGGCTATTTACAGTCCTATGATTAGGTCTCATTGGCAAAAAAAGTTTGCTATTATTCCTGAAGTGGAATTGAATTTATTGAATTTCGTTACACCATTCACATTAATGAAAAGGAGTAATATGCTTTCTTCGTTACATAATGATTTATAGTTATTACATTTCGAATGAGATGAGAGAGACCGTGAATGAGGGAATGATTTAGAAAGTACAGTATTAGCATGATGCGCATATATATGGAGAAGTTTTATCCGCGCGGAAATTAAACTTCAGTTTCTGGCCAATCTAGCAATTCCTAAAGATAAAATACTTATTATTAAGCCCAGCTGTCTTAAAGTAGAAAGGGCAATAATCTTCTTTAAATCATGTTCCAAATTGTGCTACTAGTAGAGAACAGCTAGTGCTAGTAGTAAGGTCAGTTGTTACACTTCATTAAATTAATTGAGGTGCCCAATAATTTTTTTGTTTCAGGTAAAGGTCTCGCTGCTGTTTTTATACTGGATTATGCTCGTACAAAAGATTTCACTGTGAGGTATAATAGTATAAATTATAAAACCTTTATTTATTTTTTTCCCCTAATGTATTCATTAGGCTTGTCCACCAAGAAATATATTTTTTTATCAGTTTTGAATGAGTATATTGTAGGATTAATGGCATTCTGTGACCATATTAAATAGCTGTAACCGAGCTTAATTCTAGATCTATCTGTAATGACATAGCCCAATGTTAAGCCATGGACTCTCTTTTGTCATCTGCTTAGAGTGATCCTAACATAAACAAACGCCAATTGTATCCTTCCGTCATTCGCGCCACAATTACTGTCACATTGACAGAGAGCACGTGCGAAGGTAATAAAACATGTGATCGTTGAATGGGGTAGATTACAATAAAACTGGTGAGATTTTTCATTGAATTTGTGAAATACATTTAAAATAACAAATTTTGGTCACTAGTCAAAGGTTTAGCAGACTTGTGTTTTAAAAATTTAGGTGGTGACATAGCAACAGAAGACTCAATACTTTTAGCCATTTTGTTGCATCAGAATCGACTGAAGCATGATTCAAAGCATCATCCATTGTAATAAACTATTTTAAGTTTTAATTATTTATTTAAGTATATTTTAGGATATTTTCTATGTTTTGAATATTATTTCCATTCACGAAGAATAAAAAGTATATTCAGAGGATATATTTTTAATTTAATGAAGGGAATTACTTTTTCGTGTACTTACTGCTTCTACATCGTATGTCGGTGTTCATAATCAATGAAAAGTGAGCAGGTCACATGGTTTTGTTTTGATGAGGATCACTTTAAGAGCGAACAGCCTATAGACTAATTTTGTTACCTTATTTGCCTATATATGTCATGAGTGGTCGACATACCGACCCAATGAGACTCCAGCAGGCAACTATGTATTACTACTATGTTGAGGTCGGTACATTTGTGCTTAGAAGCCTTTTTATTCAGGCTTGAGGATCTTTCACGAGCCTGAAAATTTTCAGACTCGGGACCCACGGCTTGGAGTCTCTTCCGGAGGACTTGCTCCTTGGATTATTTCATCATAATTAAAATCCAACGACCCTGTCTGGGTTTGAAACTCCGACCCTCGGGACCAGAGATAAAGAGCATAACCACTAGTCCACCGCGGTCTTAATTGTAGGTACCCTACCCAAAACCCAATTTCATAAAGAGTTCGCCAGAACATTTCTTCTTCTTCTTTCTCTTAATTAAGATTGTACAGTATGTTTCAACTTCCTTCTTATATTAGCGGAAACTCTGTTTCCACTGTGTTGGCGGTGTTCGCAATATTAGGATTCCATTTGCCTTGATATCTCTTTTCCATAGCTAAAATCTCCTGAGTTAGATCTTTTGGTTTTATTTTACAATGGACAAATGGACGAAAAAACGCTTACTAAAAATAATTATTTGAAATTGAAATAAAAAAACTGTGGGTGATGGATACATTCCGAATACATATTTGAAAACACGATAAAAAAACTGCATTAAATACAACTATTGGTACTCATGAGACAAAAATCATGTTGACCAGTGTTATTAATGTCTTTAGAATGGTCTCACACAAGGAGATCGAAACGTTAACGAATTCTTGAATAAACATAACTTTGACTGAGATAACGAATTTATTATTATTAATCATCATTTCTGTATACTGTATTCACGTAGACTTTCACGGCCGGAGTTGCTATGATGATCTTGAAGAAGATTTTCGGGCTGTAGGCCGTGGTCGTGAGGCTTGTAGTTCCCCGACGTTTCGCCAGAGACTGCGTCTGGCATCCTCAAGACAACCCTTGAGGATGCCAGACGCAGTCTCTGGCGAAACGTCGGGGAACTACAAGCCTCACGACCACGGCCTACAGCCCGAAAATCTTCAAGATCATCATTTCTGTACACGTTTTCTATTTATCTGTGGGCATCGTACTTGGAATGACGGAATGGAAGATAAGAGTCTCCTTAAGATTTGATAGGGCACAAAGCCATGGTGAAGGAAACACAAACATTCATAAGTTATATTTATTGTAAGTCGGAAATTAGACACAAGGACGTGAATTAGTTACATTCTTGTTTTTTTTGTACACATATTCCAGTTGTGTGTCTCGAAATATAAAGCAAATTCCTTAGCAGAGCTGACGTCATATCTCGATTCAACTACAAATTGAATTTAACGTTTTTTATTTAAAGCTGAACTCGTTTGTCTTGATAATAAAACCGTGGAATTACAAAGGAGTGAGAAATAATCGTATTTATAACACGATATGCAACTTAGTTGCCTCAAGTTGTGTTTCCAGTTACTTAAATTCATCAAAATTAAATGCAACTTTACAAATGTATCGTTTGTTCATGTCTTACAATACTAGGGCATTCGATAAGTAATGACAACACTATTGTAAATCAGCGAGTGGCCATTGTAATCTTGCAGTATGTTATTTATCAGTCTTTGTTGTATAAATCTGTAGGGGAGAAGGTGGTAATATGGACCATTTTTTTAAAATTTGTGATAGAATTTTGAATTCCAATTGCATATAGTACCTTACAAATCGTCAGTAGTATTAGTATATGACTATAATACACCGTGTCCACAAATATAGTATCACATTTAAAACTACTACTGCGTCGCTTTGGATAATCGTATCTAAATGAAATTGGTGACAATCAAAAGAGAAACTCAAAACGTTTTTCTGCTGTACCTCATAGACATTGAATGTGGCCCCCACGAGTGACGCTGCACACATCGCTGTCTGCTAAATATCCAACACTGAACCCATATCGACCACAAAAACCATGATTAAATTTAGTTTATTTTCTGTATTGTTGTCCATTATTCTCCGTTGTTGACATTGTTAACATGCACAAACCTTTTTGAGTTTCTCTTTTGATTGTCACCAATTTCATTTAGATACGATTATCCAAAGCGACGTAGTAGTAGTTTAAAGTATGATACTATATTTGTGGACACGTTGTATAGAAATACCAATACTTACTTACTCACTGGCACTATCGAACCCGTAGGTTCATGGCCGCGCGGACAAAAGCTCTCCATATATCCCTATCCTGAGCTAATGCTTTCCAATCATTCCCTGTATAATCTACTTCTCTCAAATCATAGTTAATGTTTTTATTATTGATTTCGTACATCTCAATGATGGATAAATCATATTTGAAGAGAAAAATTATACGCTCAGACCGGGACTTGAACCAAGGGTCCCGGGTTCAAGTCCCGGTCTGAGCGTATAATTTTTCTCTTCAAATAGTTAATGTTATTCTCTCACCTCATTCTTGGTCTACCAACTGGGCGCTTTCCTCCTGGCTTTCCTACAAGAAGTACTCTTTTTAAAACATACGTTGGATACTTTTGAGTTTTCACATTTTTTTCAAACGTGCGACAAAATGTGGATTCTGGGAACTGGGGTTGTAATATGAAACGCATGTTTTGGACCCATAGTTGACCTCACTGCGATCTCTTGCATGCTTCTTTGCACTTGACATTGGCGACAGAACAAGCTATTGCTTTCCAATGTTTCATTCACCACCAAAATATTTGGATCTACATATTTCTTGACCTTTCTGTAGAGGGTTGCAGTTCGAAACACATTTTTTTTTATTGCGAAGCGTACTTATTCCCTTTATCATACATTCTTGCCGCCATTTTCGCCTCAGCTCTTCATTTTCAAGTCCTAATTGATTTCTGGTAACACGGCACATGAAATAAAGGAAGGGGTCGTATTATGGAATATCTTGTTCCATGTTACCACCAATCGCCATTTTTAATATTAGTGATCTATTCACGACCTAAAAAAATTAATTCAAAATTAATGCAATTTTGAAATTCAGTTAATAAACAGTAATTTACAATAGAAAAAACACGTCACTCATATTAATGCAAGGAGTAGAATTAATGTTGAATCTTATCTTGCTAAAAGCTTCAAGCTGCGACAATCACAATACTTGCACTCACAACCGCACACAAAATAATACTGAAGTAATCTGCTTCTAGGAGTTAAAGGGAAACCAATTTTGGAAATTACAGTGATTTCTACAAGATGGGCAACAGCTACTTTCCAGAACTATCCTGTTTCATTTTACAACCCTGTTTCATAGTACAACCTCCTCCCCTAATATTGAAAATCTCGAAATAGCAATATTTTATTAATACATTCACTGTTACTCACATTTAGTAAGTAATAACGCCTTAAAAGATGTTCAGTAGAATTTGTTTAGAAGGTGGAATTGGGAAGTACTCGATAATTCACCAAATTCACCAGACATGAGCCCTTGTCACTATGACTTATTCACAAAGATCAAAGAATCTCTATGAACCATTTGATTCAACCAAGAGTCGAAATCCAGAAATCTCTAGGTCGATCAGATGAGAGAGATATCCAGAAATGGTGCTGCAAATGGAGTGCGCCGTATTCCAAGGATTAGTTGACGAGGGATTGTAAATAAATGTAGTAATGTCAAAAGTAGCCTAAATAAATGTTATGTAATGTTATAACAGTATTGCTATTGGGCCTACTTATCGAATGCCATAGTACAAAAGTATTATGGACGTTTGACTTCAGTTTTCGTGATCAGGAGATAAGGATTGGTAATTTGTGTATATAATGAATTTAGTGTTTTTGGTACGAGGCTATTCGCGACAACAACTTTTTGCGAGTGTTTATTCCTTGGAATTAATTCAAAATTTGAACTCGGTACCTCCCAATTACGAGCCTCGAAAGCCCTAAACCGAGGCTCGTTACTTAGATTTTATCAACAACGAATCTATGGAAATGTAAATGCTTCTATAGGCCTAAATATTAGATCTGCAGCGGTTACAGATCTATTTTAAGCGAGTGTCGTATATAAATTACACGTGGTGTACTTGGTGGCAGGGGAATCCCCCGCTTCTCTACGTCAGTAGATGGCATTATCATCGCAAACAACCATTTTGCGTTGCGAGATAATTGTACAAGAGCCATTTCGCAGTGAACGAAGACATTGTTTCGCTCTTCTAGATTAAATTTGAGGCGCTGCTAGAAAACTGTTAAGTATTATAAATTTACTCAATGTTTTGCTTTAGTTATGTAGATGTTACAATTTTGTGACCGAGTTTTTTTAGGTAAAAATGTATTTCATTTTAAGCGTCTCAGGCTACTTCTCTTGTGTATATAAAATTTTAATTTACGTATTAGCTTAATATAATAAACATATAATGTTAACTAACATTTTAATTTTAAATAAGAATTCTCCGTATGAGTAATTACTCATGTACGGAGAAATAATTTGATATATATATAGGGGCACGCTGTAGCGTAGTGGTTAAGGCACTGAGCTACAACCGGGAGGGTCGAGGGTTCAAGTCCCGTTGAGGTCAGGATTTTTAAACTGACACAAACCCTCTGGCGGCACTATGGCCCTGGGGTCGACTCAGCCTCTAACGGAAATGAGTACCAGACGCTTGTTCTGGGGGTAAAGGCGGCCGTCACGCAGGGCTGACAACCCGGCCGACATAAAAAGTGCCGATTGTCTAGAAAAAGTGGGAGCCTTAACCTCCTACTACCCCAAGGGCCTCCGGGCCTGTTGTGGGATCACTTTACTTTACTATATATATACACACATCCATAGTAATTCTGCCCGAAGGCAGTTCCCTCACAGCAACCATAGGATTTTCATGCTATGCTTGCAGCTCTACTAGGGAATTGTAGGTGTGATAGCTTCCCGTTGCTTTCCACACCGGTGATGGATGATGATGGCCATATGATTTCGGGGACCGTTTGGGCCTTAAAGTTTTCCTGACATTTATCTTACAGGTGAGGAAAAACCTCACCCAGAAAACGGCCCCAACCGGAGATCGAACCCGGGCTCGCTGCGTGACAAGGCAGCACGCTACCTCGAGACCACAGCGGTGGACATAATATATATATAAGTATCCAAATTTACTTACATGTTTCTATCGATAATTTTTAGGTTATATGATTTCTGTCATTGTTTTCGCCCTTTCGTCTTACTTCACATAAATTTCTCCAATAATCGAGATCGTAATTAAATAATCAAGATAAAAGCTCCCTTGAAAATCTAGCAAATTAGAAATGCATTTAATAATTATAGCAGTGGATAATAACCTAGTTTTATTTTAGGGGAATAAAATTATAAGATTACAAGAAGTCGATACAGTACATTATTACAATAACAATTTACAAATTAAATCTAAAAAAAATACCATATGTAGCAAAATTTAACCAGAGTATTTTGACTGAATTTGTTGTTGTACAGTGATTACAACTTTTGGTTTAGCTAGTCTGTGTAAATAAAAAAAAAGTAAAGTGATCCCACAACAGGCCCGGAGGCCCTTGGGGTAGTGGGAGGTTAAGGCTCCCACTTTTTTCTAGACAATCGGCACTTTATGCCAGCCGGGTTGTCAGCCTTGCGTGACGGCCGCCTTTACCCCCAGAACAAGCGTCTGGTATTCATTTTCGTTAGAGGCTGAGTCGACCCCAGGGCCATAGTGCCGCCAGAGGGTTTGTGTCAGTTTAAAAATCCTGACCCCAACGGGACTTGAACCCTCGACCCTCTGGCTTGTAGCTCAGTGCCTTAACCACTACGCTACGGCGTGCCCCCCTGTGTAAATATTTGTTATAAATTGGAAAATAGGAATCCAATCTAGATGAAAGTGTTTTTCTTAAGTAAGGTATAATCATATGAGGTTGAAGAATAACATTAACCATGATTTGAGGAGGTAAATTATGTTGGAGGTGATTGGAAATCATTCGTTCAGGATAGAGATGTTTGGAGAGCTTATGTTCACGCGGTCATGAACCTATGGGTTCGATAGTGCTAGTGAGTTGTATAATAAGGACAAAAATCAACCTAAACTTTGAGGCAATAAAAATGTCCTGGAAGAGATTGAAATTATTATGGTAGCAGAAAATAAAATATGCTAAATGAGAACACACCCAACAACCAAAGCCCTCTGTATGTATATATAAATACTTTCAGTACCATAAGAATTACTGAGGATGAAGCATATCTTTAAAAGGCCTTGAATTTTAATAGTGTGACGAAGATTATAACAGAAGTTATTATAGTTGAGGACGACTGTTTTATAAGGTACAAATTTTTAAAATTGAAAAATGCATAGGTCCCTAATTAAAACTTAAAATAAAATGTAAGACCTTGAAAATGTATAACATTGTGTCTTTTTCGTAGGTCTACTTGCTTGTCAGTATAAACACTATAAACTATAATATAGACCTAATAGTAACTTATAGGCTATAGAACTATAGCTTTTGACTTCTTTCACCTTCATAACGTCTTCATTGTGATTCCAATTGAATACATTCTATACAATAGAAAAAATATATACGCCTATTACATATTTTTAAGAGTATATAAGCAGTAATCTAAATCTATGAAATTGTAATAACTATTGGGAATAGCCTACTGTACGGAAATTCCCATATTTACACTCGGATTCAACCCAGGAAGTTATTGTGTGTTTGAAATAGGGAAATGGATTACCATTTTAACAGTATTTTCTTGAGAGAAATCCTTATATAAAACTGAAAATTTCAACACAGCAGGTACATAGTTGTAAGTTGTAGTCGTTCAAGCCACCCCCCTCTTAAATGAAAAAACAGTTACCACTTGTCTCTGAGCTCTTGCGGATCTGTACTATCCTGTGTGAAAGTGTCGACTCTCATATTGCTTAAATTTAACAATATGATATTAGAACTTTACGACAAACATGCCCCCTTGAAGACTAGACGAATTACTAAATCCCCAGCTCCCTGGGTGTCCCACGAAATTCGACTACTGATGGCTGAGAGGGATGCTGCTTTTCGAAAATATAGACGGGACAAAAGTGACGCTAACTTAAGACAATATAAGACATTAAGAAACAAAACTAATCAAAACATTAGGAACGCTAAATTACGGTATGCTCATAGTCTCATTGATCCAAACACAAATGCAAGTGATATGTGGAAACGTATTAGATCAATGGGCAGCCGACAACCAAAGGAGAGAGCTTTAACATATCACTGGACGATCTAAACCAACATTTCACATCGTATGCCACACTTAACATAAACACTACGACCAAAGAACAAACTGTAGATGAGCTCCTATCCACACCTACTCCTTCCCGAGAAAAATTCTTCTTTTCCTATATAATGCCAATCGACGTTAAACTATCCCTGGACCGCATTAGAACTAAGACACAAGGTATAGACAATATAAGTATCGACTTTTTAAAGAAAATACTCCATGTCATACTCCCAACTGTAACCCATATATTTAATGCCTCAATCATGACCTCAACTTACCCCGAACTCTGGAAAAAAGCTATAGTCAGACCAATCCCTAAAATTAAATTACCTGTAACACCAAATGACTTTAGACCAATCAGCATCCTCCCAGTCCTATCTAAGGCCTTGGAGCGCTTTGTTCATGGACAATTAACTGATTACCTTAACACTCATAACATACTCGACCCATACCAATCAGGTTTTAGGACAGGCCATAGTACGGCAACCGCACTTCTTAAAGTTACCGAAGATGCGCGTGAAGCAATGGACAGCGGCCACATGACAATATTTACACTCTTGGACTTCGGCAAAGCTTTCGACACTGTTGACACTGGCATATTAATAGCAAAATTACGCACTCTGAATCTTTCGGACAATGCTGTTAACTGGCTTGGATCCTATCTTCATGGTCGCCAGCAATGTGTATCCAATGCAGAACTTTCCTCATCCTGGCTATCACTGAAGGGTGGCGTCCAACAAGGTTCAGTGTTAGGACCACTTCTGTTCTATATTAACGATATATCCACTAGACTTACCTATTGTCGAATCGCATACACGCTGACGATTTGCAAATTTACATTCACTCCCATCCTGGCGATGTACATGACACACTAGACAAATTAAAATAGTGACCTAGACTCAATTTCCCAATGGTCGAAGAAACATGGACTTAATATAAATACTGACAAGACACAGTGCATAATTATAGGACATCGGCGAATCCAAAGCATTATAAATTACGAAAATATCCCTACCATTATCCTAAATGACAAAAATATCCCCCTACAGCTCAGTAGTAAAAAATCTGGGTATCTATATGGACCAACACCTAGACTGGAAAATTCAGGTGAATAATACCTGCAAGAAAGTGTTCTCAATTCTTCACTCCCTAAATAGTTTTAAAAACTTCCTTCCTACAAAATTAAAACAAATACTTGTACAGACTCTTATAATGCCACACTTCGACTACTGCGACATATTACTGACTGATCTGACAACTGATCTATCTGACAGACTACAGCGTGCTTGTAATGCGTGCATTCGATTTATATTCAATCTCCGACGTTATGACCACGTGTCTCCTTCATTTCAGGCCTTATCATGGCTACGCCTAAATGACAGAAGAACGTTACATTCACATACCTTACTATTCCAAATTCTGCACACATATTTACCAACTTATTTAACAACACGTTTTCAACATTTATCGGCTCATCACAATTTAGGGACAAGATCACAAGACTCTTCTTTACTTTTGATACCACAACACAGGACCTATCTGTACTCTGAATCTTACACAATATCTATGACTAGAGCATGGAACTCACTTCCCAGTCATGTCAGGGACTGTCAATCGCTATCATTATTTAAATCCAAATTAACTGATATCTTAAGTTCGACACAATGAAAACATTAACTGCCTGACAACTATAAAGAGCATTCCTTTAATAATAATGTAGGAAGCTACTTACTTTATTTTATATCATTTAAATTTTACTATATTCTATGTTTTTGTTAGTATTACCTAGTATTAGACCACATCATCTTTGTATTTTGTTTAGTCTGTATTTTAATATCGTAAAATTGTAATAAGTATGTAATTTTTGTATAATTTTACTATTCGCTGGTTGAGTGGAAGAGAAGGCCTTATGGCCTTAACTCTGCCAGCTAAAATAAATCATTATTATTATTATTATATTTACTATAAAACTAGTTTGCATTCCATAAAGGAAAACTATGTTTTTTAAATGTATAGTACATAGATTTGGAAAAATTACTGCTAACCTTGCCGCTCCACCCCTCCTTAACAAACAAATGCCGTTATTATGAGTTCGGCAACATCTACCCACTGTACATAGAGGGACACTGGCATAGCGCATAAGGTCTATAGTAACTTCCTGCGTTGAATTAGAGTGTAGTAGGCCTATTTGTAATACACAAGATTATTTTTAATGCGATTATTTCAATTAAAAGCTAGACAATTACTGATTACTTACTCACTGGCACTATCGAACCCGTAGGTTCATGGCCGCGCGGGCATAAGCTCTTCATACATCCCTATCCTGAGCTAATGCTTTCCAATCATTCCCTGTATAATCTACTTCCCTCAAATTATAGTTAATGTTGTTCTCTCACCTCATTCTTGGTCTACCAACTGGGCGTTTTCCCTCTGGCTTTCCTACAAGAAGCTTCCATGCACGTCTTTCATTCCCCATACGAGCAACATGTCCTGCCCATCGCAGTCTACGAGACTTAACTGTTCTTATTATATCTGGCTTCATTGTTATGTAGTCTTCTCCATTCGCCTGTCTGTTCATCTCTCTTTGGTCCAAAAATGTTCCTAAGAACTTTATTCTCAAAAACTCGTAATCTCATTTCCTCCCTTAAAGTAAGAGTCCATGTTTCGCACCCATATAATATAACATAACTAGTAGAATAATAATACTTTCAGTTTAACGTTATTTGAAAGGAGTTGGGACATCAGAAGTCTCTGCAATGCATAATAGCACGCATTTCCAGAATTGAGCCTATGTTTAATTTCTTTGTGCATCTCATTCCTATTTGAGATTATTGTTCCTAGGTATTTGAATTCAGCCACTTCCCCGAAACTTACTGATTGCAACAATAAGTCAGGTAAGAGTGGAAGAATATTGCTCTTAATATGACTAGTATCATTGGACTAACTTAGAGTGCTCTATAGAATTCAAAGCAAGGATGATTGCACTATAGTGAATTACTTGCTGTTTGACTATTTATTATTAAAACTGAACATTTAATAAGCTCCTTACTTTATGCATTGTATATTTGTTAGACCTGCTTAAGTAGAGATAATAGTATATTGTGATGCGAGGTTGGGGAGTGGTTTTTACAGAAGCGAGGAAATGTTTAAACCGAGCGATAGCGAAGTTTTTAATTTTCGAGATTCTGTAAAGCACTTCACAAACGTGCGTTGTAGGCATTATTTTTTGCGCGATGGTGTTTTCAAAATAATAAATAATAGTAAAATACGTATGTAATAACATCGCTGTTGGAAATATTTGCGTTCATTATAAACAACTGACTAACGTTAACAGTGTGGGCAATGTTTATTAGTTGATGCTACAGCAGGCCGTGACATCAATCAGTTATAAATGGCGGCAAGTACGTATTTATTGTTTTATCCATCCATAGTAATTCTGCCAGAAGGCAGGTCCTTCACTGCAATCATAGCATTTTCATGCTATGCTTGCAGCTTTACTAGGGAATTGTGTAGGTGTGGTAGCTTCCCGTTGCTTTCCACACCGGTGAAGGATGATAATGATAATGATAATGGTAAGGATGCTAATGATAAGGATGATGGCCATATGATTTCGGGGACCGTTTGGGCCTTAAAGTTTTCCTGACATTTGTCTTACAGGTGAGGAAAAACCCCGATAAAAACCTCACCCAGAAAAACTGCCCCGACCGGGGATCGAACCCGGGCCCGCTGCGTGACAAGGCAGCATGCTACATCGAGACAACAGCGGTGGACTATTGTTTTTTATATTGTTTCAAATAAAGTTCAGTTCATTTAAAATGCAGTGAATTATTTCGTATAATGTAGTTTATATTAACACTACCTTTTGGATTTTTTTTTGTATACAACATTGTACGTAGTATACATAAAGGGCAGTGGTTTTACTTCCCGCACGAGTTTTGTAATATGTAAAATTACAGTATAGTTATTTAGGGTGGAAGTTGAACTTTGAATCATGGTCGCCATTGCTGTAAGTACGACAAAACGCACTATCGCGAAAAAAACTTAACTAACATTAGATTGATGACTGAAATTTTGTATCCCGCTTTGAAGTGCCTAAAATTGAGAACTCTCGTCCAAAGGTCATTAGTCATGTAAGCCTGACAAAGGAAAGAAATATGCAAAATTCGCGTTTTGTGTAGATGCGAACTTGGGCGTTGAACTGAAGGAGGGAAACAAACATTGATTTAGACAATCGTTTTTCACATGTGAAGGTCACTGGCGTAGGGGTCGACAGGAAGCTTCCCACGGAGAACTTCCGCGCGCTTTCTGTTCCCATTCACGTGCTTGACTGCCGCCATTTTTCTCAATGATTCCTAACTCAGCAAACACTTTGACACATGCTCAGTATCATATGAATAGAGGGAGTTGAAAAATAGATATAGGCTATATGGTTAAATCATGGCACAACTGCCCTGAGACAATGAACAGACGATAATTCAGGAAGTCGCATAGTTGGCAGAAGCAATTCCTAAATTTTCATAACCGATTTCGCTACTTTATTAATTGAAATGTATCGACTCAACTACCCTCACGAGGCTAGATGCCAGGGTGGTGAAATTGGAAATAGAACTAGAGTTCCTTGGAATGGTAGTTGCACACTCTGTTATACTTTTAAAAAATCCATCAAAAATACTTAGAAATAAATTAAAATTAAAATTTCACCCAAAAACCTACCTTTTAACGGCCTAGAAGGCCTTTGGCCTAACAGCCGGCTGGAGGCCTCACATCCATATGTTTTGTCACAGATGTAAACGGCATCCAGCCAGTGTATGGAAGACATGTAGTCAGCATTTCGGGTTACCCAGCAGTTTTAGTTTTTTTTAACCTAGAGTCGCTACTTATTGTAGCTACCCAAAGATGCTGGGTGGGCACCGATCCCATACTGGCAGAAATACCATGGAGACCAAGTCCCGTAGATCTGCTCCAAAGCATCTTGCCAACGGCGCGGGAATCTATCATACTTAGGTGATCAGTAGAGGAAAATTGAGAATAAATTAGCCCTGAATCATTTATAATTCTTCAGTTAGTTTTTTGAGGCACGCCGTAGCGTAGATGTTAAAGGCAATAAGCTACAAACTGTAAGGACGATGGTTCGAGTCCCGATGGGGTCAGGATTTTTAAACTGGCCGAAACTTTCTGGTGCACAATGGTCCTGGGGTCGACTCAGCCTCTAACGGAAACGAGTACCAGACGATTGTTCTTGGGTAAAAGCGGCCGTCACATAGAGTTGACAACCCGACTGACATCAAGTGTCGTTTGTCTAGAGGAAGTGGAGGTCTTAACTCCTACTACCTCAAGGGTCTTCTAAAGTCTGTATACCCCAGCCACCATATATCCGGCTCTGAAGTTTAGGTTATACCAGGGGTAAGGGGAGAATTCGCCCTCTACTGCCAATAAGAAAATGGTTGCAGTGAGAGTAGATGTCTGCCACAACCAATCACTGCTCTTCACGTAGCTATAGCGCGCTAGTAAGGTTTGAAATGGCTGAGATGTTGTCAGCTGTATGTCTGCTAACTGCATACATAAAGAGGCCACTCCCACTGAATATCCATATCGGAAACAATGTCGTCGAAACGTCACGGCCGGAGAATCAGTGGCTGCAGTATAGTGGAATCGCTTTACTGGACGGGCAGACTGTCCTGAGCACCACGACCTAGTAGATTTATTGGCTATCCCGGTATTGTGGATTAATGGAATGTAAATCTACTCTAAGGTATAACTTACAGGTATTATCCAGGTCCTACGAACCAGGTTCTTCTCACATGACCCATCCCATCATTTTTGTGTTGGGTCCTTGGCCACGGGGAGGGGGGGACTAAAATCCTTCCTTTGACATCTTCTTCCCATTTGAACCCGCAATCTTTGGGATTAGAGGTAAGGAACATAACCGCTAGAGACAATAGCGGCCGACAACTGAAAAAGCCCAATGGTCATTTCTCATTCACTAAGATCCTCCATTTTTCCCTATCCTGTAGTTCATATATTCGATATCCTATCTAAGATCCTGTCGAATATTATCCTCCCAACGCCTTGGCCTTCTTAAGAGGATTTTCCTCAAGGATCTTCTTATACAACTAACTGGCAGTATCGAACCTATAGGTTCATGGCCGCGGGGACATAAGCTCTCCATACATCCCTATCATTAGCTAATATTTTCCAGTCATTCCCTATATAATCAATCTACTTCCCTCAAATCATGGTTAACGTTATTCTCCCACCTCATTCTTGGTCTACCAACCGGGCGCTTTCCCTGTGGTCTTCCTACAAGAAGCTTCCATGCACGACTTTCATTCCCCATTCATGTCACATGTCCTGTCCATCGAAGTCTTGAGACTTAACTATTCTTATTATATCTGGCTTCCTATTAAGACCACGTAGTTCACTATAGTGTAGTCTCAATCATTACCCTTCTTCATCTTACTTTGGTCTAATTTTCCTTCGATCCGATTGAGGGTCTTTCCACTTTTCAGCGGTTGCCCTTTTACCAGCCGGCTGCTGGCCCTTCACATCCACATGTGTCAATCACAGAGGTAGATGATCAACAGCCAGTGTAGGGGTGACATGTGGTTAGCATGTCGAGTCCCCCAGCCGTTATAGCTGGTTCCTCAACCCGGAGCCGCTACTTATTGTAGCTACCCAATTGTCTCACGATGCTGGGTGGGCACCGGTCCCATACCATGAGAAAATTTCTTCCCCCATGGAGACTCGAACCAGCGCAAGTCCCGTAGCTCTGCGCCAAGACTTCCTACCTTAACCGCTCGGCTACGGCGCGGGGCCTAATTTTCCTAAGAACTGTATTCTCAAATACTCGTAATCTCCTTTCCTCCCTTAAAGTAAAAGTCCATGTTTCGCATCCATTTAATATAGCCTAACTGGTAGAGTAACAATTTTATATATTTTCAGTTTTTTTGAAAGGAGTTGAGACGACATGAGACTGTAAATGCATGATAGCATGTTTTCTTATACCATCCATCCATAGTAATTCTGCCCGAAGGCAGGTCCTTCACTGCAATCATAGCATTTTCATGTTATGCTTGCAGCTTTACTAGGGAATTGTGTAGGTGTGGTAGCTTCCCGTTGCTTTCCACACCGGTGAAGGATGATGGTGATGATGATAATGATGATGATGATGATGGCCATATGATTTCGGGGACCGTTTGGGCCTTAAAGTTTTCCTGACATTTGTCTTACAGGTGAGGAAAAACCCTGATAAAAACCTCACCCAGAAAAACTGCCCCGACCGGGGATCGAACCCGGGCCCGCTGCGTGACAAGGCATTATCCAGCTACCTCGAGACCACAGCGGTTTTTTTTATACAACTGGTGAAAACATTTCTACTATTGCTCACCATACGAGCTACTTTACATACCCATCTCAATGTCTCAGATTTAATAATCCTGACAACATTAGGACAATGATAATATTCACTGTGTGTACATGATTGTAAACTCTTCATTGCAATTTTTTTACTGCACTAATAAATCTGGTAATGTGTGTGACATCTATTGTTTGTATTATCAGTATTTCTGATGTGTCATGCTTAGAGTTGTGATTCACCCTAGTTATAAAACAGCTGGGGGAGATAAGAACATGCGGGTACTGGTCAAAAAGCAGACAAACTTGTGGACATGCAGTATATTACTACTGTTTCTTAAAGTCCAGTGAAAATAAATATCAAAATGTATAAGGCAATTCCAGTTACTTTTCTTGACGTTACTTTGCTGACATGAATAAAGATCAGCTGAAGTTCTTTTTCGTCGTCTATAGGTTAGAAATTTACAAATTACCTCTCTCTATCTCATTGGCACTATCAAACTCGGAGGTAGTACATAAGCTCTCCATACATTCCTATCCTGAAATCTTTTCCAATCATATCCCGTATAATTCACCTCCCTCATCACGATTAATGTTATTCTCCCACCTCATTCTTGGCGTACTTACTGGACACTTCCCGTCCGATTTTTCTACAAGAAACTCCATGCCCATCTTTCACAACATTGCAGATACTGTTTCCCAACAAAACTCAGTTTTTGTATTTAAATTAACCGAGGGAGGTATTCTCTAAAAATCAGCTACGTCCGACCATTAGAAGTGGGGGTTTTCCTGAAAACGATAATTAAAAACAGACTCAAGCAACTGCCATGAAAGGTTCATCGCAATGTCTATCATGCAGTTTAATTAGGCTACCCCATAAATTAGCAATATATTCTATAAAGTATATTGGTTTAATTTATTTAATATTTCTAATAAAGTTGTTCGATAGGCATTGTTTAAATTGCTGTCAAATTTTATACAACAATATGAAAATATGTAAGAGTTTACGGTTATTTAATTATTCGTTTTCACTGCAATCCGACACTTTTAAATAACCTGGCATCAAAAATTGAGTTTCTTCAATTTAACAAAAAAAGTATAGGCCTATATATATATATATATATATATATATATATATATATATATATATATCATCGTCGCCATAGTCCGTTCATGAATTTAGGCTATTTGAACTGTTTCGGCCTCGTTAGAAATACCATATAGACAGGGTGTTTCAGAATAAGTATTAAATACTTCTAGGGATTGTAGAGGGGACTTCGTAGATAAAGTTTTGATAAGGAACCCATGACTGGAAACCTACCATTTCGATATAAAATAAGTTTGAAGATCGAAACACAATGGGCTGACATCGTGTGTCTTGTGTTTCAGATTAAGTATTACAGACTTATAGGGGTTGTACTAAAACTGTCGAGTCGGAGGAAGATATTCTCTGGCTGCAGCAGAAATTATTGAGCACACACCAGATCTTGGGCGTGTGTATGAAAACGTGTCACAGGTGCAACGAACGACAGGGTCGCCACGTGGATCCACACTTGTAGTACAACCCCTAGAAGTCTGTAATACTTATTCTGAAACACAAGGCAGACTAAATCAGCCCATTGTGTTTCGATCTTCAAACCTATTTTACATCGAAATGGTACGTTTTCGGACATGGACTCGTTATCAAAACCTTATCTACTAAGACCCCTCTACAACCTCTAGAAGTTTGTAATACTTATTCTGAAACACCTTGTATAACGTAAACCGGCAAAATGGAACATCATTTTAACTTGCTGACGAATTCTCTTTGCTTATAACTCAAAACTCAAAGTAAAGGTTAAAAAAAATGACATGTCATAGGTTTCCCGATACATCTGTCTCTTCGTCTCTCTTTGGTTTAAAATGTATTCTTACATGCTGGTAACCTTTTCTCCTCTCTTAAAATAAGAGAGTACAACTGGAGAAATTACCGTTTTATATAGAGGAATTTCGGGTAATGTGGACCCTTCGGTATGAGTGGACCCTGTTAATATATTCTTTAATTGGTGCTGCCCTGGAACAGAAAATATTTTAACTTCTTCCTGTCATCAACATTGACGGGTTCAAGGTCAGTTAATGTTATTCTTCATGCGTAGAATGGTTTATTTGTGATATTTATGAAAAAAAGACAATTTTAAAAGTTCTTTAAGCTAAGAATTAATTCTTAATTTGTGCTATTAAATATTATAAACATTGAAAATCTCCTACATATATTATGGAGATGCTGTTTTAATATACTGACAAGTTTGGTTTACTTTAGAATAGATTAGATTTAGATTAGATTTATTTAGCCTGGTGGAGTTAAGGCCATGTGGCCTTCTCGTCCACTCACCAGAACAAACATATGTTACATATGAATACAAAAAATTACAATAATAGTCATATTAAACAGGACAAACATATGTTACATATGAATACAAAAAAATTACAATAATAGTCATATTAAACAGGACAAAGATATGTTACATATGAATACAAAAAAAAATTACAATAATAGACATTGAACAATTAATTATCTGTCATATTGAATAATAATGAAAATAACGTCTAATAATACAATGAAACTAAATACAATTAAAATTAAATTAATGATACAATGAATTTAAAAAAAAAAGGAATAACAGCTCGAATCTACTATACATAAAACGAAAAGAAAAAAATACAAAGAAAGTAATAAACTACAATGAATTAATCTACGCTTTTTATACAAGGCATTAGGTAAATATATTAACAAATCCTAAGTCTATTTTTATTAAATAATGCAAAAACGCATTATTAATTCTTAAAAAGTAATATTAGTGTGTTGTTTCTGTTAGTAATTTTATTTTCAATTTGTTTCTGAAAGATGGTAAAGTTTGGCAGTCTCTGACATAGGGTGGAAGTGAATTCCATGTTCTAGCAAGAGAAACTGTTCATAACTGGACTGCACAGTACATCTATATGATACAAATACATATTTCAGCAGTTGTTGAGTTGGTCCATTTAACGCTGAATCATTAGGCAGTGACAGCTTGTTTGTGGAGATCCGATTTTCATGGTTCCTGTCCCGCCTTAGCCTTATGAATTGTAGCTGGATGAAGTGTTAGTTCGGCGTTGGAAAGTCACGAATTGACCAGACCGGATTGGTTTAAATGCCCGAACTATGGAATGTTCAAGGTATTTAAAATTTAAATGACTTCGATAAGAATACATGACTCGCGTATTTCATCCCACACTGTTTTTCATATTGTATTGTTAAATGGCCGACGAATGAAACATTACAGTACCTTTGCAACCACAAAAAGGATGGCGCTTTCACCAACATATGAATAAACCTTGGCAAAAGTAATCTGTAATTTTTCAAGTAAAATACGTGATTGCACATAAAAGTAATTAACCTATATGGGCAAATAACTAACTCACTGCCACTATCGAACCCGTAGATTGATGGCCGCGCGGACATAAGCTCTCCACACATCCCTATCCTGAGATAATACTTTCCAAATCTACTTCCCTCAAATCATGGTTAATGCTATTCTCCCACCTTATTCTTCGTCTACGAACTGGGTGTTTTCCCTCTGGTTTTCCTGAAAGAAGTTTCCGTACCGGACAGGTCGAAAGTAGTACCTTTGGTCAAAAGAGTGACGATCTTTCACCGTAAAAATATAACGGTCAAGAAACGCGGTCATGAGTTCTAATGGGGTAAAGTTTTCCGGAGGTAAAATGGTCCCCCATTCGGTTTTCCGGACGGGGACTATTTCAGGGCATCCATGCCAAAGGACCAAACATAGGGACATATTCCTAGGAACGTGGATTGTTAGGCCCTGTATGAATAAATCCTCGTTATAAACTTTAAAACTATTTTATAGTAAACAAGTGGGAAATTGTACAGACAAATCCTTCTTACTTACTTACAGTTTTATTTTATTACGTTTCCAAAGTTCGTTATCGGCTGCCTTTAGTCGTGTCCCTTTGTCTCAATTGTTTGATGAACCTCCTCGAATTGGAAATCATGCTAAATAAAATAAAATAATAATAATAATAAATAGATAGATCATAGGTTGATTAATGTCTTTGACATCATCCGATTCCCAATAGCCAATCTCCTGATTATAGATGTTTCTCCTTCATGTATGAACATATTCCCTGACTCCAGGAGTCTCGTCTTCCCTCAGGTTTCCATTCCAAAACACATTTCGGTGGCCGATCCTCTTCCATTCGCTGGACATGCCCATACCATCTTAATTGCTGAGTTTTATTATTTTCTAAAATAGTGTATTCAATCTTCATTTTCTCCTTTATAACTGAGTTCCTAATTTTTTTCTCTTCTTGAAATTCTCACTGCCCTTCGTATAAAATCCATTTCCGTTGCCAAAAGATACTTCTTTGTTATAATAATAATAATAATAATAATAATAATAATAATAATAATAATAATAATAATAATAATAATAATAATAGGCCTACTCGTAATCTCCTTTTCTCCCTTGGTCCAAATTTTTCCAAAGGGCTTCATTATCGAATACTAGTAATTTTGTCTCCTACCTTAAAATAAGATAACATGTTTCGCATCTATATAATATAACTGAAAGAATTAGTTAAAGAATCGCTGAAAGAAGATGGATCAAACAATAGCGTAGAACAGGTATAATAAAAGCTAGACTCAAATGTTCGTACACGATATAAAGAATATTTGTTAAAGGATGTGGATATGTTATTAAGAAGATTATTGTTACTTGAATGAGTGAACAAGGTATTAGAGTTTCCTATATTTTAAAATGCCTCGAAGAAAACAGCTGCTGTGGCCAACATTTGTAATAACTGTAATAAATTCTCGTAATTTTCAGTGGTGGTTAAGTGGCCTGTAGTAATTATAGTAATAATATTAACTAGCCCTTTCATTGCATTCACACAACAACCAGATAAATATAGTTATTATTAATATGACACGTTTATTTAGACGCTCACGCATTGTCATACGGACATCACTGTCTAATTTTGGTCCTTAAATACTAACTAATTAACTAACTACAGACAATTTCGAACCTGTAGGTTTATGGCAGCGCGGACATAGGCTCTCCATACAACACTATCCATGAGCTATTTTTTTCAATCATCCCCTGAATGATTCGCATCCCTCAAATCATGGTTAATGTTATTTTCTCCACCTCATTCTTGGTCTACCTACTGGGCACTTTCCGTCTGATTTTTTCTACAAGGAGTTTCCGTGCCCGTCTTTCATTCCCCAATTGTGTCTCACATCCTGTCCATCGCAATCTACAAGAATTGTTCTTATTACATCTATACTCCTGGCGCGACAGGCCTAGAAGGCCCTTAACCTACCAGCCGGCTGTTAGCCTCACATCCACACGTGCAATCACAGAAGTAGATGATCATCCAGCCAGTATAGTGGTGACATGTGATCAGCGTGTCGAGTCCCCCAGCCGTTATAGCTGGTTTTCTCAACCTGGAGCCGCTACTTATTGTAGCTTCCCAAATTCCTCATGATACTGGGTGGGTACCGGTCCCATACTGGCCGAAATTCCATGAGAAAATGTCTTCCCCCATGGAGACCCGAACCAGCGCAAGTCCCGTAGCTCTGCGCCAAGGCTTCCTGTCTTAACCATTCGGCTACGGCGCGGAACTCTTATTACATCTGATTTCCCACAAATATCCTTTCCCGTGGATTCTCTGAAGTAGTCCCCGCCCAGAGATCCAATGTCCATGTTTCTTGTCGATTGTATCTTTACGCCGATGGAACATCGCTCTTTCAACAAAGGAACTATTTTTCATCTGGATTATCACCTGTCCGGCATAGATCTCGGGTAATTTAAGCACACAAACCACGCTAACGCTACAAGGTAAAGGTACCAACGAACATTGAACATTCTCTACAATTATTTTGAATTAAAAAATACACCTGTTTTTTTTCTCCAAGCGCGACAGGCCTAGAAGGCCCTTGGCCTACCAGCCGGCTACTGACCTCACATCCACATGTGTTAATCACAGAGGTAGACGTTCATCTAGCCAGTGTAGGAGTGACATGAGGTCAGCATGTCAGGTCCCCCAGCGGTTATAGATGGTCTTCTCAACCTGGAGTCGCTACTTATTGTAGCTACCCAAATGCCTCACGATGCTGGGTGGGCACCGGTCCCATACTGGCCGAAATTCCATGAGAAAATTTCTTCCGCCATGGGGACTCGTACCAGCGCAACTCCCGTAACTCTGCGCCAAGACTTCTTGCCTTAACCATTCGGCTACGGCGCGGGATTTCATCACATCTAATAAGTAGGTTTTACCAGAGCCCGGATTTGTATGTGAAATGCGTTTTCTTTTGCGCATGAAAAGTATGCGGAAATGATTTACATGGTAAGTGGCTGCTTCACAGACAATTTGAGCGGTATTTGATAATGCATAGAAATGCATATTTTACTCATAAAATGTGGTATTAAATTATCATTTTCCCTTCAGCTAATTACTAGTAATTAATTGATGTTTTCGCTCTTTCAGTTAAATAACATTATACAGAAATATAATTTCAAAATATCAATAAGTAAAACGAAAATCCTAGCTTTTAAGGGATCAGATATCGTAAGAGCTAAAACAATTCTGGAGGGGAAACCCATTGAACAAGTGAACCATTTTAAATACTTGGGTTATGAAATCTCCTATTTTAAACATGAAGATCTATTTAACAAACTTAATAAATTTAATTATATATGTGGAACAATCAAAAGGATATTTAAAAGCACAAGAAAAGAAATAAAACTAAAATTTTATAAAGTAGTGGCAGTCCCCTTACTATTGTATGGTAGTGAATTTTGGGTTTTAACTAAAAGAGAAGAGAAGATCATAGAAGCAGCTGAAATGAGATTTCTGAGAAGTGTGACTGGTTGCAAACTTCTAGATAAGAGGAGAAGTGAAGATATTAGAAATGAGCTAAATATCTTTAAACTCTTAGATAGAATAAAAGAATCTAGAAAAAAATGGAAAGAACATGTTCAAAGAATGGAAGATGATCGCATTCCCAAAATTATACTTAAATACAAACCAAAAGGACGCAGGAGTGTTGGTAGACCGAAGAAGAGATGGATCCAACTTTTGAATGAGAATCTATGAGACCGGAACAAGCCGTGATTGTTGATGATGATGATAATTTATGTTTTAATTAACAAAGTCTCTGCAATTAATTGGATATAAGCGTAATGTAAATATTTACATCTGTGTAAGAAGGGAATCCCATGGGCCTTGAGAAACAATATTACGCAAATAAGATTAGGAACGAAACTAGGGAATCCCCACGATCTATCATAAAGTCAAAACACATCCAACCAGTAAAAAATCGCATTTGATAAGCTCAGTGAAGTATTAAGTAAAAATCCAGGCTACAATAGAATACTGTGCTCGATGAACACCAGCATGGACGGACACCACCTGCTTACTGTCAGGCACTTCACGCTGCTACACTGAAGGATAGGTACTGGGAAGCAAGAGCCAAACTTTATGTTTTGCTATGATGTTTTATTGTTTTAATTTACTGTTCTCAGTTAGTTGTTTACTCATAATTATGGACAATGACTTCTGTCAAGTCCCCTGCATTTGTATAAAAAATAGAATTTGTGAAATTAGCAAAATGCTCTCTGGTGATAGCGAAAAAACTGTAACCGAAGAGGAATTTACGGAAGAAGAACTGTGGTGTTTTTCACATGAACCTGTGACCTCATTTGATGCAGAAAGGACATTTTCATTGTATAAAACCTCTTTACTTACAAACGAAGGAGCTTCACACATGAAAACCTTCCTTGTCTAAAGTATCAGCCAGGAATAAAGTAATATAACCCACAATGCAAATAATTTATTTGATTTTATTACAATCTGTTTTTGCATATGTAGGGTGCATATTTCCTACATTTTTCATACATATTTAGTAATTTATTTTTCATACAAATCCGGTCTCTAGTTATTATACGTAGACCTATAGAGTGGTACTTTAATACGCCATCCTCATAACGTCCACCGCTGTGGTCTCGAGGTAGCGTGCTGCCTTGTCACGCAGCGGGTCCGGGTTCGATCCCCGGTCGGGGCAGTTTTTCTGGGTGAGGTTTTTATCGGGGTTTTTCCTCACCTGTAACACAAATGTCAGGAAAACTTTAAGGACCAAACGGTCCCCGAAATCATATGGCCATCATCATCATCATCATCATCCTTTTCATTATCAGCATCATCATCATCTTTCACCGGTGTGGAAAGCAACGGGAAGCTACCACACAAACAATTCCCTAGTAAAGCTGCAAGCATAGCATGGAATGCTGTGATTGTAGTGAAGGACCTGCCTTCGGGCAGAATTACTATGGATCCTCATAACACCAACCATAATAATAATAATAATCCATCGATAGTAAATCTGCCCGAAGGCAGGTCCTTCACTGCAATCATAGCATTTTCATGCTATGCTTGCAGCTTTACTAGGGAATTGTAGGTGTGGTAGCTTCCCGTTGCTTTCCACACCGGTGAAGGATGATGATGATGATAATGATAAGGATGATGATGGCCATTAGATTTCGGGGACCGTTTGGGCCTTAAAGTTTTCCTGACATTTGTCTTACAGGTGAGGAAAAACCCCAATAAAAACCTCACCCAGAAAAACTGTTCCGACCGGGGATCGAACCCGGGCCCGCTGCGCAGCACGCTACCTCGAGACCACAGCGGTGGACATAATAATAATAATAATAATAATAATAATAATAATAATAATTATTATTATTATTATTATTATTATTATTGGGCCTAAATTATTGGCTTATAAGGGGAGTGCAATGCAAAATATAATAGAATGATAACGTATGCCTAGAAGTTATTTATGTATTATATTGTGTAAGGAAAACTCAAAGGTTTATTTTTAAATAGTTTTGGAGTCAGGCAGTCTTTGATATAAGAGGGGAGGGGTTTTTCAGAGAAGGGTAGCCGAAACTAAGAAGGATTAGGAATTATCGGATGTTCAATTTTCAGTCGAGGGTAATGTGTTCGTAATATGTAGACAAATTCATAATGCATTCTTAGTTAATACGTCGTAGCCGAGCGGTTTAAGGCATGGTTGCTTGGTACTGAACTGTCTTGTGTTGTTTTGAGTCCTCATGGAAGAAGACATTTTCTCATGCTATTTCAAACAGTGTGGGTCTGGTGCCGATCAGCATCGTGAGATATTTCGCTCCGTGTAATTCTAGAACTTTTTGAAGAAGAACATTGATATTACTGTAGCAAGCATTAAATTCATTAAAAACAAAGGCAATTTAAAATTCCACTGCTATTAAATCAAGTGTCTATTAATACAAAAATTACATTATTCTTCCTTGTTTCAGTTTCTCGACTCTGAGATTTCCTACTTTTTATATGAAGAACTGTTCAAATTAGATATGGTTCAGAAATGTCACTAAATATTTTCTTTTTTTTTTTAGACAATGGAGAGCTTAAATTCATAATGTGGTACTGATTTAATTTACAACATTTTATACATATTTTGGCATATTTTATGTTATTTTTAAGTTTACATATTGTAGGCCAACATGTTAATGAATTTAGCTTATTCGTAACTGTGTAATAATTTGTTCCTACTGAATGAGAGAGAGGGTTTTTAGAATTTGTTGTCTTGATTTCATCTACCTTCTCTACTATTCAATTTTATACTAGATCATGCCATCAAATCTTTAGAGAATGAAGACGGCATATCTATAACTCAATGGTATTAATATGCTGTTAGTCTATGCTGATGATGTAGTATTTTTAAGTTTACATATTGTAGGCCAACATGTTAATGAATTTAGCTTATTCGTAACTGTGTGATAATTTGTTCCTACTGAATGAGAGAGAGGGTTTTTAGAATTTGTTGTCTTGATTTCGTCTACCTTCTCTACTATTCAATTTTATACTAGATCATCCATCAAATCTTTAGAGAATGAAGAAGGCATATATATAACTCAATGGTATTAATATGCTGTTAGTTTATGCTGGTCTATAGCAATAAGATACTAAGGGTCAATACCCACACACTATTAAGACACAAATAAATTAGGACTGAAAGTAAATAGGCCTATCAATAAAACTAAATATATGGTTAGTCATAGAAACACATTATACTCATATAATAGAAATGGACACCTAATGACAAATGAGGGAAATTTTGAAGAAGTGGCTGAATTCAAATACCTAGGAACAATAATCACAAATAGGAATGAGATGCACAAAGAAATTCAACATAGGCTCAATTCTGGAAATGCGTGCTATTACACATTACATGGACTCTTGTCGTCCGAACTCCTTTCAAACAACGTTAAACTGAAAATATATAAAACTATTATTCTACCAGTTACATTATATGGATACGAAACATGAACTCTTACTTTAAGGGAGGAAAGTATATTACGAGTATTTGAGAATAAAGTTTTTATGAAGAATTTTGGACTAAAGAGAGATGAACAGACAAGTGAATAGAGAAGACTACATAACAGTGAACTACATGGTCTTTATAGGAAGCCAGATGTAATAAGAACAGTTTACTCGCGTAGACTGCGATGGGCAGGACTTGCGGCACGAATGGGAATGAAAGGTGTGCATGGAAGCTTCTTCTAGGAAAACCAGAGGGAAAACGCCCAATTGGTAGACCAAGAATTAGGTGAAAAATAATATTAATCAAGATTTGAAGGATTTAGATTATACAGGGAATTATTGGAAAACATCTCGGGATAGGGATGTATGGATAGCTTATGTCTGCGCAACTATGAACCTATGAGTTCGATAGTGCCAGTGAGTTAGTTAATGTCATCAGAAATAATATTAGTTCTCTTTACCCTATTTGAAATTCACAAAATGTTGGAAATTGACGGTTAAAATTTGAAAATTTTGCCTAAACATGTAGGCCATACTTAAGAATAGACTAGGAATAGGGCTATACAATTTAATTTAATTTCTTTGTAGGAAAATACAAAATTAATTTAAAGAAACTAGTTTAATCTCTCTCTTTATAGGCACATTTATAATCCGCACGTCATTTGGATCTTACAGGAACACGACCTCTCAGGAGATTATTTTTAACTATATAACACACAAATACATTTTCGATTAAACAAGAACATGGATGGGTTCCCTGGATGAGTGACCAACTCAATGCAAGGATCAGCTCCGAGACAACACGAACATTTAGACAAGACTCACCATTCATTCACATGTTCACAGTAAACAAAGCGAATGTTATATGGAATATTGTCCAGATGGTGTTCGGGTACTATATTTGGGCATTAAAGTTTGTTGATATTTGTCTTCCAGATTCAGAATCTACAATAAGATAATAATTATTTTTATAATTAGGCCTATATCCCATAAGAATGGAAGAAGAGAGAATACCAAAGAAAATCCTTAATTGGAAAGCTAATGGAAGAAGTGGAAGAGCCAGGCCTAGAGAACGATAGATGTATGGAGTGAGGAGAAGTATGGAAGCTAGAGATTTGAGGGAAGAATATGCTTTAGACAGGAACCTCTGGCGACAAATCACTTTGGGTTGAAGGAGAAACACTATATTGTGGAATATTCCTAAAAAATATTATTAGGCTATTATTACATTGTATCCTGCTGGAGTTCGGAATCCCTAAAAAGTTAGATAGACTTATTCGAATGTTTAAAAGGGACAAAGAAGTAGGTTGCGTGTAGGCAAACAGTTTTCGGATAGACCAACTTTTGGAATTCACAGTGGGCTAAAACAAGGAAATGCACTATCTCCTTTACTATTCAATCTTGTGCTAAGAGCTTGCCATCAAATCTTTAGAGATGAAGATATACAACTCAGTTGTATTTAAGGTGTTAGCTTATGCTGACAATTTAACTCATGCCACAAATGCTAGTCAGTGACCAATCACGTTTCAATGAATGTTGTTTTACAACCAATGACAGTCGTGTTTTACCTCGCTCTTTATCAGCTCCTGCTTTTGTGATAAAGAAAGCTCCTCCTTTTTAATGTTGTGAACAGGTCAAAGCATTATTTTTCTCCAACAAATACATTGAATATAGCAAATAATGAAAAGATTCCTTGATTTTACTGAGTTATTTACTAAAAAAATAAATGAATAACCCGTAATGTTGGTTATGATATATAGTTTGATATGTTTCATTATTTCTCCACTTGGATGCACTCTTACAATATTGCGATCTTATTTGGCAGTAAATAATATGATCAAGCAGCAGTGAATGAACATAACTTCACATTTCTGATTTGTTTTCAAACATCGCCGTTTACATTAAATATATAAATATTTTAAAATAGCTATAGTTAAACAATGATTTGTGAGTAAACAGCTTAATTTTATTCGTTAAATAGTCCTAACAAATGCCACTCTTGATTTCCAAATTTATCGATAATTTGGAAATCACTCGTGGCATTACTTATGATGATGTAGTTTTATTAGGCGATAGCGAGGAGATACTAAGGGCCAACACGTACATTCTATTGAGTGACACTTTGAAATTAGGACTGGAAGTAAACATAATTAAAACTAAATATATGTTCACACATAGAAGTACATTTTATAATGAAAATTGGCAGTTAATGACAAATGAGGGAAATTTTGAGGAAGTAGAATTCAAATACTTAGTAACAATAACTACAAGTAGCAATGATATGCACAAATAAATTAATCATAGGCTCAATTCTGGAAGTGCATGCTATTACGCATTATAGAGACTCCTGTGGTCTTGACCTTTCTCAAAACATGTTAAACTGAGAATATATAAAACTATCATTGCCCCAGATGGCTACGTTATACGGATACGAAACATGGAACTTACTTTAAGGGAGGAAAAAAGATTACAAGTAATTGAAAATAAAGATCTTAGAAACATTTTTGGACAAAAGAGAGATGAACAAACAGGCGAATGGATAGGATAATACTACTTAACAGAGAGCTACATGATCTTTATAGGAAACTAGACACAATAAGAACAGTTAGGTCCCGTAGATTGCGATGGGCAGGACATATGGCACGAATGAGGAAAGAGGGTCATGTAAGCTTATTGAAAGAAAACCAGAGAGAAAACGCCCAGTTGGTAAACCAACAATGAGATGGGAGAATAACATTAACCATGATTTGAGAGAAGTAGATTATACAGGAGATGATAGGAAAAACATTAGATCAGGATAGGAATGTATGGAGAGCTTATGTCCGCACGGCCGTGAACCTATGGGTTCCATAGAGCCAGTAAGTTATTATTGTTATTATTCTTTATTTATTTTCATTATTATAGAAATAATAAAAGGAAAATTTGCAATTGCTTGCCTCAATGGAATATTGTGGGATAAAAATATAAGTAAAAATAAAATTAATATATATCATACAATTGTTAAATGCATCATCATTACTTATGGAGCAGAACTTCGGCTATTAACAACAAAAACAAATATGTATGGTTTGGCAACGGAAATGGATTTTATACTAAGGACAGCAAGAATTTTAAGAAGAGAAAAACTAGGAACTCTTATAAGGGAGAAAATAAAGATTGAAAACGCTATTTTAGATTATATTAAAACTCAGCAATTAAGATGGTACGGACATGTCCAGCGAATGGAAGAGGATCGGCTACCGAAATGTGTTTTGGAATGGAAACCTGAGGGAAGACGAGGCAGAGGAAGACCTAAAATCTCCTGGAGCCAGGAATATATTTATACATGAAGGAGAAACATCTACAATCGGGAGATTGGATGGACCGATAAAATTGGCTATTAGGAAACGGACGATGTCAAAGATATTAATCAACCGATGACCTATCTATCTTGTTCTTCTTGTAAGCCCATATTTTCCTTAGCAGAGATTTAGGCGCTCTCCTCCTACAGGGAAGAATTTGAACCATACTAATTTAGTTACACTTGTTTTCGTATAAATATCATGTAAGTGGTCCGTGGTCAGCGTTCCGCCTCATACTGACATCTAGGAAACCAATGTAGTACTAGGACGGGAAAATTCGGTAAATTTTGCTTAGAGGTCTTTTCCTTCAGGCTTAAGGATCTTTTACGAGCCTGAAAATCTTTAGACTCGGGTCCCACGGCTTGAAGTCCCTCCCGGAGGACTTGCTCCTTGGATTTTTCCATCCTAAAAAAATTCATCGACCTCGGCCGGGTTTGAACCCGCGACACTCGGGACCAGAAGCAAGGAGCAGATCCACTAGTTCACCGCGGCCGATTCTATCCATCTATCTATCTATCTATTATTATTATTATTATTATTATTATTATTATTATTATTATTATTATTATTATTATTATTATATTTAAACTTATTCGGAAAATGTAGATTTATCAAAACAGTTACATTATATCTAAAAATCGACAAAGGTTATAAATGAGTATAGTGCGTATTATTTAACAGTAATATTGTGTATTTAAAATTTGTATGTATGTGGAAGGTGGAGCCACCTGGTGTGTGGGAAAGTTGTCGGTAAGGGTTCCATCTCCATTCTTCTATGCTGCTGCTCTACTTTGAATGGGGGTTGAGGGCTCGCGAAGGTCACAGTGCACTGTTCCCATGGGAACCGTGTGTCAGCTTCTTCCATTCTTTGAAATTGGTATTTTTTGTGACTACCTAATTCTGGGAAAGAAGTAGAGTATATGTATATGGGAACATGGGTTTATCTTGAAACGTGTTGGGGGAGGACAAGTCTTATCGGTGACGTCTCTCTTTTCCTGCTCCAAATTCCTACACTCTGTCAATTTTATTTTCAAACATCAAAATTCGTTCAGTGTTTAATCCTTCCTTGGCTCCTTCTAATTTTATTTTCCTTCCTCACTCTATTTATCTTTGTTTTAATTAATGTTTTTATTTAATTTCTTCTATTCCTTTATATCCTTATTTGGTATTTCCTTTTTACTTTCCTTAATATTTCCCTGATTTATAATACCTCTTTATTTAATTTTTTCCTCAATTATCTTCTTCCAACGCAATTTCTCTTCGTTTTTTATAATCCTTTGTACTTTTTTTTCTCGTTTTCCTTCTTTCCCTGCATGTCAAAATACTAACTCAAGAATAACTTTTCATTTAATTTATTTGTAACAATTTTTGAGTTAATATTATTCTCTTCTACTTTTTTTACTAATTCCTTCCAAATTTCTAGAAACTGGCGTTAGTGAAAACAAAAAATCAATAATTACACTTTGTACAACCATAAAATCAATGTAGCGACAGGACTAAAAGGTCCCTGGTCTAACAGCTGGCTGCTAGTCTAACATTAACAGGTCTCAGTTACAGAGGTGGACTGTTATCCAGACGGTATAGGGATGATTTATGGTCAGCATATCGATTCCCACAGCCTTTATACATGGAGACATTTTCCACGATGCTGGAAGGATACCTGTCCCTTATTGATCGAAATTCCGTGAGAGAATTTCATCAATGGGGACTCCGATCAGCTTGCGTCTAGTACCTCTGCGACAAGGCATGATTCCCTAGACCGCTCGGTTATGGCGAGATGCAGATAGAACGATAAGCATTTAAAACTGTTTTATAATAAGTGACTGCAGACATTTGAAGAGTTAGGAGGTCATAGAACACGTAGGATGTCTACCGCAGCAATAGACGAAACGTTGAGTGTTAATAAAACCAGACCACAGCATTTAGCCCGAAAGACATAAAATACATGTTTCGCTTCCTGCGCGAGCACTTAAATTTTAACGACCTTTTTAATCAGTTTTGAAATTTCGTATTTATTCAAATACATATATTAATATCAATAATATAATTGACTATATTCTGTGAGAGTTATTTTTGACTTCTTCTTCTTATTCATAATTTGTAGGATTTTCATCCTGTTTGTTTCCAAATCACTCCTTGCAGGAAGATGTATTGGATGTGCATCCACTGTCTATCCATCTCTTGGCTGGTCTTGCTCTTGTTCTTCTCCTGTCCATTGATCTATCTTCTTTAGCTCTTTTTGCAAGTCGGTTGTCTTCCATTCATTCTATATGACCTTTCCAATAATTTCATCTATTTATAATAAATTTGGTTATGTCTTGAATATGATATTTATCCCTATATCTGTGCTGTGCATCTTACCAAATAATGTTTTCCCCTGATTAGTTCTTAAGATCATCATTTCACATGTGCTTATTATTTGTTTAGTTTTTGTTATATCAGCCCTAGTCTGCAAAATCAAGTAGATATAGTCTACTCATCTTCTTGCACATCTATTTTTAATAAAACATATTGTTACGTAATATTATATACGTTCATTTTCCTAGTGAGTCATGAATTGACGTTAGTAATGGGGGGATTGCAATTATAAGCTAATCGTATATTTAAAAATAAGAGGTATTGCGTCAATAAATTGTTCGTAAAAGTAGCCATCGTAGAGTTTTGGACAGCCCTGGGTGTTGGTTTGTTTTTTGAATGTTGTTTGGATCCGAATGATTATTCTTAGACCCGAGAGCGACACATAAATAGGTAGAACCTGATTTCCATTCAATGACTGTGTCACTTTGTTAGTTCATTGCTATCTAGCGCTTATATCGGGTGTTCAAAAACTTAACATCCTTGTAATTCCGTACAGCTTTGATAACTTCTGACCTTAGTCTTACGAAAGTTAGTTATAGAAGCAAGAGTCTCGGAACTTGTTTAGTTTTTATTGAATGTAAATCGGAATTGATATATGATTTTATCAATAAATTAACACTGCTATGTTCCGTAAATATGCCGCGAATACAGAAACCATGCATATGGAATGGTAATTTGTATGGGTATATAGGGGTTACGTTCCAAGGTTCCAAAATAAAATAAAAATTATCTTAAGTAATGCCACGAGTGATTTTCAAATTATCAATAAATTCACGATGTCACGAAGTGAGGAGTGAATTTATCTAGACTATTTAACTCATACCCTAAATGGGAGTCAATGACCAATCACGTTTCAATGATTTCTGTTTTACAACCAATCAGAGTCGTGTTTCAGAAATATTTATCAGTGTTATATTTGCCATATTAAAGAAAGCTCCTCCTTTTTAATATTCTGAACAGGTCTGACCATTATTTTGCAGTGACTGAGCCTATAAGAAATACGGCTACCCGATTGTATATATAGTGCATAGATGTCAGCACATAGTGCTTGCAGGAGTTAATATAAAACCATTTGTAGCAATTTATTATACCACCAAAAAAAGAAACCACTGTTTGCACTTTCTTAAATGTATTTTTTCCCAGGTAATTATCCAGAAAAATATAATTGTCATATTTACATCATATGACATCAGAAATGAATTAATATACAGTTTGATGTATTTCATTTTTTCTCTACTAGAGAGCATTCTTACAACATTGCGTTCCTTTGACAATAAATAGTACGATCTGGTTGCAGTGATAAACAAAAGAAGCAGATGATGCGTACCTATCGTTTCTCATTTGTTTTCAAACATCGCCGTTTACATTAAATATATAAATAATTTAAAATAACTATAGTTAAATAATGATTTGTGAGTAAACAGCTTAATTTTATTCGTTAAATAGTCCTAACAAATGCCACTCTTGATTTCCAAATTCTCTAGATAAATTCACTCCTCCCTTCGTGAGTCGTGAATTTATCGATAATTTGGAAAACACTCGTGGCATTACTTATGAGAATCAGTAGAAAGAATGGAAGAAAGTAGATTACCAAATAAAATATTACATTATTTTCGGAGAGGAAGAAGAGATGTCGGACATCCTCGGAAGAGATGGTCTTAGATCTATTAGTGAAGACGGAATAGGCAACTAATGCCTAAATCAGGAAGTGAAGAAGAGGAAAAATTCGGAAATCAAGAGTGGCATTTGTTAGGACTATTTAATGAATACGATTGAGCTGTTTACTCACAAAATCATTATTTAAATATAGCTATTTTAAAATATTTATATATTTAATGTAAACGGCGATGCCTGAAAACAAATGAGAAACGTTTATTATGTTTCATTTGTTCATCACTGCAACCAGATCATATTATTTACTGCCAAAGGATCGCAATATTGTAAGAATGGACCCTAGTGGAGAAAAATGAAACACATCAAACTGTTTATACCCAACATTAAAGGTTATTATATAATTTGTGATGTCCTATGATGTAAATATGTCAATTATATTTTTCTGGAACGTAATACCTGGGAAATAATACGTTTAAGAAAGTGCAAACAGTGGTTTCTTTTTTTGTCATATTATCAATTGCTACAAATGTTTTTCTCTTGTATCCAGCAAGCAGTATCTGAATACATTCGTGCACTATATATACTATATATATAATCTAGAAGCCACTTGCATTGTAGGATTCTTACATCTTAATATATAAATTGTTGTATTCAACGTATTTCTTAGAGAGTCAGTCACTGCAAAATAATGCTCTGACCTATTCAGAATGTTAATAAGGAGGAGCTTGATTTTAAGATGATAAAATTGATAAAATCGAGGTGAAAAACTACTGTGATTGGTTGTAAATCAAAATTCATTGAAATGTGATTGATCATTGACTCCCATTTGGGACATGAGTTAAATAGTCAAAATAAAGTCAATTCATTGAGAGATTTTGAACAATTTCTATTAATTATTATTCTCAGGCTTAGGCAAGGGCTTAAATAACTTAGAAATTGTTTCATGTTTTGCCGCTTAAAGGACTCGCCAACGCGTAAACGGTAAAGAATTTCTATTTTTACTTTAAGCGTCAATTCTACCTTTTTCTGCTTCTGAACTAATTTTCTTTCCTTTTACTCGACATTATAAATTGGGAACAAAGCAGAAGAGACACGTGTTATTCGATCAAAATGTACTTCAATGAATGGCAAGTTGAAATAATGAAAACACCGATCGTGGCGAGGGAGGCATTTATCAACGAACATAGCGGCACGTGAAATACAGCGGCAGCGGCTTTTAAAAACGAAATTTAGGCTTAGTGACAAGGTTTGGTTTACTTTGAAATGTATTTGTCTGTTTGGTTTGAATCTCTCTTCGTAAAAGCCGTCTTGGCACGTGCCTGCAGTAAAAAAATTGCCGATGAGTTAATAAAGGATACCTAATCCTTCTATTTACCGACTGGATTCGCAAATAAAGAAATTTTAGCCCCGAATACAGAAACTGTGTCGCAATTTTTTAATCAGCGAATAAGGAGCTTTTACTGTATCGTTTTCAGTTAGTTACAAAGCGTTTAGTTGAAAAGATATAACAGTTTATTTCATCTCAAGTCATTTGAATTTCGACCTTCATCTGTTCTGAATTTAAAATGGAGAACTAGATATTTTATTTTACATAATTTTATTCACAAAATATTCAAACTAAATAATTCAACTCTTGGTCCAGATTGACTGACGATAAATTATATTACGGCCACTTGTCATTTTACTTTAATAAATTCTTACAAATACTTCAGATTATTTTGTTCTTTCTAAACTATATTACCTTGTTAATTTTTATTGTATGTTCTGAATAAGACCATCTCCGAAACTACATGTGCGAGAGGCCTACGAATACCTTTACATACCAGCCGGTTGCTGGCCTCACATCCACGTATGTCATTTAGAGATGAACCATAATACGGCTAGTATAGATGCGACATGTGGTCGCATGTCGGGTCCTCCAGCCATTATAATGGGGGTTTCTCAACCTGGAACAGCCACTAGCTTTAGCTACCCAAATTCCTCACAATGATGGGTGGCCAATACGAAATTCCATGAACAAGTTTCCACAAGTGGACTCTTTACAAACGTATATCTCATAGTGTATCACGTAGACTTTCACGGCCGGAGTTGCTATGATGATCTTGATGAAGATTTTCGGGCTGTAGGCCGTGGTCGTGAGGCTTGTAGTTCCCCGACGTTTCGCCAGAGACTGCGTCTGGCATCCAGTCTCAAGACAACCCTTGAGGATCCCAGACGCAGTCTCTGGCGAAACGTCGGGGAACTACAAGCCTCACGACCACGGCCTACAGCCCGAAAATCTTCATCAACATCATCGTATATCTCATAGGTTTTCGCCAAGGTATGAAGCTTCAGACCACTCGGCTAGAGCGTGAAATAATTCAATGACATATAAGTTTACATAAAGGGATAATTGTAAAAAAGAACCTTTAGTCTGATAATTCAGTTTATGACTTATAATAATACTTACTTACTTACTTACTCACTGGCACTATCGAACCCGTAGGTTCATGGCCGCGCGGACATAAGCTCTCCATACATCCCTATCCCGAGCTAATGCTTGCCAATCATTCTCTGTATAATCTACTTCCCTCAAATCATAGTTAATGTTGTTCTCCCACCTCATTCTTGGTCTACCAACTGGCCGTTTTCCCTCTGGGTTTCCTACAAGAAGCTTCCATGCACGTCTTTCATTCCCCATACGCGCAACATGTCCTGCCCATCGCAGTCTACGAGACTTAACTGTTCTTATTATATCTGGCTTCCTATAAAGACCATGTAGTTCATTGTTATGTAGTCTTCTCCATTCACCTGTCTGTTCATCTCTCTTTGGTCCAAAAATTTTCCTAAGTACTTTATTCTCAAATACTCGTTATCTCCTTTCCTCCCTTAAAGTAAGAGTCCATGTTTCGCACCCATACAATGTAACTGGTAGAATAATAGTTTTATATATTTTCAGCTTAACGTTTTTTGAAAGGAGTTGGGACATCAGAAGTCTCTGCAATGCATAATAGCATGCATTTCCAGAATTGAGCCTATGTTTAATTTCTTTGTGCGTCTCATTCCTATTTGTGATTATTGTTCCTAGGTATTTGAATTCAGCCACTTCCTCAAAATTTCCCTCATTTGTCATTAGCTGTCCATTTCCATTATATACTGAATTTCTACCTGTGACCATATGTTTAGTTTACTGATATTTACTTCCAGTCCTAATTTCTTAGTGTTACTCAATAGTGTGTGCATGTTGGTCTTTAGTATCTCCTCGCTATCGGCCAGTAGTACTACATCATCAGCATAAGCTAACAGCTTATTAATACCATTCAGTTGTAAGCCTTCCTCATTCTCTAAAGATTTAATGGCATGCTCTAGTACAAAATTAAATAGTAGAGGAGAAAGTGCATCTCCTTGCTTCAACCCATTCTGGATTACAAAAGTGTCTGAAAACTGTTTGCCTACTCGCACCCTACTCTTTGAGCCATTTAGACACATTCGTATAAGTCTAACTAACTTTTTAGGAATTCCGAACTCCAGCAGGATACTATATAACTTCTCCCTCTTAATTGAATCATATGCTTTTTTGAAGTCTACGTATAGTTGATGTACAGTGCCATTATATTCCCATTTCTTTTCTAAAATCTGTCTTATACTAAAAATCTGATCTGTTGTAGACCTGTTTTCTTCTAAATGCACATTGATGATCTCCTACAATGTCATCAATATAGGGAGTAAGTCTGCTTACTAATATATTTGTTAGAATTTTGTACGAAGTTGAAAGTAATGAGATGCCCCTGTAGTTGTTGCAATCAGTTTTATCTCCTTTCTTATAGATTGGTATGATAATTGATTCCTTCCATTCATCTGGAAGAGCTTCTTTTTCCCAAATCTTACTAAGCAACCAGCGTATCTTGTCCATCAATTTTTCTCCCCCTGATTTTATCAGTTCTGCTGGGATCTCATCTGAACCTGATGCTTTATACATCTTCAATTTTTCAATCGCCATTTCAACCTCTAATGCACTTGGCTCTGTGACTAGCATTTCTGCTGTCACTTATCCTCCTCAATGTCCTGTTCTGTATGTACATTTACTAGCTGATTAAAGTAACTTTTCCATCTATTTAATATACTCCTAGAATCTGCAATCATATCCCCATTTTCATTCCGAATTATGTTTGTTCTAGCCTGAAACCCTTTCTTCTCTATACTAATTCCCTGATATAATTCTCTAATGTTCCTATTTTTTGCATTCATTTCAAGATCATTAATCTTCTCTTTCAAATATTCCCTCTTTTTACTCTTTAGTAACTTGGTGGTTTCCCGTCTAATACTACCCAATTGCTCTAAATTTACCTCATTTGGCTCGTGTAACCATTTCATTTTTGCTAGCTTTCTTTTCTTTACAATGTCGGCACATTCCTCATCAAACCATTTCTTGTTTTGCCTCTTTTTTAAACAGCCAATGCTTCTGATGCTGACAATTTAATAGTATCTCTTATAGCCTCCCATTCTTTATTTATATCAGTTTCTTCTTCATTTGCCACATTGCCATCTGAAGATTCTAATACTTCAAATCTATTAGCAATTTTGATTTGGTATTCTTGCCGCATTTCATCATTTTTCAAGTTTTTTAGTTCAAATTTTTCAGAATCATCTTTAGCATTTGTTCCTCTCATAAGCGATAGCCGTTGTCTGATCTTCACTCTGACCAGATGATGATCCGAATTGCAGTCTGTCCCTCTAACTGATCTAACATCAATGATGCTACTGTGCCAGCGTTTATCCACTAATACATGATCTATCTGGTTCCGAGTTTCTCCATCTGGGGACGTCCAGGTATATTTATGAATATCCTTATGCTGAAATGTTGTGCTCTTAACAATGAGATTCTTTGATGTGGCAAATGTGACTAATCTAACCCCGTTGTCGTTACTATCTTCATGAAGACTGAATTTGCCTATTGTTGGTTTGAATATATCTTCCCGTCCCACTTTTGCATTAAAATCTCCTAAGACAATTTTCATATGATATCGTGAAAGGCTATCAAATAAGCATTCTAATTCTTCATAGAACTCATCCTTGATCTTGTCATCTTTATCTTCTGTGGGGGCATGTACATTTACAATTATAAAATCATGTCGTTTACCCTTTAGAACTATGTATGATATCCTATCACTAACAAACTTAATATCTCGGATAGCGGATAGGATCCTCCTTCTGACTAAAAAACCCGTTCCAAAAGAAGGTCTTTCTGCACCCCCATAGTATAATGCAAATCTTCCTGATTCCTGACTACCTTCTCCTGGCCACCTAACTTCCTGTAAAGCGACTATATCCAAGGGCGATCCATCCAATTCCCGCGTTAATATCTCTAGTGCCCCGCTATTGTATAAAGTCCTAACATTCCATGTTCCTAGGAACATATCCCTGTGTTTGAGCCTTTGGCATGGGTTCCCTGAAGTAGTCCCCGCCCGGAGAACCGAATGGGGGACTATTTGACCTCCGGAAAATTTTACCCCAGATGAACCCATGTCCGCATTTCTTGACAGTTGTATTTTTACAGTGAAAGATCGTCACTCTTTCGCCCAAGGTACTTTTTTCGTCTGGCTTATCACCTTCGACCAGTCCGGCATGGGTAACCCTATCGGCAGCAATGCTACCGCCGGCATAGCTCTCAGGATCATTTAAGCACGCAAGCCACTCCACCACGACAAGGTAAAGATACCATGGAGGGGACTTATAATAATAATAATAATAATAATAATAATAATAATAATAATAATAATACTTTATTTATTCTGGCAGAGTTAAGGCAATAAGGCCCTCTCTTCCACTCAACCAGCACAAATACAAATAAATATTCGACAAATATAGATATACACTATACTAATTATAAACAGTTAAAGATACAATAAATGTAGCAATGTAAATGTCATGTACAAACAACATTTTATAGGGTAATAACAATAATGATACGAATAAAATAATAATAATAATAATAATAATAATAATAAATAATAATAATAATAATAATAATAATAATAATAATATGATACATTATACGGGAAACACCAATTAATATATACATCTTACACTGGATAATAATGAAGTCGAGTTTAGAGCAAATATAAATTTAGATTTCTTTTAAAGATGCCAATGTCCGGCAGCCCCTTATTTCTTGTGGTAGGGAATTCCAGTTGCGAGAAGTGGAGATGGTATATGACATGGAGTGATGTGATGTCCTATGTTGCGGTATATTAAGTAAGAGACTATGTTGTGATCTTGTGTTTAAGTTATGGTTTGAGGATAGATACTGGAAACGGGATGATAAATAATTGGGAATCGAGGTATGTAGGATCTTAAATAGGAGAATTAGACAGTGCGATTTTCTTCTCTCTTTTAGATGTAGCCATGACAATTCGTGGAATAATGGAGAAATGTGATGGTATTTTCGAACATTAAATATGAATCTGATACACATATTATGGACACGCTGCAGTTTGTCCGACAATCCGTCACTTATGTCAGTTAGTAGAACGTCACAGTAGTCAAAATGCGGCATCACTAAAGTTTGGATTAAAATTCTTTTAAGAGTTGTAGGAAGAAAATGTTTAAGTCGCTTTAGGGAATGCATTATGGAGAAGATCTAAGGGAACTGCCGACCATTTCATAGGGAAACCTACATTGAATTTTCTACCAGAGAAGCGTTGTGATATACCAAGGTCGTGTCCAAAAAAATAATCTGCCGTTTTTAACTGCAAGGTATTGAAATCCAGAGCCAAAGCTCTCATATAAACTATAGTGAAGTAACACAACTCCTGAATTGGTGAAATGGATAACCCTGACAACATGCCGTATCCCGCCACACTCCAACACTGACAACCTGCGTGTCCCATTTCATTATATTCCACTTTACTCAGGCATAGGGATGCAACATAGCTCATAAAAAAACATCGATGTTAGAACATCGAGTTTTCAAAATTAAAATGTCGATGTCGGAAACATCGATGTTTGTGAACGATATATCGATGTTTTGGGAAAACAATTAAAAACACAAAAGAACGTTGAAAATGTTTATTAAATATTTATTCCGCAAAACAGAATTTAAAAACAATTTTGACAATCTTGTGCGCGGTAAGCGGTTTCTTTCTTAGGTAATCGTAGCCCCAGCCTCTGAAAACAGCCGCTCACTGGGCATCGACATTGCTATGCTAGCAAATATATCATCGCCAGGTTATACAACCCAGGAAATAAAACTTTCATGTCATCCCACATTTCTAAAGCATCTGCTGTTTTGCTGAGAAAGCAAACTAGTAGTGAAAATAATATAATAGATGGCGCTAGGACTGACAAAATATCGTTCATAAAACATCGTTCATAAAGAGCGATGTATCATCGATGTTAGGGTTTTTAACATCGATATTAAAACATCGATGTTTATGAACGATACATAGATTTTTTTAAAACATCGATGTATCGTTTGCGTCTCTACTCACTCACGAAGTTCATCTGCTTCGCACAGTGGGTTGCACATTACTGGATTCTGGCTTCAATTTCTGTGCCTGGCATTTTTTGGACACGGCCTTGATACATCACAACACTTCTCTGGGAGATATTTCAAGATAGGTTTCGTCATGCAATGGTTGACAGTTCCCTTGTGGGTATAAAATCGAAACAGTTCTGTTCGTAGTAGGCTACATAGATTTTCTGTATTATGTGGCGTCCAGAAGTAGTGAGATTTACACTACAATGTTTAAATAATTTTATTTTCCGTGTTTATTCTGTTCTCCGAGGAATATAATGTCTCAAGGCTTTCTTGCCATAAGCTGCGAGTTTTATTATGTTACAATAATAAATAATTTAAAATGCACAACTATTGCAGAAGGCAGACTTACCGAGCGCTGGAAACAAGGTTATAAAACTCTTCTTGTTGAATATGTATAAAAATTGTAATTTGATTGTCTGAGAAATATGAATATTAAAAAATAAGTACTAACAAGTTGTCATGCGTATGCATGCGTGCGCTATTGACCTCTTGTGACCCCATAAGTATATGCTGTAATTTTCTTATCTCTCTCTGTCTCCCACTCCCTCTTTTTCTCTCCCTCTATCCCTCTCCCTTAGACGAGTGTTTTATGACGTCACCGTCAGTCATCACCTCCGGTGCGGTAGATACAACTCCATCTATTTTACTCTACAACCTTTCAGTCTCTCACGCCTCCACACAGCGAATTAACAACAAGACTTTATAAAGAAACAATAGTTGAATACTTTGAATATTATTCAGATAATAGTAAATCTAAAAACTACTGGGGGAAACAAGGAATTTAATAAAGAAAGAAGAATTGAGATAATTTAATTGTAATGTTTGAACAGTGTGCCTACTTTTTTTTTTCCTACAATAAGGTTGTTAGGAAAACTTTTGGACCAAAGAGAGATTAACAGAGAGGTGAATGGAGAAAACTACATAACAGTGAGCTACATGGTCTTTATAAGAAGCCAGATATAATAAGAACAGTTAAGTCTCGTAGATGCGATGGCGAGGACATGTGGCACGAATTGGGAATAAAAGAGATATAATGCATGAAAGCTTCTTGTAGGAAAACCAGAGGGAAAATGTCCAATTGGTAGACCAAGAATGAAGTGGGAGAATAACACTAACCATGATTTGAGGGAAGAAGATTATGCAGGGGATGATTGGATAACATTAGCTCAAGATAAGGATGTATGGAGAGTTTATGTCCGCGCGGCCATGAACCTACGGGTTCGTTAGAGCCAGTGAATTAGTTTTTATAATAGCAAAATTTGAACGTTGATTTCAGTGGGATATTCCAATTTTTTTTCAATGTTCATTGGACATTAGAAAATGAACCAGTTGTCAGGTTAATCTATTTTCGATATTTTGTGTGATTTGTTGTTTTCTCTCCCCCCTTGTGGTTTTCATATATGCTAAGAGGATTAATATAGCCTATACTTATATTATTGTATATTTACTCTCTCTCTCTCTCTCTCTCTCTCTCTCACTCTCTCTTCAGTAGTTTATCCTCTTCCTTTGTCAGTATTTTTACACGCACCACTCCTCCTGGAGCTTAAGGAGAGAGGATGGTTTTTTTTAAAACTTTTTTCTTATTTGGTGTAAATTATTTCTTTTTTGTATGTTAAAAGCTCATGGCTATAGCAACTTAAGCAAAAATAAAAATTTTGAAAAAAATTGGGGGGGTCAAAATTTTAAAAAAATTTACCCAATCAGGGGTTTACTAAAACCGATATATATAAGCCAATTTTGAAGCTAACTTCATAGAATTTGTTACATTTTATTAGTAAAAGCATGCTCTACAAACTCTAATATAATTTTGATATTTGTCCCTAAAGTTGTAAAATGAACAATTAAAATTTAACAACACTTTTTTATATCCTTTTCTGAAAACAGAGACATATTTTTAAAAATAAAATCAATTACCTAATTTTTGTTACAGGAAAAAGTTTTCTCATTGTCTCAAAATTTAATGCATGCATCTATAACAGTTCAGAAGATATATCAATTTCTGTCTAGCAATGTAGCAAAAAAAAAAAAAATGAAGTTACGGGAAACAACAATTTAAAATCCAGAGCGCAGGCACTTTAAAAATGGCTCCTTAACGTCTGATAAAGGTACAAATATGCATAACATGTTATGCAATGCATTCCACACATATCACAGAGTATTTTAGAGCAATTTTTTTTTTGAAAATTTGCTCATTTATTGCCAAAAATAGCATCCTCTCCCCTTAAAGAACACGACCTATTGGGAGGGGATGTTTAAAATCTGAATTACATATACTTTTTGACCACACAGGATATGGGTTTCTCTTCGAATGAGTGAAACTTTGGTTCCTGAAATGTAGGCCTAATACTGATTTTTTTTCTTCTGAACGTTAGGCCCCTATTGGTTTATTTTTTATAATAAGTGATTGTTAACTTGTTATTTTAACTTTATTTTTTATAGTAAGTGATTTTTTAAGTTGTTAAGTTCCATTTAATACTGGAAAACATGCCACCATTTTAGCCAAATCTGTAAATGAGACGGTAATTAGGTTGATAAAAAATTAAGTATTGTCTGAACTAACCAAAAGTTTCCTTATTTATTTTGCGGAAGTTAAATTTGTATTTTACAGCATTCTGTGAATTAATTATTTCTCGACAAATCCATTATATTTGTACTATTACTAACAATATACTTATTTTATTTTATTGAACTCACTCTCAGAAGAGAATTATACAGTGTGCCAAAAAATGTTCTGGAATGGAATTCACAGGGGTAGCCTAGAAAAAAGAGGAAGACCAAAATTACATGGCACAATACAATCAAAATATATCCTTTTTGTCCAATGCCACCAGGTTGTCTCTTATGACATTTCTGGTTTTCTCCCTTGGCTTTGGCAGAATTGTAATCCATTTCTTAGGTTGGGGCACCTGGAAGGCGGAGTTACGTTACCCGTGTGATACGATGGGTGATAAATGATAATGAAACACCAGGAGAGTCCTTAACCCAAAGTTAATCTAAATTCCAGGCCATGGGCAACCACAGAAAAAAATCCTATGGTCTGACTGCGATCCGAACCCGGAACCTCATGAACTATATTCAGAAACGCTGACTACTAGTCAATGATGTTGGTCATGAAAATAGAAATTGAACAAGGGAAAAGCTGGAGTGAAATCAGGAATTTGGCAAAACCGAAGTCTGGTGGCGTGCTTTCACAAAGGCACTTGCTTCGAAGAGGAGGGACAAAGAACTACCACTGCTACTACTACTACTACTACTTTTATTTTGTAAAGTTTTTTTTTTTCGTTATGGTTTCTAAGAATCGAGAATTAAGTGATTGTCATCATTGGCTAACACAAAGACGCGCAACTCAGTCGAATGAGAGGAAAAACAAAAATCCTCCATCTACCGCTGTGAACTAGGCCTGGTCAGTGTTGACCATTCATTATTATACCGTTCTATGTTGTTGTTGGTTGTAGAAAGTTTACAAACTTTTCCCATTCGGCCGTCCTTCACTGCAAGCCTATCGAGTGATTTTGATATCATGCTTACATCATTATTTGAGCTGTGAGTCCCAAGTCTGAAGATTTTCGGGCTCGTAAAAGAACCTCAAGCCTAAGTCATACATCCGAGCAAAATTTTAGAGGCCTTCTCCATCCAAGTAATACCTTAGTTGCCTACTAGATGTCTCATTGATGCAATTCGCTGATCACATGACTCTCACTGACATTTATTGGAACGTAACTAAATTAGCTTGGTTTCCTATCTAGATCATGCAGCTCGCTGTTAGTCTTGTCCATTCACCTGTCTGTTCATCTCTCTTTGGTCCAAAAATGTTCCTAATTTCTTTATTCTCAATTACTTCTAATCTTTTCTCCTCTCTTAAAGTAAGAGTCCATGTTTCGCATCCATATAATATAACTAGTCCACCGCTGTGGTCTCGAGATAGGGTGCTGCCTTGTCACGCAGCGGGCCCGGGTTCGATCCCCGGTCGAGGCAGTTTTTCCGTGTGAGGTTTTTATCGGGGTTTTTCCTCACCTGTAAGACATGTCAGGAAAACTTTAAGGCCCAAACGGTCCCCGAAATCATATGACCATCATCATCATCATCATTCACCGGTGTGGAAAGCAACGGGAAGCTACCACACCTACAATTCCCTAGCAAAGCTGCAAGCAACATGAAAATGTTATGATTGCAGTGAAGGACCTGCCTTCGGGCAGAATTACTATGGATAGATATTAGTGAACATATATTTAGTTTTATTAATATTTACTTCCAGTCCTAATTACTTAGTGTTACTCAATAATGTTTCAAAAAACGTTAAACTGAAAATATAAAAAAAACTATTATTCTACCAGTTATATTATATGGGTATGAAACATGGACTCTTACTTTAAGGGAGGGACGGAGATTACGAGTATTTGAGAATAAAGTTCTTAGGAAAAATTTTGGACCAAAGAGAGATGAACAGACAGGTGAATGGAGAAGACTGCATAACAATGAATTACATGGTATTTATAGGAAGGTAGGTATAATGAGAATGGTTAAGTCTCATAGACTGCGATGGGCAGGACATGAGGCACGAATGGGGAATGAAAGACATGCATGGAAGCTTCTTGTAAGAAAACCAGAGGGAAACGCCCAGTTAGTAGACCAAGAATGAGGTAGGAGAATAATATTAACTATGATTTGAGGGAAGTAGATTTTACAGGGGATGATTGGAAAACATTGGCCCAGATAGGGATGTATAGAGAGCTTATGTCCGTGCGGCCATGATGGTGCCAGTGAGTTAGTTACTCAATAGTGTTATAGTCTACCTTTAGTCTAATTATTTTAATGATACGTATTGAAAGTATGTCAGGAGATGTGCCTTGTTTGAATAATTCTATGAACGAAAAGAAAAAAAATACTAGTGAAGACTGTTTTGGACTTGCATATAACACGTCCAACTGACATAAGTCCCGTTGTGAGAGCGAGCGGTGCGTAAAGTCAACCGGAAGAGATTCTTTTTTTATTATTCTTGTCTCCCCTCCCCACATTCACGTCTTCACATGACAGATATGTGTCTGTCTGTGAGCTGCACCTCCTACTCATTTCCAAATTCCATTCACTATATTCCCAGAAGTTCAAACTCCTTCCGTTTCTCTTCACCCTACAAATATACATGATCCAATGAGAAAAAGTGAGCAAAACATCAGGTATAGATGGCTCACAACTAACTCACTCTCTGACATTACCTAACCTGGAGGTTTATGCCCATGTTGACATTAGATCTCCATACATAACTATCCAGAGATAGTATTTACCATTTATTCTCTAATTTACCTTCCTCACATAGTTGTTTATGTTATTCTCCCATCTCAATCTAGGTTTAGCTACTGGATGCTTTTCCCTTTGGTTTTCCTATTTTTTTATTATTTAGGAATATTCTACAATACAGTGTTTCTCCTTCCACTCCAAAGTGATTTGTCGCCAGAGGTTCCTGTCTACAGCATCTTCTTCCCTCAGATCTCTAGCTTCCATACTTCTGTTCATTCCATCCATCCAACATACTCTAGGCCTGCCTCTTCCACTTCTTCCATTAGCTTTCCAATTAAGGATCTTCTTTGGTATTCTCTCTTCTTCCATTCTTATGAGGTGTCCATACGTTTTTCAAAACGTTTTGCTATAAGGAGTTTAAATGCCCTTCTTTCATTCCCCATTCGTGCCACCTGTCTTACCCTCAATAGTTCTAAAATACATTGTAAATCACAATCACAGTTGAGGTTATGTAATAAAATATTAAAATAAGTACCTGATATATCAGTCGTCCTCAACTAAAATAGATTTCTGTTTAAAAAACTTAGTCAATTAGTTAAAACCATGTAGGCCTCTCAGAACATGTTCTTTCTTCGGCTTGTCATTTGCACATGCCGTAGATGGAACATGTTCTGAAAGGCTTACTAGGTTTTTTTAAACATTTTAGTTGAGGACGGCTGATATGTGAGGTACTTATTTTAATGTTTTAACATTTTTATGTCTTACTCATCGCATTCTACGAGTCTTATTTATTATTATTGCATCTGGTTTCCCATAAGTATCATATAGCTCTCTGTTATGTAAAGGTGAAGGAAAAATGATCCTACTACAGGCCTTAGGAGGCCCATGAGGTAGTAGGAGGTTAAGAATCTCAATTTTCTAGACAGTTGGCGCTTGATTTCAGCGTAACGGTTACTTTTACCTCCTCCAGAACAAGCAAGTGGTTCTGACGAACCCAGGCCATGCTGCCGTCAGAAGGTTTGGGCCAGTTTAAAAATGTCCGATCCCACCGGGATTCGAACTCTCAACCTTGTGGCTCACTGTTATATAAGCTTCTCTATTCATCTCTCTTTGGTCCATAAATTTTCAAACAACCTGGTTGAGTGTGGTTAAGCCTTAAGGCCTTAACTCTCCGAGTAAAATAAAGTTATTGTTAGTCTATTATTATTATTATTATTATTATTATTATTATTATTATTATTATTATTATTATTATTATTATTATTATTATTATTCTCAAGAACTCGTATTTTTTTTGTCTCTTATAGTAAGAGCCCACATTCGGCATCCATATAACTGGAAAAATAGCAGTTTTATAAGGCTACGTGTTCTATTTAACGTTTTCTTTAGTAAGTTGGAATGGCAAGAATCTGCATAATGTGTAATTGCATGTATTTCCAGAATTGAACTTATATTTAATATAATTTCTGTACCTCGTTCTGTTTGTAATTATTATTTTTAGGTATTTAAGTTCAGCCACTTTTTTCAAAATTTATTTAATTTGTAATTAACTGATCAATTACATTGTAAAATGTATTTATGTGATCATAATTATATTTGTTTTATTGATTACTTCCAGCTCAGTTCTTAGGGTTACTCAAGAGAATTTACGTGTTGCCCCTTAGTATCTTCTCGCTATCATCTAATAATACATCATCAATATATATATATATATATATATATATACCAACAGCTTATTAATACCATTAAGTTTTACAGTTTCCTTGTCATCTAAAGTTTTGACGTTATACTCTAGAACAAAATTGATAGTAGAAGATATAATTCTTCTCCTTGCTTTAACTCATTGTGGATTTCAGAAGTATTGAAAATTGTTTCCATACCTGTACCCTATGCTTTGTGTCATTTAGACACATTCTAATAAGTCTAACTTTTTATATATTCCAAAGTTCAGAAAGATCCTATACAACTTCTTCCTCTTAATTGAATCGCATGCCTTTTCAAGTCTACATATAGTTGATGTACAGTCGTCATATTCGCATTTTTTTCTAATAATTGTCTTATACTAAAAAAATGATCTGTTGTAGACCCGCCTCTTTTAAATCCACATTGTTGATTATCATTATAGGGAGTAATTTTACGTAATATTAATGACTTACATTTGTTGGAATTTTGTACGGAGTTGAAAGTAATGACATGATCTTGTAGTTGTTTCACTATTACATCCTATATTTATGGTATGCAAGAACATTTTCTGGTTCCCTTCCCGATAGAATCCATTCGGAAACTCTTGGTAACCTTTTACCCTCTTTCGTCTCACGTACCCATACTATTGTATTTTTTTGTAATTTACAAAATCAATAATTAGAGGTCTTTATCATTTCATTCTTAAAATTCTGACTGAACGAGGGTAAGTAATTCATTTCCAATGCTAAAATTCTTATGTAAATTTTTAGTGGACTTCATACTTCTCATTCATATGTCAGACGTTTAAACTACACATTTATATAGGCTAGTGCCTAATTTATTTGAATTTAGGGTTTATGGAAAGTCCTGTGAATAAAGGATATTATTGGATAAAGCCAGCCATAATTGCAAATATAACAAAGGAATATTTATAAATACCCTCCCTATAGTTAAGCCTTTAATATGCAATCAAACTACACATTTACCTAGTGCCTAATTTATTTGAATTTCTTTAATACTATTTTTTTTATTTCATAGTATTCCATTCGATATTGTTACTAAATTTCCTTTATACTTTATGTGCGTTATCTTACCTGGTATGTTATAATGCTTGTTAATTTTGATTCCTAAACGTTCAGATTTTTTCTTTTCGGTGTAATAATGCACTAAGATTGATTATCTGAAACCGTGGAAATTTTATGTTAACTATCTAACTCACTGGCACTATGAAACCCATAGGTTCATGGCCGCGCGGACATTAGCTCTCCGTACATCCCTATCTGAGCTAATGTTTTTCAATCATCCCCTGTATAATCTACTTCCCTCAAATCATATTTAACGTTATTCTCTCACCTCATTCTTAGTCTACTAACTGGGCGTTTTTTCCCTCTGCTTTCCCTACAAGAAGCTTCCATGCACATCTTTCATTCACCATTCGTGCCACATGTCCTGCCCATCGAAGTCTACGAGACTTAACTGTTCTCATTATATTTGGCTTCCTATAAAGACCATGTAGTTCATTGTTATGAAGTCTTCTCCATTCACCAGTCCGTTCATCTCTCTTTGGTCCAAAAATTTTCCTTAGAACTTTATTCTCAAATACTCGTAATCTCCTTTCCTCCCTTAAAGTAAGAGTCCATGTTTCACATCCATATAATATAACTGGTAGAATAATAATTGTTTTATATATTTTCTGTTTAACGTTTTTTGAAAGGAGTTGGGACATCAAAAGTCTCTGTAATGGATAATATCATGCATTCCCAGAATTGAGCCTGTGTTTAATTTCCTTATGCATCTCATTCCTATTTGTGATTATTGTTCCTAGGTATTTGAATTCTGCCATCTTCCTCAAAATTTCCCTTATTTGTCATTAGCTGTCCATTTCCATTATATAATGTATTTCTATGTGTGGCCATATATTTAGTTTTATTGATATTTGTTTCCAGTCCCAATTTCTTAGTGTTACTCAGTAGTGTGTGCGTGTTGGCCTTTAGTATCTCCTCGCTACCGCCCAATAGTACTACATCATCAGCATAAACTAACAGCTTATTAAAACCATTGAGTTGTAGGCCTTCCTCATCCTCTAAAGATTTGATGGCATGCTCTAGTACAAAATTAAATAGTAGAGGAGATAGTGCATCTGCTTGCTTCAACCCATTGTGGATATCTAAAGTATCCGAAAACTGTTTGCCTACACGCATCCTACTCTTTGTATCATTTAGACACATTCGTATAGGTCTAACTAACTTTTTAGGAATTCCGAACTCTAGCAGGATACTATATAACTTCTCCCTCCTTAATTGAATCATATGCTTTTTTGAAGTCTATTAAAGAAATGTAAATTTAATTCGTTGGAATAATACTGGTTCAATACATTTTTTTTACTTATACAAGAACCATTTAATTTAATAAAGTAAAGTGATCCCACTACAGGCCTCAGGAGGCCCTTGGGGTAGTGCGAGGTTAAGGCTCCCACTTTTTCTGGACAATCGGCACTTGATGTCAGCCCTGCGTGACGGCCGCCTTTACCCCCAGAACAAGCGTCTGGTACTCATTTCCGCTAGAGGCTGAGTCGACCCCAGGGCCGTAGTGCCGCCAGAGGGTTTGGGTCAGTTTAAAAATCCTGACCCCAACGGGACTTGAACCCTCGACCCTCTGGCTTGTAGCTCAGTGCCTTAACCACTACGTTACGGCTAAATACATACCAGTATTCTCTTCAAGATGAATTGTAATAGACTTTAGTATGTTTTCAGATTTTTTGCCATCAGACAGAGTTGCTTTGTGGGATTTGTTCAAAATTTTATGTAATTGATGCATACATAGGCCTAATTGAAAATGATACATTTGGGGTATGTGAATGATATCTCATTGTATATATAATGTTGTTAAATCTCCGTTTGCACCAAGTGAATTAGAGGTAACAGAGATAATTAGATAGTGTTGAGACCGAGAAACCCTGTCTGGTCCATAGCGCACTACACAGACAAAATAAGAATAAGTCGGGTCTTTAACCTCTTCGCGCCGCCTAAATGTCTGGCGCACCGGATGTTACCGGGATCGTTCCCCGAGCGGAACATTCCGCCAATTTCACAGCCTCTTATCAGTGAAAGTAATCTCTAACAAGTATCTTGCTATTAATTAAACGTATTACATTTCTTTTTCTCAGAAAACATTATTAAAGACTAAGCAGATAAGTAAATATAAATTACTAAAATTCTTCGTTATTGAATTTAAAGTGACTACCGTATCTTAATCCTTAAATTGGCAATGTATGCTATGAGATACAATAATTGGTTTATTTTATTTAGCACTAGCTTATACCCGGCTTGCGCTGCTACTCCTAAATAAATTATGCGTTTTTGAAAAAATAAATATAAATGTAGGCCTATATCGTTCTAATTTTTCTTTTTTTGAAAAAGAAGCTCTTCCAGGTGAATGGAAATAATCGATTATCGTACCAATTTATAAGAAAGGAGATAAAACTGATTGCAACAACTACAGGTGCATCTCATTACTTTCAACTTCTAACAAAATTATAACAAATATATTAGTAAGCAAACTTAATCCTTATATTGATGACATTCTAGGAGATAAGAGATAATCAATGTGGATTTAGAAGAAACAGGTCTACAACAGATCAGATTTTTAGCTTAAGCCAGATTTTAGAAAAGAAATGGGAATATAATGGTACTGTACATCAACTATATATGCACTTAAAAAAGGCATACGATTCAATTAAGAGGGAGAATTATATAGTATCCTGCTATAGTTCGGAATTCCTAAAAAGTTAGTCAGACTTATACGAATGTGTCTAAATGATACAAAGACAAGGGTGCGTGTAGGCAAAGAGTTTTCGAATACTTTAGATATCCAGAATGGGTTGAAGCAAGGAGATGCACCATCTCCTCTACTATTTAATTTTGTACTAGAGCATACCATCAAATCTTTAGAGGATGAGGAAGGCCTACAACTGAATGGTTTTAATAAACTGTTAGTTTATGCTGATGATGTAGTACTATTGGGCGATAGCGAGGAGATACTAAAGGCCAACACACACACACTACTGAGTAACACTAAGAAATTGGGACTGGAAGTAAATATCAATAAAACTAAATATATGGTCACACATAGAAATACACTATATAATAGAAATACACTATATAATAGAAATGGACAGCTAATGACAAATGAGGGAAATTTTGAGGAAGTGGCTGAATTCAAATACCCAGGAACAATAATCACAAATAGGAATGAGATGCATAAGGAATTTAAACATAGGCTCAATTCTGGAAATGCGTGCTATTATGCATTACAGAGACTCTTGACACCTTAACTCCTTTCAAAAAACATTAAACTGAAAACATATAGAACTATTATCCTACTAGTTATATTATACGGATGCGAAACATGGACTCTTACTTTAAGGGAGGAAAGGAGATTACGAGTATTTGAGAATAAAGTTCTTAGGAAAATTTTTGGACCCAAGAGAGATAAACAGACAGGTGAATGGAGAAGACTGCATAACAATGAATTACATGGTCTTTATAGGAAGCCAGATATAATGAGAACACTTAAGTCTCGTAGACTGCGATGGACAGGACATGTGGCACGAATGGGGAAAAAAGACGTGCATGGAAGCTTCTTGTAGGAAAACCAGAGGGAAAACGCCCAGTTGGTAGACCAAGAATGAGGTGGGAGAATAACATTAACTATGATTTGAGGGAAGTAGATTATACAGGGAATGATTGGAAAACATTAGCTCAGGATAGGGATGTATGGAGAGCTTATGTCCGTGCGGCCATGAACCTACGGGTTCGATAGTGCCAGTGAGTTAGTTATCGTTATTATTTTCAGATACCCCTGCTGATTACCCGGCGTTGCCCGGGAATCTAGGCATCCCGATGTACTAGGCTTAAATGAGTTGAAAGACTAAATTCGTTCTTTTGAGTTGTTTACCCGCTGCTATGCTTGCCTGGGAATCTACTTATCCCGATCTTCTTGGCATCAATGAAAGACAAAAATTGCTATTGTGTGTTATCTGTAAAATATGAACATATGCTGTCGCCGAATTTTTTATTCAGGTTTTTGAGATATTAAATTATGTGTGCATTAATTTTGTGTATTTGTTATGGTTTAGGCAGCATAAACCATTTAAGGGCAAAAAAAGGGATTTTTCACGTTTTTCACTACAAAGGGCGTTTTTAAGGGTGTAGGAGTTAAGTATCTCTACTGTCTTATAGCCTATGCTCATTCCGGGAATCTGCTGAACATTTTGCAAACAACCCCATCTCAATTGGATCAACGGTATGGCCGCGCATAAAGTACAAACAAACAAATATTGATTTTTATATATTAGATTTGTAATAAAAAAACTAACTAATAGAAATTATTTAAATATGTGACAAATTACACAATATACCTAATTGTAACAGTTATGAATGATTTGGTTTTCAGTTCGGCCCCACACAATTAAATAACTGGCACGAGAAATTAGTGTATTGCCAATTTAAGGGATAATAGTGATAATAAATTCCGGATATTATACCGGAAGAGAGGTCATATTTTCAATTTCCAGATTGGTTTACATTAGGCCCTAATTATTTAGATCATCAGCCGCAAGGATTATGCATTTCGATTACTTCTATCTTCTCAGAGAAATGTATTGGTCTGTCCATCTTTTAGTGGGTCTTCCTCTGAACTGCGCACAAATGTGCATAGGCCTATGGGATCTACAGCTTTATCATTTTACAGATTTGCTGTACATCACACTTTAGAAAAGTATATGCCTTCTCAGAGGCGAAGGAAGGTTTTGATTATCTGAAAAATCAATCACCAGATTAAACAGGATTCGAACATCCGTCCTCCTACGTGGAAGTCAAACGCCTTGACCATTACACCACTAGGACTATTGTTGTCTTTCATATTAAACATGATGTTTTCTGGACTTTTGGCCATCGTCTCGGAGTTGATGGTTTTCGAGACCCCAGCCGATACACTCGCAAAATACCAAGTTTAAGAATTGCCATTATCGATTAGTTGGTTCGTGGCCGCGCGTACATAAGCTCGTCATACATTCCTATCCTGAACCAAAATTTTTCAACATCCCCTGTATAATTTACCTCCCTCAAATCATGGTTAATGTAATTCTCCCATCTCTTTCTTCGCCTACCTACTGGACGCTTTCCTTATGGTTTTCCCTGAAGGAGTTGCCATCCCCTTATTAGTCCCACGTGCTTTATCTATCGCAGTCTATGAGTCTTAAATATTCTTATTATATCCGGCTTTCCTTAAGGATCATGCAGGTTACTGTTTAGTAGTCTTCTCCATTCACCCGTCTGTTCGTTCTCTTTGGTCCAAAAAATAACCTAAGAAGTTTATTATTAAATACTCATTATCTTTCCTCCTCCTTTAAAATAAGATTTTATGTTTCGCATCCATATAATATAACTGAGAGAATAATCGTTTTATATATTTTTGTTTTTTTTTTAGAGAAGTTGGGACGACAAACGTCCTTTAATACGTAAAAGCTTGCATTTCAAGAATTAAGACTATGTTTAATTTCTTGCATCTCATTTCTATTTGTAATATATTATTTTTCTAGATTCTTGAATTTCACAAGTTCTTTAAAAAATCGTAATTTGTTATTAACTGTCCATTTCCATTATATAGGCCTAACGAATTTATATGTGTTACCATATATTTAGTTTTTTTATGTTTACTTCCAGCTCCAGTTCGTCAGTGTTCATGAGAAATTTATTCTATATTGGAAAAATTAACACAGTTCTACTTTTTTATTTTTATCGTACAAGTTCACACATGCCGATTTGTTAAAAAAGTATTGCCGTGTTTGCGTTTATTTATTGTGAAATGTATATAAACAAGATAAAAGCAATGAATGAGGAAAGTGCAGGCACAGAGAAAGAGATGGGCAAAGCAGGATGAACTAAATTATCACGGAAGAGGAAGCTGAGCAACACAATGGGGCAGGAAGGCGGACAGTTCTATTGTTATTATCGATTTAGAACTGTTTCCACGAATCAGTTATTAGATTTAGACACTGCACATTAATATAATTATTTCTTATTCAAACACACGTGCACTACTACTGACTCTATAGCGAAACAACCAGGTAAGTCAATTTTTTGACGGAAAAATGCTTTGAGGTGCCATTAGATTCTCAATGGAAAACACTATCATTTTCAACTGTGAAACATTAAAAATATACAGCTTAATAATGGACTTGTGTATTGACGTAGACTTACACGGCCGGAGTTGCTGTGATGATCTTGAAGAAGATTTTCAGGCTGTAGGTCGTAGTGGTGAGGCTTGTAGTTCCCCGACGTTTCGCCAGAGACTACGTCTGGCATCCTCAAGGGTTGTCTTGTTGGGGAACTTCAAGCCTCAAGACCACGACTTACAGCCCGAAAATTTTCTTCAAGATCATCATAATAATGGATTTATTTATGTACCTCCATAGTTTTGTCGTGGTGGAGTGGCTTGCGTGCTCAAATGATCCCGAGAGCTATGCCGGCGGTAGAATTGCTGCCGATAGGGTTACCCATGCCGGACTGGTCGAAGGTGATAAGCCAGACGAAAAAAGTGCCTTGATCGAAAGAGTGACGATCTTTCACCGTAAAAATATAACCGTCAAGAAATGCGGTCATGGGTTTCACTGGGGTAAAATTTTCCGGGAATACTACATGGTCTTTATAGGAAGCCAGATATAATAATAACAGTGAAGTCTCGTAGACTGCATGAGCAGGACATGTGGAAGGAATGGGGAATGAAAGACTAGCATGGAAGCTTCTTGTAGAAAACCAGAGGGAAAACACCCAGTTGGTAGAATAAGAATGAGGTGGGAGAATACCATTAACTATTATTTGAGGGAAGTAGATTGTACAGGGTAAAATTGGAAAACATTAGTTCAGGATAGGGATGTATGGAGAGCTTATGCCCGCGCGGCTATGAACCTACGGGTTCGATAGAGCCTGTGAGTCTGTAGTTAGTTACCTCCATAGTTTGGCATACATATAAAGAAGTATGTATGTAGTACAATTAAAAGTATGTTTTCTAGTTTTCAACAAAAAAGTAATTTGACTTGTTCCTTCACTATACCCTTGATATCATGTTATTTCAGATAGTACCATTACAATCTATTTTTAAATTGTTTATCTAATCTATATCCATCTACCGTATAATGGAGTAGCCCATTGCTGAGCCATAGACTCTCATTTGTAAGGAGTTACTAGACCCACCCAACCTTGGATAGGTGAACGGCTTCTCAAACGGACCAAAGTGAAAACTCAACATGTTTATTATATAATACCTAAATCTGTGACTCGAACCTACCATTCCTTGATGATGGCATGTGGAATCATGCCGAAACATCGGAATCAGTGACCAGAGGCTGACCTTGAATCAATGACGCGGAAAACTCAAGAAAACTTTCTTAATCATATATAGGCCTATATATTTATATATATATATATATATATATATATATATATAATCTTGAATCAATGACGCAGAAAACTCAAGATTCAAGGTCAGCCTCTGGCCACTGATTCCGATGTTTCGGCATGATTCCACATGACATCATCAAGGAATATATATATATCCATCCATCCATAGTAATTCTGTCCTCCTTCGCTGCAATCATAGCATTTTGATGCTATACTTGCAGCTTTACTAGGGAATTGTAGTTGTGGTAGCTTCCCGTTGCTTTCCACACCGGTGAAGGATGATGAAGATGGCCATATGATTTCGGGGACCGTTAGGGCCTTAAAGTTTTCCTGACATTTGTCTTACAGGTGAGGAAAAACCCCGATAAAAACCTCACCCAGAAAAACTGCCCCTACCGGGGATCGAACCCGGGCCCACTGCTTGACAAGGCAGCACGCTAACTCGAGACCACAGCGGTTGACATATATATATATATATATATATATATATATATATGTATACAACGTATGGGGTATATCCCCATACGTCCCGAAAATAGAGACACAGGTTCTCCCTAGCGGGAGTTCCTGAACCAAGCTAATTTAGTTATGCTTGTTCATATGCAGATGTCAATGATTGACATGCGATTAGCACATCAGCTCAATGAGACATCTAGTAAACAACCAAGATATTACTAGGATGGTTGAAAGTCGGATGTATTTTGCATAGATGCCTTTTTATTTAGGCACGCGTTTATTTTGTGAGCTTGAAAATCTTCAGACTCGGCACCCATGGCTTTAAAGTTTCTCCTGGAGGACTTGTCTGTTGGATTTTCCGCTCTAAAAATCCATCGACTCCGGCCGGATTTGAATCCGCGTCCCTCGAGACCAGAGGAAAGAAACCTAGACCATCACGGACGACAGGAAATGCAATGGGAACTATGAAAACATTACAACACAAAAAAGAGGATAAGAAAGATACCTATATTATCGACGTAGCAAGATCATTCCCTACCACAGTGTGTTGTGTTGTGGGTGGAGCGGGGGGGATCTTTCTCCTACTCGTGTTCCCACAACTCCATTCATCCACCATTTCATTCATATTGCTTACAACCCTCAGTCTCCCCCACTTTCTTTGTTGCTATTTTAAAACTTTGGGGTTCATATTCTCTTACACATTGTGTACTTACTGTATTTAGATTTTTGGTATTTTTCAACATATTTTAATGATTGGAGAACTATAGACACTCACATAATATGAATAACAATCATTGCACTATCATTGTAGTATTTAAACTAACTCACTGGCACTATCGAACCCGTAGGTCCATGGCCGCGCTAACATAAGCTCTGCATACATCCCTCTCCCGAGCTAATGTTTTCCAATCATTCTCTGTATAATTTACTTTACTAAATCTTGGTTAATGTTATTCTCCCACCTCATTCTTTGTCTACCTACTGAGCGATTTCCTTCTGGTTTTACTACAAACAGTTGCCATGCCCCTATTTCATTCCCCATTCTTGCCACATGTCATATCTATTGCAGTCTATGAGACTTAACTGTTCTTATTGCATCTAGTTTTCCATAAAGGTCCTGTAGCTCACTGTTAATGTAGTCTTCTCCATTCACCTGTCCATTTATCTCTCTTTAGTTCTAAAATTTTTGTAAGAACTTTTATTCTTAACCCTACAACTGTACACCAGGGTCAGTCTGACCCTGCAGATTTTTATTTCCTCCTACACATGGACTACATAGCGTTCACATACCTCTACTACCGATGTAAATTTAGTATTAAGTGAGACCTACTAGAGGACGGATGTACAACTTCGTTGGTCATTAACAGTTAATTATTTTTTAGGTATACCTTATTAAGGGTCACTGAGACCCTGGTGTACAGTTTGTGTAACTTTTCTATTCCTGAAAGTGAACTCGATTTTTGTGAAAAATGGCGCGTCGAAATGATGTATTATTAACAGAAAACGATCAACAGGCAGCATTGCTAGATGAGCTTAATGATGAAAGTGAACTTCCTGAAGAAAATGACTCTGAAGATGATGCCCTCCAGAAGCTTTGGACTGTGGTCTGATGATTTTGGGATTGCATTATTTCGTGCAACAACAAGTCTAAAGCGTTACCAGTTTCTCGCAGTCTGCTTAAGGTTTGATGATAAAGCCACAAGGACAAAAAGGCTGGAATTTGATAAACTGGCTCCTATCAGAGATGTGTGGGATACATACATAAATAATAGTAAGACATTATACAGTCCACATCAGTGCTAAGTGGTGCCAAGAGTGTGAAAAAAAAATTAATGAATTGAGGACTTTTCAAAATATTTGTGTAATATGTGTATGCATCATTATAATGGTCTTAATTGAATTCAAAGTAAAATTATTTAGACATGGAACACAATCAAGTTCTATTACTTTAATTTTTTCCCATTTCATTTTTTATCACAATTTCGCGATACATTGATACTAATATTGATTGAAAAAGGATATCATTGAGTACTAATAAGATGTTATAATGTATCAAAATACAGTTATTTTATAATGTATGCTAAATTGTGCTTATTTATTCAGGAACTAATTGTGGGTCTGTATGACCCTGGTGTACGTTTCGCGTGACAATTTCAGACGTGTACAGTACTAAGGTTAAATACTCATAGGCCTAGTCTTTTCATCTCCTTTAAAGTAAGAGATCATGTGTCGCATCCACATAACAGAGAAAATTATAGTTTTATATATTTTCAGTTTATTTTTTTATTTATTTTTTTAGAGAAGTTAAGACGACAAGAGTCCTTTAATGCATAAGCATGCATTTCCAAATTCGAGCCTATATTTAAATGTCTTTGTTCCCCTCATTCCTGTTGTGATTATTATCCATTTCCATTATCTAATTTATTTCTATGTATAACGATATAGTGTATTTTGTTTTATTGATGTTTGTTTCCAGTCCCAATTTCTTAGTGTTACTCAATAGAGTGTACATGTTGACCTTTAGAGTCTCCTCGCTATCGCGTAATAATCAGCTTCATGAACATAAACTAGCTTATTAATACCATTGAGTTGTAGACTTTCTTCATCCTCTGAAGATTTGATGGCATGCTCTAAAACAAAATTGAACAGTAGAGGAGATAGTGCATCTCCTTGCTTTAACCCATTGTGAATTTCAAATCATCTGAAAACTATTTGCCTACACACACGTTACACTTAGTATCATTTAGACACATTTGAATAAGTCTAACTTTTAGGAATGCCGAACTCCAGCAGAATTATATCCTATATCTAAAACTAAACTAAGATCAATGGCGCGACAGGCCTAGAAGGCCATTGGCCTACCAGCTAGCTGCTGGCATCACATCCATATGTATTGATCACATAGGATCATCCTGCCAGTAGAGGGTGACATATGGTCAGCCGTTATAGCTGGTTTTCTCTGGAGACGCTACATATTGTACCAACCCAAATTCTTCAGGATTCCTGGTGGACATGGGTTTCATACTGGTCGAAATTCAATGATAAAATGTTTTCCTCCATGGGGATTCGAACCAGCGGAAGTTCCTTAGCTCTGCGCGAAGGCATAATACCTTAAACCATTCGGCAACTGCGCAGGACTGTGTCATCTCCAGAATGACAGCATTTCTATGTAACTAATACCAATGTGTTTATAATCCATAGTAGTATTTCAGAACTAATGAATTGCGCTCTATATGAAATGAGGTATAATGCATGCAGCAGGGAACTGCCATTCAAGTTTTAAACCATTGTTTACTTAGTGCATTTAATAAGATTAGCGATAGACTAGTTCAATACGTACAGCTTTTTAAAGTCCTAATGACCAAATTATTTCATTTTAGGCCTTAACATGGAAATTATGTTTATTTCGATCTTAAGGATACACGTATCCAAGTCAAATAATTGTGTGTGTGTGTGTGTATGTATATATATATATATATATATATATATATGAGACACGATAAGAAAAATAAATGGCAGGACGGTTTTTGAACCCGGACCTGTGGATTGGTACTCCAGCATGCTATTCATTACACCACCGGGCAAATCTAATACATTTATTTTCCTTACATAACATTCCATTATTACGAGATGTAGCGAGAACTCGGTCTTCATTGCCACCTGATAGCCACTATAACAAGTAAGCAAATTGAAGAGAATATTTTTACTTTATAGCAGTGACGCTTCATCGATATATATAGCCTATATAACGGAAGAGTAAGTTCTATACAAAATCATCTGAAATTTGGATATGAGTAAAGCAGTTACCACAGTTGTTTGACTTCACTAGTCTAGACACAATTTTCAACCTGATTAAGCGTTTGACAGCATTAACCATGGATTTTATGTAGCAGAGTCTTTCTTATTCCCATTTCATCTATCTTCTTAGTAGTTTGCAAATTCACGCAGTTCATTTAGTGAATTTCCTATTTTGTTTTAAAATAAATTTCAACAAATATATTAAAATATTACTATAGTCCCTCATTGATAACTTTGGCTCCTATAAATTAATCATATCATTCAAACGAAGGGTACCAATTTCATACGAAAATTAAACCATATTATGAATTAAAATATAAAACCGTTAAGTCACATAGAATGCGATGGGCAAAACATGTGAATCAAAGAAAGGTACGGAAGCTCCTTGTAGGAAAACCAGATATAAAGCGCTCATTTGGTGGACTTAGAATGAGATGGGAGAATAACATAAACATGATTTGAGGGAGGTAATTTGTACAGGGGACGATTGGAAAACATTAGCTCTGGATAGGGATGAATCGAGAGGTTATGTCCGTGCGCGGCCATGGAACTACGAGTTCGAGAGGCCTGTTGGTTGTACTACCTATGTTTATGATGCACATACCCTGTATACTTTTAGCTTTCTTCCATTGTCCACTGTAATTTTAAGCCCAAAATTATCGATTAATACTACGACGTTATTCACTTTGTACCGCCTACATGCATCTTCTTCTTCTTCTTCTTCTTCTTCTTCTTCTTCTTCTCACGGTTTAGGTTTTTTTACTACCCTGTTCCGGCTCCAAATTGCTGCTGTTTCCATTTTTTCTGTGGTCTTCCCAACCTTCTTTCTAGTGGTGAATAGTTGAATGCTGCTTTTGGTATTCTATTCTCAGTCATCCTTGCTAACTGTTCTTTACATTTTGTTCTGTATTTCACTATTGTAGGGAGTATTTGAAAATAAAGTTCTTAGGAAAATTTTTGGACCAAAGAGAGATGAACAGACAGGTCAATGGATAAGACTTCATAACATAGAACTACATGGCCATTATAGGAAGCCAGATATAATGAGAACAGTTAAGTCTCGTAGACTGCGATGGTAGGCCATGTGGAACAAATGGGGAATGAAAGACGTGCATGGAGGCCTCTTGTAGGAAAATCAGGCAAAACGCCCAGTTGGTAGAACTAGAATAAGTGGGAGAATTAGGCCTACATTAACTATGATTTGAGGAAAGTATATTATACGGGAGCTGATTGGAAAACAATGGCTCGGGATAGGGATGTATGGAGAGCTTATGTCGGCGCGGCCATGAACTTACGGGTTCGATAGTGTCAGTGAGTTAGAGTTAGTTTTTAATTCCTCTACTTTTAGTTGTTGTTTTATTTATGTGTTGTGTTTGTTGTCAGTTCTTTGATTGGTCTGAGGAATTTCATTTCAGCAGCTTGTATTCTGGCAGATTGTTGTGTTGTCACTGTCCGTGTTTCGGATCCATAAGTTATAATAGGAACTGCCATTGTCTTGTATAATTTCATTATATAGTATTTTCTGGCTTTATTTTTCAAAGTTATTTTTGCCTACATACGTATTTGTCCAATTAGTATGTAGCCTATTTCATCTATAGATTTATTCCACTTCACACTTATGTTCGGTTTTTTCCTCGTACAAGATAAATCTATTTATTTTACTTTTCAACCCAGGACACATTTCCAACACATTTAGACTAATAAGATTTGAGTTAATTTATTACACATAAAAATTCTTTAGAAAAATCATCTACTTATTTAACTTTCTATTAATATGCCTTTTATGCTTGTTACGGTTTTTAGGAACCAGATTTATATCATCATCATCATCATCATCATCATCATCATCATAGTACATTCACGAATTTAGACCATTTGTTGACCTGTTATGGCCTCAAGAGAAACATCATCCAAAAGTCTTTTGAGTGAACGTCCTGATCTTCTTCCTGCAGCTTGATATCGTAACATTTGTTTGGGTATCCAGATTTATATGCTCTCTAATTTCTGAAATATGTTAGCTGAAAAGGTTCCAAAATATGCAAATGAAATATTCGTGAATTATTGATGTACTTTCTTCTCTTTTTCTTCATCTGTACAAGTATTAGGCCAAGGGGCCTGTTACTACCTCACTGACGAATTTTGTTTCCAGTGATTCCTTGGACCGCCCAGATATATCATCCCTTTTGTCCAATAACGAGGCATGACTTTGGGAACTCTATCTGAACTCATTGGTATCAAATGATTCATCCAGATTGCTGTTATTTTTTATTACTGATTCTAAGCGTAGTTCCTTCAAGACATCATGCGTTTCTAATCCCACTTGATGTACCCTGCTGTATATCTCATGAATCTCATTTCATTAGAAGTTATTCTGCCCTCGTCTCCTTTCCTTAAGTCCATGCCTCACTGCCGTAACAAATTTAGGCCTTGCTAAGATTTTGTGCAACCGTATTTTGGTATCTCTCTTGACTACTTAAGGTTTCATTAGTGAACTTATTATTCCCATGGTTTTATTAAAATTAATAATTTTATTTGATATGTCATTTCATCCAAATATGTTACTTTATATCCAAGATAGGTAAATGAATTTACTCTTTGCAATATTTTTCAATCTATACAAATTGTGCTATGTGCAGGGTATTTTCCATGAGGAGCCATTATTTTTATTTTCTCGGTATTAATTTTCATATTATACTTGATACCTATTTTGTTAAAATTATATACTAAATATTTAAATTCGCCCTGTGAGGGTGCCCCTACTGCATTTCTTAAAATTAACGTATCTAATTTCATATTTCTATTTACCTATGAAGTTCTTCTCTCACTTCTCTATCTAATTCATATATATATATATCATCATCATCATAGTACATTCACGAATTTAGGCCATTTGTTGACCTGTTTCGGCCTCAAGAGAAACACCATCCAGAAGTCTTTTGAGTGGACGTCCTGGTCTTCTTCTTCCTGCAGGTTGATATCTTAACATTAGTTTGGGTATTCTGTGATCTTCCATTCGATGAACATGTTGTATCCATCTTGACTTATAATCAGAAATTTTGTTTTCTAAAGATTCCATGTGTAATTCTTCTAAGATGTCTTCATTTTTTTTGTGATCTAGTAGTGTGTATCCTGCAGTCCTCCGAAGATATCTCATTTCAGCAGATTAAGTCTCTGTATATCCTTCTGTTTCAACGTCCATACTTCGCTACCATACAAAAGAGTTGGAAGAGCCAGTGTTTTATACACTTTCAGTCTTGAATGCTTTTGGACTAACTGTGGCTTGAAGATAGAATTTATTAACCCTAAAATTCTTAAAAATTTAGATATTTTTTCATTTACATCCTTCTCTTCTTCATATGAGATATTGCATCCTAGATATGTAAAATTATTCACCTGCTCCAAAATTTTATTGTCCAGTACAATTTTACTTCTGACCTTGAAATGCCATAATTTTTGTTTTTTCTGTAGATATCTTTAATCCATATTCTTCTGTAATTTTGTTAAGTTCATACAGACCTTTCTGTAGATTATCTTCGGAATTTGCTATTATTATTTGGTCATCTGCAAACAATAGGGTGTTTAATTTTCTATTTCTGATATTCTTATTCCAAATTTATATGTTTTGTTCCAGCAACATATTACTTCATTGATATAAATTGCAAAGAGTGTTGGGGATAGGGGGCAGCCTTGTCTCACACCACGATTTATAATTCCTTCTTCAGAAAATCTGTTATTTAATTTAATCTTTATGGTGTTGTCTTTGTAAATATTTTGTATGTTCTGCCGAAGTAAATTTGGTATATTTCTGTCTTCCAATATATTTAAGAGTTTGGATCTCTTGACTGTGTCGAATGCTTTTTCAAAATCTATGAAAGCAAAATGTGTTTCTAAGTTGAATTCTCTTCTTTTTTCAAGCAATAGTTTAACAGAAAATGCTGAATCAATACAAGATCGTCCTTTCCTAAATCCATTTTGACATTCCATAAGGAATTTTTCACTGAAACTTTTCAATTTTCCATTTAAAATGTCTGCATAAATTTTGTAGCATGTGTTTAACAAACTGATTCCCCTATAGTTGTCCATTTTTCTCTTGTCTCCTTTCTTGAACAGGGGTATAACAATGCTTGTCTTCCATTCTTGTGGTATATCTGCATTTTTGAATACATTATTAAAGAAGGACAACAGTCTTTCATGGAACTGTTTGCCTGCATATTTGTACAATTCAGAATTCAAAACCATCTGTGCCAGTTGCCTTCCCATTTTTTAATTTCTTTAAACTATTGTTCAATTCTTCCAATGATATTATGGAATCTGTCTCATTATTATTTCGGAAAATTGTATCTTCATAGCTATGTCAGTCCAAAGACTTTTATAATAATTGAAGAAATTTTCTTTTGTTACTCCGCAATTAATTTTGGTAGATTCTTTAATATCTTTATTCAAATGTTTTAATATTTTGAAGGCATTAGGTTGGAGCTTATGCAAATCTGATTCTAAATGTGTAACAAAATTTAACCATGTTTTCCTATGTCTCTTTCTTATTTCCCTCTTAACAATAGCTCTACAGCGTTTGAATTCTATTTCATTTTCTACTTTCTTTGTGTTCAAATATTTTTATAAGCTGCATTTTTTTCTTCAATCAATTGTTTTATTTGATCATCCCAGATTTTTAGAGTTCTATTTCTTCTTTGTTGTATATTTACTTTCCTAAAGTTTCATTAGCTGCATTTTGAATTATCATTTTAATGTTTTTCCATTCTTCTTCGACATCATTACTTTCTGGAGTTGTAGCCATATATTGCTGAATTCTTCTCGAATATAACCATTTAATGCTGTCATCATAAAATAATTTTACCTTGTACTTTTGTTCTATGCTCTGTTGTTGTTTCTTCTTTTTTAACCATCTTGGTGGAAATCTTATTCTTGCTTCTACTAGGTAGTGATCTGAACCAATATCATATCCTCTGTAGGCTCTGACATCGAGAAACAATTTAAAAATCTTATTATTTGCAATGAAATAATCAATGATTGATTTTGAGTCCTGACGATGCCAGGTATATTATATATATATATATATATATATTGTCTAATGCCACCAGGTTTCTTTTATGGCATTTCTGGTTTTCTCCCCTGTCATTGGCAGAATTGTAATCCATTTCTTATATTGAGGCACCTGGAAGGCGGAATTAAATTACCCCGATGATATGATGGGTGATAAGTTATAATGAAGCGCCAGGAAAGTTTTTAATCTAAACTTAACCTAAATTCTAAACCATGGGCAACCACGGGAATAATTCCCTTTAAGGAAAAATTCCTATGGTCTGACCGGGAATCGAATTCGAGACCTCATGAACAGTAGTCAGGAATGCTGACTACTAGCCCATGACGCTGGTCTATTAATACATATATATATATATATATATATATATGATAAATAAAATTGGCAATAGATGGCATCCTTGTCTCACCTCTTGTGAATTTCCTGCCATTATTGTCACCAAGTGTAAGACAAATGTCAGAAAGCTTAGGGCGTAACGGTCTCCGAAAATCATCCGGCCGTCATCATCATCTTCATCATCACCATCATTCACCGGTGTGGAAAGCAACGGGGAGCTACCACACCTATAATTCCCTAGTAACTGTGTAAAGCATAGCATGAAAATGCTATGATTGCAGTGAAAGACCTGCCCTTGGTCAGAACACTATAGACAGATATTGATTGTCCCCTGTTACTGCAGTTAAATTAGATTTGTAAAGATTATATATGTTTAATGTAATTTGTTGTGGAACCTGTTAAATGGCTAATATTTTTAACAGTTTGTTTCTATGTACACTATCATAAGCCTTTTGAAAAGCTAAAATTTTGTTTATCTGTTGATAATTTATCGCTTGCAAACGTATTAGTCCAATTAGGTTGTATTTCCACTCCTAGATTTACTGCACTCCACACTTATTTTCTGTTTTTTCCTCGTCCATTATAAATATATTTATATTCTGTTTTTCCTTGTCCACGTTAAATATATATTTTTTTACTTATACATTGGATGGACGCTTTATAAAACTCATTACATTGATAAATTCTAGAATTGAAATAAGAGTGCGTTGCCATAATACACTAACTAACTCACTGGCTCTATCGAACCCGTAGGTTCATGGCCACATGGACATATGCTCTCCATACATCCCTATCTTCAGCTAATGTTTTCCAATTATCCTCTCTGTAATCTACTTCCTTCAAATCATGGTTAACGTTATTATCCCACCTCATTCTTGGTCTATCAACTGGGCGTTTTCCCTCTGGTTTTCCAATAACAAGCTTCCATTCCCCATTCGAGCCACATGTCCTGTCCATCGCAGTCTACGAGCCTGAACTGTTTTTATTATATCTGGCTTACTATATATACAATATATCTTACGGTTATGTAGTTTTCTCCATTCACCTGTCTGTTCATCTCTGTTTGGTCCAACATTTTTGCTAAGAATTTATCATCAAATACTCGTAATCTTCTTTCCTCCCTTACATTAAAGAAAATTGCCAGAAAGTACTACTTTATTATAGAAATCTTCCTCTTTCATTCTAGGCCGTAATTCCAGGAAGAATGATTATTATATTATATAATTTTAGAGATTGGTATGGCAGCAGGCTACTAAAGGGAAGGAGTAGTTGTTCTTTCGGCTAAGACGTTTGCTTGTTCATTACCACAAATTTGAAAGTGAAAAATATACATGTTCACCTAAAATGATACTTTTATGCTATATAAAAATTACACCTTTGGAAGATATAAGAGGAAATGAAGATATACTATGGGATTAAATCTACACCAGTTAGGAAAAACCGGGTAAGTCAACTTTTGGTCGAAAATGAGTTATTAACATATCCAGATAGCTTTTGGTCCGATGCACGTTCGGTAAAAATGGGTAAGTCTCAAGCGAATAGTGACGGTGTTATTAAGCATTGAATTTTCGATATATGCACTCTTTGATGTAAGTCATTGAACTAGTTTTTGCTCTCCTGTAAAAAATCACTTTGACGACTTACCTGGTTTTTCCTAACCGATGTACTCTATTCAGCTTAAATTAACGAATTAGAAAGTTAAAGAATAAATAGAAAAAAATTTCAGATCGAATGGGTGAAATTTAAATATGGATCATAAACAGACAGAACATTGTGGAGCTATAGAAATAAGACATCCGAATAGACTAAAAAAAAGAGCATATTCATGAAGAGGGAGTAAGAATAAGGTCAAAGGCTCCTACTTCCTTTACTCGGCGAATCGCCGGTATAATCAGGATCGTCATGGCCTTCTTTATCGGTACCAGGTAAAGAAACATGAATTTAAATAATATATAAATGTAAGACTTTTTAGTACTTAATGTAGTTATGATAATACTTAGGACGACGTATGCAGGTGTTCTGCGGCGCCATGTTGTTGCCATGAGACAGGCCACGTCACGGTGACGACAATGCTAGTCCCGACAATTTTTTTATGATTATTATCTTCTATACATTTCACACTATCCGATCTGTTATAAAAACTTTTTCAATATGTTGCGTCATGTGACGTCATCCAGTAGGAAAACGTTAGGTTACACCACGTTGTCTAAGATAAGGTATAAAAACTAATTTCTTGAAGTTCACGTAACTGATAACGCCGATGACTTTCCCCAGGTAAGCTTCTTCCAAAATGTGTTTTATTCTATAAATTATTTAAGTAGATTTATAAGTTTTTTATTAAAAAATCTCGCCTCTTGCCTTGTCCAAGTGAAGAATAAAATTATTAGAAAGGATAAGTAGACTATACAGGTGTATATATTTTCTTATTACATTGTTGTAGATGTATACTGCGATTTAATCTCATTATTACTGCTTCCAGTCTATTGGGCACTTTCCTAGAGTTCGGTTAGGTATCCCTATACTTATATAACTTGGCGTGGAAGAGCTTTTTACCTTTATCTTTAAATTATTTATTATTTTTTATAGGTTTTAAGCTTTTTTTTATTTCTCTTATTATTTAGTGAACATATTTAAGTAGTCAGTAAATAAGGGTTGGATAATTTTGTCCAGTTGACTGAAATGTTCGTTATAGTATACTTTTTTTTTCATGTAGTTTATGAACTTAACCTTTTGTTCATACTGTAAGAAAAAAAAAGTAATACATGAATTAAGTAGGCTTACATATGAACAAAGAAACAAAAAAAGTTAAAAGTTACTTATTAATATAAGAAACTAGTTTTCTGATATTATTAAAAAAAAAAAAAAAAGGAATGTTTGTCAGGACTGAGAAGGAATGGATGTCCATTTATAGTCGATAGATTTTGATATATATATTGAAGACTATCACTTTCTATTCTGCCCAAGATATACAGGATGTCCCATTCAAACCTCCCACATTTTAATTAATCATAAATAACAAAGTATGCGGAATTATGAAATGAGGCCGGTATTAAACGAAACAGAAACTCAAAGAATTTCCATTGCCTCACACTAAAACACCTCTATATGTGCACCATTAATAGCACGAACAATATCAACTCTGTATTCGATTTCGTGCCACGTTCTGTCCAACATGTCCATTGGTACTGTTGCAATTGTGTCAAGGATGCTGGTTCTTGTACTGGAGTCACAAACATGTGGTCTTTTTCATACCCCCAGAGGAAGAAGTCCAGTGGAGTGATGTCTGGTGAAAGTGGTGGCCAGCAAATTTGTTCACCGCGTCCAATCCAGCTATCTGGGAAGGATTCTGTGAGGAAATTCCGAACTTCCAGGCTCCAGTGTGGTGGGGCTCCGTCTTGCTGAATGATTACTTGGGTTTGCAGATTAGCTGGTTTGGGGTACAACTGCTCCAAACACGTCTTGGTATAATGTAATTGTTGATTTGTCATGGAAGAAAAAAGGACCGATAATCTTGTTCTTATTCAGGCCGTACCAAAAGTTTGGTTTTATGCTATCCCGGACGTGTTCACGGTAGAGGTGTGCATTTTGCCTACCCCAGATCCTTGCATTGTGCCGATTGACATATCCTACATGAAACATCGCCTCGCATATCAGAAATCAGTTTATGCGGTTGCTGATGAGTCAGCATTTTGTTTTATGTCATTATTGTCCAACATGCGAGAGATTAATTAACTACAGCAATGAAAACAAAAATTCTTTGAGCTTCTCTTTCTTTTAATACCAACCTCATTTCATAATTCCGTATACTTTGAGAGTTGATTAATTAAAATGTGGGAGGTTTCAATGGGACACGGTGTATATCTTTAAATTCCTTATTTTTTTCTAGTTACAATTCTTTATAACTCCCAAAGCAAATCATAAAAATAAGTATGTTTCAATGTATATTGAACTACCTCTTACATTCGTAAATTAATGAGTCATTTTTTAACATCTTATCTCATATTTTATGTTTCTTCAAACACGGGAACTAGTTTTCGAGTGAAGAATCTCTCTCATTTTCAACCGACCGAAAATGAGAGAGATCCTTCTCTCAGAAACTAGTTCCCGTGTTTGAAGAAACATAAAATATGAGGTAAGATGTTAAAAAATGACTCATTAATTTACGAATTAAGAACCTTATAATGTTATTTCCCATATTTAACTATGAATACCTCTTACATTATTGAGCATAGGCTGTTTTTGGGAATATAGATGTTACGTGCATAAATTCTGTGTATTTTTACATAAATTCCTAGGTCTTACTTTTCATGAAAATATTAGCAAGAAGTAAGCAATAAACCTGCATTAGATACCGTCCATTTTTCAGTCTATCGTCCATGAAATGAAAGGTGATTTATAAGGCATGGTTTTCATAAGAGACATTTTACGTTTGGTCAGTGTTGCGTGGAGAATATTTGTCATTTCTTGGAATTATACTTAATACACTTAATACAATGGTATGTCTATTGTATTGAAATTCTCATGTAATTTTTGTTATCGTGAATTCTTCTTGTTTACACGTGACATTGCTTATGTTCCTATTGAATGTGAATAAGACGATACAGGTAGGTAGCTGCAAAACATTTCCACTAATGAGACGAATCATTTACTCGATATTCGCTACTCGGTTTGGTAAATAGCACTGGTCAACATGATTTTTGTCTCATGAGTACCAATAGTTGTACTTAATGCAGTTTTTTATCGTGTTTTCAAATACGTATTCGGAATTTCTCCATCATCCACAGTTTTTTTTATTTCAAATTCAATTAATGGATTTAAATAATTATTTTTTAATACAAATTTTTCCTACATTTTTCCATTGTAAAATAAAACCAAATGAGCTAACTCAAGCGATTTCAGCTATGGAAAAGAGATATCAAGGCAAATAGAATCCTAATATGCTGGCCGATTATTGTCGGACCATCAAGAGGGATGCTCCACAGGCGAAATATAGCAGAAAATCGTCACTTCTTACTTTCTAGGTGAGTCCGAATGTTCGAATATTGTGTAGTTACGAATGTAGAAAATATTAAAGTGTTTCAAAATGCCTGTCTCTCGGAAACCTTGCGTGTTGGAGAAACCCGATATCGTATTTGAAATCAGGAGAAAAAATACTATCAGAATCACATTCTTACTCCCCTTGCCGACAGAATCCATTCCATTTCTCTTCTCTAAACTTTCCATACTCCATCCGTTACATATTTCCATACTCTTCTCATTACAACATCAAGGATTGCCGTTTCATTATTTTTTTCACTAATTTAATTACCTTACAGGCGTAGAAATATGACTGAACGATGTAAGAAATACAGTGCTAATAATAATAATAATAATAATAATAATAATGATTTAATTATCATTAAATTTTTATTTAAGTTTATGTTGCGTTACATATATTACTACATTAAGAATTAAGGCTCCTGTTTATCTAAATTAAGATTCTATAAAGAATGTTTTATCCCATAATATTCCTTTAACATTTTTATCACTGGTCTTAGTTTAGTTGCCCTATGTTATTACCTTTCTTACGCATTTTTGTTAATTTTGAGCAGTAATATTTTAATTCTTTATATACATTAATTAAAGCTTTCCATAACTAAATATTTTTTGTATCGGTATTTACTGTATCCCACATATATCTTAATTAATTTTTATACTATTAGTTTTTTATTATTAATCCCATAACACTCTCGGTGGAATAGTGGCTTCCGGTCTCACCGCTGGTTTCGAGATCGATGGATTATTCAGGCCGTAAAATTCCTGATTACAGAACTAAACCCTTTGGTCCCATGTTGTACAGGGAAGGCAGAAAAAAAAAGAGTTGGACTAAATTTTTTCGGCTCTTTTACGGTCAGATTTAAATTACAACCGTAGTTGTTAAAGAGGGTCCTTAAATAAAAATAACGTAACTTAATAATAAAGGTAGTAACGAACATGCTGTGTGTTACATTAAGTTTATAAATATTGAATGACTTATCTGCCAAAAACGCCTTAAGTCTGAGGTTTGGTTTTCTAATCACATAACTAAGTATATCTAGCGCCCCGTGCTGTAGCCGAGAAGTTAAGGTAATAAGCCTTGGCGCAGAGCTATGGGACTTGCGCTGGTTTGATTCCCCATGGAGAAAAAATTTCTCATGGAATTTCTGCCAATATGGGATCGGTGCCCACTCAGCATTGTGAGCATTTGTGTAGCTACAATAAGTAGCGACTCCAGGTTGAGAAAACCAGCTATAACGGCCGGGGGACCTGACATGCTGACCACATGTCCCCCCTACACTGGCTCGATGATCGTCTACCTCTGTGATTAACACATGTGGATGTGAGGCCTGCAGCCCGGCTGGTAGGCCAAGGGCCTTCTACACCTGTCGTGCTTGGAGGAGTTAAGAATATCTACCAAATGGAACTGGAGATTCAAACACTCTATTGTTCTATAAAGCCTAGCTAATTGAAGTAGTTTCGTTCTTCGATTTAATCTCAAACCGTCTGAAAAATTAGTGTTTCCACTCTTTGTTAGGCTCCAGTATAATAATTGTATTTTAATTCAAGGACTCTGAGCGATTGCACCTATAATAATTGTATTTTAGTTCAAGGACCCTGAGCGATTGCACCTATAATAATTGTATTTTAGTTCAAGGACTCTGAGCGATTGCACCTATAATAATTGTATTTTAGTTCAAGGACTCTGAGCGATTGCACCTATAATAATTGTATTTTAATTCAAGGACTCTGAGCGATTGCACCTATAATAATTGTATTTTAGTTCAAGGACTCTGAGCGATTGCACCTATAATAATTGTATTTTAATTCAAGGACTCTGAGCGATTGCACCTATAATAATTGTATTTTAGTTCAAGGACTCTGAGCGATTGCACCTATAATAATTGTATTTTAGTTCAAGGACTCTGAGCGATTGAACCTATAATAATTGTATTTTAATTCAAGGACTCTGAGCGATTGCACCTATAATAATTGTATTTTAGTTCAAGGACTCTGAGCGATTGCACCTATAATAATTGTATTTTAATTCAAGGACTCTGAGCGATTGCACCTATAATAATTGTATTTTAGTTCAAGGACTCTGAGCGTATTTTAGTTCAAGGACTCTGAGCGTATTTTAGTTCAAGGACTCTGAGCGATTGCACCTATAATAATTGTATTTTAATTCAAGGACTCTGAGCGATTGCACCTATAATAATTGTATTTTAGTTCAAGGACTCTGAGCGATTGCACCTAATATATTGTTGTGTATATTGGTGTGAGTGGGTAAATTTTTTTATGTATTGTACATTCTATTTAACCCTTAAATTGTCGGAACATTAATTTCTCGTGCTAATTATCTAAATTTGTCTGATGGCAGTGTAAACATAATCTATGTAAATTATTACTGCATATTGTGTTATTATGCATTGCAGAGACTCTTGATGTCCCAACTCCTTTAAAAAAACGTTAAACTGAAAATATATAAAACTATTATTCTACCAGTTATACTATATGGGTGTGAAACATGGACTCTTACTTTAAGGGAGGAAAGGAGATTACAAGTATTTGAGAATAAAGTACTTAGGAAAATTTTTGGACCAAAGAGAGATGAACAGACAGGTGAATGGATAAGACTACATAACAATGAACTACATGGTCTTTATAGGAAGCCAGATATAATAAGAACAGTTAAGTCTCGTAGACTGCGTTGGGCAGGACATGTTGCACGTATGGGGAATGAAAGACTTGCATGGAAGCTTCTTGTAGGAAAGCCAGAGGGAAAACGCCCAGTTGGTAGACCAAGAATGAGGTAGGAGAATAACATTAACTATGATTTGAGGGAAGTAGATTATACAGGGAATGATTGGAAAACATTAGCTCAGGATAGGGATGTATGGAGAGCTTATGTCCGCGCGGCCATGAACCTGCGGGTTCGATAGTGCCAGTGAGTAAGTAAGTAAGTATATTGTGTAATTCGACACACATTAATTTTTTTCTATTATTTTATTAAATTATTAAATAAATTAAACCAATGTATCTTGTAGGTAATGTTGCCACTTTAAGAGTCAATTTTTGGGATGGTACTGTCGAAAGTAATATAGAATGAGAGAAAGAGAGAGAGAGAAGAGAGAGAGAGAGAGAATGTGTAAACACCAAGGACAATGACATACTTATTTTATTTCAGAAAATGTATCCTCGTAAATATAAAAAAAAAATATATCAACATTGCCATATATAATTAAAATATAATATATTAATACAGAATAAAATACGGTCTTCAATAAGTTCTAACTTTAGGTAAACGTATCGGGAGTGTGGACACCTCTGTTTACGATAATCATCGAACAACGAATAGTAGTTAAGGTAGCGAACAGTAAGCTTCGACGGACTTTATATCGAGTAACCTTCCGATACTCATTTTACGGTAGGCTGAGAAGGTCCTAACCATTCTAGACGCGAATGAGCGAAAATATATATATATATATATATATATATACATATATATATATCCTTTTCTCCCCTGCACGGAATGGTACCCAAGCTATCCATCTTGTATGCCTTGCCATCAGAGCTTTCTGTCCCCCGAAGCCCTAACTTATAAAGTAACTTAAACATCATACATTTGTAATTTTCTCTTTCGATGTAGTACATAATTTTCGATATATATATAGAATTAATGACGAACGCCTTGAAAAATATTTAACGACCACTTGCTGAGTGAACGAGAATCGCCTAGCTTATCAGGCAACTTCTTCAGCATGACTGTTTAGCGGGATAGTATAGACGGCAGGCGGTTCCTTGCGCTTATCGTATTGCTGCAGCACGTCGCGTTGTCTTCTTTTGTTTCATTCATCGCCTACTAGATTAAAGTACTAATTACGTAAGCTACGATTTCGTTACGAGAGTAGAAGCCATATTTTCATTATTTTATTTGATTCACTTGTTCTCTAGTCATGTGAAACCAATTTTAATATTTTACTTTTAAAATTTTGGAGAGTAACTCTGTTAAATCGTTTTATTTTATTTTTTGTCTATCACTTAATCATTTAATGTAGCCTGCATAATATTTAGTCTGTAATAACTAGGGAATAACATGAGTTAATTTTATCGAAAGAATCAGTTTATGGTTAGAATTAATTTATTTTCTGTAAATACAGTGTTTCAGACTGATGTTTTGTAGTGTAAACAAAAAATCCATGCCGTAGTAATTTTTAATTATATTGCCAGAAGTCAATATAAATAATATTAAATTTTGACGACAATATATATATATATATATATATATATATATATATATATATATATGATATGAAAAGAAAAATGAATGCTTGAGTCGGGATTCGAACTCGAGTTCGAATCCCGACTCAAGCATTCATTTTTCTTTTCATATCATATTTGCCTTCATTGCCAAATGTCAAAAATATATTTATAATATCTATATATATATATATATATATATATATATATATATATATATATATATGCATTCCTTTTTCTTTTCATATCATATTTGCCTTCATTGCCAAATGTCAAAAATATATTTATAATATCTATATATACAAGCGTTACTGCTATAAAGTAAATATTCTCTTTAATAATTTGCTTAACAGTTATGTTAGCCGCTAGATGGCAGTCGGAAGATCTTTCCGCTACCTCTTGTATGAATTGAGAATACTACATGTATAAGAAAATTGTATGTTTGTCTTGGAATTCTTGGGTAGCTCAGTTGGTTAGAGCGCTAAAGGTACAGACTTTAGAGACTCGAGTTCAAATCCCGACTCAAGCATTCTTTTTTCTTTTCATATCATATTTGCCTTCATTGCCAAATGTCAAAAATATATTTATAATATATATACATACATATAATTTATCATTAAAAGTGCATTACTGTTCTTTCTACCAAATTTTTGGCTCAGAGGATACAAATAAAGACACCTTTTTTGTGAAATTTTTCACTTCAAATTCGGAATCCATCAATTTGCATGTATCTAGTTTTCCAATCACTTGGATAGCTTACTGACAACAAAAGAAAATGCTTAGCCTTACTCAAATATCTTAGACACAATAAAACTTAAATAGTGGTTATGCTCCTTGCCTCTGGTCCCAAGGGTCGCGAGTTGAAACCCGGCCGGGGTCGATGGACTTTTTAGGACGGAAAAATCCAAGGAGCAAGTCCTCCGGGAGGGACTTTGAGCCGTGGGTCCCGAGTCTGAAGATTTCCAGGCTCGTAAAAAATCCTTAAGCCTGAATGAAAAGGCCTCTAAGCAAAATTTACCAAATTTTCCCGTCCTAGTACTACCTTGGTTTCCTAGATGTCAGTATGAGGCGGAACGCTGAACACTCAAAATGACATCTATACGAAAACAAGTGTAACTACATTTGTATGGTTCAAATGCTTCCCTGTAGGGGGAGAGCGCCTAAATCTCTGTAAAGGGGAAACGTAGGCTTACAATATAATACAATACAATACAATAATTTTTTTTCGTGTTTTGTAATTTATTTTTTATATTTTATTTTTATTTTTTCTATCACACAAATAAACAAACAAATACAAAACACTAAAATATAATAACCTCTTCATTACCTTTGTATCCTTTATGATATACTAGAACTCAGATTTTTTTCACACTGTGATTCGTTTTATAAATATGTAACGTAATTATGCTTCATGCTCTTTTTTTAGTTTATTTCTAACTTATATTTAAAAAAATATCTCTAACTATTGTTAGATAATTGGCAGAACTGTATAAATAATAAAAACTGGATAGAAATGTATAGTTTCATAAATAATAAACCATCTAACCCCATGAAATTACCTCTATTTTTTTGTAAAAAATGCAAATAATTTTTTCTATTTGATAACTCATGTAAGAAAGACAATATTATAAGCAGGGAAAGAAAGTTCATGCCCTAAAAACATTAAGAATGTGTATTCATTTATGCCGTAAGAATATCTTAATGTGCTACAAAATATGCATGATATTATTTGAACAGAATAATAAGTACATTTAGTTTAGTCTATGGATTTTGAAGTGCTTGGCTCATTGCTGTTTACAGTGACGTAAGTTTTCTGTTCATTCTTCGCCTGTTGTCTCTCAGCATAGTTTTGTAGCGTGAAAAACTTCGTTCTACGTCACAAGTAGCTTGCACAAAAGTTGTGAATTGTCATGTAGAAAATATTGTTGGATTTGTGGTGTTTTTCTTTTGAAAATATCTTGCATTTCTTTAAGTGAATAATAGGGATTTCGGAAGGAATACTTTATGTTTTCTCTTTCACTTTATCTTCTCATTTCCCGAAACTGATATTAAACTGGATAATGTTCTATCGAAATCCGCTAAAGATTGCAGGAAAGAAATACCATTGTTTCCAATTATCTGATAACTTTTAGAATACATTGAAAATGAGCCAATATGAACACAAGATAACCTTCTAATTCGTTGTCTGATACAGATTTTTTTGAGCTAATTCGATTGATGCTGCTTCACTTGAATAAAAAATGTTTATGATTTCATTAATTTTAGAAAAAAATGTTCTGAATGGTAGGTAGCAGTTTCCAGTCATATTCCACAATGGGTTAAAATTGGCTTGGGGAAGGGGGAATGTCAGTCGCTATTATTCTGAACTTTTGACTCTGGACGTAGCTTTTATAAATACTTTCTTAACAGACGACACTAGGATGTTCACTAAAGGGTACATAACCGAATAGTCTCTGATATACGGTGAAAGTCGTGTACGTGCATGTCAAGTGAATCATATGAAGGGAAAATACTTTTCAGTGTTGTACCAGATTTTATCATGTAACTAGCAGAGTCCGTTATCAAGTCAAACACAATATTGTACCGTACTTAATTCCATCAGACAACAGTAGTTTGATTGAATCAATGAAAAACTGTGTAATTGTTGCAATGTTCTGTTCATTCAAACAACTATAGAAAACAAATATGCACTTCGTTTCCCTAATTATAACATTCCAAATCAGTTAAGGGCACAATTAAACACACCCAAATTTGTAGTTCAGAAATAAATTTTGCTTTCAAAATTAATATTTCTTTGCAATAAAAATCCAAGAAACTAACTAACTCACTGGCACTATCGAAGCCGTAGGTTCATGGCCGCGCGGATATAAGCTGTCCATACATCCTTATCCTGAGCTAATGTTTTCCAATCATCCCCTGTATAATCTACTTCCCTCAAATCATAGTTAATGTTATTCTCCCATCTCATTCTGGGCCTACCAACTGGGCGTTTTCCCCTCTGTTTTTCCTACAAAAATCTTCCATGCACGTCTTTCATTCCCCATTCGTGCCACATGTCCTGCCATCGCTGTCTACGAGACTTAACTGTTCTCATTATATCTGGCTTCCTATAAAGACCATGTAATTCACTGTTATGCAGTAAATCCAAGAAACAAAATATAATTCTAATGAAATGTAAATACAATTCTATTTAGAGGAAAATCTACGTTTCTTAGACGATAATCCAACTGGATATTTTATTCCGTAGTCAAGAACGTTGAACACGAGACATGAAGGTCTCGTTTCAGGACACATAATAAAAGCTTGCAGTATTGAAAGCTCAGTATTTTATACGTAGCTTATTGTACAAAGTTTTATCATGCCGCATATTTAAAAAAAAGTCCTGGTTTATGTATAAATCCCATCAGATTTGAAACTCCTTCATGGAAATACGGATAACCATTGGAATATTAAAAAATAAGCATTGCTTTTAAGGGATCAATGTTTTGGTCTCAAGTTAAGATGAAATATGGACAAAAAGTCAAAGTACGTTTGTTTTCTACAAGTAACATTTTCAAATTTGAAAAAAAATTGAGAAATATAAATCTGGTGTTTTTATTTTTTTTAAATCTTTCTAAATGATGGCTTTTACATGAAAAGTGAATAATAGTTTTCTCAACTAGAGATAAAACAAATAAAGATAAAACTGTACTGAGAGTTGAACTCAAGATCTTCAGCTTTATGCACTGATGCTCTAACCAATTGTGTTATACAGGCAATCCAGGTACATAATTTTCTGTGTTTGAAATCTCCGTATACCCGGTAGCAGTAAAATTCTTATATTCACTTTAGCTGATATGGCACGGAATAAATACCATCATAATGCAGCAACCTGTTGTAATGTGAATAGATATTCGCTACAACTAGGTACAGTGGGATTTCAAATAGAGACAAATTCGTGTCTGTTCCTGGTTTGTCTGGTTAGTACAGTTTGTTACTGCGTCAGAGTGCAGATCTGATGATCTTGGGTTCAAATTCCGGTTGAACAACAGTTTTCTCTTTAGTTATATTATCTATTGGCTGCGAATAGCTTACCATTGAAAGAATAATTATTATACACATTAATTTCAATATTATGTTCGTAAAGATAAAAATGCTGTCTCAGTGGACGCGTGGCTAGCGCGCGGCTGCCCCAACTGTGATATCAGGTTCGAATGCTGCCGGTTCCGGAGGAGTATTGGTGATGGAGCCACATCGGGATTTTCCAGTTTTTCTCTTGGTTCTCCCGTTTCCCCAATTTCTTCCTACCAGTTCACTCAACTCCTCCTTCCTCTCCTTTTGTCATTTCATCTCCATTCACTGATTCATGTCATATCACTTTTCACCTTAACTCGTGTTAGGTAAAAAAATAGTTTGGTTTAGCAAACCACAGGTTTTAAAAAATATGTGGTCTAACGGATCGCACTCATGTACTTCTCCTCTTGACGTCCGTGTCAACTGAGGGAAGAATAGGGTCATAGGGAGGGTTGTTGCCCCTCTCGAAACCTTTGGCCCAGACCAAATAATGACTGTAAAGTCATAAGAGTGAAATTGATGTGTATCGAACCAGAAACACCATAACAGATTATGTATCACTGTGGAATAGATTTCTTCTCATTCGTTCCATAAAGTAAAGATAGGTAATATCCATCCATAGTAATTCTGCCCGAGGGCAGGTCCTTCACTGCAATCATAGCATTTCCATGCTATATTTTGCAGCTTTACTAGGGAATTATAGGTGTGGTAGCTTCCCGTTGCTTTCCACACCGGTGAAGGATGGTGATGGTAATGATAAGGATGATAAATGATGGCCGGATGATTTTCGAGGACCGTTGGGCCCTAAGCTTCCTGACATTTGTCTTACAGGTGAGGAAAAAACCCAAATAAAACCTCACCCTGTCCCGACCGGGAATCAAAACCCGGGTCCGCTGCGTGACATGGCAGCACGCTACCTCGAGACCACAGCGGTGGTCATAGGTAGCCTAATATAATAAACCTAAAAATAAGGTTGCCGTGTTAGGGTCTTAAAAACCCGAACCCATCTCTACTAATCTAAACTAAAAAATAAAAATGGATCTAAAATAGGTCTATATACTGGAATTCCAGTTTAATTTGAGGTTAGAGAGTAAGAAATAGCTACAGATATACTACACTATCCAATTAGAGCGGTGTGAACCAATGTTTATTTTCACTTATTATTTACGTACTAAGTTAGTGTCGGCGTTCAACATACAAGAGTACGGGATTTTGTTTATAATCTTATGTAATAAAATTATCTGGAGTGAGACTGACATTATACAGACCTTGTTGAGATCCGACTTACTTGGTTTCAGGAGGCTTCTGTTCCAATCAAGTTCTTATCCTGTTCTCTCATTGGCTTTCAATATTAAGTTAAAACATTTTTATTAAAGATCCTTCCACAATACAATTCTTTTTCGAACCAAAACAGTCTGATGCCCTCGAAATCCTATGTTCATAATAATCTTCTTCACTGATTCCTTTTCTTATCATGCTCCTCTGTATCCCACCCATCTCGCGTTATCGTGTCATCCCCTTTACATTCCCCCGTTCAATTGTATTCTGTTTTTAAAAACCCGTTTCAAACATTCATACTGCCTCATACACTTTTTTTTACAGCCTAAAAAATATTTTCGATCTCCATAGTGTACGTTATCCTAGTATTTCAAATCTAAATTAATTTCTCTAATACGTAGAAATGTTTTACTTATAATAAAAACTATATAAATAAAGCATTAAAAATTGATATAATGAGAACAGTTACGTCTCGTAGATTGCAATGAGCAGGACGTGTGGCACGAATGGGGAATCAAAGACGTGCATGGAAGCTTTTTGTAGGAAAACCCGAAGGAAAACGCCCAGTTTGTAGACCAAGAATGAGGTGGGAGAATAACATTAACTATGCTGTGAGGGAAGTAGATTATACAGGGAATGATTGGAAAACATTAGCTCAAGATAGGGATGTATGGAGAGCTTATGTCCGCGCGGCCATGAACCTATGGGTTCGATAGTTGCAGTGAGTTAGTTAGTTAGTTAGTTAATTAGTCAAAGCAATCAGATTTGTCCTCGTGCAACTATCTTATTTCCGGAAGCAGTTTAATATGTAGTTATATTCATTGACTTTAAATCACCGATTAATGCCATTACAAATTACAAGTTCCATTGCTATCCGAAATCAAACCGTGTCTAAAACTATACTAAAACCTCCAGTCAAAAAATAAAAACCTCGTCCTCCAGTGGATTCCAGGACACTTTGGAATTTTAGGGAACGAGATTGGTGACATTCTAGCGAAGAAAGGTTCTGGGATCCTGCAACTACGACAAACCACTACCTTATCATGCATCAAAGAGATTCATTCAGAAATCTATATCACGCTCCTCCACGAATGTCAAATTTCAACAAGAACAGAAAAAAAAAAAAAAACACAAAGAAATGCTATCAAAAACATCCTTTAACAACCAGCAGTAGGAGATTTACATCTCTCATCAAGCTATGGCTGCCATCCTAATCACCTTCGCCGCATTGGAGTGATAGTAAGCCCTTCGTGTATCCTGTGTGAATTACAAGTACTGGATAAGAGCCATTTGATGTGTTGCCCTGAATTAAATAAATACTCAAAGTGACGAAGTTAACATTAATAAAATTCACAGTAGATAGAGATTGGAAGGCCAGAAACAAACTGAATAATGACATTGGTTCAAAAAATCTGCCATTAAAATACATAAATATACCATTCTAATGCAACCTGTTCTTGTTTTTCAGCTCCAGACATCCCTTTGACTAGAATCTGCATGGACTGTTGGAATTAAGCTTAACAAAAGTAAGTTAATGCATGAAGTAGTCCACTTAGTAATGTTTTATGGATTTGTTCAGATGTTTACTATCAAACTGAATTCGTAAATTACTTTATATAACCTTGATATTTACATAATTTTATTTAATAGTCTACTATGTCGAATTTCATTATTTTTAATAAATAAATATTAACACGTATCGTATGTATTCGGCAATGATACAAAAAATAAACTCTAAAATATTCTCAGAATGAACTTAATCATATATAAGCCTAATGATATTATTTTATTTATTTATTTTACCTGATGGAGTTAAGACCTTAAGGTCTTCTCTTCCACTTTATCAGGGTTAAATTATACGTACTTACTCACTGGCACTATCGAACCCGTAGGTGCGCCGTAACGTAGTGGTTAAGGAACTGCGCTGCAAGCCGGAAGTCGAGGGTTCAAGTCCTGTGGAGGTGAGGGTTTTTAAATTGACCCAATGGTACTATGGTTATGGGGTCGACTCAGCCTCTAACTGAAATGAATACCATACGCTTGTTCTGGGTGTAAAGGCGGCCGTCACGCAGGGCTGACAACCCGGCTGACATGAAGTGCCGATTGTCTAGAAAAAGTGGGAGCCTTAACCTCCTACTACCCCACGGGCCTCCCGAGGCCTGTAGTGGGATAACTTTACTTTACTTTAGGTTCATGGCTGCGCGGACATAAGCTCTCCATACATCCCTATATTGAGCTAATGCTTTCCAATCATTCCCTGTACAATCTACTGCACTCAAACCATAGTTAATGTTATTCTCCCACCTCATACTTGGTCTACCAACTGTGCGTTTTCCCTCTGGATTTCCTACAAGAAGCTTCCATGCACGTATTTCATTCCACATTCGTGCCACATGTCTTGTCCATCGCTGTCTACGGACTTAACTGTTCTTATTATATCGCTGGTTAACGAACTCTATCTTAATTTTTTTGATTAGTCTACTATATGTCGAGTTTGGTTCAGAAAAAAAAGGGGGTTTGCTATAGTAAGTAGGATGAATGAAGATTTGAGGAAACAAATGTTAAAAAATATTTTCGTTACAACATTCTCAACAGCTTTGTTCTTTCTGAATTTGTAAAAACCATGCAATAAGAGTTAAACTCGCTAAATAAACAAAGGAAGGAAAATGAACGTCTGGTATAAAAGTAAAACACACGTAATGTGTTAACATTATTAGCTCCTTTTGGAAGCTGGAACAAAGATGATCTGTCGCCAGCCCGACTGTCTGGAATAACCCACCGGAAGAGGACAATGCTACCGAAACAAAAAGAGTTACGCAACTAAATATTAATAATGCTAAATAGACATTATGAATGTGTTAGACACATTTCTCACGCTCTACTACCTTTCGCGTCACCGGCTACGTCAGTCATCCATCACACCGATGTTCCTGACGTCATCTCCCAGAAGGCTTAGCGGTGCTGCAAGGACAGCCCCAAATTTAGTTACCGTACAACACTTCCTATACAATACTGCTATTTACGGTTAATGTTGACTTTAACAAGTTGGCAATGCTTAGGCTATACACTTTAAACTTTCTCTTTGGATAGAGCCCAATGTAATCGGGTTGCCCCACGTTTGTAGACGTTCTTTTGTTATTAGTCATCCAAGATTTAAAATGTCACAATTCGATTCCTAAATTCAGTTGTATCATATCCTGCCAAAATCATCATAAGTAATGCCACGAGTGATTTCCAAATTATCGATGAATTCACGACTCACGAAGTGAGGAGTGAATGTATCTAGAGAATTTGGAAATCAAGAGTGGAATTTGTTAGAACTATTTAACGAGTAAAATTAAGCTGTTTACTCACAAATCATTATTTAACTATAGTTATTTTAAAATATTTATATATTTAATGTAAACGGCGATGTTTGAAAACAAATGAGAAACGATTGGTACGCCTCATTTGCTTCTTTTGTTCATCATTGAAACCAGATCATATTCTTTATTGCCAAAGGATCGCAATATTGTAAGAATGCACCCTAGTGGAGAAATTTATAACCAACATTATAGGTATTAATTAATTTATGTTGTCCTCTGATGTAAATATGTCAATTATATTTTTCTGCAACGTCATTTCCTGGAAAATAATTCGTTTAAGAAAGTGCAAACAGTGGTTTCTCTTTTTGGTGGTATAATCAATTGCTACAAATGTTTTTATATTACGCCTATCTCCCGCATGCGCTAATGTGCTGACATTCATGCACTATATATACAGTCTGGTAAACGTATTTCTTAGAGAGTCAGTCACTGCAAACTAATGCTATGACCTATTCAGAATGTTAAAAAGGAGCAACGTTCTTTAATATGATAAACTTTACTTGATAAAATTAACTAGAGCGCTTTCGGAAGTTATCTTCCATCTTCGGCAGGTTGAGCTTCTGCTACTCGTTGTTGTGTACGGTGATGCATACAAAACAACAAGAGTAGCGGAAGCTCAACCTGCCGAAGATGGAAGATAACTTCCGAAAGCGCTCCAGTTAAATATATATATATATATATATATATAATTATATAACATTTTAACAAAGTTGAGGACGACGGCACCTACCAACAGGTACATTTTAATTTTTAACTTTTATCACATGACTTCACCTCAACAGAATTTGTTATGAATTTTACTAGTATTGATTTACTTGATAAATTCGAGGCGAAACACGACTGTGATTGGTTGTAAATAAAAAATAATTGAAATGTGATTGGTCATTGAATCCCATTTGGTGCATGAGTTAAATATTCATCATAATCACTGGCGCAACAACTCATTCCTGAGTCCTGTCCTCCTCAAGGAGCCTCCTCCAATCAGTACGGCCCTGTGCCTCTCAAAAACAAATTTCTCAATCCCAACTTTCTAGCATCTCCTTGCATCATGGTTTCGGTCTTCCTCTTTTCCTTCTACCCTCTGGTTGATGGACCATATCCTTTTACCCAATCATACTCTGGTTAATTTGAAGAATTTATTAATTTCCACATCTTTGAATAATGCATGCAATTCCTACGTTTTCTTTTTATCACATGGCATCGCATCTTACGATATTTTTTTGCACTATTTAACTAATATTGTATACTTACTGTTATATTGTTGATGTGCATTATAATTTGACATTCCCTCATACAATCGTGTTTGCTATGAAAACAAAAGAAATCTCAATTCTTTAAAAATGACGCACTACTAGTGCGGTAAGTAAAAACATTTATTTTGAAATATTAGTGGTAATACTGCAATTTTTATCAATTTCGGTATTAATTCATCACATCCAACTTTCCACGCCTTTTATATTTCATCGTTATCGCACATGCAGTTTAAAACCTTATCCGTAATCAGAAATAAATACCAAATCAAATTGGTTTTACAGTTTTAACAAATATAAGATGGCGACATGACCAACAATACTTTTATTTATCCATACATATAGCCGATTCACCTGCTGATATATAACATTTGTCTTCAATTATATTTATTAATATTTTAGCTAATATTTTAATTACTAAAATAAATACACATAGTGCAAAAAATAGTATGTGGAAACACATAACGAAATCTCGGAAATTAAAAAAAAAACTCCGCGCGGGCGCCTCGTTTTTTTAAAACTTTTCTCGAACCGTATCAAGTGTTTACCACACTCGTATCGCAATATACTATATTTTCAATGTTATTAATTAACAATAATGACTGCACAGCAAATATTTTTATGTACTAGAAGTTGAGATTGAAACACAAATAGTGTACTCATCTATTTGTATTTGGAGTATAGACAAAAGACAGAAATACATAGCATTATACTATGTTGTGTGGCCACTGCTGTGGTCTCGAGGTAGCGTGCTGCCTTGTTATGCAGCGGGCCCGAGTTCGATTCCCGGTCGGAATAGGCTCCTAGGTGAGGTTTTTTCGGGGTTTTTCCTCACCTATGAGACAAATGTCAGGGAGCTTAGGGCTCAACGGTCCCCGAAAATCATCCGGCCATCATCACCCTTATCATTATCATCATCATCCTTCACCGGTGTGGAAAGCAACGGGAAGCTACCACACTTATAATTCCCTAGTAAAGCTGCAAAGCATAGCATAAAAATGCTATGATTGTAGTGAAAGACCTGCCCTCGGACAGAGTTACTATGGATACTATGTTGTAATCTTAAATGTTAGCCCTATGATTGATTAGCTCGTGGTAAAGAAATCCCAACTCAGCTGAGACTGAGAAAATCTAGAAGAAATCTTATGCAGTTTGTTCGGAATTTGTTTTATTTTCTTGCGTGTAGTAGACTGTCCTGATCAAGATCACTGATATGAATTTTTAAACGATGTTTAATAGTAAAATGGGTCGAAGTAATGAAATCCAGCCTAACCGCCACGAGGAGGAAAGCCATATAAAGCACAAAGGTTTCTACCTATTTGAACTTGGTGTCTCCTAAATAACCGAACTAACTAACTCACCAGCACTATCGAATCCGCAAGTTCATGGCCGCGCGGACATAAGCTCTCCATACACCCCTATCCTGAGCCAATGTTTTCCAATCATTCCTGTATAATCTACCTCCCTCAAATCATAGTTAATATTATTCTCCCACCTCATTCTTGACGTACCAACTGGGCGTTTTCCCTCTGGTTTTGCTACAAGAAACTTCCATGCACGTCTTTCATTCCCCATTCGTGCCACATGTCCTGTCCAACGCAGTCTATGAGACTTAACTGTTCTCGCATTATATCTGGCTTCCTATAATGACCATGCAGTTCATTGTTCACCTGTCTGTTCATCTCTCTATGTTCCAAAAATTTACCCTAGTGGAACCCATGTCAGCATTTCTTCACGGTTGTATTTTTACGGTGAAAGATCGTCACTCTTTCGACCAAGGTATTTTTTTCGTCTGGATTATCACCTTCGACCAGTCCGGCATGGGTAATCCTATCAGCAGCAATGCTACCGCCGGCATACCTCTAGGGATCATTTAAGCACCTAAATATGGATCTGAAATGTTGTACTCTGAGCCAACCTTCTGCTTTTCACTTGTGTAATATTTAATTGCGTACTTTCAGTCGTCTATCGTCATTGTTTCCTCCCATCATGTTTTGGTCGTCCAATAGTTTTATTTCTATTTATCCAATAATTATACTTCCATTTGATACTATAGTTTTATCCTCTTTACTAATAATAATGCACTATGCTTGATGAGAAAATTATATGTTTAATTCAAGATGACAATACTTAAGTAATAAACTACAATTCAGATAGGAATGGAATGAATGTAGTTAAATAATGGGCCTCCACCGTATAAGATAAATATATGAATATAAATCCCGAAATAAAAGAAGCGTTGGAAAACAGATCAGCTGTTCTACTGTTTGGTCTCGTGGTTAAGACAATATGCCTTGTTACAGAGCTACGGGACTTGCGCTGGTTCGGGTCTCCATGGGGGAAGAACTTTTCTCGGGAATTTCGGCCAGTATGGTACCGGGGCCCATCCAGCATCGTGAGGCATTTGGGTAGCTACAATATGTAGCGACTTTAGGTTGAAAAAATGTAGCAGGATTTATTCATTTATTCCCATTATTTACAGGGCTTTCCTTAAATCCTAAATGGTTAAAAATCCAACTATAACGGCTGGGAAATCCTAAATGGTTAAAAATCCAACTATAACGGCTGGGGGACCCGGCAGATGCCACCCTTACACTGGCTGGATGATCGTCTACCTCTGTGATTAACATATATGGATGTGAGGCTAGCAGCCGGCTGGTAGGCCAAGGGCCTTCTATGCCTGTCGCGTCATGGAATTTAAAAAAGTACTTGGTCCCGGATCAGGCAGATTTGTCTGTACCATATATGCATTTGATGATGATAAATTCTAGATAAAACCCCCGCTAGATTGAGTAATCAGTATTCTTGTGATAATAATAATAATAATAAAATAATAATACGTGTTGTGTATAATTACAAAAACAAAATATTAAAAATAATTTTCTTCAATCGGTTTCGGAGCGAATTACGCAGGTGAAATATGAAAACTAGAACCGCCGAAGTTGCAAAATCGCCTATTGAAAGAATTTCGCTGGAATAATACATCCCGTGTCGTGACGTATGGTTCCATGTGGCCTTCAAACCCACGCGCGTGTTTCAATAAAACCTACATTTTTTGTTGCGGACGGCACATTCGTGTGTGTTCGGAGTGACTGACCTGTTTTCGGAGTGAGTGCGTGAAACTTTTCGAGTGAAATAGTTTAGTGCTGTGCTATCATAAACATATAATTATTATCAGTAAATATTATTCTTAAAATATATTGATTTTAAGGTTTCTATCTTATAATTTACACGTTTCATATTATGTTAGAGGACTTATTAGATCTGCCTTCAATGCTCCTCTCAGAAATTTCTACTAAAATAATTCAAATTAAATAAAAGCCATTGCACGTTAAAATAGTTCAAGGTTATTTGAAACAGGAGCAATTCAAATTCTTTTAATTGGTAGGGGGGGGGGAAACTTATATTCATTCTCGTAACTTTTGCCTATTATTAATTATTATTTTTGTTGTTACTATTATTAATTTAATTGGTATGCAATCCAGTGTTTACTAATTAAGAGCCGGTTGTGAAATTAATTGAAATATAATAATTTTTCTAGGTAGGCTACGTGTAGGGCTATTATAATTTGTGATAATTTTCTTTAAAAATCATGTTGGTATGATTGATTGTATCACGTGTCATTCAAATTTTCATAACGGTATGCATATAATTATCTTTTTCGGATTATATTTGGGAAGTAGGCCTAAAAGGTATTGCGGAATTACGTTACTGGCACTGATAGTTTTTTCGATACGGTTTTTTAGTTCATTGGACATATTCCGCCACTGTGTATCTGTGTATCTAATGTGATATATGTCTACAAACTATCCTCCCGGGGATTGGGTTATATGTCCCACAAGGGGCGCAAGTGCTAGAAAATTGTGAATGTTGAAAATAATAGTATGAAGGATCTTTAACATATTTTTTGGTCGATGTGACTATTTTCTTACTTAGAAATATTGTTGTTACTGGAATTAAGTCAACTTTCCCACATCTAACATGGTTGCTATGCAAACAAAAGAAATCGCAATGCTGATATGGACTCAAAAAGCACACGTTCGGTAAGTAAAATAAAACATTTCTTGAATGTTTTGTACACTAACTCGTACCTTTGTTTAGACTTTTCCGGAATTAATGCAGAACATCCCACTCTCCAGGCTTCTTCAATTTCTGCATCATCTACCAAGACTCCTTCCATAATAAAATTATCAAACAGATTCTAATCACGGTCTGCATTTATAAAAATGTCTCCACAGCCAACAATCCTTGCTTATAATAAAACAAATGAAAAGCTACATAGCAACGATCACCAAATGTTTCTTTCTCATAGAAGTCATTTACATCCAATCGATATTTTAATTCATTTATTACTATATTTAATACAAATTAGTCACATCGACCAAAAAAATAGTATGCAATACACATGAGGTAAGCACATAACAGATCTCGAAAATTGAAAAAAAAAAAAACTTTTTCTCGTTCAGTAACAAGTGCTTACCTCACTTGTATTGCAATATACTATTTCACACTGTAGTATTTTTTTTCTTAAACACGAAGTTACAATATCATCAACAACTTCAGGGGTTAAATCCTTCTGGCCTGTTCCGCCTTAAAGTAGTTGTTACATTACATCTGCAAATATCAGCCTATATTACTTTTTTTCTTCTTTGGATTGCATTTCGTAGTGAAGAGAACCGTTTGCTATCCTCGGCATTCGTTGGATGTGATGTCTTTAGTTTGTTCTCTATTTATTTAACTGTGCATGTAATTGAATCTATATTTAATTCATCTCTAATATCTACGTTCCTTTTGTGATCTAGTAATTTATAACCTGATAAAAATAGGAAAAATCTAATTTGTGATGTTTATAGTCTATTTGCCTTAACTGGTCTGATGCATTTACTTCCATAATATAAATAGCAAGGCAATGCCATAAAGTTTTAATTTGTACATTATGTCTTAATGTTCTTTGGTAGTACTACAAAACTGTCTAAAGCTATTTAGTTTTATTTGGACTTATTCAGATTCTCTATACTGTAAATTAGGCATGTATCCTAGATATTTGAACTCGTTTATTTATTTAATGATTTTTCCATTTATGCTAAATTACTATTTTTTGCTTCTCTTTATGGCATAATTTGATATAGCCTATGCTAGATTTGATAGAGTAGAATGGTTAAAAAATAAAGGAATTATTTTACAATGTGAAATAATGGTGCATAATAGGCTACGTAAGAGTTTATTCATAGCATTAAACTCCACTTAATGCCTCCCTTTTACCATTATTGTTAATTTGTTATTAATGTTGTGCCAAGCTTGTCAATGCCCTACGAATAATATATCCATGCATCGTTAATACATCTTCCTGAATTTTGATTTTCCAACCTTTCTATAGTAACGGTTTTAGATGGAAACGTACCTCGTCATTTTGTATTGTGACAAATTTTAAAGATTACAATTTTGGCATCTTAATAAATACACACTAACGCATCCCTAATGCATAAAAAATATTGCGCTTAGTGGAAGCTACAGAGTGATAACAGTAAACCAGGAAATAAAATAATGTATTACTAAAGAAACTTAATGAAATTTCGTGAATTCATTATTTCATCACAGTTTTGTAAGTTTAACAAATCAAATCGAGAGGAATGATGTGGCACTTGCGTCTAATCAAACTTAAGATTTAGGCCTATTATAATTATTATTAAGTTGTATCTATTTTGCAGTGCTGCCTACCATGATTTATTTTATAAGTTTTCTGTATTCACTCCATTTCTCATAGTTTTTTTAAATAATCGTTTGTGTCTTTGATTATTGTTTCTTCGTGTTTTAAGTGCTCCAGAATGTTATGTGAATCGATTGTGTTTATCTTCCTAAAATAAAATAAAATCTTATCAATATAGGTGTCGGCCGCGGTGGACTAGTGGTTATGCTCCTTGCCTCTGGTCCCGAGGGTAGCGGGTTCAAACCCGGCCGGGGTCGATGGATTTTTTAGGACGGAAAAATCCAAGGAGCAAGTCCTCCGGGTGGGACTTTAAGCTCTGGGTCCCGAGTCTGAAGATTTTCAGGCTCGTAAAAAATCCTTAAGCCTGAATGAAAAGGCCTCTAAGCAAAATTTACCAAATTTTCCCGTCCTAGTACTACCTTGGTTTCCTAGATGTCTGTATGAGGCGGAACGCTGACCACGTACCACTCAAAATGACATCTATACGAAAACAAGTGTAACTAAAATTAGTATGATTCAAATTCTTCCCTGTAGGGGGAGAGCGCCTAAAATCTCTGTAAAGGGAAAAAATGAGCTTACAATACAATCAATATAGGGAACGGTAAAAACGTAAGTACGATATTTTTAATACACTTTAATCAATTTTCATGACAAAGTTTATTTTTAAATAGATACAATTTAAATATAGCAATTTGTGTTTTTGCTTAATTTATTTTGCAAGTTTTTTTTCTGTAATTAGCTGCGGAGAGTTTTAAAGATTATACCCATATATTTACTAAATATAGTTAACCTTGAATACTAACCGCTTCATAAAATTGCATTGAAAATGGCATAAAAACGCTTTTAATATCTTACTGTTTACCAGCCATGTTACGGATAAAAGCTGAGATAAGAATCTATTTAATAGGCTGCAGCAATTAAATGTCTAATGATGCAGAATACATTTATGTGTAATTGTATACATTTTTATGTCGCATTCTCATTCATATAAGGGTAAAACATTTTTTTTCTAAATTGGCACAAATATTTTCAATTTTTAGCATTTTCTTACTTTAAAGATACAGTAAGTTACTTCGCCAGGACACGACCGCTTGTTACTATTATCCTTGTCATACGTCTTAGTATAGTTCATGATGACAAGACTACTTCTGCAGCGGTAACACCTTCTTAACCACCGTTGACCAGTTATAACGTTGAGGTACGCTTGGACAAAATACCACACTTTCAAAAAAAATATCTTTTATTCAATGCCACAATGGTATGGCGTTATTGTAACCCACTTCTGAGGTTGGCGCGCCTCGAAGCTGGAGATACGCTGCCCCGATGATATGCCCTATATGATAAGTAATGATGACGGTAATGATGCGCCAGGGGTGGCCTTAATCCTAAACTTGATGAATATGTTAATGATGGCCAGATGATGTTCGGAGACCGTTTGGGCCTTAAAGATTCTTGAAATTTGTTTTACAAGTGGAGAAAAAACACGAAAAAGAAAACATCACCCAGGAAACTTGTCCCGACCGGGAATCGAATCCGGGCCCACTGCGTGACAAGACAGCATGTTATCTCGAGACCACAGCAGTTAATACTTCTGCACATACTGGTGAAAGTCCCATATTTTTTTAGCACTAATAATACTTATCATGTGTCTATATTTATCTTAGCGGTGATTTTTTAAGAAGTTATCTTTTAAGCTGTTTTAACTTGGATAAACCTTTATAAATTAATGATTTTGGAATATAATAATTGAGGCGGTTAGAAGCAAACAGGTGCAAGTGATTTTTTTCGCAAATAAAAGAAAACGAGTTTGATGCATAATTATATATTTGAAGCATAATTTTATTTAGTGGTAAAGGGATATGGGTATGTGGTAAAAATAGATAGAGAATGGTTATTATAATTTTCAATTACCTATGATTTTCTTATGCAACTTCAACTTTAAACCTGTTTTTCTAAATATTGCACTTGCACCTGTCTGCCTCAATTATAATTGAATATTTAATAAATGTTACTTTATAATAACCAAAATACATCTTATTTTCGAAATGTTAACTGACAGCGGAAACATCGATAGGAAGAAAGCGACAGAGATAGTGCTATAGTCAACACAGATTTTCCTCTGATTGAAGGCGACCCATGAGCTAAGTCGTATGACAAAGGAAATAGTTTAATGTTGTGGATTATTATTCGGTGCTTGAAAAATTAAGCTGATACGTATTTAGCGCATGAATCAGTGATGAGTCGGGTGTAAGAATATAACAAATCCTGGCAAATCGCGTTCTCTGTTATCTCTTTCTTGCTTGTCGCACCCGTGATAAAATTTGTAAATTCATTCTGAAAAATATGTATACGCAGTGAAATACATTTAGGCCTATAAGCTCTTTGAAATGAACACGTGGCCGCATCGAGAGGAATTGGGTACCTATAATAAAAAAGCGGCGCTCCAGATTCAGAAAGCAGTCTACTGGCTGAGGGACCCAACATGCTGAACACTTATTACCCATACATTAGCTGAGTGGCAAATTTGTTAATATCGGCAGGATTAATGGTTTAATATTGTTGTGAAATTATATATGTTTTTAAAGATACCTATGTCTTAAGTGGCCTAACGTAGGTAGTCCAATTTATTAACCGGTTAAAAATTCCATCCTAGCTAACATAAGTGTAATTTGTTTAACTCGTTGCAAGTGCGACTTTGTGTGTGTATATATATATATATATATATATATATATATGAAGGGCTTAGGGCAGTAACATGATAAGCCACATTCTGTTAACAAATGTCATGTATTACAATGATAGCAAATAAATGTATTGAAATATCCATAAAAGCATTTGAAAATGCGCCAGTGATGAGTTAAAACATATAGACACATAATGTATTAACAACAATACCGCCCAATTAGTATTTATAATTTTTTGAAATATTGAATTCCTTATTTCTCGGAAAGAACAATGTGTGGCTTATCATATTATTGCCCTAAGCCCTTCATATATATATATATATATATATATATATGGCCTAAATTATATTATATTCTATACTACAGTGATCCATCCATAGTAATTCTGCCCGAAGGCAGGTCCTTCACTGCAATCATAGCATTTTCATGCTATGCTTGCAGCTTTACTAGGGAATTGTAGGTGTGGTAGCTTCTCGTTGGTTTCCACCGGTGAAATGATGAGGATGATAATGATATTGGCCGATGATTTTCGGGGATAGACAATATTAAAATAAATTGTTTATATGCGGATAAAAAAGGAAATCTGAGTTAAGGAAAGAGTGGAGAATGTTGAGTTTACAGCGAAAGACTTGCTCTTGGACAGAACATCATGAATAAATAATATAGTGTTCTGCTCTTGGACAGGCCATTCACTGCAAAAATAACATTTTCATGCTATGCTTTGCAGCTTTACTAAGGAAATGTAGGTGTGGTAGCTTCTCATTGGTTTCCACCGGTGAAATGATTAGGATGATAATGATATTGGCCGCTGGTCCCTAGGCTTCTTGACATTTATCTCAGAGGTGAGGAAAAACACCGAAAAAGAACTCGACCAGGAGCCTACCCCGACCGTACTGGAATCAAATTCTAGCCCACTAGTCTGCTGACAATATGGGGAATTTAAAGCAGGAAGAGAGATGATGTGAGGATTTTGAATAGTTGTCTGGCGTTGGAGTCATCATATGGGTGTAAACTTTGATTGAGGAAGTAGTTGAAACGTTTAAGCGTAATTTTTGAAAATGTCACAAGAGGGAGACTCGGTGTCCACTGTTAATAATAGCAGCCCCAGCAACTGCATACATTGTTCAGACTATATAGACTATTGTGTATGTCGTCTTAAAATAGTTCCTTGCATTTTTTTCCTATCTTTGAATTCGTTAAGATAAATTGTCTTAAGTTATATACCGGAATTTCAAGATGGAGCCTTTTTAATTAAATTACTGAAATTTTGAAATTTTGCACTATTCAAAATTATATATAAATAAAACTAATTGTACGGTCGCACATAGAAATACATTATATAATGGAAATGGACACCTAATGACAAATGAGGGAAATTTTGAGGAAGTGGCTGAATTCAAATACCTAGGAACAATAATCACAAATAGGAATGAGATGCACAAAGAAATTAAACGTAGGCTCAATTCTGGAAATACGTGCTGTTATGCATTACAAAGACTCTTGATGTCCCAACTCCTTTCAAAAAACGTTAAACTGAAAATGTATAAAACTATTATTCTACCAATTATATTATATGGATGCGAAACATGGACTCTTACTTTAAGGGAGGAAAGGAGATTACGAGTATTTGAGAATAAAGTTCTTAGGAAAATTTTTGGACCAAAGAGAGATGGACAGACGGATGAATGGGGAAGACTACATAACAGAACTACATGGTCTTTATAGGAAGCCAGATATAATAAGAACAGTTAAGTCTCGTAGACTGCGATGGGCAAGACATGTGGCACGAATGGGGAATGAAAGAGGTGCATGGAAGCTTTTTGTAGGAAAACCAGGGGGAAAACGCCCAGTTAGTAGACCAAGAATGAGTTGGGATGATAACATTAACCATGATTTGAGGGAAGTAGATTATACAGGGAATGATTGGAAACATTAGCTCAGGATAGAGGAATATGGAGAGCTTATGTCCTCGCGGCCATGAACCTAAGGGTTCGATAGTGCCATTGAGTTAGTTGGTTAGCTATTATACAATTATAGAGGAACTTCGAGTAATTTGGACCACTGTTTTGAATTTTTTGTTTTTCTTCTTTTTATTAAGGGATTTGAATTTTGTTTAATTACAGGGATTATCATTAGTGATGTACCTATGAAATAGCATTGTTATTTTATTCAAATATGGAAACATCTACATAATTTATAAACTTAGATATGTCCACTTTAATTATCATATTCGGATAAAGTGGCCCCCATAGTTCACCTTAGCTTTTAGTCTATTTTAAGTTTATTTACTCTATTAATTATACAGACAGGCACAGATTAATCTCAAAATATTTATGGCTGATCATAATTAAAAAACGTTGATATTTATTTAATGTTTTGAAAAATTATTGTTGATTATAACATTCACACGTCATTCAACTGCAGAAAGCGATGGTCTTCGAGTTTAGTAAAATTACCAGGATTTTAAATAAAATTCCATCCATAGTAATTCTGCCCGAAGGCAGGTCCTTCACTGCAATCATAGCATTTTCATGCTATTCTTGCAGCTTTACTGGTAGCTTCCCGTTGCTTTCCACACCGGTGAAGGATGATAATGATAGGGATGATGGCCATATGATTTCGGGGACCATTTGGGCCTTAAAGTTTTCCTGACATTTGTCTTACAGGTGAGGAAAAACCCCGATAAAAACCTCACCCGGGGATCGAACCCGGGCCCGCTGCGTGACAAGGCAGCACGCTACCTCGAGACCACAGCGGTGGACTAAATAAAATTAATGAAGTAAATGATGTTTAGAGATAGCATCATCATTGATAAAATATACGTAATCGTGTAAAGTGGACCCAGGTCCTCGTGTAGGGTTCAGATTAACCGAATTCCTTTGTTACGTTTAATTATTTTATACAGTTACCATGTCACATATATCAAACCAAACCCGTCAGTATATTAAAACAGCATCTATATAATATAATATATTTAGGATTTTTTCAACAATTGTAATATTCAATAAGCAGACATTAAGAATTGATTCTTAGCTTGAAAAACTTTTAAAATGACCATTTTCATAATATTACGAAAATGAACCCATTCTTCGCACACAAACAATAAAATAAACTGGCCATGAACCCGTCAAATTTGATGAGTGGAAGAAGTTAAAATATTTTATGTTGATGAGGGGAAGGAATTAAAATATTTTCTGTTCGAGGGCAGCACCAATTAATGAAGATATTAACATGGTCTACTCAAACAGAAGGGTTAACATTGCCCGAGCTTCCCTATATAATTTCGACATTTGTGGTATTCTCTCCTGACATTGGCGCAATTGTAATCCACTTCTGAGGTTAAGGTGCCTGGACGGCGGGCTTACGGCTGCTCCGATGATATAAAGGGTGGTGATGATAGTGGTGCGCCAAGAGAGTACTTAATCCTAAACTTAATCAAAGGCGAACATGAATGATAATTATGATGTTCGGGGACCGTTTGGGCCTTAAAGTTTCCTAACATTTATCTTACAAGTGAGAAAAAAAACCGAAAAATCTCATCTAGGAAACTTGTCCGGACCGGGGATCGAACCCGGGCCCGCTGCATGGCAAGGCAGCCGCTACCTCGAGACCACAGCGGTGGACTCGCACAATCATAATTCAAGTTTACTATTTTTCTATTTAATATGAGACGCATAAACATATTTTGCAGTATAATTTCTAGTGTATTTTGAGTGTATATAAAAATTAGCTTGCTAAGTGTTATTGATATATCACTTTAACAAAAATATGTAATTTTTTTTTGTCCATTGCCACCAGATTGTTTTTTATGAAATTTGTGACTTTCTCTCCTGGCATTGGCGGAATTGTAATCCATTTATTAGGTTGGGACACCCGTAAGGCGGAGTTAAGTTACCTCGATTACACTAAGCAACAAAAAATAAACTTTTATTTGTCTCAGAAAGAAACATATGTGATTGTGATTCTGATAGTATTTTTTCTCCTGAATTCAAATATGATATCGGGTTTTCTCCATCACGCAAGGTTTCCGAGAGACAGGCATTTATAATTTCAAACATTTTAATATTTTCTACATTCGTAACTACTCAGTATTCGAACAATCGGACTCACCTAGAAAGTAATAAATGACGATTTTCTGCTATATTTCGCCTGTGGAGCATCCCTCTTGATGGTCCAACAATAATCGGCCAGCATATTAGGATTCCATTTGTCTTAATATCTCTTTTTCATAGCTGAAATCTCCTGATGAAAGTGTTCCCCGTGCTCATCGCTAACTGCGCCAAGATAATAAATGGACGAAAAATCGTTTATTAAAAAAATAATCATTGAAATCCATTAATTGAAATTGAAATAAAAAAAACTGTGGGTGATGGGGAAATTCCGAATATATATTTGAAAATGCCACAAAAAACTGCGTTAAGTACAACTATTGGTACTCATGAGACAAAAATCATGTTGATCAGTGTTATATGATGGGTGATAAATGATACTGAAGCGCCAGGAGATTCCTTAACCTAAATTCCAGACCATGGGTAACCACAGGAATAATTCCCATTATGAAAACATTCCTATGACCTGACCGGGAATCGAATCCGAGACCTCATGAACAGTAGTGAGAAATGCTGAACACTGGTCACACTTCAAAATGTAGCTATGTTCGTAATTATTGTAGTTATAACTAAACCTGTTATAGAAAATATGAAATTAAGATAGAAAAGTAGAATACATTCATTTGTGTTCTTGTCTGTTGTATCTTCTGTAAATACTTCAATCACTACACATTTTAATGAATTTTGAAATAATTAATAGTTAATGAATCGTGGTAATGTAATTTAAACTTTGACGACTGAAGAATTCCACAAAAAACGACCCGATTTGAACTCGAGTCTTCCCGTATTCGAGTTACAAACGCTAACGTCTGAGGCAAATCGCTTCATCACATGGGATTATTTATTACGAACAATTGAGATCTGAGAAATCATAGTAGGCCTATACTGTATTACGATACGAGGTTGGGAAGTGGTTTTTACAGAATTGAGGAAAATATTTAAAAACCGAGCGACAGCGAGGTTTTTAATTTTCGAGATTCTGTAAGTTTTTAATTTTCGAGATTCTGTAAAACACTTCACAAATGTGCGTTGTATATTATTTTTTGCGCGATTGTGTTTTCTTCTTCTTCTTCTTCGGCTTTCCCCAATTTATAGGTTTGTCGTCTTCAGTTTCCATTTATCTCTATCATTCCAATCTCCCTCTTCCAAATTCCTATCATCCATTATAGTTCTGACGTAGGTTTTCCATTTCCATCTTGGTCTGCCACTTTTATTTCTTCCAGGGGGTGACCATTGGTATATATATTTTTGGCCATCTTTCATTTTCCATTCTTTGTACATGGTCATACCATTTAAGCGTTTGTTTTTCAATCCTCTTAACAACCGATGTGGTGACATTCATTTCTCTCCAAAGGAGTTCATTTCTTATTTTATCCTGTCTTGTTTTTTTGGAGGCTTCTTCTAAAATAATCAAATTCAACTGTTCTAATTTTTTTTTGTACTTCCGTCAAAGACCAAGTTTCACTGCCATGCGATGGTGTTTTCAAAATAATAAATAATAGTAAAATAATAACATCTTTGTTGGAAATATTTGCGTTCATTTTAAACAATTGACTAACGTTAACAGTGTGGGCAATGTTTATTAGTTGAAACAACAGGAGCCCGTGAGACCAATCAATAATAAAATAACAGGAGGCCGTGGGACCAATTAGTGATAAAATGGCGGCAAGTACGTATTTATTGTTTTATATTGTTTCAAATAAAGTTCAGTTCATTTAAAGTGCAGTGATTTGCTTCATATAATGTATATTAACACTACCTTTAGGATACTTTTTGTATATACATTGTATGTAGTATACACAGAGGGCAGTGGTTTTACTTCCCACACGCGTGTTTGTAATATGTAATATTACAGTATAGTTATTTTATTACAGTATATTTATCTACCTCTGTGATTGACACATGTGGATGTGAAGGGCCAGCAGCCGGCTGGTAAAAGGGCAACCGCTGAAAAGTGGAAAGACCCTCAATCGGAATATTTATTTAGGTTGGCAACGCCTAAATGTAGGAAGTTGAACTTTCAATCATGGTCGCCATTGCTGTAAGTACGACAAAACGCACTACCGCGCAAAAAAAAAGTAAAAAACATTCTACTATATAAAATAAATAATAGTAGACAAAATAAAGTTTTAAGCGAACCCCGACCCTTTAATTATTGTTTAAATAGTCTTAGAATATGTTTACTTAATAATTGTGAAGTAGGAATGGATGTTATTACCTAGTATTTAGAATAAGCAGATTTATATAAACAAGCAAAGTTAGAAACTACAGAAGGATAAATTCTTGAAAACATTGCACCTTTCTCATACAAGAATTTTACTTATGTTTGCTTTTCCCACATATCGCGACTTGTGTGTCTACAATAAAGTTCACACATACATATCGTACATGTAGTTACAATCCCTTTAGCTTGACTTTGGTCCTTAGATTAGCGCCCATTCCCCTCCGAAGACACGTTTTGCTCTCATATGTTGTAATGGCTCTCAACTGGCAAGATGAGCCAGAGTAGCTTAACCCTTAAATTCATAATGTATGCTATAGGACAGCGGTTCCCAACCTTTTTCAACTCGCGAACCCCTTCCACAACGAATTGAGTTGGGTGAACCACTGACTTTTAAATATATATACAGCAGACATGCATAACATTTAATTCCAAGCAACATGTTTAATTACCTTAAATTAACTTAACCCTTAACGGTTAAAACCTAAACTTATTCTAGTTACGGCTTAAAAGTTACACTTGTAGGCCTAGTGGTAACGAAATTAAATGCATTCCTAACGTTGTTACATAACTGTAAATCAGGCATTCGCGGTAAATATTAATGTATTGTGGAAATAATGTGATAAATAAGATGTTAGTTATAATAGTGGTACCTGGTAAGTCAGTCGTCCTCAATTAAATTATTAAACTTCATCAAGTTATTCCAATATGGAGCCTTTCAAAAACAATGTTTCATCTTCTGCATTTTAACTGGTACTTATGGTGTTATATAGGTTGTATAACGGATTTATTTCTGTGGGTATGTTCTCGTTAATGTGATACATTACCGATGTTACACATATGTAACAAAGGAAATTATCGAGTTAATTTAATTTTAAAATAATAATAATAATAATATTATTATTATTATCATCATCATCATAGTACATTCACGAATTTAGGCCATTTGTTGACCTGTTTCGGCCTCAAGAGAAACACCATCCAGAAGTCTTTTGAGTGGACGTCCTGGTCTTCTTCTTCCTGCAGGTTGATATCTTAACATTAGTTTGGGTATTCTGAGATCTTCCATTCGATGAACATGTTGTATCCATCTTGACTTATAATCAGAAATTTTGTTTTCTAAAGATTCCATGTGTAATTCTTCTAAGATGTCTTCATTTTTTTTGTGATCTAATAGTGTGTATCCTGCAGTCCTCCGAAGATATCTCATTTCAGCAGATCTAAGTCTCTGTATATCCTTCTGTTTCAACGTCCATACTTCGCTACCATACAAAAGAGTTGGAAGAGCCAGTATTTTATACACTTTCAGTCTTGAATGCTTTTGGACTAACTGTGGCTTGAAGATAGAATTTATTAACCCTAAAATTCTTAAAAATTTAGATATTTTTGCATTTACATCCTTTTCTTCTTCATATGAGATATTGCATCCTAGATATGTAAAATTATTCACCTGCTCCAAAATTTTATTGTCCAGTACAATTTTACTTCTGACAGGATCTACACCTTGAAATGCCATAATTTTTGTTTTTTCTGTAGATATCTTTAATCCATATTCTTCTGTAATTTTGTTAAGTTCATACAGACCTTTCTGTAGATTATCTTCGGAATTTGCTATTATTATTTGGTCATCTGCAAACAATAGGGTGTTTAATTTTCTATTTTCTGATATTCTTATTCCAAATTTATATGTTTTGTTCCAGCAACATATTACTTCATTGATATAAATTGCAAAGAGTGTTGGGGATAGGGGGCAGCCTTGTCTCACACCACGATTTATAATTCCTTCTTCAGAAAATCTGTTATTTAATTTAATCTTCATGGTGTTGTCTTTGTAAATATTTTGTATGTTCTGCCGAAGTAAATTTGGTATATTTCTGTCTTCCAATATTATTTAAGAGTTTTGATCTCTTGACTGTGTCGAATGCTTTTTCAAAATCTATGAAAGCAAAATGTGTTTCTAAGTTGAATTCTCTTCTTTTTTCAAGCAATAGTTTAACAGAAAATGCTGAATCAATACAAGATCGTCCTTTCCTAAATCCATTTTGACATTCCATAAGGAATTTTTCACTGAAACTTTTCAAATTTTCCATTTAAAATGTCTGCATAAATTTTTGTAGCATGTGTTTAACAAACTGATTCCCCTATAGTTGTCCATTTTTCTCTTGTCTCCTTTCTTGAACAGGGGTATAACAATGCTTGTCTTCCATTCTTGTGGTATATCTGCATTTTTGAATATATTATTAAAGAAGGACAACAGTCTTTCATGGAACTGTTTGCCTGCATATTTGTACAATTCAGAATTCAAGCCATCTGTGCCAGTTGCCTTCCCATTTTTTAATTTCTTTAAACTATTGTTCAATTCTTCCAATGATATTATGGAATCTGTCTCATTATTATTTCGGAAAATTGTATCTTCATAGCTATTGTCAGTCCAAAGACTTTTATAATAATTGAAAAAATCTTCTTTTGTTACTCCGCAATTAATTTTGGTAGATTCTTTAATATCTTTATTCAAATGTTTTAATATTTTGAAGGCATTAGGTTGGAGCTTATGCAAATCTGATTCTAAATGTGTAACAAAATTTAACCATGTTTTCCTATGTCTCTTTCTTATTTCCCTCTTAACAATAGCTCTACAGCGTTTGAATTCTATTTCATTTTCTACTTTCTTTGTGTTCAAATATTTTTTATAAGCTGCATTTTTTTCTTCAATCAATTGTTTTATTTGATCATCCCAGATTTTTAGAGTTCTATTTCTTCTTTGTTGTATATTTACTTTTCCTAAAGTTTCATTAGCTGCATTTTGAATTATCATTTTAATGTTTTTCCATTCTTCTTCGACATCATTACTTTCTGGAGTTGTAGCCATATATTGCTGAATTCTTCTCGAATATAACCATTTAATGCTGTCATCATAAAATAATTTTACCTTGTACTTTTGTTCTAAGCTCTGTTGTTGTTTCTTCTTTTTTAACCATCTTGGTGGAAATCTTATTCTTGCTTCTACTAGGTAGTGATCTGAACCAATATCATATCCTCTGTAGGCTCTGACATCGAGAAACAATTTAAAAATCTTATTATTTGCAATGAAATAATCAATGATTGATTTTGAGTCCTGACGATGCCAGGTATATTTATGTATGTTTCTATGATTGTAAAAGGTATTCGTTATTTTCAGTTCATTGTAGATAGCAAAATCTGTTAATCTTGTCCCATTCTTATTGCTGGTTGGTTCGCCAAATGTTCCAATATTATTGTTGACTTGAGCATTGCCCACTCTGGCATTTAAATCTCCTATTATGAGAATGTAATCATTTCTATTAATTTTGCTATAAATTCTTGTAATATTTTATAAAATTCTTCATTGTCTTCTTCACGGCCTTCCTCTGGTGCATATACACCAAGAACTGTCAAATTACCTCTATTTATTTTCAGTCGAAGCTCTAATATTCTTTCATTCCAGTAAGTGTAGTGTTGAATTTTATTTCTTATGGTTTTATTAATCCAAATCATTACTCCCTGCTTGTCCATGGGTTTTCCTGTCGACACCGCTATATATTTGTACATAATTTTGTGTTTCTTTCGTTCCTTTAAGTTTCTTCTTAGTCTCTGTAGTTACTGCAATATCAATGTTTCTATTTTTAAATATACTGTCTAGTTCCTCTTCTTTTTCATGGATGCTTCGGACATTCCAGGTTGCATATCTTACAATATCATTGTGCCGTTTTCTTTTAACCATATTTCTTTGCTGTGGGTCATCATATTTCAATTCCTTCTGGTTTTTTTTGTGTTGAGACTTGAAAGTAGTTTTGAAGTTCCTTAGGACAGGTTACTGGCCCGACGCTAAGTAGTCCAGTGGTAGGGCTGCTACCTTTTAGTCTCTGGACAGACATTAGGATACCGCATTTACTCAGTACCTGATGGAACGGTTATACCGCCGTGACTCGGTCCTCAGAGCCTCGTTTGTGAAAACAGGTTGTACCACGAGAAGGTGAGGATGAGAATTGGGTAGGAGAGGTTATACACACGTCACTACCCCTTACAACCCCTATTATTATTATTATTATTATTATTATTATTATTATTATTATTATTATTATTATTATTATTATTATTCCATCCGGTATCATGGCAGCTGCCGCCGTCTTCCGGAAACCAAACGCCATTCCTCTCTGTCCATCTATTGATCTTCCTCCAATCCTCTGATATTCATAGCTGCTTGTACCCCTTTTATCCAAGTTTTCTTCGGTCTTCCTCTCTTCCTCGTTTTTATTTATTATTATTATTATTATTATTATTATTATTATTATTGTAATTACAATGCTGCAGAAATGAAGGAAACAATAATAGACCTAACCTCGAAACCCGCCTTTACAGAAAAGTTTTGGCGAACCCCAGGTTGGTAAACGATGCTATAGAATATATCAGTTGGTTTAATTAATCTAATATTTTAAATAGTTCAAAAGAAAACGATTAAAAAGAAACCACTTAAAAGCGTGTCCAATTACACAATGTACCTAATAATATAATACAAGATTCCGTTTTCACTGCGGTCCGCCACATTTATGTAACAGACACAAGAAATTGATGTTTTGCCAATTTAAGGATTAATCATGCTCCAATATGCATTCTAGTAGGTGTAGAATACTGTATACTTTTGTATTTCATTCCATGTCTCATTTAGGTAATTTAAGATTTTACAAAAAGGCAGAATAATGAGAAATTACAGTACCATGCATTGTTTTCTGCATAAAAAACGAACTAGTTTTCGGCAACCAAGGAAATCATAATTAATAATTTTGCAAGTAAACCAGCAAGGATAAATAACTCACTCACTGGCACTATCGAACCCGTAGGTTCATGGCTGCGCGAACATAAGCTCTCCACACATCACTATCCTGAGCTATTCTTTTCCAATCATCCCCTGTATAATCTACATCCCTCATCATGGTTAATGTTATTCTTCCACCTCATTCTTGGGCGTTTTCCTTTTGGTTTTCTACAAGAAGCTTCCATGCCTTTCTATCATTCCCCATTCGTGCAACGTGTCCTGACCAACGCAGTGTTCCAGACTTAACTGTTCTTAATACATCTGACTCCCTATAAATACCTTGTAGCTCATGTCTTCTCCATTCACCTGTCTGTTCATCTCTCTTTGGTCCAAACGTTTTCCTAAGGATTTTATTCTCAAATAACCCCTCCCTTAAAGTAAGAGGCCGTGTTTCGTATCCATATAATATAACTGATTGAATAACAGTTTTATATATTTTTGGTTTAACACAATCAACAACAATATGGGCATAAATAATAAATTTATGTTATTATTTATTTCCAGAAACTCTGAACCATGTAGTACAAGAACCAGTACAAGATACCATAGGACTATAAAAACCGAGGAATAAATATACCCAAACCCTATTCCCACCGAGAAATGAATCCAAGCCTCTGGAATGGAAGGAACTACTCTATACCGACCATGTTGACTTGATTAAATACAATATTAAATAATAAATTAAAATTCTATATAACTTCAATATAGATGGCAATTATTTTATGATGCAGTGATTTTGATCTATATAATATTCTTCTGATGGTATATTTACTTTCTTTTAAAGTAACCCGGGCATATAAATTACAATAACTAAAGAATTTGATAGTTTTTATTGGTTAAACAAGAGTTTGTGTAGATCTCCCTTCAGTTATAACATAATTCAGAAACCTTAGTAGATCTTTGTAATTAAATGTTACATAAAAGTACGTACGTAAAGGCCGGCCAATGACAGAAAGTATCACCAGGCCAGGCACGCACATCCTGCATCACCGCGCAGTGAATCATCAGACGGCACATTCCAGCGGTCACGTCAATCCGTCCAATCTGCAGGCCATAATCCGCGACTTCCGTTCGCAGTGGCGTGCCAACCCTTGTTTCGTGTTCAAGTGGGACAGTGTTCCGGTACACATTCTTTGTCTTATGGGAAAGGTAAATTGTTTCAAAATTAATATTTGGATGTAGTAATGGTCCGAATTTAAACACGGATAAAGATGGTTAACTGAAAAATTACTAAAATAATTTAAATAGTTATGTGGTATATCATCATCATCATCATCATCATCTATTACAGTCATGGATCAGGCTATTGGCTTGTTCTGCTTCAGGATAGAAATTGATCCCTCCATCGCTTCTTAGTCTTCCTGGGTCTCTTCGTCCTGTGGGTCTGTATTTGAATAGCTTCAGAGGTAGTCTATTTTTTGGCATTCTAAGGAGATGTTCATACCAATTATTTTGATATATTTGGATGGTTTCAGTTATTGCTGGTGTGTTGAGAGCTTTGCGGATATCATCATTACTCATGTGGTCATAAAGTGTATAACCCGCTAAAGGTTTTATATATGGTATATCTGCAACACAATTACGAATTTGTGTCATTACCTTTGCAAGAATTAAGCATTCTTGCCTGTTCGTCCTCACAATGTTAGGAACTTGGGTGTCTAACTTCTCTCTTTAGGATGGAAAATATTTACCAGAACTGTCTTTTTCAAGTGGGTTCTTAAAAACAAATTCAAAATTTCGCAACAGATCTGCTTAATCTGAAAGGGGTTATTTCTAGTTTCATCCGCAGTCCTCCCGGTATTGTCCCTTCGGGGATTGACGGCGGCCGTGGCGGTTGCGGTCTTCCTCTTGGTGACAAAGAATATTAACTTACGACAAAGTGAAAACAGGATTGTTGATGCTCGACGACTGGATGTTTGACTTCTGATCTACGGCCGGTTATGACTGGCGACTGGATTATCGCTCAAAACAACTAGTTAACAATATCAAAGGGCTGAAGAGGTCAATTGTAAGTCCCTATAGCAGCCGAAATTGACAGGCCACGGGCCCTGCACATTAATTCCGCTCGGCGGACCGGGGGACAATATGTATGGGTACGTAAAGGGTAGTCCTGCTCTTCCAACCCCATTGTCTTGTCTTTTTTTGCCAATTGAAGGGTTAACACATTTCAAGTTATGTATTGCTGCAAACATAAACATCCTTTAAATTAGCTCAAAATAATATTGAAGAAAAGATTGTTTGGTCTCAAAAGGAGAAAAGATGTCGCCAGAACGAAGAAAATACCTTAGTTATTTTGTCTTATTTTAATAAGTATGCCACATTTTCTATCTAAGCAATAGTCAGTTTAAAAAAGAAGTAACGTGAACTAGACCAATAAAGACCATTCCTTCTTCGGAAATATTACTGATATTTGGGGATATCCTAGAATAATAGCAATATTTTAGGCTTCATGACGAGCTTCTTATTCTTCTTCACTTCCTGGTTTAGGCAAGAGTTGCCTGTTCCGTCTTCACTAATCGATCTAAGACCATCTCTTCCGAGAACGTCCGATATCTCTTCTTCCTCTTGGAAAATAATGGAAGATTTTATTTGGTAATCTACTTTCTTCCATTCTTTCTACATGTTCTTTCCACTGTATCTTCTTGTTAAATATTATTAAATTGGGTAATTTAATAATAGGAAGAAGCCCGCACAAAAGTGCATTAGTTTAGGTTTCTGCGCAACGATTTTGTTCTCTTTAAACAGACATTGAAATTATTATCTTGCACACGGTCTATCACAGAGCTTACACACGCAGTCCATTGACGGATCATGATAGTTTGAAATTTTGCAGAATTTATGGTGATACCCAGACAGTCTTGTTACAGCACTGCGTATCTTGTTGTTTGGTCCAGTCCAGTCTCGATTGATCATTGCATCTGTTGCGTAGTAATTTGAGCCACAATTCAAAAGTGGACGTATTTTGGTCAGATGCCCCTTATTTCAGATTTGAGATTTTAGGTTGCATAAATATATGAGGCATGCCGTAGCGTAGTTGGTTAAGGCGATACGCTACCAGTCGGAAGGACGGGGATTGGAGTACCGGTGGTCAGAATTCTTAAATAGGAATTGTGACGTATTATTCTTCGTCTTTTCGTGTACGTTATTAGGTCTAGCGGCCCTTAAGAATCCCAATCGTTTCAGCAGACGGCCTAATATAGAAGCATGTGGAGTGATAGGCCTATTGTTTCGAAGGATCATTCTCCATCAGGTTCTAAAATTATGTATGTTGTCTGTAATTGATTCAAATTTTAATTATTTTAAAATTGTCATTTCTTTTGCATCTAATTTAGTGTATCCTGTAGCGCTTCTTGAAAGCTGCCTGATATAATATGTCTTGTTTGTATGAATATGTCTACTGCTATGGTCTCGAAGTAGCATCGCTGCCTCGTACCAAGTGGGCATTAGTTCAGTCTCCAGTCGAGACACATTTTCTGGTTGATGAATTTTCAGGATGTTTCCTAATCTGTTACGACAAATGTCAGGATATTTTAAGGTCCAAACTGTCCCCGAATAACATCTGGTCATTATAACCATCACCATTTTTTAGTATGAATATGTGTCTTGATGTATTGTCTCGGAGGAAGCCCTAGATTAAGCTAATCACTGATTTGAAGAAGTATTTCAAGTCCCTGTGTGGCAAAAAAAAAAGTATTATGCGGTCCCAAGTTTAATCTCTCTCCCGATAGGTTTTTCCACTGTGAGACCCGGGAAGCCTGTTGCATGCAAAATTACCTAGGTTTAAGATGATAAATTAAATTTCTAAGGAAAAACAGACCAATAGGACATAGAAGTGTTGGACGCCCATTTACTAGATGGGAAGATTCATTGAATGCCACTTGATGTGAAAACAGGTCAAAAGGCCCAATTTCATGAAGTAGAAGAAGAAGAAGAAGAAGAAGAATTTCCAAAAGTTTATTTAAAATTATATATATATATATATCGATTACAAGATGGACGTCACAAGATCTAGAACCTTCGCTCAGATAAAGAAAAATCGAGAATATACAGAGAGGCAATAGAAATTGTGAAATATCACATTCTATGAACACCCGAGATGATGTCCAAATATTACCATCTACGAGTACATGGGAAACTGTTCTCGCTGTCTATCATGTCATCCCTAGAACAGCGTAGAAGATATGAAGAAAACCACGGTTGGGCAACATGGAGTGTGGTCGAAACGGCTTCCGATATGGTCCACAGTGAAAACTGAAGGTGTTTAACTATATAAGATCTAAACCTTGGATGGGTGTACGGTTTAGGAAACGGACCACAGGTCAAAACTCATTGCGGCTAAGACCTGAACTGTGGATGGATTACAGTTACTAAAACGGACCACAGTGAAAACTCAAAGTGTTTAATTATGTAAGACCTAAACTAATGTTCCACCACAAACAGTCTTATTATGAACCATAACCCAATTGTTCGCAATATAGGGGGTATGCTACAGCGACGTTCTGTACACCGATACATATTTACCAAACCTCACGATGATTGTCCACCACAATGATATGAGTGCTGGCTTCCAGCTAGAGTAGTGTGGCTCACTCCACGCCGCCGGCTTTCGGACTCTCTGCTTGCCCGGCTGCGCGGTTTATGATGCCCTGCTCTGGTGAGAAACCATCCTCGTGTCATCCATACTTGCTACAGTGTTGCAACTAAACACCTATGCCCCGAGACACGCGAAGGCTAAGTGGTTAAACTGCATAAATGAACAGCTCAATGGAATTCGGCCGCCGAGGGACCACAACTGGTTCCAAGAAAAGTGGCACACTGGGCAATGCCAGTCATTGCCATCACTCAGTCAGTCAGTCAGTCAGTCGAACGTATCATTCCTTGATAATAGCATGTGGGATCATGCCGTAACGTCTGAATCACTGACCAGAGGCCGACCTTGAAACCATGACATGGAAAACCCAAGAAAACGTTCTTAATTATATATATATATATATATTTAATTTTATTTTCCTTTTCATGTCATATTAGGCCTGCATTCCATAATGTCAAAATTTGATTATAACATCAAAATAAAGAAGTGTCGCTGCTATAAAGTAAAAATTCCCTTTAATTTGCTTACTTGTTATAGTCAGACCAAGTTCCTGCTACCTCTCATGGTAGAAATATTAATATATATATATATATTGTATTTTAAGCCCATGTTTTCCCTTTACAGAGATTTAGGCGCTCTCCCCCTACAGGGAAGAATTTGAACCATACTAATTTAGTTACACTTGTTTTCGTATAGATGTCATTTTGAGTGGTCCGTGGTCAGCGTTCCGCCTCATACTGACATCTAGGAAACCAAGGTAGTACTAGGACGGGAAAATTCGGTAAATTTTGCGTAGAGGCCTTTCCATTCAGGCTTAAATATTTTTTACGAGCCTGAAAATCTTCAGACTCGGGACCCACGGCTTAAAGTCCCTCCCGGAGGACTTGCTCCTTGGATTTTTCCGTCGTAAAAAATCCATCGACCCCGGCCGGGTTTGAACCCGCGACCTTCGGGACCAGAGGCAAGGAGCATAACCACTAGTCTACCGCGGCATAAATGGAAAATAAATTTTTGTGCTAGGGACCTGGATAGCATAAGTGGTAGCGCACTGAAGTATCGATTCAGAGGACCTAGGTTCAAATCCCGGTTCAGGCGTTTATTTTTCTTTTCATGTTATATATATTTAATTACGGACATGTCCAGCGAATGGAAGAGGATCGACTACCAAAATCTGTTTTGGAATGGAAACCTGAGGGAAGACGAGGCAGAGGAAGACCTAAAACCTCCTGGAGTCAGGGAATAAGTTTATACATGAAGGAGAAAGATCTACAACCAGGAAATTGGATGGACCGACAAAATTGGCTATTAGGAATCGGACGATGTCAAAGACATTAATCAACCGATGATCTGTCTATCTATCTATATTTAATTATGTAGGTTGGCTTAAAGGTAAAGCGATTTCACTGCAGACCTCTGGAGACCCTTGGGATAGTAGGAGATTAAGACTTACTTTTGCAATTAAATGCTTGCCCAGCGTATAGGCCACTTTCCCCAGAAATTGGATCTAATATTCATATGGAGTCTGAGTCGACCCCAGGATCACCAGGATCTTTCCCAATGGTATGTGAATCCGAGACCCGAAGGCAGGTCCTTCACTGCAATCATAGCATTTTCATGCTATGCTTGCAGCTTTACTAGGGAATTGTGTAGGTGTGGTAGCTTCCTGTTGCTTTCCACACCGGTGAAGTATGATGATGATAATGATAATGGTAAGAATGATAATGATAAGAATGATAATGATAAGGATGATGGCCATATGATTTCGGGGACCGTTTGGGCCTTAAAGTTTTTCTGACATTTGTCTTACAGGTGAGGAAAAACCCGGATAAAAACCTCACCCAGAAAAACTGCCCCGACCGGGGATCGAACCCGGGCCCGCTGCGTGACAAGGCAGCACGCTACCTCGAGACCACAGCGGTGGACACACATATATATATATGTGTGTGTGTGTGTGTGTGTGTGTATGTGTGCCTGTTTGCCAGTGCTTTTGTGTGTGTGCCTGTGATGTTGAATTTCAAATGATTGTTTAATAATCGTAGGGAAATGTGCATTTTAAATTCAGAGCTCATACATAATGAGATGTGATGAAATGATATTCATTGTTTACGTGAAACTAGGCCTGAGGCGATGCCCTCATGTTGAACTTGGGTCAATATCAGCCGGAGAAGTAAAGTAGGTAGAAGAAAGTAGTGCATGTGAATATCACGGTTCCTTATCAGTTTCCCACGAGCCAGTCACTCCACGTGAACACACAAACAACAGCTCACTATTATAATGTAATACTCTGAATTTAAGTTATTTCACCAATTCCCCCCCCCCCAAATTAACTCCCATTCGTTATTTCATCAGCTTAACTTATTTCTTTATCCTAATGTGCTTATGCGTTTGTTCCTAAATAATTTCGACAACTTTTATGTACTCCGTAAATAATTCTTGATGGGAGTTTTTTTTTCATCATCCTCTCAAGGAGTAGTAAGTCATGTGGCGTGTTCGATTCTCCTTCCGTCCCGGGGTGAACCAAATTTCTCTTGCCTAGAGGAATATTATTTATTTCAACATTTGTTTGATTGTCTTGTGAATTCTATTGTGCTGATGTGATTAATCCAATTTACTCTGATTTCTAATACCCTTTCTCTACTGCATCTATATTCACTTTTTTCTGATAGGCCTAAATAAATTTATTTGTTTTTCTATTTAGGTCACTCTATAAGCCTTATTATGGGACAGTCAATCATTGCATGCCGAAACCTACCTTGAAATTTCTCCCACAGAAGCGCTGTGATGTACCGAGGCCATGTCCAAAAAATCTGCCTTTTTAATTGCAAGACACATATATCGAAACCCGCTGTGCGTAGCAGATGGATTCCCTGCATGGCTTAGAGTGGAGGGAAGTGATGTGGGTGCAGCGCGGGTGGCAGGTAGTAGGAGTTATCGAATACATCCACTGATGAGTTGTATTAATTCGCAGTTTAAATTAGATATTTGGCGCTGGATTTTAGTGCCTTGCTGTTAAAAACGGCAGATTTTTTTTTTGGAAACGGCATTGGTACATCACAACGCTTCTCTGGGGGGGAGGGAAATCGAGGTAGGTTTCGACATGCAACGGTTAACAGTTTTCTTGTTAGATTAACCTCTCCCTTTGTATGTACTTTTACACGTCCCCAGGCAATCTGGGACTTACAGGGACACCACCTCCCGGGAGAGGATTAGTAACCCTGGATCACATATTTTTTTGACCACACAAAGGCATGGAAAACCTCTCTGGGTGAGCGATCGCCTCAGAGCCGAGGCCACATCTAAGACTACACGAACATTTAAGATAAACCAGACCATTCACTTATATACTACTAAAAAATATTAATATGATGTGGATGATTGTGTGGCCAGATGATGTTTGGGAACCATTTGGGCCTTGTTTCCCGACATTTGTCTTACAGATGATGAAACACTCTGAAAAAACTTCACTAAGAAACTTGTCCTGAACCCAGGCCCGGCCGAAAGAGAGATGGAATATGTATTTATTATTATCGTTTTTTTCTGTAGTCTAAATTATTCGTGCATTTCTTTACCGTTAATTTTAGCAATTTTACATTTTACAATAAATCTCTTTCTACTTCTACTTCTTCTTCTTCATGGTTTAGGCTTATTTACTAGCCTGTTCCGGCTCCAAATTGCTGCTCTTTCCATCTTTTCCTTGGTCTTCCCAAGCTTCTTCTTTCTCGTGGTGAATAGTTGTATGATGCTTTTGGTATTCTATTCTCAGTCATCCTTGCCAAGTGTTCTTTCCAATTTGTTCTGTATTTCTCTATTGTTGAGTTTAATTCCTCTATTTTTAGTTGTCTTATTTCTGTGTTATGTTTTTTGTCTGTTCTTTGATATCCTGCTGGTCTGAGGAATCTCATTTCAGCAGCTTGTATCCTGGCAGATTGTTGTTTACAATAAATAATTAAATAATTATCCATGGATTTATTTTTGTCAATTAAATTAATTAACAAACCTTATTTATTTATTTTTATTTATCTCGCTTATTATTTTAATTAAATTATAATTAATTATATTTTCTTTGCTATCAACTATTAGAAGTATTTCTCTAGCCTAATTCTTCATGAATTTCTTCGTTATTAATTTCAGTAACATTGCATAAGACTGAATTTCATGTTATATTCTGGTCAGAATTTCGTGAAATTAGTGAATGTCTGAATATTTTATAATTAATTATTTAATTTGGACTGGACTCCGATACATTTAAAGAAATATAAAAAAGAATGTTGAGAATTGTGGTTACGCTGTCTGTGTCAATATGTCCTACTTGAGGAGACACATGGGTGAAGATAGATTAAATACTGTTGTCCATCGCAAGAAAAAAAAGTAGGCTATCAGACATTTCTTTGTTCAACAAACTAGCGATTGAAATGTTTTGTGATAAAGCCCATCGCATGGAGTTCATATACAAATTCAACTAACAAGGTAAATATATGATTAATATTATCTATAAGATTAGAATTTATTGTACTTTCGTTTTATTTAATTTTGTATGTTTATTTAATTTACTTTATTCATATTTGTGGCGTCTAGAAGCCAGATGAGGTTAGCGCATTAATACGTTTTGAGAAAATTAAATTTAAAGTTTGATCTGTGTCAATTACCATAGATGACTTTTTCTGAAAGTTAATATCCTGTTATTATAACTTAAACTCAGTACCCATTTTATAGCATATCTCCAAACTACTAATACTCTTAGCCAGATTTGACATTATATGTGAGCTGTAACAAAAATAGTGGCAACACTGCTGTAGAAGCGAAACCAGACAGAGTTAATTGTTGTAACTTCTGTTAAATGTTACTATATGTCTGACCTAGCTTACAGTAAATGGACTCATCCGTACGTCTCAAACCGCATGTACTTTGGAGAGAGAAAGTTTCCTCTGAGTTGCCGCTCTAAGCTTTTGTGTAAGTTTCACAGGTCTATCACTTGTATACTAGTAATAAATAGTTGCCACTATTAAAGTTACAACCTAAACATTAACAACAAATCCATTTAATTTTTTTGGCTTTTGTATGACTTAATTATAATACATTAATGGGCTATTATTTGCCTAATATAAACGTATGTGAATCTTACAACGGTCCGCTATTTACTATTTACACCGACAGTTATCTACTTCTTACCGGATACCATTTTTGCTAGAGACATGATTGCTAATATGTCCACGTTTCTGCTATAGCCATTTGCCAATATTTTTCTTCAGATTAGGTTAGGTAAGCTTAGATTAAGTAGGTTAGATTGCATTAGGTAGGTACTCGGTGATATGAATTCTTTATTTGTGTTTTTTTATGAATATTCCTTTGGCATAGTGTATACTTTTATAAAATATTTAGTGGATTCTTGCACTTATATTGTACTTTTAAAGTTTTATTTTAATTTCTAATTATATTTCTTAGTACTTTGCACCTGTATTTAGATTATTTTATCTTTATTGTTATGAATAAACTTTCCTTATATTAAATCCATCTTCATACCAACATTTATTTCAATAATCCGTTTAATTAAAATTGTATCGTAATCCAATGCTAATAGACATATTCCAACGATAACATGGACTACTTGGGTCAACTTCTCATTCAATTTTTAAGCATTTTCCGGATTTTTCGAAAAGTCTATATATATATATATATATATATATATATATATATTTCTGAGTTAATTATTCACACAGTCCTATAATATTTTTGTGTGTTTTGATGTCTATTGGAATTTATGTGGACTATTACGTGCCATAATATCACCCTCATTTATGAGTATTGTAGGCTTATATTAGTAAAACTAGGTTCATGGCATTCTCCTCCCCCCTACATTCTCAATTTTCCAGCCATTACTAGCTTTTCTATACTTTTGAAATGTCTGAACGCTAGATCAACAAAATGACGTCTATAAAAATAGCTAATTCCTATATATAACCTTATTGGCGAATGAGTTACGTTCTGAGCATTGTTTAATAACCCGACAAGTGCTAAATATAGGTTACGTATAAAATCAGGTAGATCTAATGATGAAAAAGTGTTATTGTTGTTCTTTAGGGAAGCTATATCGGGCATTAAATATACTAAAACAACAGCTATCACTAAATTAAGCGCTGGAAAACCACATTATGTCAAATTTGTAGTTGACGTGAGATAAATGGCCGGGAATCATCGAAGTAGGAAGTGAATGTGGAGTGGGGTGGGTCGCGGGCCTCCCGTTGATTCTGCGACCTTGCCAATGGCGGGCGGCGCCACGTGGACAGGCCGTTCACCCGCCATCGGCACGTCCGGGGTTCGCTGATCAGTTCATCGCTCCATACCAAGGTCTTTTTTTATTTGTTTATTAATATTTATTTACTATATATTATTGTCCAACAACGTCGGTGGTCTAGAGGTTAAAGTTTCTTGATCTGGTCCCGAGAGTCGCGAGTTGAAATCCGACAGAGAGCAATCGATATTTTAAGATGAAAATCCAAGAGAGAAGTCCTCCGGGAGGATCTCTAAGTGGTGCGTCCCGAATATGACAATTTTCTTGCTTGTAAATTTCTCTGAGCGAAATTTAATCGGCCTTTCTCAACCAAGTAATGTATTAGTTAATTACTGTGTGTCTCTTTGAAGCGATGAGCTAACCACTTACATTTTTATGACATCTGTAGGGAATTAATCCTAACTAAATATAGCTCCATTGCTTCTCGTGTGGACTTACGAGGACACATATATCCGGGATTATTTTAAAGGAATTGAATTCTTACAGTTAAAAAAACAAGTTCAACAGACAAATATTTATGTCAAATCGGATGATTTAACTAAAAAAAAGCATCAAAGCATCTACTTCATCTCAAAGCATAGAATTTTATAGTATAACTGACGATCCTCCCGTCTCTAGGATTCTACCCTTCACTTCTCTAATCCGTTGTAAAACTATTATTATAATTTGTTATTAGGGGGATAAATGAGAGTAAGTTGATTTCTAACCCTATTCACGCCCCCAGTCAAGAATTTGATGAAATTGTAATAAAGAGACCACTAATTAGTGTGGCTATAAAGAGGATCTTGGCTGAATTATTAGAAATTAGAGAAATTTTTCGCAGCATATTTCATCTACTGGTAGATTTTTTCTTAATTTTATTTTGAAACATTTGAATGTTCTTGATCAAATTGCCTCTATGATCTTCAGTGTACGAGCATATCAGCCATTTAGTATAAGCTTACTCATGTGTCTTTTCCATTTTCACTAAATTCATTTTTTAATAAATTATAAAATTATCAATGGTGAAATGAATTGTGGTTCAAAATTCCAATTCATATTTATTCATTGATGGTTAAGGAAGACTGCAAAATAAAACAAATGGATTGTTCGACCCCAAGATTTGAACTCGAGACCTGGAATGCCTCTAAATGTGTATTATCTTTAATTTAGTTATCATCTTATTCAATTAAAATTTGTTGCTAAGTGTCTATCATAGCTAAAACATCTATGGAAATCTGAATGTTGAATATTAAGAGTTTCATTAATACCCGAATGCTTAAAAAAAATTGCTTTTGTTACAAAAATCATGTTCTAGTTATACGTATTCTAATGGAATGGCACACTTCTGAGTCCCAAGTTCTCCTTGTGAGATTCGTGGTGGACGAATCGAAGGCAGTATAGGTTTTTCCCTGGATTACTCCTGTTTTACCCTGCCAAAAGCTTCATTCCACCATTTCTCCATACTCATGTCATCCATTTCGTTTCATTTAGTCTGATCATGTAATGGTGCGACAGGCCTGGTCAGCCAGTATCCTCGTATATCAAAGACCTACAATAATAACGGTTTATCTTATCTCATTCCTAAACTAAATTCCATGACATAACAGGACTAGAAGGTCCTTGTCCAATCAGCAAGCTGCTGACGTCACATCCACGTGTGTTAATCTCCCAGTGAGTGTAGGGGTGACATATGGTCAACATATTGGGTCCGTAAGCCGTTACAACTGGTTTTCTCAACCTGGAATCGCTACTTATTCTAGCTACACATATTCCTCATCATGTTTGGTGGACACCGGTACTATACTTTCCGAAATACTATCAGAATCCCCCCCCCTTTTGGGACTCGGAACTAGTGCTAAAATTAGTGGATTATATGATGGCTGATACGTTACTGCCAATCGGTAATATTCGCGCATTTGCCATATTTCCCGGTTCCCTGCCCCTCTATATTTCTTATCGTAATCTATATAAAAATGTTAACTTAATTTTATATAGTTTAGATTTTAAACATTTATGTCTATACTATATAGGTACAGAATTATATTTTTTAAATAATATTTCTATAGCTAATTTGTTGATCCTACTTTTATCTACACACTCTTTTACTGAATAATAATAATAATAATAATAATAATAATAATAATAATAATAATAATAAAGCCCGTTGATAATTGATACATGAGTTTTTAATTAATTCGGGTACTATAGCACATAAAAAATGGGACTTTTACAGTTATAAAGGTAAAAAATGGGCTCTTTCTCCATGACATGATGAACACAAAACTACATAAGATTTCCAAGCCTAAGGAAATAAATAAGCGGTGGCATGTTGGAAGTCTTATCTGGCAAGCAGCGGGGTGGAGAAACCAAGCTAATGGTAACTGCTTTCATTACATCCCGCCCCTATCTGCCATCATATAATCCATTCACTTTAGTCCCGTAGTTCTGCACTGAGGCATGATGTTTAAACAATTAGGGTAAGACGCGGGATTCATCTCAGCCCTAGCTTTGGAATTACACCGGACACTAGTGGAGCGTTTACTTTAGAGGACCTGTATTGTAATAGCTGAAAAGAAAAATTGAAGAATAATATATAATGCAACCATCCATTAATAAATGAAACAACGCAGAGAATGGATTTATGTATTTATTTTTACAATATGTAGCGATTATAATTTTAAAATTTCACTAACTAAAACAAAAGTAATGGCATTTTGCGTGCAAGAATAATAATTAGAGACGAAATTATTGAACAAGTATCCCACTTTAAATATTTAGGATGTGATAATAGCTATGGATATTGAATATGCCTATTGAACATAAAACTCATCAGTTTCAAGCTATTTGTGGCACAATAAATAAACCATTGAATAATAAAGCCCATACACAAACAAATTTAAAATGTTATAAAACAATGGCGGTCCTTGTCCTTTTGTATGAGAGCGAATGTTGGATTATCAATACCAAACTAGAAAGTAAAATCCATGCAGCCGAAATGAAATTTTTAAGAAGAGTAAAAGGATGCACTAGAATGGACCAGATAAAAACGAGGGTATCCGTGAAAAACTGCAGATCTACTCCATAAAAGAAAATATATTTAACAAGATTCAGTGGAAAGAACATGTAGAAAGAGTGGAAGGAAGTAGATTACCAAATAAAATCTTACATTATTTTCCGAAAAGAAGAAGAGATGTCGGACGTCCTCGGAAGAGATGGTCTTAGATCTGTTAATGAAGACGGAACAGGCAACTAATGCCTAAACCAGGAAGTGAAGAAGAAGAAGCATATTTTTTGAAGACTTTTTTGTGGAGGGGCAAATTTGGATTTAGAGTATTAAATTATAGAGTCAAAGTTCAAAAGTTGAACCTTGAGAAGTTTGTTATCAAAAAATAAACAAGGCGGCTTTTGAAAGACCAGATTAAGTTAAATACTTTTACAGCGAGCTGGAATGTGCATGACGGCATGGCATAGTTTTAACTGAAATCTATTCTGTTGGTTAACTATTAAACTAATAATAATAATAATTAATAATACAATAATAAATCCACACACAACTCCGAAGAGCCAAGTTCAACTCTAGTGGTTACTATCACAGACTAGCAGAAGACAATACAGGCAGTCACGTAGTTAGCGTAACGCAGATTCTCAATCTCAGCTTGAGTTTTCTTAAACGGATTTCGCTACTTATCACATCAAGTAATTACTCAGTTGTTCCCTTGAGGGGGTGAGTCAACTCCGAAATAAAATACGTCATTATACAGTCGGAAACCAAACCCGGGATGCCAGACTCACACACACACCTCCTCCTCCTCCTCCTTCTTCTTCTTCTTCTTCTTCTTCACTTCACGGGCTAGGCAAAATGCCTGTTCCGCCTCACAGTTGTTCTGTCCATCTTTTCACTGGCATTCCTACATTCCTTGAACCCCTTGGCTTGTAGTTAATTGCTGCTTTTGGTAATCTTGTTACGTTCATTCTTTCTACATGTCTAAACCATTTTTCTCTATATTCTTTGATTTTATCACTTGGTTGATATATATTTAATTCTGTTCTTATATCTTCATTCTTTAACTGATCCATTCTTGTGCAGCCTTTTGTTCTTCTAAGGAAGTTCATTTCTACGCTTTGTATTCTACTTTGTAATTTTTTGGCCATCTTATATACACGCTAACTGTCCACCGCTGTGGTCTCGAGGTAGTGTGCTGCCTTGTCACGCAGCTGGCCCGGGTTCGATCCCCGGTCGGGGCAGTTTTTATCGGGGTTTTTCCTCACCTGTAAGCCAAATGTCAGGAAAACTTTAAGGCCCAAACGGTCCCCGAAATCATATGGCCATTATCATCATCACCCTTCACCGGTGTGGAAAGCACCCTAATAAAGCTGCAAGCATAGCATGAAAATGCTATGGATACGCTAACTGTTATAAGTTATAACGCACAGTAAATCCATTATTGTTTTTAATTTTGAAAAAAAGTAAATTTTAAATTGAGACGTTTAGGTATAGAGTCCTATTATTTATGCATTGGTTTAGTAATTTTAATAATTGAAAACCTTTGGATCTCGGCCGGGTTTGAACCCATTAAACTGAGATTAGAGGTTAGTCTGGTACTACTTTGTCCAGGGCAAAACAATTCAGGGAAAATACAATTATCTAGTCCCGCAGAGTAGCCGAAAGGTTTGGGATCATCCCTTGGTGCAGAGCTTCGGGACTTGCACTGGTTCGAACACTCATGGGTAAAGACATTCTTTAATAGAATTTCTGCCATATGGGACAGGTGACCTCTTGTCACTCCTATACTGGCTGAACGATCATCCACCCCCGCGTTAACACATGTGGATGTAAGGCAGCACCAACTGGTAGACCCAGGCCTTCTGGCCTGTCGTGACATGGAATGTATAATCATTTAGGTCGATGTTAACGCTTAGCCTTATCTGGCTATGTTGATATTATGTAGAATTAATTAAATATTTCGATTTATTTATTTTTCCAATTTCAATATATCCACATTTATAATGACTCTTCAGTTAATTCAAATAGATATTAAATAAATAAATGAAGTTCTTGATCATGACAATTTATATTTTGCATTGTTTTCATTACACTTATATAATACTTAATATGTCCAAAAAACAGGTTACATAAAACAATGGTAATACCTATTCTATATGGGAGTGAGACGTGGACCTTGCCCCAAAAAGTATCTAATACCGGACTGCATACCAATCGCTTTATCTGAAGATGTGGTTTTACCAACGTAAAATATAAATATACCAAGTGAATAAACGAAGGCACTGCGCTACGAGCCGGAAGGTCGAGGGTTCGAGTCCCGGTGGGGTCAGGATTTTTAAACTGACCCAGAAACCCTCTGGCGGCACCATGACCCTGGAGTCGACTCAGCCTCCAACGGAAATGAGTACCGGACGCTTGTTCTGGGGATAAAGGCGGCCTTCACGTAGGGCTGACAACCCGGCTGTCATCAAGTGCCGATTGTCCAGAAAAAGTGGGAGCCTTAATCTCCCACTACCCTTAGGGCCTCTCGAGTGGGATCATTTTACTTTACTTAAGTGAATAAACGACACATGGTATCTAGGCCTTAGAGTTGTATAAAATGGAAACTTGCAAGGGTTGGCCATAGAAATACAGCTGTGAGATATTTCATTCTAAATTGAACTTGCTGTTTTATAATCCCCATCCAAATATATATTTTAGTTCTCGTACGCCGTAGCGTAGTGGTTAAGGCACTGAGCTACAAGCCGGAAGGTCGAGGGTTCAAGTCCCGTTGGGGTCAGGATTTTTAAATTGACCCAAAACCCTCTGGCGACACTATGGCCCTGGGGTCGACTCGGCCTCTAACGGAAATGAGTACCAGACGCTTGTTCTGGGGCTGACAACCCGGCTGACATAAAGTGCCGATTGTCTAGAAAAAGCGGGAGCCTTAACCTCCTACTACCCCAAGGGCCTCCAGGCCTGTTGTGGGATCACTTTACTTTACTTTAATAATACTAATAAAATTCATTGTTAAAACCGTTGAGGTGGAGAGTCATAAAATAAGTTAAAATACCTTCTTAGGTAAAATCCGTCGTCCTCAACTTTTAAAATATGTAATCTTTATGCCTGTAGGCCTTTCAGGACATCCGTCCCATCTTCAGCAGTTCATTCTTCGCTGCAGCATCAAACATTATACTGGATGCTGCAGCGAAGAATGAACTGTTGAAGATGGGACGGATGTCCTGAAAGGCCTACAGGCATAAAGATTACATATTTTAATAGTTGAGGACGACGGATTTTACCTAAGAAGGTATTTTAACTTATTTTATTTTATACTCGTAATAAGTAACAAGTTAATTAAAACAGATACAAAGTGAAGTAAAAACTGACAGTATTGATAAAGTGATTAGGATTGGAACATCCATACTAAGAATGAAGGCCCTACATACAAGATAAAAATAATGCAACAATTAATTGAATATATATCTATTCTACAATTTCTGAAATGTCTGTCAGAAAATTTGTTTATTAAATTTTAATGTTTTCAATAATTTATGATTTTATCTGGTCAATTGTGTGGCCACAGTGATTTGTTTGAACTAGAAGCCTGCATCAATTTGAAACTTTCGTATGTTGAAAATGGAAGTCCCCATCTGTAAGAAACGTGGAAAGGTAAGTGTTCAATATTTAATATTTTCAATAGTAATAAAATTCGGATGAGGAGAATAATCATAAAGTAAAATCTTCTTCTTCTTCTTCTTCACGGTTTAGGCTTATTTACTAGCTTGTTCCGGCTCCAAATTGCTGCTCTTTCCATCTTTTCCTTGGTCATCCCAAGCTTCTTCTTCCTCGTGGTGAATAGTTGTATGCTTTTGGTATTCTATTCTCAGTCATCCTTGCCAAATGTTCTTTCCAGTTTGTTCTGTATTTCTCTATTGTTGTGTTTAATTCATCTACTTTTAGTTGTTGTCTTATTTCTGTGTTATGTTTTTTGTCTGTTCTTTGATATCCTGCTATCATAAAGTAAAATATTAAAATAAATAAATACTTTGGCAGGTTCCGTCGTCCTCAACTAGGTTAAATTTTTCCTTTTTAAAACTGTAGGCCTTTCAGAAACCTGCTTCCATCTTCAGCAGAAGGGTGTCTGCTACTATTTGATATTTTTTTGACATCCTTGAATTTCTTGACCTTGATTCCGGTAAGCATTTACAAAAAAATAGTCAATACCTAGATGGTAAGACACGGCATACAGGTGGTAGAAAGCACAATATTGTTTATAGATTTAAGAGGAATTTTTTTAAGAAAATATGAACCCATTAATGAGAAAAGTCAGTGGAGAATCAGAAGAAACTATGAATTGACATAAATTTGTAAAGAACCTCATTAATATAATTGATATGTTAGAACGAAAACAAAAAATTGTGTACGGTACTGAAGAAGGAAAGCATCACGGTTAGACTTTGCTTTTCCCATTGATAGAAATGTATTTTCAGTTCTTCGTGGTATCTTTTCTATTACTTAAATACTCTGTCTTTCTCACTTGTAATGTAATTTTCCCTTTTATAGGTACTATCATGTTCTCACTACCTCCGGTCTTTACAGAAACGCGACCCTATCGGTATTAGAATTTCACAATTTTTTGTTTTCGTTCTAACATATCAATTCTATTAATAAAGTTCTTTACAAATTTATGTCAATTGATAGTTTCTTCTGATTCTCCACCGACTGTTCTCATTAATGGGTTCATATTTTCTTAAAAAATCCTCTTAAATCTGTAAACAATATTGTGCTTTCTATCACCTGTCATACCATCAAGGTATTGATTATTTTTTGTCCAAAAAAAGTATCGTGATCGAAAAGCTCCCGCGATGAGTGATCAGATCATTATCGTGGTCACTTGCCAGAAACACTAACAAGATACACGATATATTCGTATATTAAAACTATACAAGTAAAGTATGATGTGGCCAGATAATATTCATCAAAATTTGTCATTATGTCGTTCACCTCTGCAATTGACACAATGTGAATGTGAGGCCATGGGCCTTCCAGACCTGTCACGTCTTGGAGTTTGGAGATAAGGGAAGCCCACAAAAAAAACTGCATCTGGAGAATTTATTCTGACCGGGATCAAATACGGGTCCGGCTCTATGACGTCACCCCTAGACCAAATATATGCACCAAATTAAAGTAGATAGAATGAACCTGAAATATAAATGAAATAATAGATAATTAAAAGATAGCTAGCTAACACATTGACATTATCGATCTTGTAGGTTCATGGCCGCGCCGACATAAGCTCTCAGTACATCCCTATCCTGAGCTAATTCTTTCCAACCATCCTCTGTGTAATTGATTCTCGATCAAATCATGTTAACGTTATTCTCCCAGCTCATCATTGGCCTACCCACTGGGTACTTTCACTTTGGTTTTCCTACAAGGAATTCTCATACCCCTATTTCATTTCTATTCATGCTAAATATAACTAAATCATATTTTTGATACATATTAGTTGATAGTGATAATCTTCTTCTTCTTCTTCTCCTCCAATTCATGGATTAAACTAACTGCCTGTTCCGTCATCACAGTGTCTCCTTCAATATCCTTCTCGGCCTCCCCATGTCTTTCTTTCCTTTAGGATCATATAGGGGAGCAGTTTTTGGCGGCCTGTTATGTTCCATCCTTCCAACAGGTTTAAACCATGTATCTATTCATTCATGAGTTGATAGCTTCCATTTCTAATTATTTTCTTATGTGGAGTTGTTGTCCCCATCGGGCGCGTCCCCAAATGGCAGATAGCGAAAAGCTCCTCACATGATGGGTACTGGGGAAATAAAATTCACGGGATAGATCAAAGGCGAAGACTATAAAGGTAGATCTCGGCGGAGATTGAGGAATCGAAACGGCGGGGATGGCGGAAATGGCACCCCGTCTCTCAAGGGGTAATAGAGAGGGGATCTGCTGTCTTGTAGATTTTATGACGTGGGAAAATCAAAAGCTAGGGGATGCTCACACTCCAAAATCAAAGTGTAGGGAGTAGGTGGAACTCCATAGCTGGGTGAAGGCAATCCACCTAATGGAAGGAATACCCGAGACAAACCTACTATGCAACGGGCTGGTAACACTTTCATAGGACATTTAAAATACTCAGATTCATCACAGTAAAGGAAAAGCGGCTAATAATAATAATAATAATAATAATAATAATAATAAATAAGGAAATTAGAAATATAATGGAAGCAGAAGAAAACATAATTCATAGAATTGAGGAGAAGGAATTAAAGTGGTTAGGACATGTTTTAAGAATGGAAGATGAGCGATGGCCAAAGTAACTATATCAATGGCATCCGATTAGAAGGAGGAAGAGAGGGAGACCGAAGTTAACATGGAAGGAAAACATGAAGACATTAATGCAAGCAAGAGCGCTAAGCATTAAAGATGCCCAAGATCTTAGGCTTTGGAGGTTTGGCACGGGAAGAAGGCAGCAGCTGTAAAAAAACCTGAAGATAATAATAATAATAATAATAATAATAATAATAATAATAATAATAATAATAATAATAATAAACGTTGGAAAGGTGTACACCTGGAAGAAGAAAGAAAGAAATATCTCTAAACTCATGGATACAAAGAAATAAGAACTGAAATGAGAATTAGAGGACCGAAGGACGTGGAGTGGATAGATAGGGACGAGTGGAGAAGGAAAATAAAATTTTAGGCAAAATAATATTTGCAGACATTAAACATCTATAAATAAATAAAACTTGATAATAATTTATTATCGTTATCTTATTAACTTAAACTTATGGTTATGCGGTCATGGTTCAGTTTTTTAAATTGTCTGATAGTGGCGTTAATAAATGTTATATTTAATAAAAATCAATTTTCCATGAGTTTGAACTAGAGGCCTTTTATTTGTGAAATAATAGATGGAAAACATTTGAAACGCGCGCGTTTAATGCGAACAGACAAAGAATCGATCCACGGGCTGTTGAATGAGACACTGGAATGCTGTTGCAGCACGTGTTGGTGCATTCCATAGCCACCTCGATACTAGCGCCTCGTAGCGTTCAAATCTGCGCCCTTTCTGCATTCCTCTAGTTTTGTATTGCAAATTTCAAAGGTATACGAACTTGATTAGTTTTACAGCAGACAGACCACGTTCAACTCACGAAACAAACAAAAGTAACGTAGGAGAGCTAGCAACTGCCATGACCTTGCTTAAGTACAGGCCTTTAACGCGTGAATTATCCATTTAAACTGCCTGCGCGCATGCTCTTTAAAAATGGTCGTCTATAAGAATGAATAGCGTATTTTATTAAAGAATTTCCAGACGGCTCTTTGGCACAAATAGTTAGGCATCAGCCCTCCATCTCTGGGTTCCGAGTTCACGCCTTCGTCACTCTATGCGGGGTTCGTGGTGGGCGATTCGGAGTCAGGGCAGATTGTCTCGCGGTTTCTCCTGTTTTCCCCTACCAATAACTTCATTCCATCGCTTCTACGTTCTCGTGTCGTCCATTTCGATTAATACGCGTTTGTGATGTGCAACAGGCCTGGTCATCCAGCGGCATTCTTTAATGACTAACTAACTCACTAGCACTATGGAACCCGTAGGTTCATGGCCGCGCGGACATAAGCTCTCCATGCATCCCTATCCTGAGCTAATGTTTTCCAAACATCCCCTGTATAATCTCCCTCAAATCATGGTTAATGTTATTCTCCCACTTGGCCTACCAACTGGCCGTTTTCCTTCTGTTTTTCCTACAAAAAGCTTCCATGCCCCTCTTTAATTTCCCATTCGTGCCACATGTCCTGTCCATCGCAGTCTAAGAGACTTAACTGTTCCTATAATATCTGCATTCCTATAAAGACAATGTAGCTCGCTATAGGCATAGAAGGTCCTTGGCCTACCAACTGGCTGCTTATCTCACATACATATGTGTTAATCACAGTTGTAGACGATCATCTAGTCAGAATAGGGGTGACAAGTGGTCAGCATGTCGGGTGCCCCAGCCGTTATAGCTGGTCTTCTCAACCTGGAGTCTCTACTTATCGCCTCACGATGCTGGTGGGCACCGGTCCCATACTGGCCGAAATTCCATGTGAAAATGTCATCCCCCATGGGGACTCGAACCAGCGCAAGTTTCGTAGCTCTGCGCCAAGGCTTCTTGCCTTAACCACTCGACTACGGCCGCAGCCTCTTCCTTTGGTCCAAAATTGTTCCTAGAAACTTTCCGCAGACCTTGATAGCAAGGGTTTCATACCATCCCATCCCTGACATTCCTTCAGAAATACAATGGATGCATCTTAATGGGAATGTGTTGAGGTCCCATGCCGTAGCCGAATGATCTATGGCATCATGCCTTGGCATAGAGCTATGGACACGCCCTAATTCGAATTCCCATGAGGGAGAAACTTTCTCGTGGAATTTCGGCTAGTATGATCTCGGTCCCGTCCAGTATCGTGAGAAATGTGAGTAGCTTCATTTAGTAGCGGCTGTAGGTTGAGAAAACCAACTATAACGGCTGGGGACTCAACAACTGACTACATGTTATCCCTATACTGGCTGAATGATTGTTCATCTCTGTAAATGGCACATGTTGTTATGAGATCAGTAGCGGCTAGTAGGCCAAGGACATTCTAGGCATGTCACGTAAAAGTGTAGGGCTATGTTGGGACCATAATTTAGTTAAATATATTACTTTCGGCTTATTTACATTTCTTTGTACTTACAAGTTAGAAGGCTAACTGTTTTGGGATAGTGATAAAATTTAAGTGTTTGGGATAAATGCTTATCATAAGTAAGGCCACGAGTGATTTCCAAATTATCGATAAATTCACGACTCACGAAGTGAGGAGTGAATTTATTTAGAGAATTTGGAAATCAAGAGTGGCATTTGTTAGGACTATTTAACGAATAAAATTAAGCTGTTTACTCACAAATCATCATTCAACTATAGTTATTTTAAAATATTTATATATTTAATGTAAACGGCGATGTTTGAAAACAAATGAGGAACGATAAGTACGCTTCATCTGCTTCTTTTGTTTTATTACTACAACCAGATCATACTGTTTATTGCCAAAGGAACGCAATATTGTAAGAATGCTCTCTAGTGGAGAAAAAATGAAACACATCAAACTGTATATTAATTCATTTCTGATGTCGTATGATGTAAATATGACAATTATATTTTTCTGGATTATTACCTGGGAAAAAATACATTTAAGAAAGTGCAAACAGTGGTTTCTTTTTTTTTTTTTTGGTGGTATAATAAATTGCTACAAATGTTTTTATATTAACTCCTGCAAGCGCTATGTGTTGACATCTATGCACTATATATACAATCTGGTAGCCGTATTTCTTATAGGCTCAGTCACTGCAAAATAATGGTCAGACCTGTTCAGAATATTAAAAAGGAGGAGCTTTCTTTAATATGGTAAATATAACACTGATAAATATTTCGTGAAACACGACTCTGATTGGTTGTAAAACAGAAATCATTGAAACGTGGTTGGTCATTGACTCCCATTTGGGGCATGAGTTAAATAGTCCCTATAATACACAAGAACGAAGCTGTTTTATAAAATCTTGTATTATGTTTTTTTGAAATAATGTAGAATAAAATATATCTGAAGAGCCAAGATCGATTGAAGTGGTTGTAACTCTGGCTAGCAGATAGACGTTGTAGTCCGACTTTTATTTCATATTTATTAACCGATTTCTTCTCTTTTAGTTATATTCACAAGACTGAATGGATTCCTGTTCCAGACCCTAATATATATATAAGAATTTTAAGTACAGAAATGGATATTTAAGAAGATCAGCTGGAAAATCTAGAATGGATAGAATACAAAATAAAGAAATAAGGGAAATTATGGGTGTGCAAGAGGAGCCACATCATACACATTATAGAAAAGAAAAGATTACAGTGGTATGGCCATGCCAAAAGAATGCCAGAGCAAAGATTGCCGAAAATTTTTATGGAATGGATCCCAATATAAATGAGGAAGAGAGGAAGACCGAAGAAAACTTGGATAGAAGGGTACAAGCAGCTATGAATATCAGAGGATTAGGGGAAGATCAGTGGATAGAAAGAGAGGAATGGCGTTTGGTTTCCGGAAGACGGCGGCAGCTGCCATGATACCGGATGATGATGATGATATATATATATATATATATATATATATATATATATATAAAGTGTTAGTCCTCTTAATTATAAGTTACAGTTATTACAAATTTGTTCTTATTATACAGTCCTATTAGGCGAAAGTTCTTTCACTATATTGTAGGCCTAACACTAGCCTGCAATAATTTTGCTCACACTCAATCAATAGCAGGAGAATGACTTGTTTTTATCATTTATGAAAGCTTCTGTAATTTAACATTGGTGTTTTATTATTCGTGATATAGGCTTCTTGTAAATATTCATTTCTAGACATTTTCTAACACAATTCCATAACTTCAATAAAAATACTTCCAAAATAAATCCCTAAAAACTAACTCACTGGCACTATTGAACCCATAAGTTCATAACTGCGCAATAATAAGCCCTCCATACGGCCTATCATGAACAAACGTTTTCCAATCATCCCCAGTATAATTTACCTCCTTCAACTATGGTTAATTTTATCTCATTTTTGGCTTACACACTAGGCGCTTTCGTCCTGGTTTGTTTCCTTGCCTCTCTTCCATTCCTCATTCGTGCCTTAATTTTAATAATTGTGCAGAAGGAATTCTTAAATATACTCTGAAAGTTTGGAGCAAAACCATTTAGAAGATCTTGAAAAAATAGACATTATAAGTAATATTTTAACATTGCCGATAAAAGCAGATCACGGATCCTGCTAAAACGAAATTTACTGTTTGTCATAATATCAGATCGTATATGCATATAGGAGAACTAAAAAATATGGATTGAAGGACAAAAATAACAGGCATAGGAGTAAGTAATGCAATTAAAATTATTCATAGCCTGCTACAAACATGTTAAAATTAATTTGAAGTCATTAAATTGCTTGATATGGGCCAGCTCTCAAAAAAGTTAAAATTATTTTTGACATTTATTATAGGCCTACCAACTTTTAATAAATAACTTCCTCTTTGGTGTAACATCATGTTACACTAGATCCCAAGGGCTACGGGTTCAATTCCCGGCTATATATATATATATATATATTAGGGTTTGTAACAGGAATCCATTCAGTCTTGTGAGTATAACTAAAAGAGGAGAAATCGGTTAATAAATATTAAATAAAAGTCGGGCTACAGCGTAAAGCTGCCCATCTGCTAACCAGAGTTGCAACCACTTCATTTGGTCTTGATTCTTCAGATATATTTTATTCTAAATAATTATTAAAAAAACATTTAATGCAAGATTTTATAAAATCCCTTCGGCTATCTTCCTTCTTGTGTATTATAGGGATAAGCATTTATCCCAAACACTTAAGTTTTATCACTATCCCAAAACAGTTAGCCTTGTAACTTGTAAGCAGACCTACAAAGAAATGTAAAGAAGCCAAAAGTAATATATTTATTTTTTTTAGTTAACTTGCTAACTCTCCAAAAAAAACTGCAATCGCGACAAGCCCCTAAGGCCCTTGCCCTACCATCCGGCTGCAGGCCTCACATCCACATGTGTTAATCACAGCTACAGACGATCATATAGTCAGTGTAGGGGTGACATGTGGTCAGCATGTGGGGTCTCCAGCCGTTATGGCTGGTTTTCTCAACCTGGAGCCTCTACTTATTGTAGCTACCAAAATTCCTCACGTTGCTGGGTGGGCATCGGTCCCATATTGGTCGAAATTTCATGAGAAAATTTCTTCTCCTATGAGGACTCGAATCAGCGCAAGTCCCGTAGCTCTATGCCCTACTTGCTAACACTAGACTTAATTTCAATGGGGAAACGTGTATTAATATCGATATAAAATTTCTTGGAAGTTCTTTCGTGATGGCATGACGAGGGAGGGAAGACGAATGGAGAATGTTAGTGGTTGAAATTCGGGAAACGGGAGAACTCCTTGAAAAATCCTTATGTGTCCCATCACTAATATCCCTCCGCCAGAATTCGATCTCAGACGGGGAAGCCGAGTACGATAGTCACAGTTCAATCGAGACGACTTTCCTCTTTGGTGTAACATCATGTCTCTCATAAACATCCCAAGGGCTCAATTCCGGCTATACCATGAATGTATATACATATTACCTGCCCAAATTAAGTCTGCACGGCTGGAGGAGAAAAATGTTAGCGCTACGAAGTAGTGTCGCCAAAGTACTGCTCTATGGAAGGGAGGATCTCGAAACACGTGTGAAAGATAATTACATGACTGTCAACAATAATCTAACAAGAAGTTGTGTTTTTCTGAAAAGAAAAAAAAACACGAGCGACAAAGTCGCGAATGATTTTGTCTATTGAAAAACTCAATCTCGCATTGGATTTAGAGTGACTGTTTAGCGAATAATACAGCATCAGAAGCTAAAAATAACTATAATGTTTAATATTTACCAAATATGAGGTTATGTATTCCGATCTTGCTTCCGGGCGATTTCTAAGCCGGCTGTGTAGTTAGGCCTATAAATAGCATATTTTAACTCTGCCAGAATAAATAAACCATTATTATTATTATTATTATTATTATTATTATTATTATTATTATTATTATTATTATTATTATTATTAAATCTCTTTGGGCTTGGGAAAAATCAATAACAGATGACTGTATGAGAAATAACTATTAACAACAATGCAGATTCAATTTTTAGAGCGACAGAACTACCCTAAGTTTTTTTTTTGTAATTTTTGAAGTTGTTTTCTTTTGGCATTTCTTGCTGTACCATATCGATCATCGTACATTGTTGAATCGATATCCTTGTCAAAGAAGTTAATTTGCGGAGATACCTCTCATTACGGACAGGAAGAGGTAATTTTATCAACAGGAAAAGGCAAAATTATCGGTCTACGAGATAAATAGTTAAATTAATAATTTGGTCGACGACTGGTAAAATGTCGGATCATGTGAGATCATAGTGTTTGCATCTATCTATTACCAACCTCATAACACAATACAGGTGACAAGGAATTGACAACATGTATTGCGCAGGCCAAAGCACAGACTGCTCATTCCCCAGTAGTAACATTATGCCGAATTATTCATTTGGTCAACGACTGTCAAAATCGGTTAATAAAAATGAAATAAAGGTCTTAACTACTGCGTCAGCTGCCCATGTGACTCCGCTATTGTCTTTTTCTAGCCAGAGTCGGCAACTAATTCTTTTCGTCTTGGTTCTTCAGATATATTTTATTATATATGGGCTAATACTTCACAAAACATAACATTTAAGCTATTATTAAATAACTTGTAGTTATCTTCATTTTTCTGCATTACTATGGGGATAAGCATCTACGCCAAACACTATTTGTTCACTACCCTAAGCAGTTAAACTTGTAAACTTCAAAGTTCAGATATCCTGAAGTACGATGGTAATGTAAAGAAGCCAACAGAAATAGATTCAATTTTTTATTTAACTTCCTAAGATTTGGCATAATTCCAATAAGGAAAAAATTTAATAATTTTGGACAGAGAAAGAGATAGGAATTCTTAAAAGTTGTTTCATGATGAATCTTTTGAAATTTAATTTTAAGAAAGGTAGACCTCTACTGTAATAAATTGTAGTTGCTTACAAATGCAGAAAAACAGAACTTACAGAATCATTATTTACATTATTGCTTCTTGTATTTTGTAAGCACATGTTTCCCTTAACAGAGATTTAGGCGCTCTCCCCCTTCAGGGAAGAATTTTAACCATACAAATTTAGTTTTCTCATACATTTTCTTAATTACTGCTATCAAGTGTATGAGAAAACAAAAATAAAAATAAATCAAAGGGAACCAATACATATAACAGGAGGAGTTAGACAAGGTTGCCCACTATCGACCACTCTTTTTAACATTTATTTCGACGACATAAGATCATGGAAGCAAATGACGACTGGGGGAATTAACTTAGGAAATATAGTAATAAAAACAGTAGCCTTTGCAGATGACCATATTTTAATAGTAAAAACAGAGGACGAACTACAAAGAATGCTATATGAACTAAATGAAACATAAAAAAATACATGGAAATATCATCAGAAAAATAAAAAACAAGGGCGCTCATCCAGTTCGGACAAACGTAATATTAGAAAATAAACCAATAGAACAACTTCCTAGGTTGCGAAATAATTGGAAAGCATTAGCTCAGGATAGGGATGTTTGGAGAGCTTATGTCCGTGCGGCCATGAACCTACGGGTTCGATAGTGCCAGTGAGTAAGTAAGTAAGTAAGGTTGCGAAATATCATACACAGCGGAAACAGATATAAATAACAAACTAAATAAGTTCAATTATATAACAGGAACACTAAAAAGAACTTTGCAAAATAAAGCCAGGAAAGACTCTATAATAAAATTATACAAGACAATGTCAGTGCCTATTAGGCCTATTACTTATGGATCCGAAACATGGACAGTGACAACACAACAATCTGCCCGAATACAAGCTGCTGAAATGAGATTCCTCAGACCAATAGTAGGATATCAAAGAACAGACAAAAAACATAACACAGAAATAAGACAACAACTAAAAGTAGAGGAATTAAACACAACAATAGAGAAATACAGAACAAAGTGGAAAGAACATTTGGCAAGGATGACAGAGAATAGAATACCAAAAGCAGCATACAGCTATTCGCCACGAGTAAGAAGAAGTTTGGGGAAACCAAAGAAAAGATGGAAAGAGCAGCAATTTGGAGCCAGAACAGGCAAGTACATAAGCCTAAACCGTGAAGAAGACTAATTTAGTTACACATCTTTTCGTATAGATGTCATTTGAGTGGTCCGTGGTCAGCGTTCCGTCTCATACTGACATCTAGGAAACCAAGGTAGTACTAGGACGGGAAAAATCGGTGAATTTTGTTTAGAGGCCTTTTCATTCAGGCTTAAGGATTTTTTACGAGCCTGAAAATCTTCTGACTCACTATCCACGGCTTAAAGTCCCTCCCGGAGGACTTTCTCCTTTGATTTTTCCATCCTTTAATCCATCGGCCCCGGCCGGGTTTGAACCCGCGACCCTCCGGACCAGATGCAAGGAGCATAGGCTAACCACTAGTCCACCGCGGCAAATTATTTACGTTTGTAAAGTTAATATCACTTAATTTTAATTCACGAAACTTTAACAATGATTTTGATAAAATATATTATTTTGTACTGACATATATACTGAAGAATTTTAGTACTACTATCTTGATACGACTTAAATTCTAAGTAGTATACAATTTAGCTCAAACTATTGTGCTTGAGTATCATATAATGTTAATCTCGTAGCCTGCGAACGTAACTGCGTTTTGACTAGACTCTTGTAATCGTGGTTTGTGACAACCGAAAAGAGGCTCTGGGATAAGATTTTCGCATAGGCGAATTTTTCTCTAAAGTAAATGTCTGCATTCTATCATGGCTACTTCAATTCTCTTTATTTTGCGTAACTAAGATATATATAATAATAATAATAATAATAATAATAATAATAATAATAATAATAATAATGATTTATTTTAGCTGGCAGAGTTAAGGCCATAAGGCCTTCTCTTCCACTCAACCAACGAATAGTAAAATTATACAAAAATTACACACATATTACAATTTTAAGATATTATTAAAATACACACTAAACAAAATACAATGATGATGTGATCTAATACTAGCTAATACTAACCCATAAAAGTTGCCACGTTACTAAAATCTCCTTATATTCCCAAATACCGTTGTTGTTTTAGCTTACGTAAAAAATCATAGTGTTATATTATTTCAGTAGTGAATTCGAACTTACCTAAATAATAATAGTACAGTAGTAGCTAAAGATATCGATTATGTTAGTCTAGGATCGCGGGCTAAACCCGGCTGGGGGTCAATAGAATTATAAGATAAAAAATCCAAGGACATTATCCTTCAGAAGGGACTTTAAAACCGAGTTGAAGATCTTCGGGCTAAAAAGAAAAGGACCCCAAACCTATATTAGAGCCTCTGTGGAAAATTTAATCGGCCCTTACCCACCCAAGTAATACCTTAGTTGCCTACTAAATGCTTCTTTGAGGCGATGGGCTAACCATTGTCACTCGCTGACATCTGTAGGGAAATAAGCATAATTAAATTAGCTTAGTTAAGATATTCCTTCACTGGAGCACCCTTGCCCCACATGGAGGATGCACAGGAGTAGACAAACAGGACAGGCAGTAGCTAAGGATACAATTAAATATGCGGTAAGTATTTTAGAAAAATGCCTTCAGTTGGTCATGACATTCAGTGTGTAAAAATTTCTGATCCGAACCTTTGATAAAGCTTTCTCAGCAATGTTTTGTTTTCTAGTCCTGCGATGCAACTCCATCCTGGAGGACCAGGTTTCATAACTTACTCCTGAGACAAGAGTGGCAGGCTATACCCCTCGGCGCAGGGTAGCCGTCTTTTACAACATGCTTGAGCTATATTGTGACTACTCTTTATACCCGGTCACCGGGCGGTTACTATGCACACGCTGATTCCAAAGTTCCCCTGTTCAAACCCGAGGGTTCTTTTTGGAAGGAAACTAGAGGCGAGGTTCCATATCGTAGATTTGCGGCTCGTAAAAGAACCTCTAGTCTGAAAAAAAGAGGCATCATAGCAAACATTTGTCGGCCTTTTCACCCCCAAATTTGAAATGCGACACTAATAACCTTAGCTTTTAAAACACATCGCTAAATAATACAGGATGTCCCGTTCAAACCTCCCACATTTTAATTAATCATAACTAACAAAGTATGCGGAATTATGAAATGAGGCTGGTATTAAACGAAACAGAAACTCAAAGAATTTTCATTGCCACACATTAAAACACCTCTATATGTGCACAATTTTTTCAATATTTTCTTCTGAAACACGTGTACGAGCACCTCCTGATTCCTTTTTAACGCTTCCAGTCGCCAGAAACTTCTCAAGCCATGCCTTAATGGTCTTCCAATCAGGTGCATTTCCTCCATATTCTCTCCGGTAATTTCTTTGCACTGTAATTATTGACTTCGTCTCTTCATACGAGAAAACAGTTTGTGCTCGCCATTTTGTTTTATGACATTATTGTCCAACATGCGACAGATGAATTAACTGTAACAATGAAAACAAAAATTCTTTGAGATTCTCTTTCTTTTAATACCGACCTCTTTTCATAATTCCACATACTTTGAGAGTTATGATTAATTAAAATGTGGGAGGTTTGAATGGGACACGGTGTATAATAGCAATAGCAGTTTATTAGGGATTTAAATTATCTTCAGAGAGACCAATTAATTGCATCGCATAAATAATAATCATGAAATAACTTCTTGTATGGAAACAGCCCAAAAATTACCATCGTATCTTCAATACTAAGCCTTTACTTTAAGCTACCTAAATTAATAAAATAGTGTTAATATTCATCTAATCAAGAATACTGCAACTTGACAAATGATTGTCGAAAGACTGTGGTAGGTCGGTAGGTAGTAATTTACTTAATGCCCCTTTTAACAGCTAAGGGAATTAGCATCGCACTTATAAGCTGGACGTGAAAGGGCTGAGAAATGTCGCTCAGAGGCTTCTTATTACATGTTTAAGGTTCTTTTACGTGCAGTACATTTACGACACGGAACCCACAATTTCATTTTCCTTCAATCAATATCATGCTCAGGATTTTAATCCATTTGTCACTCGCTGATATCTATAGGTAAACAGAGTAACTAGAGTAGATAAAAAATAAATCCTGCAAGGGATCATCCTTGCCCTAACTATGGATGTACGGGTACAGACGCTTTAAATCATTTTGTTTGTGTCGAAACCGTTATAATCGTTTATTTTTTACAAAATAAAATAATTACATTTGAATATTCTCTGATAACCTGTACTCATTTTACCTCTTCCCGAAATTGTGATAGAACGCAGCCAAAAATACATTTCCATAGTTGATAATTTCAAATTTGTATTCTTATTTTGTCATTTTCTGCTTCGTATCCTGTAATTTGTTTCATTAAATTTAATTTATTTTTGCCACGAATGTTACGATTCCTTAGAACTCCAATTTTGATATGGCTGCTCTCTCTTTATTAATTGTGGCAATACTTCCATCTTTGCTAATTTTTACTACTAAGTGTATTATTATTATCATTAACATCATTTAGCTATTACTGTTTAATGCAGCTGGCATTATATTTACATAATCAGTCTAAAATAAAACAAAAAGAAGCAACTAAATGCAATAGTTAAAGAGAAGGTGGTATCTAGCTTCCCACTGTTGGTTAAATTGTACTAGCTAATACCCCGCGTGCGCTGCTAGGCTAAATAAATTAAATGTGTTTTTATGTTTAGTTGAATAAGTAAAAAAAATAGTTATAAATTTATATGGTAATTATTTTTAGATACCCTATACTGATTACCCGGCGTTTCCCGAGAGTCTACTTATCCCAATCTGCCTGGCAACAATGAGCTGAGAAAAAATGTTATTTTGAGTAATCCGTAAAGGAACACCCATCGTGTGCTGTTATGCTTGCCTGGAAATCTACTCATCCCGTTCTTCTGTCATCAATGAGCTGAAAGACAAAATTGGTTATTGTGAGTTAAAAGATAGACATATGTTGTCGCGGATTTTTTGTTGATTTTTTTTTAGGATTCAACTCTGTGTACATTAATTTGGTGCATTTGTTATGGTTTAGGCAGCGCAAGCCATTTAAGCTAAAAAAAAGCGACTTTTTAGAGTACCGATGCGTTTTTTTTTAGCTCCGGCTGTATAGTATCTAGGGTAATTTGTTATATACGTTAATTGTTCTAGAAAAATTCTCCAAATGATGAAAATAAAATCAAATCTGATCAAGTAGTCCATAAAGGACAAACAGATAGACAAACAAGACTCACACTCATTTTTATACATAAAGATTGTGCTTGTGAGCGTAATGCAGACATCCATGATGGTATTTTCGTTTCAGAGACTGCTGTAGGTGCCTGTTAAGAGAAGGTGGTTTGCTAAACAGTGAGAGTGTAGGCCTATAAATCGAAAATCATATCAAGTACAATATGCAGGTTACTGTGGATGCGTTTTTTGGGCTACTTACGTCATATGATCTCCAGCATCTCAGTTATGGTTTTGCATATGATTACACTGGGCACTTTTTTGTCTCAGAAAGAAAAATATGTGATTCTGATAGTATTTTTTTCTCCTGAATATGATATCGGTTTTTCTCCATCACGCAAGGTTTCCGAGAGACAAGAATTTATAATTTCAAACACTTCGATATTTTCTTCATTCGTAACTACACAATATTCGAACATTCGGATTCACCTAGAAAGTAAGAATTGACGATTTTCTGCTATATTTCGCCTCTGGAGCATCCCTCTTGATGGTCCCAACAATAATCGGCCAGCATATTAGGATTCCATTTGCCTTGATATCTCTTTTCCATAGCTGAAATTATTTGAGTAAGCTTATTTGGTTTTATTTTACAATGGACAAGTGGACGAAAAAACTTTTATTAAGAAAATAATTATTTAAATCCATTAATTGAAATTGAAATAAAAACAATTGTGGGTGATGGAGAAATTCCGAATACATATTTGAAAACACGATAAAAAAAACTGCATTAATACAACTATTGGTACTCATGAGACAAAAAATCATGTTGACCAGTGATTATCAGCTAGTGCAATTTTTCTTTACATTTGAAGTATGCATTTGAGATTATACCCTCGTAGACTGTAGATATTAAATTATATATTTTTTTTCACATAGTTATGCATGTGAATGAATCACAGCTTTTAACATTGATATGTTTCTACATATAATGTAATAACAGGTCACGTGTCTTGATAAACTAGCACATGTTTGATTATTAATCACTGTGTAATCCTCTCAATGAAATATCATCAGCCTCAAATGACTCATCGTAATAACCTCCTTAGTCCTCATGCATCATGTGTCACATGTTATTTTTTTAGCTTCAATAAATTGTAGGAGTATTGAATAATATTTATTAGGCTACATTTTTTAAAATTCGTAATAATGGTCTGTTTTGATTTCGAGGTATCGGGCATGAGAGTGCTGTAAAAATAGTGCTAATATTTTCTTCTTCATAATCACGATGATATGAAGATATTTTTGTGGTAAAAAAATAATTATAGAAACAGATTATGTTAGTATCTTATTTTGTGAGTCAAGATTTTTAAAATACATTACGAAACTCCGTTAAGGTTACTATGTTAAAGTTTTATTAATTGTGAAACAGTACCTGATATCTCAGTCGTCCTCAATAATTTGCAGTGTTGTTTTATAGGAGGCCTTTCGATAACTTATGTATCATCTTCTGATTTCATTTTATTTGTGAGGACTACCTTTCCCCTTGTTTCTAATAACCCATTGTATATTGGGCCTACATTTTACCTGCATACAACCAAACATCATATCCCTAGCCTTTTCCCGCTTGCTCTCAATGTTCTTTTCTACTGACACTAATTGTGGTTTTCCTCTCCTGTTTTTCCCCTCATACTTCCCATGGTTGGGCTTCATTATTTATATTATTCTCTGTTTCTAGTAGCTTCATATTATAGACCGTTCTACCAACGTCAATTGTAATTTTCAACTCCCTTTAATTCATTTTCTGTCGTTTCTCCCTTTAGGATATTTTCGTTGTCGTATATTACTAGAATGGGCGAATTTTCACCCATAGTCTATATTATTTCTTAAATGATATTTACATTTGTCTCTCTAAATAGAGGGTAAAATTTTCAGGCATGTATGAAACAGTTTTATGTCAAATATCAACTTTTCGGAATAAAATAATAAGTTTTACCGCCATAAAGAATATGTGACAACAGTAAATATTGTTGGCTGAAATTTTAGTTATTGCGTTTTTACATGTATTTTATAATTTCAATTTGGCAAGAACTCAACATTTTTAATCTAAATGAAAAAATACAAAACTATAAACAAAAATGGCTTGAACATATTTTAAGAATGGACTCTTCTAGGCTAACAAAATAAGCACTGTTGTACCAACCTCAAGGCTATACAGATGTGGGACGTCCTAGAAGACGATGGAAAGATGAGTTCTGAGAGCGGAATAGGGATGACACCTACCATGAAGATTATTATGAATTTGGTCTTTTTGCGTTATTTTCTCTTGCCCTTTCTTGAAATTTTCGCTGTATGTCTTTAATAATCCATCTCTGTTAAATTCTTTTAGTTCCTTTACTTTCAAAATCTTCTATCTGTGCGAGATATTTCATTATTGTAAAAAGATTTCCTGGAATATCTCGATAAATGTGGAATTAGTTACTTCCCAACAGATTACGAACCTAGAGAAGCAGAGTGGCTGAGAGATCCGAAAATCTACACTCTATTATAGGTATTACCAGACTTCTAGTTTTGTGTTAGTGGTCCTGTCTACAGTCCAAGAGGCTCCACTTTTGATTTCCAATCTTGATCTGTATAAAGTATATGCCCTTCCGTGTGAAATAATATGTTCAAGAAAGAGCTGGTAAACAAGGGGGGGGGATAAGCAAAGGAGTCAAGGAGAAAGTAATAAAAATTGTATGAACCTGTCACACATACCGCGAGACAATAACTCTACTCCATGAAAAATTCCCTCAGTCTGTGATCTCAATTCGTGGCGACTTGGAACGGCCACCCAGATCTTGTGACCTTACTCCATGTGACTTATTTTTATGGGGTTATATGAAGTTCAAAGTCTACGTGAACAAACCACACACAGATCTCCAACTTAAGGAAGAAATTCAAAGTGTCATTAATGACATCATATCACGAACTTCATAGACTAGTAACTGCCTGCCGAGACATTGTAGGTGGATATATGCCTATATAATTTTCCGCAATTAAATGGGAGTATATATAGATGAAAAAATATATTTCGATGCATTTTTAACTTAATGATTGCATTTTTAAAATTTGCGTAATATATGAATGACCATATATATACGAAAAAAGTACTCTAGGACCCCAGGAATTATACCGTTGATAAAAATAGGTCATAGATTACCACTTGGTCTAGGTGTAAGGTCTTTACCTAGGTGACAGCAGACCTTATTCTAGCTAAGTGAGGTTTAATTCCAGTGTTTTTCTCACCTGTAAGTATGTGTCAATAAAAGTTAGGCTAAAATAGTCTATGAACATAATTTGGCCATCTCAGTCACCCATAACTTATTCGCATTGTTTAGAATGTATGTATGGGTGAATGGTGTCGCTCGTTTTAAATATTTGTCTTGTCTCAAAGGTAGTCCCGGAATTGATTTGATCATTTTCCGGGCAGGCCCTTCTTGTCCTTGTGTGGCCAAAAATTGTGTGTCTCCCAGAGTTCAAATCCTCTCCTGAGAGATCATATACTTGTAAGGCCCGAAGGGCGTGAGATACGTAACAGTACCTACAAATGGAGAGAGAGAGAGAGAGAGAGAGAGAGGGAGGAAGAAATAGAGAGAAGCAAGGCTTTTATATAACACTAAACTTCACGTATTCGTTAATATAATTTTAGGATAACCTACAAATTTAAGAGAAACATCTAGGATAAAGAGAAGTAGTGTCTAAATTTTCTGAGCGTAGCACAAATCATTAATTAAAGTTAGACAAATATATGAAATACTGGTGAATTATCCAATTGTAGGCGTAACTATCCAAACTATTTAATATCCTGAATTAAATATACAATGTATCAACAAAGCCTCCTCCTACTCCTTTTGTCCACACACACACACACACACACACACACACACACACACACACACACACTTATGCAAGCTAATTTACATCCAGTCTTGTTTTCTATCTAGTAATAATTTCGTATGTGTAAGTTTGTTTTTTTTCTTTTTTTTTTTTAGTAATGTATGTTCCTTTAATAACTGATGGAAGAAGAATCATTGGTATGTTGAACTCAGTGCTTTGGAATAGAAATATAATATACAGAACGAAGAAAACTATATTTCAAGTTCTGTTACAAAGCATTTTATTAGCTGTATGGTTCCGAAACCTTGACAGTAGTAGAAAAGCCAACAAGCTGTTAGCAATAGAAATGGATTTTTGGAGGCGATCGACAAGAATTTCAATTAGGGATAAGGTCAGAAACAGCACATTAAGGGAAATTATGCAAGTTTAAAAAAACATTAGGAAAAATAGAAGAAAAACGTATGAAATGGTAGGACACCTCATAAGAATGGAAGAAGAGAGAATACCAAAGAAGATTCTTAATTGGAAAGCTAATGGAAGAAGTGGAAGAGGCAGGCCTAGAGAACGGTGGACGGATGGAGTGAAGAGAAGTATGGAAGCTAGAGATTTGAGGGATGCAGATGCTTTAGACAGAAACATCTGGCGACAAATCACTTTGGATTGAAAGAGAAACACTGTATTGTGGAATATTCCTAAATAAAAAAAATGTTTTTTTAGATAATGCATTAATGAATTTCAAGAACTACATCCAGAGAAAGCACATTTTAATGTGTAGTGCAGATTGATTTATAATTTCTATTATTCATCATCATCATGAACAATTATTAATCACTCCTAAATTCTATACATGAGGGTAACTTAGAAGATACAGTTTAAGTGAACCATGCAAAGGAAACTGATTCGGTAATAATGAAAAACTAAAAGTTCATATTTCACGATAGGAACCCTCTGATTATCAGATAACTGCATCTTAAATTACCTGATACCGAATGTCTTCAGTACAAAAATCTAATCGACCTGAGGCATTTAGCAATACTGCATAGAATACTAATGGAAGATGTGCCACTCCATATTCAATTTTATTGGAACTCGATGGTCCATCAATACGGTGGGCCATGATATTCCACTTTTATGATAACATCTGGACCTTATGTTGAAGAAGGGTGCACAAAATCACATCTGAACCTTATGTTGAAGAAGGGTGCACAAAATCACGTGGGCCAATTGCTTGACTTTTTGACCATGTTGAACGGGGATTTGATCACATGTTGTCATCACTGTATCTCCGAAACTTTATCTACCAAGTCCCTTCTACAGTCCTAAGAAGTGTGTAATGATTATTCTGATTCACTCGGTATTATAATACTGTACACCCCAATTTTAAGTAATGCCCTTGATTGCGTTGTTTTTCTGTAAGAATTCAATACCATTTATGAAAAATAGTGCTAGAATATATCTTCGATACGGCGATGACTTCTTTGAACATCCGAAGAACGACAACTCTAAACTAGGTACCGACTTCTATTTTATATTGTTTGAGAGAGAATACAGTGCTAAGAAATTAGGAATTTGTTATTGGTTAGCAAGAGTTTACTTCCATTCTTTGCTATTCTCTTTAAAGTTTGCTGAATCACGTGAACTGGTGTTGCGACGGAAAGTATTTCCATTGGGACAGACTCGTTCTGCCTTACATGGACCGTGCGACTTTTTGTGGGGCCGTGATCCCACGGTACAGCACGCTCTGGCGCGAAACTTGAAAACAGTGCATTGTTGCCACCTTAACAACGCTCTTTATATCCTCATTACCCATCGAGCAAACTTTGTGCAGTGACTCACTGTATAAGATGAAAATATATTCAGCCTCATGGGCTAGTGGTCAGCGTTTCTGACTACAGTTCATGGGGTCACGGGTTCGATTCCCGGTCAGACCATAGGATTTTTTCTTAAAATGAATTATTCCTGTGGTTGCCCATGGTCTGGAATTTAGGTTAAGTTTAGGTTAAGGATTTTCCTGGCGTTTCATTATCATTTATCACACATATTATCATCGGAGTAACGTAACTCCGCCTTCAAGGTGCCCCAATCTAAGAAATGGATTACAATTCAGCCTAAGCCAGAAATGTTATAAAAGGCAATTTGGTGGCATTGAACAAAAAAAAGTTGTATCACTGCCCCAGGTTGTAATTTCGATATTTCTGGTGTTCTCTCCTGACATTGGCTTAATTGCAGTTGTTGGGGCGCCTTGTAGGCGGAGTTACGTTACCCTGGTGATATGATTGGCGGTAAATGATAATGAAGCGCCAGGAGAGTCCTTAACTTAAACTTAACCTAAATTCCAGACCATGGGCAACCACAGGAATAATTCCTTTTAAGAAAAAAACCTATGGTCTGACCGTGAATCGAACCAGGGACCTCATGAACTGTAGTCAGGAACGCTGACCACTAGCCCATGAAACTGGTCAACCGTGCGAATATGTTATGGGAAATAAAAGAGGTTGTGGAAATACACACGAATAATAATTTTCAATATTTTGATTTTTGGACACTGGTTATTTCGCGTCTAGGATATTTATTTTATGCACATATGCTGTATGTGTATACAGTCATCATCAGCATCAAGAATTAGAGCTGCTTGTCTGTTCCGATCTCATATTAGAATTGGTCTATCCATCTTTTACTGGGTTTTCCAACATTTTTTTCGTCCTAGTGGTTTGTAATGAAGTATCTGTTTCGGAATTCTATTGTTATCCATTCTATTGATGTGGTCCATCCATTCATCTCTGTATTGTGTAATTCTGTCTAATAGTTGGAATATATTCAGTTCTCTTCGTATATCCTCACTTCTCCTTTGATCCATTATTGTACAACCAGCCACACTCCTCGGAAACCTCATATCTGACGTTTCTATTCTTCGTTCCTGGTTTTTGGTTAAGACCCAGTATTCCGATCCATACAGTAGTGTTGGAACCGCCATTGTTTTATAAAATTTTAAAAGTGTCTCCTTTCTAGTGTATATAGTATTGCATATATTTTTGAGCCTTGCAAATGCAAATTATATTAACCCATTGGAGACTTTTAACGAGTCTCCCTCGTGAGCAGGTAGAAAGTCCAAACAGCCCCACAACGAGGTAGACTCGTTGTTGTGTTATAACCCCCACTGTAAGACGTTAGGTTTCTTTAGTGGTTTACATTTTCGGTTCACCATCAGTAAAATGTGTTGTTTGTTTATGTAAAGTAAATATGTATAGGCCTAGTGTATTGTATAGTTTATTTTAGTTATTATTTATAGAATAGTAGACTATAGTTGTAGGCATTTATTACGGTAAAATATAAGTGAATATAAATTCAGTGCTTATTTGTTAAAATTCATAGTTTTAAAATTAATTTTTTTTTCTTGCAATATGTGCGTAAATAGGAGAGAACGTATTGCTTTTGAGAAACTAAGTGAAGTAGTGGATGAAATGTTATGTGACAGTGATTGTAGTGAATTATTATGGAACGAAGATTCGGACGATGAAATAATATACAGTGACAACGTAACCGTGCATGCTACTGATGGTAGAAAGGTAGAAAGTCCAAACAGCCCCACAACGAGGTAGACTCGTTGTTGTGTTATAACCCCCACTGTAAGACGTTAGGTTTCTTTAGTGGTTTACATTTTCGGTTCACCATCAGTAAAATGTGTTGTTTGTTTATGTAAAGTAAATATGTATAGGCCTAGTGTATTGTATAGTTTATTTTAGTTATTATTTATAGAATAGTAGACTATAGTTGTAGGCATTTATTACGGTAAAATATAAGTGAATATAAATTCAGTGCTTATTTGTTAAAATTCATAGTTTTAAAATTAATTTTTTTTTCTTGCAATATGTGCGTAAATAGGAGAGAACGTATTGCTTTTGAGAAACTAAGTGAAGTAGTGGATGAAATATTATGTGACAGTGATTGTAGTGAATTATTATGGAACGAAGATTCGGACGATGAAATAATATACAGTGACAACGTAACCGTGCATGCTACTGATGGTAGAAATATTAGGTGAGTTTCGTCCAGTTTTTATCTATAGTATTTTATAATTTACAGGTCGATATATAACTATGATAATTAAAGAATATACGAAGAACTTTTCCTGATTTTATAATGTATAGGTCTATGCTTATTTTATTTCATATATTTATTTTTATTATGTACAGTATTATATTGCGTTTTGTTATTTTTTTCGGTCTTGTTTGAACATATGATTTGTGTTTACTTTCAAGGCAATGTCCGAGAACTTTTACAAAAAGATGGTTTCTGAATTGTTTGTCAACTTTCACAGCCTTGAAAATAACAAAACATAACGGTTTACAATGCACAAAAGAGGGTAGCAGGTAGGCCACATTCCTTTGTTATTCGTAAAAGTACAAGATACTAAAAGAAATTCAGGGGTAAACAAAATATCTGAAATCATAAGTGATAGAACAGAGTATGTGTATTTAAAGTCCAGCGCAGCCGGAGTAGCGGCGCGGAGATTTAAATGGGTTCCCAGTGAACATGCTAGGCACTTTAAACGTGTCTCCAATGGGTTAAATGCATGTAATCATGAATTGATCATCATCAACAACAAGGATTAAGCCCAATGGACTGTTCCGATCTCATTATAGGTAGAATTGGTCCTGCCATCTCTTCCATGGTCTTCCCAACAATCTTCTCCCTTTTGGTTTATAATTATACATTCTTCTTGGTATGCGCTGTTCATTAATTCGTAATACGTGCCGAAGATAAGCATTTTGATAGTATTTTATTCTTTCACTGAGATTAAATATATTAAGTTCTGTTCTTATATCTTCGTTTTTCTTTTTATCGGTCCTTTGATATCCTGCTATTGCTCTCAACATCTTCATTTCTGTAGCCTCTATTTGTTTACTATCTGCCTTTGTTAATGTCCAGGTTTCACACCCATAGATAAGAGGTGGAACTGCCAATACTTTGTAACATTTTAAAATAGTTTCTTTCCTATTGATAAAATTGTGAAATGAATCTTGGTAATGAAATTCCAACCTACTCTCACCAGTGAGAAAACCCACGAAGAATCATTAGCTTAATCTACATCAGATTTTGAACTTGAAACTCCCGAAAGTGAGTCTCAAACACTAACGTCCGAGAGAACTTAATCGACGTTTCTGATTTTAAAGCAACATTTCTCCAGAGTAGTGGCAATTTCCCGTTTCTAGTGCCTTTAGGAGTCATGAGTTGGTAATAGGTAGAAAGAGATAGAATGTTTTACAACTATAGTTCATTCATGAGAGAAAACATAAACACAAAAAAGATATGACGCTTTTTTCCTCAGCGACTGAAATTTAAAAGCACAAGAAGATAAGAAAGCGTGTACAATCGTGATGTTAATTTACTAGACCTAGAAGAAAATAAATAATTAATTTACTATTTTTTTCATTATCCGCTCCCCCCCTCTTTTTTAAACATATATCATTTATCTTCATGAGACTTACAAGCCAAGGCCTGGATCTGATCGCCCTTATTCGACGCAGGAACTTTGAACCACATATTAGACAGATACAAAATGACGAACCTCTCTGGATGTGTGGTTAGGATATTTTAAAATGTTTGCAAGTAAAAGATGAGTGAGACTACTGTACACATATGCAGTTAGTTAATATGCATAGTAGTGATATGTCCTTGCGTGAGACTTAGGCCTTCTGCCCCCTACAGGGGAGAAATTCAAACATTTGTTTTCGTATAGATGCCATTGAATGGCCCCGGGGTCAGCGTTCCGCTTCATGGTAACATCTAGGAAACCAAAGTATGTGTAAGTTGGGAACGTTCGGTAAATTTGTCATATATACCTTTTTATTCAGGCTTGTTCTTTTATGAGCCTGTAAATATTCAGACTCGGGACCCACGACTTAAATCCCTCCCGCAGGACTTGTCCCTTGGGTTTTTCCAAGCTTAAAAAAAATCATCGATCACGACCGGATTTGAACCCGCAACCCTCGGGACAAGGTACACATCCACTAGGCCGCCGCGGCCTGATAACTAATGTAGATATGAATGTAATATTATTTTATAGTCTTCTTTTATATAGGCATATGCCTATTTATTCTCACACACTATGTCAATGATGATTACATCTCATTCCATCTCTTGAGGGGTCTGCCCACTTCTCTTTTTCCTCTAGGACGTAGGTTCTTTCCTGCTTTACTAAGCCTCATATCGGCAGCTCTGTCCACGTGGACATTCCATTCCCTTTTCCTCGTTATAATAAATGTTTTAATGTCTCAACATCTATTATATTGCATTCCTTCCTCACATCCTGGTTCATGACTCTATTAAGTCTTGTTTTGTTTACTATGGCCCTTAAAGTATTCATTTCTGTTGTTCTCATGAGTTGTTTTGTTTGGCTAGTACCTGCTCTTGTACCCGCACCGTATGGCATTATTGGTCGTACACATGTTTTATAAACTTTTACTTTATTTTCTGTTTTAAATATTTGTTTTCCATATAACATCTCGTAAGTATCCTGATATTCTCGATGCTTCAAAAACCTGAGATCTTACTTTATCAATCAATCTACGAGAACTAGAAATGTGTGTCCCAAGATATTTAAAATCCATAACTTGTATAATTTTCCCATTAACTTCTAATTTACATCTTATTGAGTTCTTAAGTATACACATACACTTTAGTTTTATTTGAAGAGACGTCCATATTAAATATTTCTGCTCTTGTCACGAATCGATGAAGTAATCGATTTATAATGTAAATTGTAAAATTAGTTGTGATACATGTATCATGAAGACTGTATAAAACAATACTATTATTATTATTATTATTAGTATCATTATTATTATTATTATTATTATTATTATTATTATTATTATTATAAAACTTTAGGCACAAAAATATGTGTAAACATTAAAAATCTGTATATAAATAAATAAATAAAGTTATTATTATTATTGTGCGAGGAGATACTAAAGGCCAACACGCACACACTATTGAGTAACACTAAGACATTAGGACTGGAAGTAAATATCAGTAAAACTAAATATATGGTCACACGTAGAAATACATTATATAATGGAAATGGACAGCTAATGACAAATGAGGGAAATTTTGAGGAATTGGCTGAATTCAAATACCTAGGAACAATAATCACAAATAGGAATGAGATGCACGAAGAAATTAAACATAGGCTCAATTCTGGAAATGCATGCTATTATGCATTGCGGAGACTTTTGATGTCCCAACTCCTTTCAAAAAAGTTAAGCTGAAAATATATAAAACTATTATTCTACCAGTTATATTATATGGGTGCGAAACATGGACTCTTACTTTAAGGGAGGAAAGGAGATTACGAGTATTTGAGAATAAAGTTCTTAGGAAATTTTTGGACCAAAGAGAGATGACAGACAGGTGAATGGAGAAGACTACATAACAATGAACTACATGGTCTTTATAGGAAGCCAGATATAATAAGAACAGTTTAAGTCCCGTAGACTGCGATGGGCAGGACATGTTGCGCGTATGGGGAATGAAAGACGTGCATGGAAACTTCTTGTAGGAAAGCCAGAAGGAAAACGCCCAGTTGGTAGACCAAGAATGAGGTGGGAGAACAACATTAACTATGATTTGAGGGAAGTAGATTATACAGGGAATGAGTGGAAAGCATTAGCTCAGGATAGGGATGTATGGAGAGCTTATGTCCGTGCGGCCATGAACCTACGGGTTCGATAGTGCCAGTGAGTAAGTAAGTAAGTAAGTAAGTATTATTATTATTGTTATTATTATTATTATTATTATTATTATTATTATTATTATTATTATTATTTTAAAGCAGCATTGAGATTTAATGCATTGTTGGTGTGAAGGTAACCATTAAAGCGAAATCACGTGGTTTTAAATGCTGTCGGTAGGTGTCTACATGAGTTATTTTTGCCAGTCATGCCCATTTGTCTGTCAGCAGGTTCAACACCACACTGCCAAACACCTTTGTTATATTCCATCATTTTTCTTCGGTAACTTATGATTTTTTACCTATGTTACGTAAGTCTATTAGTCATATACTTTCTTCCTATCCTATAAATGATGTACACTCACAGACATTAAAAGTTATTTGATCTGGCATTACTGTTTACAGTAGACTTAAGACCAATAGAAAGAAGGGGGCATTTATACAGTAGGACTGTGCCTACTTATCATTTAGTCTCTGTTATTAGGTTCAACACGAACTATGAATTAAATAATACAAAAAAGGCGTACGTTATAGGATACGAATGCCGTTGTCATACAGTGAATAGCCTATTTATTTGTATATTTATTTAGGTTTGTGCAACAATGGTTAGAAGATCCGTGCTTTCACCAATCGCTCAATTTAAATTCAGATCGGAGAGTAGTTAGTTCAGAGCTACTAATAGTGTATATGTAAGCAAAATGTTTTCAATTTACAATTCATCTTTATCTGTTTATATTGTTAAGAAATGTTATTGTCTCTAAGTGTACAAGGTCCTAGTGGGTTAGTGGTCACGATGCGCACCTCTGATTCCGAGGTTCGAGAAATCAAACTCTGTCGGGGTCTTTGCATATTACGGCGTAAAATCCTGAACATCTTCCGGAAAAGAAATAAAGGTGAGGGCCCCTTACAACGGTTTTAGGGACGGAAAATAACTTCGAGCCTGAAATAAGATGGCTCTTACAGAAATTTCCCAGCCCTCTCTCGCCCAGTTTTGAATGCGAAGCTAATAATCAGATTTATTAAAGAGCTTCGTTAAAGAACACTAAGGCGATTCCAATAATTGCACATTTTGAGATATAAATTTAATCCAGAATGTTTTATATAGTTTATATTATTAAGTTTAAAATACAATGTATCTAGAATACATAAAGTAAAAATGAGACGCAATACTTTAGAATAGGGCAATTAAACATTTTATTTCTCTCTCGCGAAATTATGAATAGTGGAGATAACGAGGTTTGCGAATTATGAACATGTTTTGTTATGATTTACCAATGTATATGTTTCAAATTTTACAAATACAGTATTTAAAAAATCTTTGCGCACTATATAACACTGGAATTTCTCTTAAGGAAAGCGAATGGTGAAAATGTTGAAAAAAAAAAGGTAAAAAATTAATTTTTTATTTGCTTTTTAATGACTCTGATTCTTTAGAATCATTTTCATGTAAACATTTTTATTGTAGGAGCAAAATTGACCCCGTGACGTAACAGTTTAAATACCCTTGCATTTTTTGACATTTTTTAAAACTTAAAATGCTCCTTACGATGCAATTGTTTTGCTATCAAAGTGAAACTTTGTGATTAGACTCTCCAATAAATGCTATTCAAATTTGCTATGCAGTAACTAGTCTAAGACACATGTGTTCTTTTAAATCGAGATGGAAAAAATAATAAGAGTGATTTTTTTTTCAAAAACTGAAAAATAAGCAATATCCACCTTTTATGAATATTTTTTGCGTAACAAATGTGTTTAGTGGAATCATGAAGAGTCTGAATCTCAAATTTCAACAGAGGATATTTAAAAATGAATCGTAAGGAGCATTTTTTAAGAAATATTAAAAAAATAGTTTTAAAAATTCATAATTCTGAAACTATTCTACTTATAAACACCAAACTTCACAGAAATGCTTCTATAAGCACATAGTGAATGTGATAAAAATTTCAAAACAATCAGATGAAAACTAAAATAAATTTGAAATTCACATTCGGCCCCCTTAAGAATAATCATTATTGCATTTTCATGTAAAATTGCATTAAAAAATACAGTTTATAAGTCATAAGTGCAAAATGAAACCATGATTGAACAATATATGTTCAACTGAAATCACAGGTTTCATAAATTACAATACAAGTTTCACTTCAACTATATACAGATCTGAGGAAATATTAACTTCATAAGCTAAGGACATGTGATGAATGGGGAATGAAAGGAGCATGCAAACTTCATGTAGGAAAACTAGAGGAAAAGCGCCCATTTGGTAGACCAAGAATGAGGTGATAGAATGATATTAATCATGATTTGAGGAGGTGAATTATATCGGGTATGAATGGAAAATAATCGCTCCGGATATGGATGTATGTAGAGCGTATGTCCTCTGTGCATTAATTTGTTTAATAGTGACATGAGTTAGTAATGGCTCGGCACACGAAGCAAAAGTGTTAAAGCGTTTTTTTCATTATTTTAACGAAAACGTGGATGTCATAGAATGCGAAAATTATTCTGCTGGCCCTGCTCGTTATTTTCGGAAAAAATGAAAAACATTTGGAGTCATAGTCTGGCTTTGATATTTGAACAATTTGCAATTGTTCTATTTAATTGCTAAAAAAATCCAAACGGCTGTCAAATTTTTTTGATCTACGCGTATTCATGAAAACAAATAATGAATAACCTGGTGCTTCCCTTCTCTGAAAGATCATATCTCGCTATTGATTGTGTCTGTTGAGTAATATGCCTAGAAGTCCCCTGACCTACCAGCCGCCTGTTGGCCTCACATCTACCTGTGTTAATCACAAAGGAGGATCATCTAATTGGTAAAATGTGTCATGTGGTCAACATGTCGAATTATAACTGGTTTTGTAAACCTAGAGCCGCTACTTATTGCTCATACCCAAACTCATCATGAATATAGCATATACTTGTAATAATATAATATAAAAGAGCTCCATCCAGGGAGTACATGACCTTGAAATTGATGGTGGGGCTTGTGAGTCCCAGTGACAGTGAGAGTTATGCTGACGGTAACATAGCTTCTAGTAAGGTCTCCCTTGTTGGACAGGTCAAAGTTGAGGGACCAGACAAAGAAGTACTCCAGAAGAGGAGCTCAACAACAGCTTTGGCGGAGGAGGAATCCTTCAGTACGGCGCAGCTTCCCGAAGAAGTGCCTCATGGGTAGATCAGACTCAAAAGTTGTAGTGAAAGCAACTGATATAGGGGAAACCCCGAATTCAAATGACCCCGCCATCCAGGTTGGATGTTAAGTCAGCTCCCTAACTCCGTAAAAAAGTTACTGGCTAAAGATTCTCAACAATATTCAGCCGCACAGATTAATGAACACGGACTTAAGCAAAGACAGCGGGTTATGAATAAATCAGCAGAAATGAAAATTAAAAATTGAATGCAGACCAATTAATCAAGGAGTTAGACAAGGATGCGGTCTTTCACCAATGCTCTTCATAATATACATGAACTCAATTATTAAAGAATGGAGACTACAACCACATGGCAGTATACCACTTAATATATTATATCATTTACACACCCTATTATTTGCAGATGACACTGTGTTTATAGCAAATTCAGAAGATGACCTACAACGTTCAGTTCACTCTTTTCCCCAAATTGCAATAAACTACAACATGGAAATCTCAACAGAAAAATGGCTTTCCTAGAAAAAATTGTTATTAATAATAAAATATTAGAACAAACTAACACATTTAACTATCTCGGATATCAAGTTACATACGAAGAGGAAAAAGATTTTGGTCAAAAAATTATAAAATTTAACAGAGTAACAGGAATTATAAATAATATTTTCAAGCCAAACACAGTACAGCAACACACACGAACTAGAATTTATAAAACACTGGCCAGACCCATATTATGTTACGGTAGTGAGGCCTGGGCAATTCGCAGTGTAGACGAACAAAGACTGAGACAGAAATGAAATTTATTTATGAGACGTACTACAGATTACTCAAGAACAGACCACAAAAGGAATTCTGAGATTATCAGAGAATTACAAACAGAATCAATCATGGAATATGTACAAAAATACAGAAACAACTGGAAATCTCACGTAAGAAGAATGAGCAGAACAAGAATGCCATGTCAAATCTTAAATTACCAACCACCAGGCAAGAGATCTTTGGGCAGACCCTTCAAACGTTGGATTGAGACCGTAACAGACCACTAGGTCATCACATGAAAATAAGAAGAAGAAGAAGAATAAATTGGCCAGTCTGTATCCAGAATAGGTTTGAATCGAGAAAAATAATTGATGAGACCAAAAATTCACTGAAGTTGTAGTTGCCTACTAGAAAAAGAAGAATATAAAATAGCTATAATATTATTTATTATTTAGTCCTGGATCTAATATATATAATTTTCTGCCTGGAAACATTATCTTGGATGAAAATCATAAAGGCCTAACAATACAAAACTGTACCTTTTGTCCAAAATTTTAAAATAAGATTCTTAAATATCAGTTATTAATGCAATAAATATTTCTACATCGTCTTTTTTTCTCCTGAAGCCAATTATTTTGAGTTTCATATAAGTCAAAAAACGTTTTAATACATCCGATAAAATTATATTATCCTTATTATATCTCATCTTCATCTTTCTGGATTAAGCCTCATTGTTTGTTCCGCTTCGTGTTGAAAGCTGGTATTACTATTGTTACGTCTTAGACCGTCAATATCTCCCTCTTCCCATGACGTGTGTAATTAAATAGTGTCTGAGTAATTTGTATTCGTACCAGTCATTCTTTTAAGACTTGATTGTTTCATAGTGGATCTCTGTTCCTTTTAGATTGCAATAGCTAAAAAAAAGTTTTTAACTGCATAAAATCACAATATAAAGAAATAGCTAATTGGAAACGTAAGAAAAATCGGCAGTACTATTGCTGAAGATTAGATTTTGAACATAACCTAAAATTACAAGGTACGTACAAAACAATACACATGAATTAACAATCAATACATATTAACTAACCAACTAACTATCGAATACGTAATTCATGACCTCACGGACATAAGCTCTCCCCTCTCCATATATCACTAACTAGGGTCAATGTTTTCTAATCATCTCCTGTACAATCTATTTCCCTCAAATCATGGTTAATGTTATTTTTCTCATTCTTGGTCTACCAACTGGGCGCTTTCCCTCTGGTTTTCCTACAAGAAGCTTATATGCATCCATTCCCCATTCGTGTCACATGTCCTGCCCATCGCAGACTATGAGACTTAACTGTTCTTATTATATGTGACTTCCTATAAAGACCATGCAGCTCAATGTTATGTAGTTTACTCCATTCACCTGTCTGTCCATCTGTCTCGGTCCAAAAATGTTCCTAAGAACTTGATTCTCAAATACTTGTAATCTTCTTTCCTCCCTTAAAGTAAGAGTCCAGGTTTCGCATCCATATAATATTACTGGGAGAATAACAGTTTTATATATATTTTCAGTTTAACGTTTTATAAAAGGAGTTGGGGCAGTAAGAGTCCCTATAATGCATAATAGCAAGCATTTCCAGGATTGAGCTTATGTTTAATTTATTTGTGTATCTCATTCCTATTTGTAATTATTGTTCTTAGGTATTTGAAATCAGCCACTTCTTCAAAATTTTCCTCATTTGTCATTAACTATCCATTTCCATTATATAATGTATTTTTGTGTGTGAGACAATATATTTAGTTTTATTCATGTTTACTTCCAGTCGCAATTTCTTAGTGTTGCTCAATAGAGTGTGCATGTTGGCTCTTAGTATCTTCTCGCTATCGCCCAGTAATACTACATCATCAGAATAGACTAATTAACAGCTTATTCATACCATTGAGTTGTAGGCCTTCTTCACATTAATGATTCCAAAAGACAAATTCGAAGTTATGTCATTTAGACTTAAAGACCGTAAGAAGCTGCACATTATAATCTATATCTGGGTTTCTGCAGTTGTCAGCCCTCCTGTTCCTAATCTTCACTTATTCCGTCTTGAAGTACTCTCACAGTCATGGTTCTTCTCATTTTTGCATACCTTTAGTTCTCTATCCTCTGGATTCCATCGTAATATTCCTTCAGTCTACTTTTTTTCGTTAAGTTACCATCTATGCCAAGAATATAATTTTAAAATATCATAAAAATGGTTTTTTGGGAAAATTAACATATCAGATCAAATATCATAATAGACAAACCTCTGGAACAAGTAACAAATTTTAATTATGTGGGTTGTAATTTTACGATAAACACATAAAACTGAAAGAGACATAAATATGAAACTGTCGAAATTTGAAATTATATGCGGAACTATAGGCCTACATAAAATATTAAAGAATAAAACAAGAAATGATACTGGATTAAAGTTTTGTAAAACACTGGCGATTCCTACATTACTTTATGGGAGTGAAACTTCGGTAATGACCTAAAAATTACAAAGTGTAGAAATGAAATTCCTTAGAAGAACAAAAGACTGCACAAGATTGAATCGGATAATTAATTAAGATATAAGAACAGAGTTAAATATATATCCACTGAATGATAAAATTAAAGAATATAGAGATAAAAAGTTTAGACATGTAAAAATAATGAATGCAACAAGATTACCAAAAACAGCATTCGACTACAAGCCAAGAAGTTCTAGAAAATTAGGAAGGCCGGTGAAAAGATGGACAGAACAACTGTGAGGCAGAACAGGCAATTTGCCTAGCCCGTGAAGAGAAGAAGAAGAAGTTACCATCTAATTGTAATCAATTATGAACTTCTTGGCATTCATTAGTCGCCATATTTCTTCATTAGTTATTTGTTATCGTGACATCGTTTCGCATCGTCTTATTCATTGAAATATTATGTATTCACTAAACACCATTTCAATAATTGAAATTAATTTAATTGAAAGTAGTCTTTCTAAATTAGATAAAAAAGTGCTAAATGCAACTAAACACATAAGTAATGGTGTGAAAACATCTTTCTTGTCTTTGTGGGACCAAAATTACATAAACTGGATTATAGTTCCAGTGTAAAATACAGAGTGTCTCATTCATACCTCCCACATTTTAATTAATCATATCTAACAAAGTATGCGGAATTATGAAATGAGGCTGGTATTAAACGAAACAGAAACTCAAATAATTTCATTGCCACATGTTAAAACACCTCTATATGCAAACCATTTCTTCAATCTTTTCTTCTGAAACACGTGTACGAGCACCTCCTGGTTCTTTTTTAACGCTTCCAGTCGCCAGAAACTTCTCAAGCCATGCTTTAATGGTATTCCCATCAGGTACATTTCCTCCATATTCTCTCCGGTAATTTCTTTGCACTGTAATTATTGACTTCGTCTCTGCATACCAGAAAACAGTTTGTGCTCGCCATTTTGTTTTATGTCATTATTGTCCAGCATGCCACAGATGAATTAACTGCAACAATGAAAACAACAATTCTTTGAGTTTCTCTTTCTTTTAATACCAAAGTCATTTCAAAATTCCGCATACTTTGAGAGTTATGATTAATTAAAATGTGGGAATTTTTGAATGGGATACGGTGTATAGCTTATTCAGAGATTCATGGAAAGAATTCGGCGTATAAAAAAAACTGAAAAAATATATTTTTAAAGTAAAGAGATGTTTTCTTTTGTATTTAATAATTTTATCCCTCAGGGGTCCTCATCTAGGGGATATGTGGATGGCGACCACAAGGTGCCCAAGCTGAGCAAAACATTTCTTCCACTTACTTGAGTTTTGCACTCTTTTAACTTTACTATCTAACCTCTCTTGGTTAACTCTTGTTTTTTTCGACCCCGACGCTTTTACGGCATCCGAGGGCTAGGGAGTCTTTCCTTTCTTCTTTCCTTTATTTTCTTTTCTTCTCCAGAAAAGCCTGACCAGAGGCTATAAGATGGCAGCCCCATCACTGGTCTTGCCTTCCTTTGGCCAGCAACCAATCGAAGGGACTGTTATTATGCTTTCAAGTCTTATACGAGAATTTAATAATTTTAAAACTTTGATTGACGATTAACATCATCATTACCATTTTCACGGTTTAGACCATCCGGCTGTTATGACTTCAAGACTAATCAGTACTTTTAAAATACATTTTAAAGCACCGTTGAGGTTATGTAATAAAATATTAAAAATGTAAAGTTAGTACCTTAATTCAAGTTACTAAAATAAAGTTCTATTAGAAAACTTCGACAAGTAGTTAAAATATGAAGGCATTTCAAAATAATGTTTAATCTTCTGCATTTTAACTACTTGAAGTTTTGTAACAGAACTTTATTTTAGTTGAAGATGACTGATTTATAAGGTACTAATTTTATATTTTTTAATATTCAAGATTAAGTTAAAATTTGTTCTCTCCATCTTCTTCGAGGCTGACCTTGATTCCTTTCCCGTTGGATGGTATTCCAGAATTTGACTGAACAATCTACGGGCATTTTAATAATTGGATACCATTTATTCTGGTATTGATTGATGGTTTATGTAATTAGGTTTGTTTTTAGTTTTTCTCGAACGTCTTCTTTTCCCTTGTGATTCTGTAATGTGTAGCCTATAATTTTCTCAGTAGCACAATTCCTGCTGCCTCTAATATCTGCAATTGGCGCTTAGTGTCCATATCTGAAAACAGTATACATGTATTTATTCTTATTAGCTACTACAGCTTAATTATTTAGTTGTAGACTTTGGCCTTGTAAACAATTTCCTTCCAACGTTTCCCATCAGGATCACCGCTGATTCAATTTACATGTTAATTTTCTTCAAGACTTGTAAGACATCTCCGATCTAATTTTAGGTCTGCCTTGAGTTTTAATTGTTAAAGATAACACGTTCTTTATACAATGTTATAATATTAAAATAGGTACCTGATGTAGCAGTCGTCCTGAACTAAATTAACTTCTGTTAAAAAAATAACTTCGTCAAGTGGTTGAAACAAAATCAAGTTTCATCGTATTCATTATGTAATATATAAAAGCAATGTATTTTTGCTTCGTATTCTATGCGCGGCCATACCGTTGATCCAATTTTGATGGTTTTTTGCAAAATGTTCAGGAGATTCCCGGGATGAACATAGGCTATGAGAGTTGTGATACTCAGCCCCTTCGCCCCTTAAAATCACCCGTTGTAGTGAAAAACGTGAAATAAAGTCCCTATTTTGACGGTTAAATAGCTTACGCTGCCTAAACCATAACAAATACACCAAATTAATGTACACAGAATTGAATATCTAAAAAAATCTACAAAAAAGTTTGCGACAGCATATGTTTATCTTTTACGAATAACTCACAATAACCATTTTTGTCTTTCATTGATGCCAAGAAGATCGGGATAAGTAGATTCCCGGACAAGCGAGCTCTGCCATACTGTTCATCCGATAGAAATGGGGCTTTTTGAAAAATGTTCAGGAGATTCCGGGAATGAATATAGGCTACAAGAGAGTTGTAATACTCACCCCTTCACCCCTAAAAATCATCCTTTGTATTGATAAACGTGAAATATAGCCCCTATTTTGACGCTTAAATAGCTTACGCTGCCTAAACCATAACAAATAAATCAAATTAATATATACAGAATTGAATATCACAAAAAAAAATCTCTACAAAAAAGTCCGCGACAGCATATGTTTACATTCTACGGATAACTCACAATAATGATAAGAAGATCGGGATAAGCAGATTCCCGGGCAAGCATAACAGCGCACGGCTGGTGGTAAAAACACGTTAACATTTATTTAGGAGTAGCAGCGCACGCCAGGTATTAGCTAGTATTTGATAAAGAATGTCTTAAACATAATACTTTTACTTACTTATTCACTGGCACTATCGAACCCGTAGGTTCATGGCCGCGCGGAAATAAGCTCTCCATACATCCCTATCCTGAGGTAATGCTTTCCAATTATTCCCTGTATAATCTACTTGCCTCAAATCATAGTTAATGTTATTCTCCCACCTCATTCTTGGTCTACCAACTGGGCGTTTTCCCTCTGGCTTTCCTACAAGAAGCTTCCATACACGTCTCCCATTCCCCATACGTGCAACAAGTCCTGCCCATTGCAGTCTATGAGACTTAACTGTTCTTATTATATCTGGCTTCCTATAAAGACCATGTAGTTCATTGTTATGTAGTCTTCTCCATTCACCTGTCTGTTCATCTCTCTTTGGTCCAAAAAATTGCTTAAGTACTTTATTCTCAAATACTTGTAAACTCCTTTCCTCCCTTAAAGTAAGAGTCCATGTTTCGCACCCATATAATATAACTGGTAGTTTTATATATTTTCACATAATAGAGTACTAAAGAATGCAGAAGATGTTTGAAAGGCCTTCTTTGTTTTAACTTCTTGATGAAATTTTTTAAGCAGAAGTTGATTTAGCAGAGGACGATTGCTATATCAGGTAACTATTTTAATATTTTAACATTATATTAGATAACCTCAACAGTGCTTTACAATGAATTTTAGACGTATTGACATTCTTTATAGCCTGCATGACCGCACTTAACTTAATCGTGTGCTCTTATGAAAGGGTTTTTCTTATTTTCAATTATTTCATTCAATTTACCATTTGTTCTAATTATCCTAGTTCCATTCCCATTTCTTTTTGACATGAAAATTTTCCTTTCAAAAACTGATAGTTTTTGTATTTCGGTCTTTATCAAAGCTATTGTACAGCCTTTGAAATAATTGATGGCGCACAGATAATTTTCAAGTCTCAGAACGAAACCACAGCGCATGATCAGAGATCAGTTATTTGGTTCACAAGTATACAACTATTTGAGAAACTAAATCCGTTCTATTTCGTTGTGTGTCGTGCAATGGAAAACAATTTCGTGTAAATAAGTAGAGCTGTAAATACTGAAAATAAAACAAAGCACAAAATAAATGTAACAAAAGAAAGAACATTAATTGAAATAAAGAGAGAAAAATAAAACATGAAAGCAGGATCGAACACGCGACCTCATGCACGGGAAACAGAAGCTCCCTCCACTAGACCATAACCATCTCTACTTGAAATTATCTATATGAAGCGATGCAGTACTTCAGGACTTACTTGTATAATGAAATTATATATTAAATTTAATTTAAATTATTCAGAATCATTTTGTATTAGTAATGGAATAGAATTTTAATGTCATGTATTTTATAAACAAAGTAATGAGACGTTACAATCGTTATTCTTTTTCTATATATATATATATATATATATATATATATATATACATATATATAAAAGCTGTTTCTTTAATTTATTTATTTCCATATATTCCATTCCATAGTAATTCTGCCCGAGGGCAGGTCTTTCACTGCAATCACAGCATTTTCATGCTATGCTTTGCAGCTTTACTAGGGAACTGTAGGTGTGGTAGCTTCCCGTTTCTTTCCACACCGGTGAAGAATGATGATGATAATGATAAGGATGATGATAGTCAGATGATTTTCGGGGACCGTTGGGCCCTAAGCTTCCTGACATTTATCTTACAGGTGAGAAAAACCCCGAAAAAATCTGTCGCGACCGGGAATATTTCCGTATACCGTATATACAAATTTATTGATATAACGAAGCCTGGTAACATGTAGGCATTATGAAAATTAACGACGTTATTAAATAATGATAAATTTAAAAAAATAATCTACTGACTAGAATCGAACATGGGCCCGCATCGTCGGAAAAAGAGCAACTGCTCCACTGCAGCGAACGATATGCATACTACATGGAGAGAGACTTACGTCGTCCGCTTTATACTAAAATGAGTCAGAACATGTAACAACTTACTGGTGTGAATCGCTCTTCAAAACTCTTTAACTTTCCATCATCAAGAGTGTGCCATCAATTTTTTCAAAGGTTGTACATACAGTAGACTGTAACTCCAATGAACTTCAGTAGACATATCAACCCTTATTTCCCTATATGTTCAGGTGAGTACTGGTGGATGGAATTGCAGGAGAGGTTACTGAACTTGACTTCCACCCGCCTGTCCTTGAGACTGGTAATTATGACGTAAGAGAATGTTTGGGTGGAGAGGAGAAAGTGGGAGCGTGGGAAAGGAATGTAAAGAGAAAGTCGCGTGGGCGGAATAACCTCAATCGCCACAATTTTCACTGCACTTTCCTATCAATGTACCATATGCGCGGAATTGTATCATGTACGTGGGAACTTTCCTCACCTAGCTTTTACCTCACGCTTTATACAAATCATGTTACATTTTTATCTCTACATAATTGTGATTTTAAAATGTGCTCATAATTTTAAATATAGAATGGACACGAGCTCTGACACACTTTTACAGCTTGTTCTAAGCCTCAAGCAAGACTGTTACTTAAGAGATATTTCTTTTACCCCCTCTTTTCTACAGGACATACAAGACAAGTAGGCCTATATATAAACTACTAGCTAATACCCGGCGTGCGCTGCTACGCCTAAATAAATGTAAGTTAATGTGTTTTTATGTTTAGTTGAATAAGTGTCAGGAAAAATAATTATAAATTTATATTTTTAGATACCCCGTACTGATTACCCGGCGTTGCCCGGGAATCTACTTATCCCGATCTTCTTGACATAAATGAGCCGAAATACGAAAATTAATGTATTGTATGTTTAGTAAAATAAGTGAAAGAAAAAAAATATATCGTAATTATTTTTAGATTACCCATGCTGTTTACCCGGCGTTGTCCAGGAATCTACTCATCCCGATCTTCTCTTCTTCTTCTTCTTCTTCTACTACAAGGTTTAGGCTATGCAGCCTGTTCCGGTTTATCATTGTCGTTTTCTTGCCTGGTCCATCATCAGCGTTTCCGTCCGGCTTTCTCCTTCGCTTTCTAGTAATTGAAGATTCATCTGGCCGCCTTACAAGGGCTGAGGATATATAGTTGGGTGGTGGGATTGCCACCTTATAGCCTCCCAACTTGCTTCAGCTTTGTTTTTAGGGTGCCTTCCCTTAGGTAGATTGCCTTCTCTTCGGCTCTGAGCTCTACCTGCCCATTATAGCCGTCCAATCTGGAACAGACGCTATGCTGATTTTGGTTCACCCCGGGTATTTCATTTCCCCGGTACCACCTATATTTAGGAGGCATTCCCCTATCCACCACCTGGGGAGGCGCCCGATGGGGGATCAGCAACTCCCGATCTTTTTGGCATAAATGAACTAAGAGACAAAATTCGTTATTGTGAGTTATCCGTAAAAAATACTCGCCATGTGCTGATATGCTTACACAGATATCTACGTACTTGATTCGATCTTCTAAATTGTAATTTTACTATAAACACAAAAAACACGATTGATGAAAATTTTCGTAGAGTTGATAAGAAGCACAAATCAGCATAAAATGTTGAATTTTAGATTTTATTAATTTTATATCAAAGTCTGTAACAAAAGTAAATTACAAAGTTGTTAGTTGATAACATGTCCCTTCTCGGTGTAGTTAAATTTAAATTATGTTGCTGTCTTTCAGCCAGATTACTTGAAACTAATACTTACACACGAAATTAATATTATTATCAATATATCGAAAATAAAATAAACACTCAACACACTTAAATTATGAAATAACCAATATTTGTAATTCAATTGAAATTCGCGTTTGCAACAGAAAAACACAGCCACCTGGATCTCTCTTTGTTAAATAATAAACCAATTACCTTACCAAATTACCTTACACCGCCATCTGTTAGAATCGTATGGAACTCACAGATAATTATAACTCTTTGTTAAATAATAAATAAATAATTTGCAATAAAAACTAATGCGACTATACATTTAGTTATAAACTACCTTATGTCTCAAGTTGGATCAAACTGCACATAGTGTGCAAAATTTTATTAAAATCGGTTCAGTAGTTAGGATTCCATCGCGGACAATCAACGTGACACGAAATGTTTATATATTAAGAAAGATATTCAAATTTTATTGTCGGGATGGTCATCTAGTTACGATACTATGTAAACCAGCTACCAGTTTCAACTCTAAGGTCCTCAGATCAAGATCGGCATGGCAATTCGGCAGTAGTTCTTTGACAACCGCACACGCTTTGTGTTATCTCTCACAGTACTGCAAGGGATGCCCAATATATTTACAATGGTATAACGGTTCAATGTTTGACCTTATCCTCTCCTTTGTTAGGGGTTATTAGACCAATTTAATTTAGTTACGCTTATTTCTCTATATATTTCAAGAATGGTAAGCTGTCATCATAAAGACCCAATGAGACATCTAGTAGGCAACTAATGTTTTACTAGGATGATGTGTGCTGGGGGGGAGGTTGAAAGAACCCTAAAACCAGCGCTCTGTTACCATTTGTGGGTAAGTAAACCACACTACTGCTACCATTTACGACGTTAGAAACGCAAACCACGCTCAGCGTAACACTTGTCCGGGATCGAGTTTTGTTAATGCTGTATTTATTAATGTGATCGTGATATTCAAAGATGTTATCGGTAAGAAAGCAGTCTGCCTCGGGCCCATGAAAGGCAGCTATTAATTCATCTTTCTTTCCCTGATGAAGATACATACAAATATAGATTCTAATTACTAAATGCATACAGTGAGTGATTTTATTACAGGATAGTGATCAACTACTATACTTGAATAATAACAAAGGGGCGTTGTATAAAAGATAAGCTTTTAATATAAACAAGTTGAATATTAAAATAAATAATAAATTAATAACATAAGATGATATTTGATCAATCAATCCAGCATAGCTTGTAGAAATAACTAAACAGATAACGTACCAGACATAATGCCACACTCACACAGATGTCCAAGCTTTTAGGAAACACTTCTTCCGTACATAGCTGGACTAACTCAAAATCGACCTCTTCTCGGTCTTAATCAACTTGTCTATAGATAGACCACCATATTAACTTCTTAACTGCATGGTGAGTTAGAATTGGATTCCAGTATTGAATCCGCTTTTAGGTAACTAAACGCCACTTGCTAGGCTGATCGAATGATGATGTTTGGTAAGAGTACAATGCCTATAAAGGTTCACACGTAGAGGGGATATGCGCTGTAGAGATGCGCGGCAGAAAGGATGAAAAGGGAAGGGGTAGCCACACGGAAAAGAGGACATTGGCATATTTCATAAATGTTCTGTAGTAGGGAGGAGAACAAAGATACCATACTGAACCGCAGAAAGGCACTTTCGGTTCAATAACTCCCCCTGCGCCCTCCGGGTAAAAGAAAACAGTCCATAAACTTCAAAATAATGTCCGGTAGAAGAATCCCACGTTGGGAGGGGCACATCAACACTATCAGATTCCAGCGGTAAACTTCAGTACAAATCTTCCATCGTCCCCTAAATCACAATCACCACACTCGCTTCCATGTTGACTATCCAGGCCTGAAAATCAACTCCAACTGGACTCAGTCGCCATAGTGCAACTCTGCGGTGTTCCAGGTCAAGAACCGGGTGACGATACTATAGTCGGATTGCCGGAACGCAATCCCGCTCCACCGCCTTCCAGGAATCTGTAGTTCTAGAGCCACTATGTCGGTCAGCTGGACACTCGGGGGTCGGCCGGATCCTCCAAGCGCTCGACTGCCGAACATTCCAGGCTGCGTCGTAATGCCAATGTTTAAGGAAGGGTAAACTGAAACAAAAAGCAGGCAAAGACAGGAAAACGGAACCACAGACATACTAATTCAACATGTGCCATAATACAAAAGGTTTTTGTAACCAATATCTAGTTTAACATACAGATATATTTTCACTACAAGCATGCTTGGATTTATTCCACAGCATTACATAGTTTAATTTGACTGACATGTTGTTTCATAATGTGGCCATCGACGTTTTCTAACTCGAGGGTCACTGGTGTCAGAAAGCGTTTCACGATGTATGGTTCAGACCATTTAAACATAAGCTTTCCCATACGTTGCTCCCCACGATTACTGAGTGGATAAAGGCGATAACGTACTCGATCGCCAACTTTATAAGAGGCGTCCTTCCTATCTTTATTATACCTATTAGCTACGTTCTCTTTAGCGACCTTAAGATTCTTGAATGCTTCCTCCCATTTCTGAACTTTGTTGGCTTGTTTCAAATCACTTAAGTCAGCATCCGTAATGCGCCAATTTAATTCCAAGGGATGCATAATACGTCTACCCAAAAACAATTCGGCAGGGGTAGTTTTTGTAGACTCATGGACAGCATCATTACAACCCAAAGCAAACAACGGCAAATGTTGATCCCAAACATTTTGCTTAACATTATGAAAAATGGTGAGGTGAGACCTGTTTTCAATGAGCGAAAAAACCTCACACAAAGGTTAGGCTTTGGATAATAGGGAGAAGTTGTAATACGATGGACACCCAATCGAAACACATATTCTTAAACATATGGGAAGTAAAGGCTTTTGCATTATCCGAAACAATGGATTCAGGCACACCAAAGTTCGGAAAGAAGTTTCTAGTGAAGAATTCTACGACAGCACTAGATTTCAAGGATCTCACGGGATGAAGCACGACGTATTTAGAGAACCCGTCGACAACTGCTAGAACCCCAACATTTCCTCGTTTAGAGCGAACTAAAGGACCAAAGAAATCAATAAAGAGTCTTTGCATGGGAGCTGTGGAGGGCTCCGCTGAATGAAGACCTACTTTAGTATTAGAAGCGGGCTTAGCTCGCTGACAATCAACGCAATTCAAAATATATTTACGCACCTCATCACCCATATGAGGCCAGTAAAATTGTCTATTGAGCTTTTCATAGTCTTGGCAATGCCCAAGTGCATGCCCAAAGGAGAATCATGATAATACTTAAGTAAGACAGGCCGCAATACTACGGGAACCAACACACGATTCTTCGGACCTTTCCGAGGACTATACACCAATAGACCTCTATGTAAAGAAAAATCTGGACTATTAGTGCCTGCTCTAACTTGAGCATATAATCTCTTACAATCATTATCTTCTTGTTGATGCAATTTGAGATCTTTAAAAGATGCCGGGAAGTTCGATAGAAGATTGACTTGAGGGTGTTCCGGAACCTCATCTTCATGGAACAGTCGCGATAAGCCATCAGCTACCGCGTTATCAGATCCTCTAACATGAACTACTTCAAAGTTGAAAGCGGAAAGACGTACAACCCACCTACCAATTCTGCCCAGAGTACCACTGTTTTTACATAACCAAGAAACTGCTTGATTATCTGAATGAACCACAAAACGATTATGTTCCAAAAAGGTACGGAATTTTTCACAACCGAAAACAATAGCTAAAATTTCTCTCTCATAAATGCTATACTTAATCTCGGCCTCATTCAAAGTGCGGCTAGCATATCCCACTGGTGCTAAACTGCCGTCAATTTCTTGATTAAGAACCGCACCTAACGCCCTATCACTGGCGTCACACTGAAGAACAAATTTTTTATTGAAGTCGGGAACCTGTAAAGTTGGAGCTTCACAAAGGGCTAATTTAAGACTTTGAAAAGAAGCTTCGCATTCTTGACTCCATAAGAATTTAGTTTTCTTTTTCTTCAAGTTATTCAAAGGAATGGCAATCTGAGAGAAGTTAGGAATAAATCTGGCATAAAAGCCCACCATTCCCATGAAACTTCTAACGCCTTTTAAATTCTTAGGTGTAGGAAGATTTTTGATGGCTTCAACTCTCTCCGGGTTCACTTGGATACCATCGGCTGATAACAAATGGCCCAAAAACTTTATTTTAGAACATCCCAAAGTGATCTTTTCAGGATTAACAGTAAATCCTTTATTATTATCCTTTCAAAGACTTCTTTCAAATGAGTAAGATGTTGCCGTATATCAGAAGAATACACGATGAGATCATCACAATACTGAAAAACATACTTGTATTTCAAGTCTCCGAATAATTTGTCTAATTCACGACTTAATACTTGACTACCTACACTCAAACCCATAGGCAACATATTAAATTCGTAAAGGCCGTTAGGGGTAACGAAAGCCGTGTATTTTCTGCTGGATGGAGTTAACGGTATTTGAAAAAAGGCGGAACGCAAATCAATTACGGAAAACACTTTGGCTTCATGAAATATTTGGAAAGCTGCTTCCAAAGTAGGCAATGGAAAACAATCAAACACTACTTTATTATTAAGTTTCCTATAATCGATAACCAACCTATGGCCTCCACTAGGTTTTGGAACAAGAAAAGCCGGGCTCGCGTAACTAGAACGACTTGGCCTAATGACACCTTGTTGCATAAGCTTATGAATTTCGCTTTGTAACAATTGCAACTTAGGTGGAGAAAATTGAAAAGGTGGAGACCGAACAGGGATATTATCCAACAATTCCAGTTCACAAAAACTATCTTTTGCTCTTCCTAATTGATTACTAAATAATCCTGGGAATTCTTTCACCAATCTGGCTAATTCCTTATCCTCCTCAAGATTATTGAGAGACATAACGCAACGTTGTTTCGAAGGATTCTTACCACACGCATGCCCGTACATACAGGGATGTACGTTAAACGGCAGCGAAACGTCTCGCGCAAACCTAAAATTACAGACTCTGTTCTGAAAATCAATTTTCATGCCGGATTTCGCCATAAAATCGTAGCCTAGAATAATAGGAACAGGTAACTCTGGGGCCACATAAAACAACTGGTCCCATGAAAATTTATTTATCTTTAAGTGCAAACGAACCATTTTATCTACGGAGAAGATTTGATTGTTAACTGATTTACACTTCAAAGAAGTTTTCTTCAATAATTTCTTAGGCAAAGTAGAGACAAAGTCTTCTCGCACAAGAGAAATAGACGCACCACTATCTAACAATCCATCTATTTTCTGGTGGAAAACTTCCACCGGTAAATGAGGCAAGTTTGCCGTGAAAGATGACGGTCTATTGTTCGCAGAAGGAAATATTCTTTTAGACGTTTGAATTCTTTTCTTATACTTTCCCGAAGATAAATTCATAACATTAACATGCGGAGTATCTAAGCCCTTAGATCGACACTCTCTAGAAAGATGTCCATAACGCTGACATTTCCAACATTGTAAGTTACTTTTCGATTGCCAAGAGTGATCACGAGAAGAACGATTCGCAGAAGTATTAAGTTTACTTAAATTATCAGGCTTACTTTTTTCACTGAAATTCCTCTGTCTTTCAGCAATCTCGAAATCAGCCACTTTCCTAGCCAAGACACACATTTCGGCTACATTTTGAGGTTTCGTAGCAAAAACCAAATGCTGTCTGGTGGCCGGGGACATATTTTGTAGAATAATGTCAATTAACTTTTCTTCTGAAAATAGAGGGTTCAATACAAGTGAAGCTCCTTGAATATTGGAGATAAACTCCAGCAAAGATTCTTTTGAAAGTTGGAATCGTCGTGACACAAATTTAATCCAATAGTCTTCTAATAATCTAGGAGGCAACAACGAACATTTCACATATTCTAAACTCTCCATCCAAGTAAATCTCAATTTAACAACTTCACTCCAAACCTTCAATAGTATTCCTCCAATGCAACTCAAAATCGAGTTTACAAAATACTCATCGGGAACCAATTTCAATTCGAAGATCGAGTTAAGTTTAATAAGGAAGACAACTAACAATTCCTTATCATCACCATCGCAAGGATCAACTTTTCTAATCAACTCTCGAAAAATTCGCTGATTATTTTCCTCCATATGAGAAGAAAGGTTGGGGACCGTTCCACTAGAAAATCCTTGATGGAGCTAAGTCTACGATCACTTATATTCTTGTTCTGTTCTGCAGAATAATCTTCCTGAATTGCGCTGTCTACAATAAACTTACGCTTAATTAATGTTTGTTCAGCCGGGGAGAGAGAATTCATATGAATTTTAAGTCGCTGACGTAGTATATTTACATCGCCTTCAACCTCAATACCTAGTAAGCTTAACTCTCGGACGAGATTATCTTTTAGATATTACATCTATCCAACTAGGCATGTTTACAAAGTACAATAAACAAAAGATGTAAATAACTATAAGCGAACGTAGCCTAGTATGCATAAATCACTCTCTGTTCACGTATAAAGAAAGATGAGTCAATATCATTTACGTAACATAATACAAACGCGTAAATTAATGCTTTTCATTAACTTTAACATAAATACCAAGTATCGAAAACAAATAGTTGTCCGCAGGGTAATATCTCTGAAAAAATGTCGATTTTCTAATTCCAAACTTACGACCATACAGAGTTTATACCCTTGTTTTGGTACTTGAAACCAAAACTCCGAAACTTGAATAGAAAATTTTAAATCGATATTACTAGAATCACAGTTAATAAAATACAGCATATCTTTCAAAGTGAAAGATACAAAACCACACGCTCTGCACTACCATTTGTGCTGGGGGGGGGGGGGTTGAAAGAACCCTAAAACCAGCGCTCTGTTACCATTTGTGGGTAAGTAAACCACTCTACTGCTACCATTTACGACGTTAGAAACGCAAACCACGCTCAGCGTAACACTTGTCCGGGATCGAGTTTTGTTAATGCTGTATTTATTAATGTGATCGTGATATTCAAAGATGTTATCGGTAAGAAAGCAGTCTGCCTCGGGCCCATGAAAGGCAGCTATTAATTCATCTTTCTTTCCCTGATGAAGATACATACAAATATAGATTCTAATTACTAAATGCATACAGTGAGTGATTTTATTACAGGATAGTGATCAACTACTATACTTGAATAATAACAAAGGGGCGTTGTATAAAAGATAAGCTTTTAATATAAACAAGTTGAATATTAAAATAAATAATAAATTAATAACATAAGATGATATTTGATCAATCAATCCAGCATAGCTTGTAGAAATAACTAAACAGATAACGTACCAGACATAATGCCACACTCACACAGATGTCCAAGCTTTTAGGAAACACTTCTTCCGTACATAGCTGGACTAACTCAAAATCGACCTCTTCTCGGTCTTAATCAACTTGTCTATAGATAGACCACCATATAACTTCTTAACTGCATGGTGAGTTAGAATTGGATTCCAGTATTGAATCCGCTTTTAGGTAACTAAACGCCACTTGCTAGGCTGATCGAATGATGATGTTTGGTAAGAGTACAATGCCTATAAAGGTTCACACGTAGAGGGGATATGCGCTGTAGAGTTGCGCGGCAGAAAGGATGAAAAGGGAAGGGGTAGCCACACGGAAAAGAGGACATTGGCATATTTCATAAATGTTCTGTAGTAGGGAGGAGAACAAAGATACCATACTGAACCGCAGAAAGGCACTTTCGGTTCAGATGGTCAGTAAATTTTGCTACAAGCCTCTTTATTTATGCTTAAGGTTATTTTATGAGCCTGAAAATCTTCAGGATACCAAACAACCGATAAATAGAAAAACGAAGATATAAGAACAGAACTTAATATAGTTAATCTCTGTGAAAGAATAAAATATTATCAAAATGCTTATCTTCAGCACGTATTAAGAATGAATGAACAGCGCATACCAAGAAGAATGTATAATTATAAACCAAAAGGGAGAAGAATGCTGGGAAGACCATTGAAGAGGTGGAAGGACCAATTCGACCTATAATGAGATCGGAACAGGCCATTGGGCTTAATCCTTGTTGTTGATGATGATGATGATGAAAATCTTCACATTTGGGACCTACAGCTTAGAGTGCCTCCTGGAGGGCTTGCTCCTTGGATTTTTCCATCCTAAAAATCCATTGACCTCGGTCAGGTTTAAACCAGCGACCGTCGGGAGCAGAGTCATGGAACGTAACTACTAGTCCACCGCAGCCGCGTAAGGGCTGCCCAAGAGTAACGTTTAATTTTAAAAATAAACTAGGGACTCGATTTCGGTTACTTGCCCCGCGCCGTAACCAACTGATTTAAGGCATTATACCTTGGTGGAGAGCTACGGGAGCTGCTCTGGTTCGAGTCCCCATGAAGGAAGAAATTGTCTCATGACATTTCGGCCAGTTTGGGAACGGTGACCACCAGCATCGTGAGAAATTTTGCTACAATGAATACTGTCTCATGTTGAGAAAACCTGCTATAACGGCTGGAGGATCCGACTTGCAAATAACATCTCACACGTATAAAGGTTGGATGATTGTGCACCTCTGTGATCAACACATGTGGATGTGAGCCCAGCAGTAGCTGGTAGGCCAAAGACTTCTAGGCCTTTTGCGCTATGGAGTTTTTTCGGTTACTTACAGTTAAATCTCGCAGCTGATTGTCTGCTCGTTCAAAACAGAATAGAGATGCTGCCATACACATTTCAAGGTAGATTTCGGTTTGCGAACATTGATAGATCAATACTCAATATTTGGGCGGAAGTTTGTAGGTCATCATCATCATCATCCTCTTGTCCTCCTTTCGGAAGTAGGGATGCAAACGATACATCGATGTTAAAACCCCTAACATCGATGATACATCGCTCTTTATGAACGATATTTTGTCACGCCTATCGCCATCTATTGTATTATTTTCACTTGCTAGTTCGCTTCCTCAGCCAAAAAGCAGTTGCTTTATAAATGACATGAAAGTTTTATTTCCTGGGATGTATAAATTGGCGATGATATATTGCCTATCATAGCAACGTCGGTGCCCAGTGAGCGGCTGTTTTCAGAAGCTGGAGCTACGATTATCCAAAAAAGAAACCGCTTACTGGGCACAAGATTGTCAAAATGGTTGGTTTTAAATTATGTTCTGCGAAATAAATAATTAATAAACATTTTCAACATTCTCTTGTATTTTTAATTGTTTTCCCCAAACATCGAAAAGAAAACATCGATATATCGTTCACAAGATGTTTCGGATATCGATATTTTTATTTTAATTTTAATTTTGAAGACATCGATGTTCAAAAATCGATTTTTTATGAGTGATGTTGCATCCCTATTGGGAAGGTCGATTCCAAATATACCTCCAACCATCTCTATCTTCCCATGCTTTGCTTCTTTTTAGTTCTTCCCAGTCGTATCCTCTCTTGTAGACTTTTCTGCACATGGTTATACCATCTTTCTCGTGGTTTACCTCGTGGTCGTTTTACTTGTATCTTGAGATTTAACAGTCTTTGTGGTAGTCTTTCCTTTTCCATTCTTTTTAAATGTCCAAACCATTTTAGTCTAATTTTTCTATGTCTGTTGTTAATTTTTCTGCACTTAATGTCTCCCTAATTTTGTCATTCCTTATTCTATCTCTCCTTGTTTTATGTACCATTCCACGTAAGAATTTCATTTCTATAGCTTGGATTCTGCTCATGTCCTTCTTTGTATATGTCCAAGTCTCAGATGCATATGTTAGAACTGGTTTGAAATAAGTTTTATACATTACCATTTTACTCTTGGTGTGTATATATTTATTCTAGATTAATTGTTTAGTTAAATTATAGACTTTTAAACCTTTCTCTATTATTTTACTGATTTCAGTCTGTATTTTCCCATTTGCATTTATCACCGTTCCTAAATATGTAAATGTTTCCACTTTTTGTAGATGTATGCCTGATAACTTAATATTCCACTCATAGTTATGAAACACCAGTCCTGAACTACACGTTAGACAGTACACAATAGCAGGCCTTCCTGAATCTATGTTCAGCAGTATGCTGGTCACGTCCGATAACAAGATAGGTGACACCCATAACCAAGGAGGAGATTTAAAATCCCCAGTCCCGCCGTTCCAAACTGGGCCGCAGGAGTGGAAGGTAGGGGCTCTCTACCCACCACTTCATGGAGGCGGATGTAGTCCAATTAATGTGCAATAGAGTAGGTTATTAGTTGTATTTTTTTTTTACCATTTCATTTTTATTATATATAGTAATTTTCTAACTTTTCAAATTTCAATCGGTATTCGGAATCATACCAGACTCCAACACTGACCATGGGTTGACAAAGGTTAATAATCTTCTTCTTCTTCTTCACTTCACGGGCTAGGCAAATTGCCTGTTCAGCCTGACAGTTGTTCTGTCCATCTTTTCACTGGCCTTCCTACATTCCTTGAACCTCTTGGCTTGTAGTTGAATGCTGCTCTTGGTAATCTTGATACATTCATTCTTTCCACGTGTGTAAACCATTTCTCTCTATATTCTCTGATTTTCTCATCCAATGGATAAAAATATTTAACTCTGTTCTTATATCTTCATTCCTTATCCGATCCAATCTTGTGCAGCCTTTTGTTCTTCTAAGGTAGCTCATTTCTGCGCTTCGTATTCTACTTTGCAATTTTTTGGTCATTACCCAAGTTTCGCTCCCATAAAGTAATGCAAGAACTGCCAATGTTTTATAAAACTTCAATCTAGTTTCACTTCTTGTTTTATTCTTTAATGTTTTATGTATAGTTCCGCATATAATTTGAAATTTTGACAGTTTCATATGTATGTCTCTTTCAGTTTTTGTGTTTATAGTAAAATTACAACCCAAATAATTAAAATTTGTTACTTGTTCCAGAGGTTTGTTGTCTATTACGATTTTTGATCTTATATGATCGTTTCCCCAAAATGCCATTATTTTTGTTTTTTTCTTTCGATATTTTGAAATTATATTCTTGGCATTGATGTAAAGAGTATTGCAAATTATTTTCATTTTCTTGAATAATAACCACATCGTCAGCATACATTAAAACGTTTAATATTTTAAAACGGTCCATTCTTATACCTATATTAACAATACTTTTCCAATTTTGGATGATGTCATTAATATATAGATTAAAAAGGGTAGGTGATAAACTACACCCTTGTCTTACACCTCTATTTATTAAAACAGCTTCGGTCTTTGATGTGCATATATTTATTATAATTTGAGACATTACATACAAACTTTTTATCACATAAATTAATTTTGCGGGGTAGCCATGTATTTTCAAAGGTTAATAATATCCAGTGTAATGTAGGAAATCATCTAGTTCTATTGAACTAACAAAAGCTCTAATCTCCTTGTTTATATCCTCCATCAGTTTTATATCCGTACACGTCTTATGTATAGAACCCTGATTATTATGAAGAACAGATATTTATATTTTCATTTTAATGGCTTTCCTTCTTTACACTTATTTAAAATGCCTGATTGAACGAATTAGTAATCAGTTTCACATATTAATAATATTAACTGTACATTTTAATTTAATATTATTGTTTCTGCTCCATTAACTATAACTGAGACCCAACGTGACTTTAGTTACGTTAAAATAATGCAATTTCAGGACTCTTATTTCATTGTTTATAGACCGATCTTAAAATTTCATTTTGAAACCAATTATCCTATGATTTAAGCTTTTGTTTTCAGAAACCAGTACAAATATATCTCATAAATGCAAACAACTGAACTTACAGAGACGTTACTTATTGTGCCAGTAAATAAACACCAAATTATCAGCTTTAGTTTAAAGAAATTTGCAACATGTTACTTTATACTAATTGGCATAGATTTTTCTACCATTTTTAAAAAATTGTTTTCATATGTGATTTAAATAAGCCTACGTAGCGGAGGGGTTAAGACAGGATGCCTTGATGCATAGCTATTTCCGATATTTTCTCATGGAATGGGACCGGTGCCCACCTAGCATCGTGAGGCATTTAGGTAGCTACAATAAGAAGCAGCCCCAGGTTAAGGAAACAAGTTATAACGGCTGGGAACCGACATGCTGACCACATGTCACCCCTACACTGGCTAGATGATCGTCTACCTCTGTGATTAACACTTGTGAATGTGAGGCCAGCAGCCTACTGGTGGACCAAGGGCCTTCTGGGCCTGTCGCGCCATGAAGTTAAGTTTTTTCTTTATCTAGAGGGTGTATAGAAACAACGCTTAGTATCAACTTTTATAAGATTCATGATGTGTTCCGTTGAGGTATTATTCAAAATTAAAATATACAATTATGGAATATTCACCTGAAAGGTTCGTCTCCTCAACTTAATTAATTATTTAACTGTAGCGCTTTCGGGACTTGTCCCATCATCGGCAGGATTCAAAACTGGTGTTTCGCCAGCTGAAATCCTGCCGATGATGGGACAAGTCCCGAAAGCGCTACAGTTAAATAATTAATTAAGTTGAGGAGACGGACCTTTCAGGTGAATATTCCATAATTTTATATTTTAACGCTTAGTATGCTTGCAGATACGATAAACTCATAATTTTCCAAGAAGGAACTTATGCGCGGAAATTCATAGTTTGGGCGCTGTAGGGCATCGAAGTTTGAGAATTATACAAATATGGTAACGTTCGTGCGTTCTACACTGCATTAAAAAACCCAACAAGAGAATCGCTTATTTGGTCCAGTCTTCTTATACCTTGTAGGTGTCGAGTTCAAGAGAACCACGCCGTGATATTAGTCATTCAAAATATCTCTGCAGGCGGAAGAATTACGAAGCTCTGTTTGTTGCTACACGTGACGTCATATAAGGCACTATATACTGTCAGCGTCCCACGTCCCATTTCCCTCTGCACTCATAGATAGCAGTGTCACGTGTTCTATTCCTGCATAAACACGACTGCAGTGTCCTCCGTCAACAACTGCACTTACTCCTTAAACGGATAATATAAATTATAGAATGTATTCAAAATATTTATCTTCTATTTCAGGACCTGTAATGACTGCTCAGTGGATGTGAGAAGATGCCTCTCTTATTCAACTCTACGTCGGAGAGGCTAACAAGGTAAGACACTGCTACTTACTTGTCAGTTTGTATTCTTTCATTGAAAGTGCACCTGATGCGGGCAGGACGGGGGGAGGGAGGGCGTCTTTTCACACCTAGTGAGCAAGTTTTAACAGATATATTCTATTTCATTGTAACGCGTACATCGCTAGTGCGGAGACTGTTACATATGGTTACATGGTCAGTGGCAGCGTTGATTCGTGCGGCAAGGTTCACCTCTGATATTACACAGGAGCACCATACACCATCCTCTTCATATTAGTAGTTACAAGCCTTTGTGTCTCTCAACGAGACTTAGGAATTCACCCCCTACAGGAGAGAAATTCACCATACTAATTTAATCACACTTGTTTTCGGATTGTTGTCATTGAGTGGCTCGGGATTAGCGTTCCGCCTGATGGTAACATCTAGGAAACCAAGGTAGTACTAGGATGGGAACATTTGGTAAATTTTGCACAGAGACCTTTTTATTCAAACTTGTTCTTTTACCAGCTTGAAAATCTTCAGACTCGGGATCCACGGCTTAAATTCTCTCCCGGAGGACTTGTTCCTTGGATTTTTCCAACATAAAAAATCCATCGACCCCGGCCGGGTTCGAACCCGTCTCTCTGAACTATAAGCAAGGATCATAACCACTAGCCCACCGCGGCGGACGCACTTCATAGCATCCAAAGAAAGTAATCAAGGGTATAAAGATCTATTGACCGGGACCGCGGTGGCCATGGAACAGGACCCTCATCTACCAATCTCTCGATTGGTTATATGGCGTCCTGGTGCTGCCGCATATTTATACAAAAGTGAATGGAACTGTAGTTTTCCAATCACATTACGACGAATCTGCAGTGGCATTACTTCCAATAGGACAGGAACAACATCTGTGAGTGAGAAGAGGTAGATAGTTGTGTTATTTTGATGTCTAATGGTTTGCACAACTACTTCCTCAAACCATAACTTAGACACAAGATCACAACATAGTCTCTTACTTAATATACCGCAACATAGGACATCACATCACTCCATGTCATATACCATCTCCACTTCTCGCAACTGGAATTCCCTACCACAAGAAATAAGGGGCTGCCGGACATTGGCATCTTTTAAAAGAAATCTAAATTTATATTTGCTCTAAACTCGACTTCATTATTATCCAGTGTAAGATATATATATATATATATATATATATATATATATATATATATATATAATATTAATTGGTGTTTCCCGTATAATGTATCATATTTATATTATTATTATTATTATTATTATTATTATTATCCTATCATTATTGTTATTACCCTATAAAATGTTGTTTGTACATGACATTTACATTGCTACATTTATTGTATCTTTAACTGTTTATAATTAGTATAGTGTATATCTATATTTGTCGAATATTTATTTGTATTTGTGCTGGTTGAGTGGAAGAGAGGGCCTTGTGGCCTTAACTCTGCCAGAATAAATAAAGTATTATTATTATTATTATTATTATTATTATTATTATTATTATTATTATTATTATTATTATTATATTAGGATGCAAAATTAATCCGACGAAACGTTGACTCCTCACAGTGCCCAAACCATGAACTTCCGGACATTGGTTCCCTCCTTAAAGATTGCCAGTTTACTGTCCGCCCATCATAGTAAGCGTTGCCTCTTTTGTTCATACACATCTTGCATATCCATCCATCCATAGTAATTCTGCCCGAGGGCAGGCCTTTCACTGCAATCATAGCATTTTCCTGCTAGGCTTTGCAGCTTTACTAGGGCATTATAGCTGTGGTAGCTTCCCGTTGCTTTCCACACCGGTGAATGATGATGATGATGATGGCCGGATGATTTTCGGGGACCGTTGGGCCATAATATTGCTGACATTTGTCTTACAGATGAGGAAAACACCCGGAAAAAACCTCACCCAGGAGCCTATGCCGACCGGGAATCGAACACGGGCCCGCTGCGTGACAAGGCAGCAAGCTACCTCGAGACCACAGCGGTGGACACCTTGATATGAATACTTAATATTTTAATTAAGTTACATTTTATAGTTACTGTATTAACGCAATCGTTTACAATATTTTGAATATAAAGCAATGGAATCATTCATTGAACTATTATTTCAGTGAACATAGAGTGAGAGGATATATATATATATATATAGTTTTAAATGTTTACAACATCTTCTTGTGCCCGATATTAAGTTTTGATTATCTTCCTCCATTTATCTCTCTCGTTCCAGTCTCTATCCTGCAGTCCTCTGTCCTTCCTAAAATTTATAATTCCCTTTATCCATATCTTCTTAGGTCTGTCTCCCTCTTCTTTTCCTCAGGTTGGGAATCCACTTCAAACCGGCAATCTATCTTCATTAATCCCCTAGACGTGTCCTAACCATTGTAATGGTTTAGTCCCCAAAACATTGTATAATTGTTTCGTTAAAGTACTTTTTTTTCGCGGAGAATGCTGTTTCTTGTATTTGAATTTTCGTTTCTTTAAAAATACTGGTTTTTAAGCTCCAGTACAATTACAGTAAATTTTACTTTTCACTATCGGATTGACGCCTAATGCATGTTATGTGAACTGATATTGGCGTCACTGATATAGGCGCCACCGTGCTTAATGTTTATCTACAATATTATCAGAATTCCCGACAGTTTTGCCTTGAAACATATAATTACTGTAAAACATTTTTTTCTGAGACTTAGCAACTCAACTCGAATCTAATAACAAAACCAATTTCAACATGTTAGAATAAAGTTCTTACTTTTCTTAAACATGTTATTTAACAAAACTTTGTCATCTTATTGGTAAAAAACCACGCTGAAGGCCTATCAAGATAATATAAACAGTGCCTAATTCAATAACAAAACTATCATCTTATTGGTAAAAAAAAACCCTTGAAGGAGTATCTAATTCGCGTTTTGCATTGAATATTTTTTAAAAATAAAATATCTCCATTTTGTCTCTGAATTCTAGACAGCCTATTACAGTAAGCCTCTATGTTTTCGGGTAGATCACTCAACTCCGCGAGCGAAGCTTCTGATGCTCTAGATAAAAGCTGGACAGGAAATTGACATGAATATAAATGAAAACAAAACTAAAATTTTATTTCAAATAAGAAGGAAAAGTAATTCATTACATAAAATTCAAGCAGACAATCCCTCCATATAAGTAGTCCACAAATTTAAATATTTAAGTGTAATGAAGAATTGGAGGAAATCTAAAGTAGAATTGAGAAGCTAATAAAGCTGATCAGAGATCGAAATGTACCCGTATAATATCCTACAATACGCCAATTTTGCGTACGCGAGCTATGCTGATATACGTATTTAATTTCCTTTTAAGAACATTTCCTCCCCCCCTCAAAAGTCAAGTCCGTCCCGGTGGAATATTGGTTTCCATGCTCTTCTCTGTTCTATGATATCAAATCCATCCGCATAATTTTTTACTATATATCTCATTTAGGCGCCGTGTTGACCACATGTCACTCATTGACGTATTTAAGGAAATAAGCATAACTAATTAACTTTTTAAGTAACTCCGTTAGGGGAGCACACATATCTCCACGATGGACGTATATACACATATAAGCCTATATATATATATATATATATATATGACACGATAAGAAAAATAAATGCCTGACCGAGATTTGAACCCGGACCACTGGGTTGGAACCCCAGCGGGCTATCCATTACACCACCGGGAAAATCCAATACAAACATTTATCTTTCTTATAGCCTATATAAGAAAGATAAGAAATATATTATATTATATTATATTATATTATATTATATTATATTATATTATATTATATTATATTATATTATATTATATTATATTATATTATATTATATTATATTATATTATATTATATTATCATCATCATCATAGTACATTCACGAATTTAGGTCATTTGTTGACCTGTTTCGGCCTCAAGAGAAACACCATCCAAAAGTCTTTTGAGTGGACGTCCTGGTCTTCTTCTTCCTGCAGGTTGATATCTTAACATTTGTTTGGGTATACTGTGATCTTCCATTCGATGAACATGTATATTATATTATATTATATTAAATTATATTATATTATATATAAATATAAATAAATAAATATATAAGAAAGATAAATGTTTGTATTTGATTTGCCCGGTGGTGTAATGGATAGCACGTTGGGGTACCAACCCAGAGGTCCGGGTTCAAATCTCGTCCAGGCATTTATTTTTCTTATATCATATTAAGCTTGCATTGCTCAATGTAAAAAAATGTAATTATTATATATATATATATATATATATATATATATTATATATATATACACAACAAGCATACCTACACTTAGGCATATATGCTACCGAAAAGGGTGTCAATGTACTACTTTATACATAAAACATTGACTCATCAATATACATTGAAAGTAATTTTCGCAGGACATTAAGTAGCCTTAATTTCCGCATGTTCTTTTCGATTTTTTATTGTTACAGCACGCTTGGTTGCTTATTTTATGGAAAATAACATTTAAGCTTATAGAACTGAAATCAGTAAATATATTGGCTCATGATAATATACGTGTTTATTAACTGTGTAGTATTACGGAATTATGATTCTGTGAAATTTATCTCGAGTCAGCACTTATGTTGATTTACTGTAACCCCCCTTTCTCCTGAACCGACACTTATTTCTCCATATTTTGGGATCGCAAAACTGAGTCCCATATAAAAATATGTGCCCCTCAATGCCACTTATCGCATTTTTTCCTTCGGATCCCCATTGAGCGAATTACTTTTACATACCGTTACTTACATTATATATAACTGTATTGTGCACAACGACAATCATATAACGATGTGATGTTTAGGTGTTTTTGTAGTGTGTATTGTGTGAGAGAAGACAATGAATAGAAGCGAGAGATCCGGTGCTGGAACATAGCGTACTCAGTCGAAAAGCACCAAGGTGCACTAGGTTTATGTCCCCATCGAACTGACAAATAACTATCAGTACATATATACATATATATATATATATATATATATATATATGACACAAAGAGTAGGGTGTGTGTAGACAAACAGTTTTCGGATACTTTAGAAATTCACAATGGATTAAAGCAAGGAGATTCACTATCTCCTCTACTATTCAATTTTGTACTAGAGCATGCTTTCAAATCTTTAGAGGGAGAAGAAGGTCTACAACCCAATGATATTATGATATTAGCTGTTAGTTTATGCAGATGATATAGTAATATTGGCCGATGGCGAGGAGATACTAAGAGCCAACACGCACAATCTATTGAGTAACACTAAGACATTGGAAGTAAACATCAATGAAATTAAATATATGGCCACACATAGAAATATATTACATAATGGAAATGTCCAGCTAATGACAAATGAGGGGAATTTTTAAAATTGGCTGAATTCAAATACCTAGGAACAGTAATCAAATAGGAATGAGATGGACAAAGAAGTTAAACATAGGCTCAATTCTGGAAATGCAGGCTATTATGCAATACAGAGACTCTTGTCGACCGTACTCCTTTAAAAAAAAGTTAAACTGAAAATATATAAATCGGTTACACTACCCGTTATATTGTATGAATGCTAAACCTGGACTCTTACATCAAATGAGGAAATGAGATTACGAATATTTGAGAAAAAGTTCTTAGGAAAAAAATTGGACAAAAGAGAAGTGAACAGATAGGTGAATGGAGAATACTACTAAACAGTGGCTACGTGATCTTTATAGGAAGCCAGATATAATAAGAAGAAGTAGGTTTCGTAGACTGCGATAGGCAAGACATATGGCACGAATGGGGAATGAAAGAAGTTCATGGAAGCTTCTTGTTGGAAAACCAGAGGGAAAGCGTCCAGTTGGTAAACCAAGGATGAGGTGGGAGAATAACATTGACCATGATTTGAGGGCAGTAGATTATACAGAGAATGATTGGAAAACATTAGCTCAGGATAGGAATATGTGGAGAACTTATATCCGCGCGGCCATGAACCTATGGGTTCGGTAGTGCCAGTGAGTTGTATATATTTATATCAGAGATCAGGTAGGCCTACTAGACTTATAGCATGTAGGGAAATCGTAAATAGCATCCCATTATACAGGGAATCCATTTTAAGAGGAAACCTCGCATCATTCTGCCGCCGCAACCAGACTGCTGACATATCTCAAATAAATATAAAATATCAAATACAATTTCAAATAAATGGTGAGTAATAAGCCTTATGCGTAGGCCTATTTTTATAATAATGTAAATTGGTCGAGTTATTTGTATTTTGTAGCTTCTAACTGTCTTCATTTGCCGGTAGTAACGGAACACGCTCCCCGCCGGTGCAAGCACAATAGCGGGCAAACTGAAAGCCGCTGCAACGCTGTAAAAAAGTTTCCTCTTAAAATGGATTCTCTGTATATTGCGGAGCGGTTTGGAATTTAACCCAGGCATCAGGTGTACGATCTACTTATTAATAATTATTGTAAAACATCAACTGTCCTAATTCCCCATGAAATCGTACCTGGATCTTCTAGTGAGGAGGTAGGCATGCTACCACATGTGCTTGAGTAACTGACATACTAACGAGTATAATTTATTTTTAATACCTCTGTTAAAATAATACAGTAATCATGTAAAGACAGTTAACCAGACTTTTCCTGATTTGAAAAGATGTTAATGATTGGGTTGAGTTGATAGCCTTGTTAGCAATTAAGAAGGATGTGGCATTCCACATTCTTCCCACTGCTGTGCTAATGAGGAAATTGCGCTGCCAGAGATCAGGGACTGAACTTACAGCATGTGGGAACATCATGAATAGAATCCCAGAATCATCTTCCTCAGTCTTAAGTGTACTCACACAGGCTATTGCATTCTAAATTTTAATTTCTAGAATTTAGTGTCCCGAGTATAGCATCTTGAATGTCAAGATTCCGATATCCTGAACTTTATTTTTGGTATCTCAATTACCTTAATGTTGGGATTCAAGCATTTTATACGTTTACTTTCTAGAATGCAGTGTCGTTAACATTCCGATTACTGCAACGTGAACGTTTATTATCTAGAATTCAATGTGCTGAACGCTGAAACTGTGCCGTCCTGAAAATTAATGCTATGAATCTTGACATTTCAAAATTAGCAACGTTTGTATATCTGTCCACCGCTGTGGTCTCGAGATAGCGTGCTGCCTTGTCACGCAACGGGCCCGGGTTCGATTCCCGGTCGGGACAGGTTCCTGGGTGAGGGTTTTTTTGGGGTTTTTCCTCACCTGTAAGACAAATTTCAGGAAGCTTAGGGCCCAACGGTCCCCGAAAATCATCCGGCCATCATGATCATCCTTATTATTATCCATTATCATCACCATCCTTCACCCGTGTGAAAAGCAACGGGAAGATACCACACCTATAATTCCCTAGTAAAGCTGCAAAGCATAGTATGAAAATGCTATGATTGCAGTAAAAAACCTGCCCTTAATTACTGTGGATGGATGGATGTATAATATCTAGAATACAATGCCTTGAACATCGAAATTTCGACATTTTAGAATCCATTGTTTTCAATATCGAGATTTCGATATCCTGAACGTTCGTTTTGTTGAATTTAGTGTCTTTAACGATAAATTTCAGTATCCTAAAAAAAAAAACTTTTATTGAATTCTGTCAGGGATCCTATTGTCCTAAAATTCATTTTTCAAATCTACTATCCTAATTAATGAGATTTCGGCATTTTGATCGTTTTCCTATGGTGCGAAAGGCCTAAAAGACACTTGGCCTATTACCATGCTGCTGGCCTCACATCGACATGAGTTAATTACAGAGATGGAGGAATATCTAACTATTATAGGAGTGTCATGCCGACGGCATTCGGGTTCCCCAGCCGCTATAATTATTTTTTTAAATCTGAAGCCGCTGCATATAGTAGCTACCCAAATTCTCCACGATGCTAGGGAACACTGGTCACATATTAACCGAAATTCCATTTAAAAATGGTTCCCCCATGGGGACCGGAACCAACGCAAGTCCTGTAGCTCTGCACCAAGGAATCATGTCTTAAACTGTTAGGCTACGGTATTATTTTCTAGTTTGTCCTGAACATTGAGAATCCGATATCCTGAACATGTATTTCCATTCAAGTAGTGTTCTGAATGTTCATCGAAATATTATCATTCACTGTGAGCGAAAGCAGTAGGAATGATTAACTCACGAACGACAGTGCTTTTTAATTGAATAAACCTCTGACACGTCAGCTCTGGAAACTGAAAGCCGATTGGAATAATTGTTATCAATGGCTGGGAGATTGTAGTACAAGGAGAGATCTTAACCATGATGCAATTATGCAATCCTAGTTTGTTTTCTTAACTGTATTTCCGTACTAATAAATTCAAAGAACTATTTCGTTGTCCTCATGCCACTGAATGGATCCCAAATTTTTAAAGTATTATTTCTATAATATATGCAGAAATCGAATTGATGAGCTGTTAGTTTATGCTCACTATTTAACTCATGCCCCAAATGGGATTCAATGACCAATCACATTTCATTGATTTTTGAACTGCAACCAATCACAGTCGATTTTTACCTCAAATTTACCAACTATACGTTTATCATATTAAAGAATGCCCCTCCTTTTTAATATTCTGAATAGGTCATGGCATTATTTTGCAGTGACTGGCTCCCCAAGTAATACGGCTACAAGATTGTATATATAGTGCATGAATGTCAGCTGATGGTGCTTGCGGGAGATAACATTAAAACATTTGTAGCAATTGATTATACCACAAGAAAAACAAACCACTCTTTCCACTTTCTTAAACGAATTATTTCCCAGGAAATAACGTTGCAGAAAAATATAATTGACATATTCACATCATAAGACATCAGAAATCAATTAATGCCTATAATGTTGGTTATAAATTTCTCCACTAGGGTGCATTCTTACAATATTGCGATCCTTTGGCTATAAATAATATGATCTGGTTGCAGTGATGAACAAGCCTAACAATCGTTTCTCATTTGTTTTCAAACATCGCCGTTAACATTAAATAAATATTTTAAAATAATTATATTTAAATAATGATTTGTGAGTAAACAGCTTAATTTTATTCGTTAAATAGTTCTAACAAATGCCACTCTTGATTTCCAAATTCTCTATTTGGAAATCACTTGTGGCATTACTTATGATGATGTAGTATTGTTAGACGAAAGCGAGGAGATACTAAGGGCCAACACGCACACTCTATTCAGGAACAATGATAGATTGGAGCTGGAAATAAACATCAGTGAAACTAAATTTATGGTTACAAATAGACATACATTATATAATGGAAATATACAGTTAATGAGAAATGAGGGACATTTTGAAGAAGTGGCTGAATTCAAATGCTTAGGTACTAGAATGAGGTGCACTAAGAAATTAAACATGAGTTCAGTATTATGGAAATGCATGCTATTTTGCATTGCAGGTATTTTTGTCGTCCCAAATTCTCTCAAAACACTAAACCAGAAATGTGAAAATGCTGTTCTTTCAGTTATATCATAGGCCTATGTATGCGAAATATGGGGTCTTTTTCTCAAAGATTACGAGTATTTGAGAATAAAGTTCTTACGAACATGTTTGGACCAAAGAGAGATCAACAGATAGGTGGATGAAGAAGACTACATAACAGTTAGCTACATGATCATTATGGGAAACCCCATGTAATTATCGTAAACTGCGATGGACAAGGTAAGTTGCACGAATGGAGAATGCAAAAGGGGCATGGAAACTTGTAGTAAAACCAGAAGGAAAGCCCGCAGTAGGTATGTAGACCAAGAATGAGGTGGGAGAATAACATTAACCATGATTTGAGGAAGTAGATTATATAGGGACGATTGGAAAATATTAGCTCAGGATAGGGATGTATGGGGAGCTTATGTCCGCGCGACCATGAACCTACGGGTTTGATACCGCCAGTGAGTTAGTTATGCGGACATTTTTAGATAGTTATTCGGAATCGAGGGAGGATGCCGGGTTCAGCGCTGAAGACATCGCAGGACAGAAACACAGACCCATGGTGGAAATGTGAAATAAGCTACTCAGCCAGGAATCGAACTTGGGCTGCCGCACCTGCTGGAATGTAGGGAATCTACCGATCAATCCACGATAACGGACCAACATTAATTCCTAACGTGTTACATATGATCGTTTTTAGAAATACGGTACATGTTCCTATAATACTTTTGATGAATATCTAGGAAGAAGTAAGGTCCATTTAAATAGTTGTGGTGATCGGAATAGAGTTGACAAGTTCTTGGTACCATAGAGATTGTTAGCGGCATATGAATTCCAGGCCCGGCACTTACTTTCATGTAAATATGAGGACCGTTATTAATAATGGAAATGTAATTCACGGAGAAAGAATGCATTCTGCTCTTGGCAGCACGGCAAGGTTGCGTTGTCGCATTCCATTAAGATACATTAACCTTGTAGTTGTCTCTTTAACTCCAATAGAAAACAAGAAAAACATCGTCTGGGCTCTGCGCTACTACCATTCTCACAAACATCATCTTGAACGATTTCTTTACTACATCGTTCTCATTTTCTATATCTTCTTTCTTCTCCTCTTCTCTTTATTCTTTCTGTAGTAATTCGTCTTAATATTCATAATATCTTCTTATTCTTTCTTGTCTTTTTTTCTATTCTCTTTTTTTCCATTTTTCCTCTTCTTCCTTCTCTTCACATTTTTATTTTTATTTCGCCTCTTCTTCCTCTCCATTCTTTATTTCACATATCTACTCCTCTTTCTTCTTTTTCTCTTCTTCCTATTCCTGTTTTTATCCTTCATTTCCTCTTATCTATTTTCCAATTTTTCTCTACTTCCTCATCTTCATCATGTTCATTCCTTTCATAATCTTCTTTCTGGAGTTCTCTTTTCATCATCTTTATATATTTCTTCTTTTTCACTTCACGGGCTAGGCAAATTACCTGATCCGTCTCACAGTTGTTCTGTCCATATTTTTCCTGGTATTTCTACATTCCTTGAACTTCTTGGCTTGTAGTTAAATTCTGCTTGTGGTAATCTTGTTGCATTCATTCTTTCTACACGTCTAAACCATTTATATCTATATTCTTTGATTTTATCATTCAGTGGATATGTATATCAATCATTCTTTATCCGATCCAATCTTGTTCTTCTAAGGAAGTTCATTTCTACACTTTGTATTCTACTTTTGTTTTTCACATTTTTTGGTCATTACTCAAGTTTCACTCCCATAAAGTAATGCAGGAACTGCCATGTTTTATAAAACTTCAATCAAGTATCTCTTCTTATTTTGCTCTTTAATGTTTTATTTGAAATTTTGACAGTATCACATTTATGACTCTTTCAGTTTTTGTGTTTTTGTAAAATTACAACCAAAATAATTAAAATGTGTTACTTGTTCCAAAATAATTAAAATGTGTTACCCATATACTGTAGATTTAGAGAATATTTTAACACTCGTCACGTTAGTACCGTAATAGCTTCATGTCCGCTTTTGAATTCGAGTTGTAAATTTACGAACGTAAAAGAATAAGAAGCATTATCAGGGAGGTGAATAAAAGATTATCAGTTTTGAAATGGGATCCTAATTATTTCATCATCATCATCATCATGAACAAATTCGTTTTAGGCCATGTGGCCTGTACGGTAAACCTAGCGAAGATGGTCTTGATTTTCCACCGATGTTTTGGTCTTCCTTGGTCCCTAAGTCCAGTTGGGGTATATTGGAATGCCAATTTTGGAAGTCTATTTCTTGCCATTCTTCTCAGATGATTTTTCCATTCTTGTTGGTATCTTTGGATATCTTCATTTAAACTTGCTACTCCAAGTTTTCCTCTGATAGTAGTGTTCCTTTGGTGATCCAGTCTATTAACTCCTAACAATGATCGTAAGAAGCGCATTTGGCTTACTTGAAGTTTATGAGAGTTTCTTTTATTTAAAATCCAAATTTCACTTCCGTATTTTAGAGCAGCTTTTGAGGTGACGTTATGTAATCTTAGTTTTGTCTCTGTCCTCATCTGTTTACCAAAATGTCTTCGTATTACCCCATTCATTTTATTATATTTTTGTAATTTTGAATCAATGTCACTCTTATACTCTGCAAATACACTTCCTAAGTAAGAGAAATCTGACACTTGTTCTATAATTTTCCTAATTATTTAATATATTATATAACGTTAAACAAAATAATAATCATGAAGGCACTTAATAAATAATAATAATAATAATAATAATAATAATAATAATAATGTTTTATTTATTCTGGCAGAGTTAAGGCCATAAGGCCTTCTCTTCCACTCAACCAGCACAAATGCAAATAAATATTTGACAAATATAGATATACCGATTGAGGGTCTTTCCACTTTTCAGCGGTTGTCCTTTTACCAGCCGGTTGCTGGCCCTTCACATCCACATGTGTCAATCACAGAAGTAGATGATCAACAGCCAGTGTAGGGGTGACATGTGGTTAGCATGTCGAGTCCCCCAGCCGTTATAGCTGGTTCCTCAACCTGGAGCCGCTACTTATTGTAGCTACCCAGTTGCCTCACGATGCTGGGTGGGTACCGGTCCCATACAGGCCGAAATACCATGAGAAAATGTCTTCCTCCATGGAGACTCGAACCAGCGCAAGTCCCGTAGCTCTGCGCCAAGGCTTCCTACCTTAACCGCTCGGCTACGGCGCGGGACCAAATATAGATATACACTATACTAATTATAAACAGTTAAAGATACATTAAATGTAGCAATGTAAATTTCATGTACAAACAACATTTTATATGATAATAACAATAATAATATGATGATAATAATAATAAAATAATGATAATAATAATATAATGATGATAATAATAATAATTATTATAATAATGATAGTATGAATATGATAAATTATACGAGAAACACCAATTAATATATATATATATATATATATATATATATTCTTCTTCCTTCCAAGTATTAGGCCAAGGCCTGTTACGATCCTATAGAAAATTTTCCCTCCAGCGTTTCATAGGACGGCCCAGTGATCTTCGTCCTCTTGGTATATAATTATAAACAACTTTGGGGATCCGATTTGAACTTCATAATAGAGAATACTTATTAATGATTTTAGAACGTGTAAAAAATTTAGCTTCCAAATAATGTTTTTGAACTTACAGTCACAAATGATTGATTTGTTTCGTGTATTGAATCACAATTCATTGTTTAACGTTCAAGTTAAAAGATGCATTCAAAATGTTTCCATCACTAATTTGTACTTCACTCAAAAGTTGTCTTCTGCTATCTACAATATGTATGAACTAATTTTATGAATATTATTTTTTTTCGTTATATATAGCCAACGATCACCATCACCAATAGGCCTATATGTATCATCACTAACATTTTAGGACTATTCTCGGTCCATCTGTTCCTACATACGGTAGCTACGTATATACAAAGTTAACTTCTACTAGCTACAATATGTATGGACTGATTTTATGAATATTTTTCGTTGTATACAGGGCGTTCGAATATTCACATTACAAACTTCTAGGGCTTGTTTTCGTGCTGAAGATGTCAAGGGAAAAGTAAAGAATCTTAACTTTGCCTCGCTGTAAGAATAATTGTTTATACTCTAACCAACCAGTCTTCCTCAATTGATACTAGTAAAATTCATATCAAATTCCGTTGAGGTGAAGTCATATGATGAAAGTTAAAAATTAAATTGTACCTGTTGGTAGGTGCCATCGTCCTCAACTTTGTTAATGTATTGTATATAAAATTAACTGGAGCGCTTTCGGAAGTTACCTTCCATCTTCTGCAGGTTGAGTTTCCGTTACTTGTTGTTTGCTGCTACAAACAGTTGGACTATACATCACCGTACACAACAACAAGTAACGGAAACTCAACCTGTAGAAGATGGAAGGTAACTTCCGAAAGCGCTCCAGTTAATTTTATATACAATACATTAACAAAGTTGAGGACGACGGCACCTACCAACAGGTACAATTTAATTTTTAACTTTCATCATACTTCCTCAATTTCCCTTATACTTAATTATACTTACAATTATCCACTACAACAGCGGTCCCATGTGGCGATCACCAAGCCATTTGCAAATAATTTTCTGGTACACTCGCTCTATCTTCTTCTTATAATATGTTATGTTCTCGAATGTTAGAACTTATCAAAGAAAGGTAATAGTATATTGATATATTATATGGCATATACGGTTCGAACCTGCCAATCTTGGAAAGAACCTCATGTGGTCGCCCAAGGTCTAAAATTTAGGGTAAGTTTAGGTTTAAGGACTCTACTGGTGCTAAGTTGTAATGTATCCCTATTATATTATCGGGAAAAAGTAAATCTGCCTTCCAGGCGCCTCAATCTCAGAAGTAGACTACAATTCCACCAATAACAGGAGAGAATTACAGAAATTTCGTAAAACAATGGTGGGGCATTGGACAAAGAAAAGAAAAAAAAAATCTGAAGAAAACAATTCTCACCATTTGTATCGTATTTATGATCTAACAAACTCACTGGCGCTATCGAACCCGTAGGTCTATGGCCGCACGGACATAAGCCCCATACATCTCTATTCTGAACTAATGTTTTCGAATCATCCCCCGTATAATATAGGCCCTACTTCTCTGAAATCATGGTTAATGTTTTGGCCCACATACTGGGTACTTTCCTTCTGGTATTCTTACAAATAGTTTCCGTGCCCCTCTTTTCATTCTCCATTCGTACCATATGTCCTGCCCATCGCAATCTATGCGACTTAACTGTTCTTATTATATTTGGTTTTCCATAAATATCATGTAGCCCACCGTTAAGAAGTCTTCTCCGTTCGCCTGTCTATTCATCTCTCACTGGTCCAAAAATAAGAAATTTATTCTCAGATACTCCTCTCTTAAAGTAAGAGTCCATGTTTCGCATCAACATAATACAATTGGGAGAATAACGTTTTCAGTTTAACTTTTTTTTAAAAGAGAAGTTGAGATGACAGAGTCCCTGTAATCCATATTAGCTTGTATTTCTAGAACATTGAGCTTACGTTAATTTATTTGTGCGACCTCATTCATGTTTGTATTTATTGTTCCAAGGTATTTGAATTCATACACTTATTAAACATTTCCCTCATTTGTCATTAACTGTCCATTTACATCATATAATGTATTTCTATGCGTAACCGTATATTTAGTTTTAATGACGTTTACTTCTTGCCCCAATTTCGTAGTGCTATTCAATTGAATATACTTATTGCCTTAGTATCTCCTCGCTACCGCTTAATACAACTACATCATCAGCATAAATAAGCAGCTTGTTAATACAATTGAGTTATAGGCCTTCTTCATGCTATAAAGATTTGATGGCATGTTGTAGTACAAAATTGAATAGTAGAGGAGATAGTGCATCTCCTTCGTTTAACCCATTTTGAATTTCAGAAGTATGCTTATCATCAGTTACATTAATACTTACTCTTACTCACTGGCACTATCGAACCCATAGGTTCATGGCCGCGCGGACATAAGCTATCCATACATCCCTATCCTGTGCTAATGCTTTCCAATCATTCCCTGTATAATCTACTTCCCTCAAATCATAGTTAATGTTATTCTCCCACCTCATTCTTGGTCTACCAACTGGGCGTTTTCCCTCTGGCTTTCCAACAAGAAGCCTCCATGCAAGTCTCTCATAACCCATACGTGCAACATGTCCTGCCCATCGCAGTCTACGAGACTTAACTGTTCTCATTATATCTGGCTTCCTATAAAGACCATGTAGTTCATTGTTATGTAGTCTTCTCCATTCACCTGTCAGTTCATCTCTCTTTGGTCCAAAAATTTTCCTAAGAACTTTATTCTCAAAAACTCTTCATCTCATTTCCTCCCTTAAAGTAAGAGTCCATGTTTCGCACCCATATAATATAACTGGTAGAATAATAGTTTTATACATTTTCAGTTTAACGTTTTTTGAAAGGAGTTTGGACATCAAGAGTCTCCGCAATGCATAATAGCACGCATTTCCAGAATTGAGCCTATGTTTAATTTCTTTGTACATCTCATTCCTATTTGTGATTATTGTTCCTAGGTATTTGAATTCAGCCACTTCCTCAAAATTTCCCTCATTTGTCATTAGCTGTCCATTTCCATTATATAATGTATTTCTACGTGTGACCATATATTTAGTTTTATTGATATTTACTTCCAGTCCTAATTCCTTAGTGTTATCAGTTACATTAATAAGAATATGAATTTATACAGGTAGAGAAATCCAGTTTTTAAGAACTGAACCAGATCATATCAGTTCTAAGCTAGCTTCAGTGAGAACTCAAAGTAATATAGGCTAAGTCTACAGCCCAGAGATGTGTAGGCCTACCCCGAAATTAACAGATCTGATACAGCAACCACCAATAGAAAAATCGTAATACACCGTGTCCATAAATATAGTATCATACTTTAAAACTACTACTGCGTCGCTTTGGATTATCGTATCTACATGAAATTGGTGACAATCAAAAGAGAAACTCAAAACGTTTTTGCTGTACCTCATAGACATTGAATGTGGCCCCCACGGTGACGCTGCAGACATCGCTGTCTGCTAAATATCCAACAATGAACCCATATCGACTACAAAAACCATGATTAAATTTAGTTTCGTTTCTGTATTGTACGTTTATCTATTATTTTATTCAGAATAAAACTATCTGGTTAATTGTAATATTATAATCAAGTGGTGATTTTATTAAATGGATTCGGTTTCCATTGTTGACATTGTTAACATGCACAGAACGTTTTGAGTTTCTCTTTTGATTGTCGCCAATTTCATTTAGATACGATTATCCAAAGCGACGTAATAGTAGTTTAAAGTATGATACAATATTTGTGGGCACGTTGTATTACTATTATATTTATAAGTATATAATTTTAAAAAAATACTATATCTCAGGGTTGTACTCTTTAAAGTAAAATTTCTTGGTTAGGTGTATATGAAGCAAGTTTTTGGTAATAGGCTATGTATTTTTCTATTATTTTTGTGTACAATCACTTTAAAGTCTTTGTCATACCGCGTCTACAATCTTTGATTAGGCTTAGACCTACAGTATATCTAACAGGTTGTACGTTTATCTATTATTTTATTCAGAATAAAACTATCTGGTTAATTGTAATAATATAATCAAGTGGTGATTTTATTAAATGGATTCGGTTAATGCAATTCCAACACAATATTTGCCTAGACGACTGAGAAAAAGTAAGAAGAAAACCCAGTGGATTTGTCGACTCCGAGATGTGAACTGGGAACCCGAAGCATGAGTCTCAAACTAAATTGTCTGAGCCAACGCTCGAAAAATAATGATAACTACATAATTATTTTATTTGGCATTCCTTGACAGGAAAAAGAAGTAGTAAGAAAAAATAATGCATTTTAGACGTAACTCCGTGTAAAATAATAATGCATTTTAGACGTAACCCCTTGTAAAATAACGTACGTTATCGTCTCATATTTTAAGATTGGAAGGAATGTCAAGTAGGCCTAATTAGAAACATGGAGGTGCGTCCGAATTTAATGGAAGTATAGACAATGTTTTTGCAATAGATAGTTGATACTAGTAGTCAATGAAAGAGCTGAAGGTGGCCATCTTCTTAGTTTCTCTCTCTCTCTCTTCTCCCCACCAGTTTGATTCTTCATTTTCTTCTCTTATGATTTATCTCTTTTCGTCCTTGCCTTCCTCCCTATATCCCTCCTACTTTTTCTTTCCTTCTCTCTCTCTTTCTCTCTCTAATTTTTCTCTTTCCTTTATGAGAAAGTAGCAAACGCATTCCAATGCCCCATCATCAGCAATTGGCTGGTTTGCCACTGGACAATGACCTTAGCGGCAAACTTCACACGGTTACTATTAAGGTTCAAAGTCGCATCCTCCGTTAGCTAGCCGGCTGGCTTTTCTGTACCGAGAGTTTAGCCCTTACCTGTTGCGACTGGATTCCTTTCTGGGATCGTGCCGGTATGCGTTCTTCATAGTTAGCACCTCCGTCAACACAGCAACACCGGCTTATGTCGATTCTCCTAAATATAATCGGAATCTAGAAGGTTATAAACTTTTTAAATAAATAAATGTGAAGTGGACCAAGCTAACTGGCTCAGATGGTAGTGTTTGAGATTCGTATTCGGGATTGCCCCGGTCCAAATCCCTGGACTGGGACACCAGAATAATGAAAAATTAATCACCCGATTAATGAAAGAGGGATATTTTATAGCACACTTGTTTATATATTTTTATTTATATACGCTTTAACATCTATGGTCATCACGCCTAGGCTCTTTAGGCTTTGTGTTCGTATTTTAAAAGTTTATTTTAATTTTGTATCTCGTGTACCAGGGTTAATTAATTTTTTTTGTGTTATGAGTTTTTCTAAAAACATTAACTGATTTTAATTTTGACTATAAGTTATGCTATGAAATAGTGATTAATTAGGGAGCAGATTTTTATGGCAAAGTTAAAAAAACTCCATGGCGCGGCAGGCCTAGAAGGCCCTTGGCCTATCATCTTACTGCAGACCTCACATCCTCATGTGATCATCACAGAGCTAGACCATCATCCCAGCCAGTGTAGGGGTGACATGTGTTCAGTATGTCGGGTCACTCAGCCGTTATAGGTGGTTTTCTCAACCTGGAGCCGCTACTTATTGTAGCCAGCCAAATACCTCGCAATGCCGGGTGGACACAGGTCCCATACTGGCCGAAATTCCATGAGAAAATTTCTTCCCCCATGGAGCAGCGCAAGTCCCATAGCTCTGCGCCAAGGCATCCTACCTTAACCACCCGTCTACGGCGCGGGACATAAAGTAAAAATTGTAATATTGTATAATCAATAGTAACAGCCTAATAATATTTATACACTTATTTTTATAATTTTCGAATACAACTTGTTTACAGCTTCATAAATATAGCTTTATAGTTGTTTATTGTTTTTTATGGAATCTAGCAATATTACTTTTATATTATTTATGTTACCCTTGCAATAAGAAAGAAATAGCATTCCATTTCCATAAACATTTTCCAATAGGCCTTAGGCCTACATGTTTCAATATTGGCTTTTATTTAATAAAACCCGCTACCTATGATTATATTGAAATGGGTAATGATAATGAAATTCCAACCAAGTATTTGTCTTAACGATCGAAACAAAAAAAACTCAGTTAAGTTTGTCGGCACTGGGATTTGAACTCGAGACTTCAGAAATAGGAAATTTCTTCTCGTCTATTCAAGTGGTGTTTTCAAATTTCGAATAAACGTATCCATCCATAGTAATTCTGCCCGAAGGCAGGTCCTTCACTGCAATCATAGCATTTCATGCTATGCTTGCAGCTTTACTAGGGAATTGTAGGTGTGGTAGCTTCCCGTTGCTTTCCTCACCGGTGAAGGATGATGATGATGATGATAATAAGGATCATGATGGCCATATGATTTCGGGGACCGGAATAAACGTATAACGAATTAAATACTAATGATATAAGTAAAGATAAAAGTTGTTCATTAATAAAATAAGTTTAGTTTAAATAAAATTGTATGCTTTTTGGGTATCAAAGGCCCATCAAATTTTGATCAGAAGCTCTAGTTTAGTCTTCTGGTTCACTTAAGGGGCCAGAAAATCTTCGGACACTGGATCCACAAATTGAAGTCCTTTCCGATTACTTATCCATGCATTTTTCCATCCTAAAACATATCTATGCTCTAAATTAGAGAAGTCAGAAACAGTAGGCCTATTATCTGAGAAAAAATTAACTTATCGAAACAATTATACAATTTGTGAAAAAAAAAAAAAAAAAAGCAATTACAATGGTTTGGACACGTGAAGATAGATTGCAAGTTACGAGTTTGGAGTGGATTCCAAATCGGAGGAAAAGAAGAGGGAGACCTAAGAAGATATGGATATGATGAAGGACAGGGGAGTATGGTGACTGGAAGGAGAGCTAAATGGAGGAAGAGAATCAAACTTAATATTGGGCACAGGAGAATGTTATTCTTCTTCTCTGCAAGGGCTAGGCAAATTGCCTGTTCCGTCTTATAGTTGTTCTGTCCATCTTTTGACTGGCCTTCCTATATCCCTTGAACCTTTTAGCTTGTAGTTAAATGCTGCTTTTGGCAATCTTGTTACATTCATTCTTTCTACATGTTTAAACCATTTATCTGTATATTCCTTGATTTTATCTTTCAGTGGATATATATTTAAATCGAGGAGGATGTTGTATATATTTAAAACCTGTTTAATAACAATAATAATAATAATAATAATCTCCTGAGAGCTATGCCGGCGGTAGCATTGCTGCCGATAGGGTTACCCATGCCGGACTGATCGAAGGTGATAAGCCAGACGAAAAAATGCCTTGGTCGAAAGAGTGACGATCTTTTACCGTAAAAATACAACCGTCAAGAAATGCGGACATGGATCCCACTGGGATAAAATTTTCCGGAAGTCAAATAGTGCCCCATTCGGTTCTCCGGGCGGGCCTTCAGGGAACCCATGCCAAAGGCTCAAACACAGTCCAGGTATATTAAGAACAGTTAATTCTCGTAGACTGCGATGGGCAGGACATGTGGCACGTATGGGGAATGAAAGACGTGCATGGAAGCTTCTTGAAGGAAATCCAGAGAGAAAACGCCCAGTTGGTAGACCAAGAATGAGGTGGGATAGTAACATTAACTATGATTTGAAGGAAGTAGATTATACAGGGAATGATTGGAAAGCATTCGCTCAGAATAGGGATGTATGGAGCTTATGTCCGCGCGGACATAAACCTACGGGTTTGATAGGGCCAGTCAGTAGGTAATAATAATAATAATAACACAGAAATGAGACAACTAAAAATAGAGGAATTAAACTCAACAATAGAGAAATAGAACAAACTGGAAAGAACGCTTGGCATGGATGACTGAGAATATAATACCAAAATCAGCATACAACTATTCACCAGGAAGAAGAAGCTTGGGAAGACCAAGGAAAAGATGGAAAGAGCAGCAATTTGGAGCCGGAAAAAGGCTAGTAAATAAGCCTAAACCGTGAAAAAAAATAATAGTAATAAATATCCATCGATGATTTGAACTCATTACCCGCTGACTTGCGTTGACCACTTGGTTATGTGCATTATATATTGGAGCGTTAATATGGTTGGTTGGTTGTCTCTTTAAAGTTTAAAGCGTTAGATGGGAAATCTGAAGGTTGAGAGAGTTACATTCTGTAGGAGTGTTTGAAGGTTCAAGGACAGAAATACTACCAGAAGTATCTGGAAGAAATTCCTGACTTGTCGAAGTGATTTTGTAATAGTTGGTTGATTCTAAAGGAGATGCTTCCCTCTCCAAGTTCAAGGACAGCTGTAATTACATTGACACGAAAGACGTTCTTTCACCAAAATGTAAATATGGTGCTGTATTTACTTTGTAAAACATCTCGCCTTTTTGTATTCAGACTTTGTAGCAGCATATTACATTTACTTTCTCAGTTTTTACTCCGTACTTCACTCACCGAGCTAGTCTCCCCCCTCGAACTTCAGTTATTCAGAATCTTCTATTGAGGTTCAATAAGTTTGACAAGATGTTTTCTTCTTCTTCTTCTTCCTTTCCAGGATTGAGTCAATGCAACCTGTTCCGGTCTCAAGTCCATCGTTTCCTTGGCCGTCCCAAAGATCTTTTCCCATGTGGTTTGTAGGTGTTGATCGTTTTGGGCAATCTTGTATTGTCCATTCTGTCTAAGGGACATTCCATACGAAATCGGCAAAAAAATTGTGAAGATTGAACTAACATCTTTAAAAGTTTACAATTTTTTTACAGTGAAACTTTATGATATACTGAATATCTGAACCGATTTTCAGGTCTTCGTTTGATGTAATTAAAGAGTAATAGAGCTGTCAAATTATCGTATTGTTTTAAAAAGTCTATTTTATAAAATAAATTTCTCGAAGTATAACTACTCCCTCAACTTGAGAAGATAGTCACATTATAGATGATTTTATGCTCTATCGCTTGAAAATTAGCATGCTAATATTTACGTTTTTCTGAAGGGCGTAAATGCAATTAATATGCAATTGACCTTTCCCACCAAAAATTTTATAAAATCAAAAAATACCAGATTATTATCTGATGACCAGTTAATTGTTTGTAATTAGTATTAAAGTGGAGGGATGAAAGGAAACTACCAAAAATAATTATTTTCCCTAAAATCTCCTATGTGTAGACTGCCCGCAATACCTTTCACGTGAGTAAAGATCGCTCGCTCGTACAAACAATGACGGAGCTACTTGATAATAGTCCTTTGTGCACTTCCAAACATTTTTTATTGTTATTATCATCATTACATTATTTTTATTATCATTATTACTATTATTACATCATCATCGTGGACTAGTGGTTACTCTGCATGCCTCCGATTCCGAGGTTCGCGGGTTCAAACTCGTTAGGAATCGATGGAATTTTAAAGGCGTAACAATTCTGTATGTAGCTTTCCCTCAGAGGGAAGGAAATCCGTGAGTCTCGTGTCGTAGATTTACGAAGAAGAACCTCGCGCTTGAAATAAATTGCTACAAAATGACCTCACATGTTAGTGAGCGTCGTTAAATGTAACAATCTTTATTGATATCTCCAGTAGGTGGTTAATTTTGTGCTGTTTTTGGCTAATGTATAGTTTAATTTAAATTACTAAGCACGTACAAATTCAATCTTATATGCGTATTAAAAATTATTTTCAAGAGAGTAGTTTGTAATGTGTTGTAATATTCTGTACTTGTACACTACACTAACGTCTGATGTTGAATATTGCAAGGAATGTTAAGCTATCGATAATAATTTATAACAATTTTCATGCTATTACAAGTAATATTTAAGATATATAAATATATTTTATTGGCTTGACATCACTTACTGATCTTGCATCCCCTACTCATGACATATCAAAGATGATGTTAAAATGCACGATATAAGTTAAACTATTGTTAAAACATTTTCTTCTGAAACACTTGTACAAGCACCTCCTGATTCTTTTTTAACGCTTCCAGTCGCCAGAAACTTATCAAGCCATGCCTTAATGGCCTATCGCGGCCATGAGCCCAACCCAGAAATGGCGGGCGGTATGGGCTATAGCAGCGGTTCCCAACTTTTTCGACTCGCGAACTCTCTCCACAAAGATCTGAGTTGGGTGAACCACTGACTTTTAAATGTACATACAGTAGATATGCATAACACTTAATTCCAAGCAAAAGGTTTAATAACCTTAAATTAACTTAACCCTAAACGGTTAAAACCTAAAGTTACTCTAGTTACGGCTTAAAATTTACACAACGTGTAGGCCTAGTTGTAGCGAATTCAAATGCATTCCTAACGTTGTTACATAACTATAAATTAGGCATTCGATGTAAATATTAATTTATCGTGGAAATTATGTGATAAATTCCTGACGTTACTCATATACAACAAGGGACATTATAGGGTTAATTTAATTTTAAAATAATAATAATAAACAATAATAATAATAATAATAATAATAATAATAATTATTATTATTATTATTATTATTATTATTTTTACCACAATGCTGCAAAAATGAAGAAAACAATAATAGACCTAACCTCGAAACCCGCCATCACGGAAAAGTTTTGGCGAACCTCTTCAAATATTTGGCGATTCCCCTGGAGGTTCGCGAACCACAGGTTGGGAAACGATGGGTTATAGGAATAAAACCTGGTATGTCGTACCTGGAGGTCGACATACAACTTACGTAACACCAGAGAGCAGACTTTCATTCCATTAATTTCCATAATACTGGGATAGCGCAATGGATCTTTCAGATCATGGCGCTCGGGCAGTCTGCCCTCCCAGCTGAATAAATAAATAAATAAATAAATAAAAAATATAAATCAATCAACCTGACGTATCTTTCATATAATTCGATTTGTTAATTAATTATTTATTTTTACAACGGTTTCCAAATATAAAATTGTTTTATTTTACTTAAATATGTTGGTGTTGATAACAGCTGCCGCTTCATTTCGCAATGCCACGTTCCTTCACGCTGATTGTTATTATGATGATGACGTTGGCCTAGAAAACAAAGGAATGTGAAAGAGTGATGACGTCTGCTGACCTCTAGTGGACAGAAATAAATTCATGACGTAATGTCAAGTTTATTTCTACTTAAATAGCCTATTTTTTGTAAGTATTCTTGTTTTTCCACAAGTGTTGGGTTTTTATTCCCCTAAATTATGTGAAATAATGACAGTGGAATGCAATGTGACGAGGTCACAGAAGGCCTTGTAAGTTATGTGTGGAGGAAGATCAGCAAAAAAAAAATATATATCTCCACTCGACTTCAATAATAATTTTACCATCTGAAAAAAAAAATTCAAGTAACTGAATTTCTGAACAATACATCAATATTACTCGTATATTCTTTTTACTGTAACACTCGTATATTGCATGTGTCATCGTATCCATACGCAGTACTTTCATTGTATTTAAATTTACTGTTTATTTTGTTGATAACATAAATGAACAAGAATAAAAAAAAGAGCGACATATAAAGATATAATGAGAAATTGAAAAATTGATGAAAGAATTATAATCTATGAAATATTTACATTTTCATTAAGACATTCTCTTCCTCTCACTAGGTTTCATATAATGGTTGAAGTATAAAAATAATGAAATAATAGAACAGATAGCACACTTTAACCATCTTGGTTCAGATATAACATATAGCTACGATTGGGTTATACTCGTACATAATAAATTAAACCGATATCAAATGATGTGTGGCACCATAAGAAGAACCCTCCGAAAGACTCGAAGAGAAACTTAGCTCAGGTTTTATAAAATTATGGCTATTCCTGTTCTTTTATATGGATCTAAATCTTGGGTACTTACAAAAAAAGATGTCGCACATTCAAGCCACTGAAATGTATTTTTTAATATCCGTAAAAGGATGTACACGCATGGATAGATTACACAATGAATCAATAAGAAATGAACTGGAGCTATTTTCAATAGTCGATAGACTAGAAGAGCACAAATACCAATGGAAAGAACATTTAGACAGAATGGACAATACAAGATTACCCAAAAAGATCAACACCTACAAACCACGTGGGAAAAGATCTTTGCGATGGCCAAGGAAACGATGGACTTGAGTCCGGAACAGGCCGTATTGACCTAATCCTGGAAAGGAAGAAGAAGAAGTATAAAATAAAGTTAAATTGAATCGCTGAGTTGAAAAGAGAAGAAACTCCACTGCCGTCGAAGAGCTATAAAACACATATGCAAAACACAAATTATGAATTCTTGCTACATTTGCATTCCATATAAGAAGAGGATCAGTATTGTAATTGATCAAAAAATTATCAGAGCTAGCTATAAAAAATTATGTAGTTTTTAAAGGTTTTCTGAAAGGTAGGGGTATTTGGAGTTTCTTCCCTTTTCAACTTAGCGATTCGATTATAATATTAAATATTCTTCTTCTTCTTCTTCACTTCCTGGTTTAGGCATGAGTTGCCTCTTCCGTCTTCACTAATATATCTAAGACCATCTCTTCCCGAGGACGTCCGACATCTCTTCTTCCTCTTGGAAAATAATGGAAGATTTTATTCGGTAATCTACTTTCTTCCATTCTTTCTACATGTTCTTTCCACTGTATCTTGTTGTTAAATATCTTTTCTTTTATGGAGTAGATCTGCAGTTCTTCACGGATATCCTCGTTTCTTATCTGTTCCATTCTAGTGCAGCCTTTTACTCTTCTTAAAAATTTCATCTCGGCAGCTTGGATTTTACTAATTTTGATAGTCTTAAATATTAATTTAAAATAAATCAAAAGCTAAACCAGGTAATGCTGAACAACACACGACAGTATATAAAAATAACTTAAGTAAAGTACAAATTCAAATACGTTTAAAACGATATAAATTTGATAAAAATAATTGGATATAGGCCTACACTTTGAAATGAGGAAAATAGGGCGTGGTTTCTGCTGCGGATGGGAGTATTGCTGATCTGTAGTAAATGCTCTGGAAGTTTGGCTGATCACCCTTGTTCAATCAGGTTAGGCGAGAGGATCAATTTATAAAGTGATGAAGGATTACAATATAGTTTATAAATAAATTAATATTTCTTTTCCTGAATTAATATATTCCTTTATACGTACTTTTTTACGTGTCCAGGAACATTACCTGTCAACAAGGGTTTTTATTATTGGATCATTATAATATTTATTGATCACATAAGGTTAAGAAGGAACTTCCTGGATGGGTAATCAGCTCACTGCCTGGGCCACATCCATCAAATATTTCGGATAAAATTATTGCTTTCATAACCTGACGCGGAATGGGATGGAAACAACACTCTGTTTCCACCCACAAACAAATCATATCCGCTTTCTTCGACAACCGGCCGGGTGGGAGAAGACCAGCATTTTATTTACGCACTTTAACAGTACCTGATTGTAAGAAATATTAATTAAATATTATATTAAATGTATTTACCTGCGGGAAAGTAATTATCATTTATTTGTTTTACTTGTAAATATGAAAATAAAGTGGGGCTATTTCCTGTCATGACCACAAAGGTTACAACAGCTTTTCAAAAGCTAAGGGGGCACGTGGTTAAGGCACTGCGCTACAAGCCGTAAGGTCGAGCGTTCGAGTCCTTGTGGGGTCAGGATTTTTAAACTGACCCAAACCTCCCGGCAGCACTATGGCCCAAGGGTCGACTCGGCCTCTAACGGAAATAAGTACCAGACGCTTTTTCTGGGTGTAAAGACGACCGTCACGCAGAGCTGACAAGTGCTGATTGTACAGAAAAGTGGGAGTCTTAACCTCCTACTACCCCAAGGGCCTCCTGAGGCCTGTAGTGGGATACCTTTACCTTTACCACGTTTCTAAAGCATCTGCTTTTTGGCTGAGGAAGCGAACTAGCAGCGAAAATAATACAGTAGATGGTGACAAAATATCGTTCTTAAAACATGGTTCATAAAGAGCGATGTTCATCGATGTTACGAGTTTTAACATCGTTTATGAACGATACATCGATTTTTTTAAAACATCGATCTATGTTTGCATCCCTAATGGCACTACAGCCCAATAAGGACCTTCGCCTCCTCCAGACATCCCTCTCCATAGAAATCCTTTCCCAATGGTTTACTTGACATTTTTTAAGACCTTGGCGCACACAATCCCACCATCTATTCTTAGGTCTTCCTCTCAATCTGGTTCCTTGAGGTTGCGAACAGAAGATTTGTTTTACTTTTCTATTATTTGGCATTCTATTAATATATCCAATTCATCTCAAACAGCCAAGCCATATGTGTGAGACAATATCAAGATCTCCTAACAAGTGTATTAATTCTTTATTATATCTTGTTCTCCAGATGTTATCTACACAAACTGCTCCCAATATTCTTCTCAGTACTTTTTTTAAAGTATTTAAAGTACCCAAGTAACCGTAGCCGAGCGGTTAAGGTAGGAAGCCTTGGCGCAGAGCTACGGGACTTGCGCTGGTTCGAGTCTCCATGGGGGAAGAAATTTTCTCATGGTATTTCGGCCAATATGGGACCGGTGCCCACCCAAGCATCGTGAGGCAATTGGGTAGCTACAATAAGTAGCGGCTCCAGGTTGAGGAACCAGCTATAACGGCTGGGGGACTCGACATGCTAACCACATGTCACCCCTACACTGGCTGTTGATCATCTACCTCTGTGATTGACACATGTGGATGTGAAGGGCCAGCAGCCGGCTGGCAAAAGGGCAACCGCTGAAAAGTGGAAAGACCCTCAATCGGAATCGGATTTAAAGTACCCAAGTTTCAGAACTAAGTAGCAATTGGTTTAATTAATGCCAATCATAATTTTAAGCTGGTATATTACTTCGCGTCCACCGCTGTGGTCTCGAGGTAGCGTGCTGCCTTGTCACGCAGCGGGCAGTTTTTCTGGGTGAGGTTTTTATCGGGGTTTTTTTCTCATCTGTAAGACAAATGTCAGGAAAACTTTAAGGCCCAAACGGTTCCCGACATCATATGCCATTATCATCATCCTTCACCGGTGTGAGCAACGGGAAGCTACCCACACCTACAATTCCCTAGAAAAGCTGTAAAGCATAGCATGAAAATACTATGATTGCAGTGAAAGACCTGTCCTCGGACAGAATTACTATGGATGGATGGATATTACTTCGCATTAACAAAGAGATACATTGATGCTCTGATCTCTGTATATCCCTGACACGTGTTACTGAATCAGTAGAAATTAAAAAACAAGCCTCTCAATTCATTTGACATGAAGTTTTGTTGTAATATGAGGAAAAATGCTTTAGTATGTACTCACCGAGAAACTAGGAAAAATATTTCTTCTCTAAAATTGGTAGACCTGTATATGAGAATACCGAAAATATTTATTCACATAAACTTAATAGCACGACAGGCCTAGAAGGCCTATCATTCGACTGCTGGCCTCACATCTACACGTGTTAATCACAGAGGTAGACGATCATTCTGCCAGTGTAGGGATGGCATGTGGTCAATATAAATCTGGAGCTGCTACTTATTGTAGCTACGAAATTCGTCACGATGCTGAGTGGGCACCGTTCCGATACTGACCAAAATTCCATGACTATTTAACTCATGCCACAAATGCTAGTCAATGACCAATCACGTTTTAATGAATGTTGTTTTACAACCAATGACAGTCGTGTTTCACCTCGCTCTTTATCGATTTATCTTTATCAGCTCCTGTTTTTGTGATAAAGAAAGTTCCTCTTTTTAATGTTCTGAACAGGTCAAAGCATTATTTTTCTCCAACAAATAGATTGAATATAGCAATTAATGAGAAGATTCCTTGATTTTACTGAATTGTTTACTAAAAAAATTAATGAATAACCCGTAATGTTGATTATGATATATAGTTTGATGTGTTTTATTATTTCTCCACTTCGGTGCACTCTTACAATATTGCGATCTTATTTGGCAATAAATAATATGATCAAGCAGCAGTGAATGAACATAACCTCACATTTCTGATTTATTGTCAAACATCGCCGTTTACATTAAATATATAAATATTTTGAAATAACTATAGTTAAACAATGATTTGTGAGCAAACAACTTAATTTTATTCGTTAAATAGCCCTAACAAATGCCACTCTTAATTTCCAAATTCTCTAGATAAATTCAGTTCTCACTTCGTGAGTCGTGAATTTATCGATAATTTGGAAATCACTCGTGGCATTACTTATGATAAAGTTTCTTCCCCCGTGGAGACTAGTAGATCTGCGCCAAGGCTTCCTGTCTTAACTACTCGACTGCGTAGTGAGACATTTATTCACATACTTTTTTTTAAATATGTTAAGTTGAATATGCACTTTTGACGGATCTCGATGGAGATTTTAACTTTGTTTTAAGGATGTATTGTCTGTCCAACGGATCTGTGCCCCCGTAAGATATGGAAACTAAAGCCTACTTCTTTTTCTACCTCGGCAAATCATTTCCATCCCTGCATTCCTATCTCTCTCTCTCTCTCTCTCTCTCTCTCTCTCTCTCTCTCTCTCTCTCTCTTTTATACCTCTCTCATACACTTGCACTCCAGTGTTGTCAACTCAACTTCAACCATGCATTATTCAATATTCAACAACCATGGCGCTGGGGGAATTTTGACAACATCCCTACTCGATAAGTTACCATTGGCTACCTTTAGACGTGTCGGGAGGGGAGTGCGGTGAAAGGGTGTGAGTATAGACGTGTACTTTTCTAACAACGATGCCAGCGCTATAGGGACACAGATCCGTTGGTCCGAGTATACCTACTTTTAGACTTATTAAAAACATTGTCATACAAATGCGACCCAGAGTTGATCAATATTTCTGTTTAAGTTTAGAGGAGTATTGTTTCCACCAGGACACTTAAGATTACTGTGATCTGTCAGATATAATAGTGGTTTTAAGCCGCGGTGGACTAGTGGTTATGCTCCTTGCCTCTGGTCCCGAGGGTCGCGGGTTCAAACCCGGCCGGGGTCGATGGATTTTTTTAGGATGGAAAAATCCAAGGAGCAAGTCCTCCGGGAGGGACTTCAAGCCGTGGGTCCCGAGTTTGAAGATTTTCAGGCTCGTAAAAAATCCTTAAGCCTGAATGAAGAGGCCTCTAAGCAAAATTTACCAAATTTTCCCGTCCTAGTACTACCTTGGTTTCCTAGATGTCAGTATGAGGCGGAACGCTGACCACGGACCACTCAAATGGCATCTATAAGAAAACAAGTGTAACTAAATTAGTATGGGACAAATTCTTCCCTGTAAGGGGAGAACGCCTAAATCTCTGTTAAGGGAAACATGGGCTTACAAGATACAAGAAGAAGAAAAGACACTTGTGTTAGAGCCATCCATGATTGGAAATATATGTTGGTAAATGATTCCACAGTTGTACGGATTGTAATTGAAAACTGGGCAAGAGTAATGTAATATATATAAGTTTGAAAAAAGCGATGAATAAAATAAAGTGTGAATGATTAAAGTTATTATGAACGAGGTAATGAATGGCTTGATGTGTTAACATTTTTGTTGGGGAAATTGGGCAGAGTAATATCAATGAACTCGGCGAACGGAGCGAAAGTCTCAAGGAACGGAAAGCAGTGAAGTTGGTACGAAGACCGGCGGGCGGGCGGGTCCAGGAATGCGTCCCTGCCGCGGGCTGTCCTGTGCCGCCACCAGCCCCTTTCGTGCAACACAGCACTACGTTCATTTTAACACAATCTGTAAAACAAAATTATAAAAATTTTTAGAAATAAAATATAATTATGTATTATGTGTAATGTTCATTCAAGTAAACTATTTAGTTCAAGTTGTACGATGTAATATCCAACAGATTTAATTAAAATTAAAATATTGTCTTTTCTCATCTAATTCTTATATAGATAATAATAAATAATAATAATAAATAATAATAATTAAGAATAAATAATAATAATATAATAAAATAATTATAATAATAATAATAATAATAAATAATAATAAGAATAATTAATAATTAGTATTATTAGGTATTATTTATTTATTTAAACTGAACAGAGTTAAGGCCAGAAGATTTATCTCCCACTTAACCACTGAAAAATACTAAATACAGAAAAAAGTTACCTACTTAAGATCATAAGGTGAGTGGAGAACTACATGGTCTTTATAGGAAGCCAGATATAATAAGAACAGTTAAGTCTTGTAGACTGCGATGGGCAGGACATGTGGCACGAATAATGAATGAAAGACGTACATGGAAGCTTCTTGTAGGAATACCAGAGGGAAAAGTCCAGTTGGTAGACCAAGAATGAGGTGGGAGAATAACATTAACTATGATTTGAGGGAAGTAGATTATCCAGGGAAGATTGGAAATCATTGGTTCAGGATAGGGATGTAAGGAGAACTTATGTCCGCTCGGCAATGAACCTGAGGGTTCGATAATGCCAGTGAGTAAGTAAGTAAATAAGTAGGCCCTACTTAAGATCATAACATATACTTTTATAAGTACTTAATTAATCTCGTGGAAAGATAAATTTCTAAAGAAATAGATTTAAATTTCTTTTAAAGGAAAATAATGTCCGGCAGTCACTGATCTCTTGTAGTAAGAGATACGGCATTGGAAAAATAATGGGGGGGGGGTTGGTGTTCTAAATTGTGATTGGATGATAGAAGATGGAAGGAAGAGGAGATAACTAGCTGGGTTTAGAGGTTATAATACGAAAATGGGGGGGGGAATTGTTATATTTACCGTCCATTTATGTTGAGGATTAATTAAAGTTAGTGAAGGATTCTATTATACATATTTAATTAAAACCGTCTATTCTTATTTTATTTCATTCCATCCAATTAATTCTCCCCGAAGGCAGGTCTTTCACTGAACTCATAGCATTTTGATGCTATGCTTTGCAACTTTACTAGGGAATTATAGTTGTGGTAGCTTCCCGTTGCTTTCCACACCAGTGAGGGATGATAATGATGATGGCCGGATGATTTTCGGAGACCTTTGGCCCTAAAGCTTCCTGACATTTGTCTTACAGATGAGGAAAAACCCCGAAAAAACCTGACCGACCCGGAATCGAACCTGGGCCGGCTGCGTGACAAGGCAGCATGCTACCTCGATACCACAGCGGTGGACTTTATTTCGTTATAATATATAAAAAAAGAGACGGAATGTTTGAGAAATCCAAGTAAAACGTATTTATGTATTAAATCTAAACCAACATGCAGTATAGAATCAGTTGTATGAAAAACAGAAATATGTAAAATGTAAATCTGTATTAAATTTAGCGTCCATTTACGTGAACGATTAGCTTATGTTAGAAGAACGGTTTTATTACAACAGGTCTAATAAAAACAGTTTAATTATTATTTTGTACCATGTATGATATGAAAAGAGAATATGTGAGAAATTAATAATGCTTAATTATATGGATCCAATCTAAGCTGATATACAGTACAGAATCAGTTGTCCAATATGGCTGCAATTAGTTATAGAGAGATTAATATACTGTTTTAGACAGGTTAGTTATTTGTGTTAGCTTTTTAATCTTATACTAATCTTAAAACCTAATAACCCAAATGCAATTCAATTACTTTAAAATTTATTTAGTAACACAAATAAATGGCTATCATTTGGGAATTTATTCTCTAGTTTTCCGTAAATCTTACTTCATGTCGATTTGTTTGGTTATTTAGTGAACTATTTTTGTTGTAAAACATTTAATTAAATATTCATCTAATTTTTGTTTCATTGTGCACATTTTATTAACACAAATATTAGAAAATGTAAGTAATAAATAAAACGTAATTGCAATAAAATCTACAATAAATTCACGTGAACAATTAACTTGCGTTAGTAAACATGTTAATTATATATTTTTAACTTTCATTAGTTATCAAATCTACGATCATAACACTGAGCAACAAAAAAAAACTTTGTGTTTTGTCTCAGGAAGAAAAATATGTGATTCTGATAGTATATTTTTTTCTCCTGAATCCAAATATGATATCGGTTTTTTCCCTCACGCAAGGTTTCCGAGAGAATAGGCATCTATAATTTCAAACACTTTAATATTTTCTACATTCCTAACTACACAATATTCTAACATTCGGGCTTACCTAGAAAGTAAGAAATTACGATTTTCTGCTATATTTTGCCTGTGGAGCATCTCTCTTGATAGCCCAACAATAATCGGCCAGCATATTAGGATTCCATTTGCATTGATATCTCTTTTCTATAGCTGAAATCTCCTGATGAAAGTGTTCCCCATGCTCATTCCCACTGCGCCAAGATTTTCCGGGAAGAAATCTAGCTTTTTTAAACAATTATTATTTAAATCCATTAATTGAAATTGAAATAAAAAAAAACTGTGGGCGATGGAGAAATTCCGAATACATATTTGAAAACACGATAAAAAACTGCATTAAGTACAACTATTGGTACTCATGAGACAAAAATCATGTCGACCAGTGTAATCAGGTGGAATATTTGAGTGATGGTCAGTAAACTATGTGTAAGTCTAGCTATTTTTTCTATACTAGTTCACTTATTTATTTTTTATGTTATAATGAAGTGATTATGTCAAATCGGCTAGCAGTAATGAACATTTCAACTCTGTATTTGCATTGAATGAAGAAAGCCATAAGGAATATACAATCAATTTCTTCAACCCAAGAATTTCAAGATGAGGTTTCCCGAATAAAAGTATCAAACTGTACAATTTGGAACAAATTATTCGGTGATTGAACTTTATTATGAACGATTTCATAGAGAAAGTCTAGCGACGATTTTCAACATTTAACATTTTAAGAAATAACTAAAAAAGGTAAAGATTTTATTGTCACGGTTAGACATTAAGGCGTGTGTTTTATTTCTTGCATCCAAGTTAAATTTTCTCTGGAACCGCCTGGATTCGAATCTGGGACCCCAACCGGCACAGACACGCACACTAAGCCACGCACACTGAGCCACGCTTAAACCGGGACGGTCAGGTTTAATGTTAACACTGAATACAAATATTGCTACTCTTTAGGTTATACAAGATAATTCTAATAATTTTTTTATCGACTTCCTTTAAATTTATTACAAAGACTTTCGTAAGTCTAATGAAATATTTTAAGTAAGTGGTTGGTCTTGTTAAAAATGTTAAATACTTCTAAATTTAGTAGTTTTGAAATAATCAGTGGGAAATAGCTTACATTGAAATGTCGACTTTATGCCCAAAAAATGCTGCATAGCTACCCTGGCGGTTGAATCTCCCGTATACACCATGTTTATGCAGTTCAAAATAGACCCAACTTTCTTCTTCTTAGTTTAACCTCTTCTTCTCAAAGGTGTAGAGAATTGTATCAATTTTTTTGAGCCGTCATTTTTGCACTAACATCATTTTACTCTTATTATTTTTATTCAGAAATTGAAACTTTCCTGGAATAAGCAGCGAACACTGAATATTGACGGCTTCCTGGAATAAGCAGTGAACACAGAATATTGAAGACTTTTCTGGAATAAGTAGTGAACATTGAAGACTTTTTTGGAATAAGCGATGAACCTGAATATTGAATACTTTCCTGGAATAAGCAGTGATCACTGAATATTGAATACTTTCCTGAAATAAGCAGTGAACACTGAATATTGAAGACTTTCCTGGAATAAGCAGTGAACACTGAATATTGAAGACTTTCCTGGAATAAGCAGTGAACACTGAATATTGAAGACTTTCCTGGAATAAGCAGTGAACACTGAATATTGAAGACTTTTCTGGAATAAGCAGTGAACACTGAATATTGAAGACTTCCTGGAATAAGCAGTGGACACTGAATATTGAATACTTTCCTGGAATAAGCAGTGAACTCCGAATATTGAAGACTTTCCTGGAATAAGCAGTGAACACTGAATATTGAAGACTTTCCTGGAATAAGCGATGAACACTGAATATTGAAGACTTTTCTGGAATAAGCACTGAACACACTGAATATTGCATTCATTTTAACATCTTAAAATCAACTTTTGAAAATTGATTAATCGTTTCTTTTTCCGAGGAAGCTCTTAAATTATTTAAAAATCGTTTAATTTACTTTTCATCTTATGGAATTAAAACATAAAGTGGAAAAAGTTTAACAGTTTCTAATGGATAATCTGCATGTTTAAAAGTCGGGGTCTTCTGTTTCGTAGCCATGAATGCTGACCACCATACCAAACTTTTGGTCAGCTATTTTAAAATTTTCCCTAGATAAGTTGATGCTACCCCCTATCTCACACTCCGTTATTTTGTAGGCGTGCATCTTTAATAGACGTCATTCCTCTAACTACCTGAAACTCCTAACAAATATATACTTTTTAAATGAAATAATGGGAAAAGAGGGAAAATCATCTACTAGAGTATCATCTTAGCTGCACACTATTTTAGCATAAATATATTTTCGTAGCATATAATCATCTTTATTATAATGAATGGGTATTGAACATAATCGAAATTGTTATCATTACAAGATGTAGGGTAAGACAATCGTTACTATTTCTATAGGAATCTAAAACATACAATTTGTTTTTCGCTATAATGCGCCTAATTTCGATCATATAATTGGAAGGCGCCATGCATCAACCGGCTATGCACCATTATGTAAGTTTCGAGAAAAATACGTTTAAAGTTTGAACTCAATCTTCACTGCTAAGCTACAGTCCGTTTTGGATATTGGAAGTTATTTTCCTTGTTTGATAGTAATGTACAAAGAATCTAAGAGCGGGAATATTGGCGCTTAGCTGCATGATGCAACATTTGAATTATCATTTATGAAGATCTGGTTTCATAGCCGCTTGTTACAAAAATGTAATCTCTGTAAGGATTGATGGCGTTTACATTTTTCTATAATGGCTATATTTAAAGATTTGGCGCTAAAAGTATGCGTACACTTACCTCATGAGCAAAAGCAACAGATGGCATCAAAATCTATTCTTTAAATGGCGCATAGCCGGTTGATGCATAACATCGTCCAATTGAAGATCGCAAATATCGGTTATAGCCTATACGAATTTTAATACTAGTAACATCACAACAATCTTTAATACACTGAATGCAGTAGCGTCTCGTGACTTAAAAATTGTATCAAGCAGTAAAACAGGTTGCCGCGACACTATAGAAGTAGCCCCGACTGAAAATTAAAAGAAAAACTCCCCTTATCTATCTCATTTAGTTGTGATGGTGACACTGATAGGCATTATATTGCAGGAGGAGTAAAGTAATACCAAATATCAAATCAATCAGCATAGCCAGATGCCTGGTGATGAGGAAAAATTCCGTGAAACTCGTCCTTGAAAGGGTACGAAATATCAGGTGAGATGTAAAAGGTCATTCAATAATGATTGTTAAATAATACCTCATAGTGTTATTTCCTAAAAATATCAATTCAATAATTAACATTTAAATAGTGCACTATTACTGCATGCACCACGCATTAAATATGAAACAAGGATTGTTGTTACAAATTGCATTGGTAACATACAGAAATAACGAAAACCACAGCTTATTTCTTCTTCTTCTTCTTCTTCTTCCTTTCATGTGATAGACCTCGTGATCTATTACGGTCTCAATCCAACGTTTGAAGGGTCTGCCCATTGCCTGGTAATTTAAGATCTGACGTGGTATTCTTGTTCTGCTCATTCTTCTTACGTGAGATTTCCAGTTGTTTCTGTATTTTTGTACATATTCCATGACTGATTCTGTTTGAGAATCTCAGAATTCCTTTTGTAGTCTGTTCTTGAGTAGCCTGCAGTACGTCGCATAAATTATAGCTTATTTAATAACGTATATATCTAGGAACTTAAAGTATTAATTATGTCCCTGAACAGGGTTAAATTAAAGCCTTTCCAACAGTAATTTAGTCTTAAATTAATACCGTTCCAACAACAATTTAGTCTTTTAATCAAAGTAATTGGACCAATTAGTCATAAATGTGTTTCGAAAGAGATTCCGAATTTTATAGGTAGGGACATTCTCGTCTTCGCACCCTGATAAGTACTGATACAATATATTTTATGTAATATGGAAATAGAAACCTAATTAAAAATATTGAAGTATCTCTGGGTAAAAGTAAGAACTAATCTAATGTTCTAACCTTATATATAGTCCTATTTCATAACTACATTAAGTGAATTGTTTTAATTTCTATCAGTTCAAAGAAAGTCTGGAAACTTGTTGATTGCGATTTAGTACGCGATAAAACCGAAACACATTTATAGAATGTGACTCCAAGGAGCTGCACTAAATGAGTTGAGAATAAAAGAATTTAGAAGAAAAGTGGATTCAGATATCTTGAATAAAAACTCATTGCAGGAATTACATTTTTTGTTGATAACGTTTTCAGTATTCAAGTTCAGCAAAAAATGAAATTGTTGGAAGAAATGGTGCGGAAAAGGTCGCTTGATACTCGTTATCTAGGCGCCTGTCGTGTGACCTAACCTCAAAGACTTGAGAAGATCGTGTTATACATTTCTGTGGTATTTCAATAAAAATTGTTTTATTTGATAAAAAAATAGACTGGCGCCAAGAACAAAACCACAGAAAGAAAGTAAAGGTACGAAGATATGGCAACGTTGTGTGACGTGGTTGTACCCCTTCTCCGTGCGCGGCAGCGTTTTCTGAATGAAACTCTCTGGGAAGAATCGAGTAGTGGGGGCTCTCTGCGGGGGGGAAAAGCAATCCAAGGCCGTGTATCGGTTATGCTAGCTGCGACATCTCTTGACGACCGCTTCAACTTCATGCTGGCAGTTCCACATTGTTACCTTCAGATGGCAGTGTGAAGAAAGTCGCTTGCAATGTACAGTAGTCTCCACGATTTTCTTGCTTTTACAGTAAATTTCGTAATTTGTTACAAACGTTTTCTCAGACTTTTGTAATGATTTATTAATATTGGACTCCTTCAAAATGTGAGTTTCATGATTTTTAAAGTAAATTACTACATATTTATTTTACGTTTTGATATTAGGAAACATTTTAATACACAGTGATAACTGACGAGTTGAATGTTTGTGGAGTTTATTATTATTATTATTATTATTATTATTATTATTTAATTTTAATGTATATTATTATTATTATTATTTAATTTTAATGTATATTATTATTATTATTTAATTTATATTTATATTTTTTCAGGTCAACAGTATTTAGAATTTCAAGTTATGCCTTCAATTCCTGTACTGCGGTTAGTGGGTAAGTGACTTCCTTTTTAATTTTGGATTTTTTATGCTCTTTTAACTGCAATTATCATTTCCTTAGCCTCTACGAATGCCATCAGTAACAAGATACGCTTATGCACTCTAGATAGAAATTAAGTTTTCGAGGCAAGCCGTCTGTAGACAACACACTAACATAACGAGAAAAAAAATCACTTTGGATCTAAATTCCGGCTCAGATGCAAACGCATTTTTTTCTGTAGTTATATTAATTAGGAGAAAATTTTGTGTAGGACTACCAAATTTAAGATTGCGACACAGACTAGTATAATATTTATGTAAATGGAATGTTATTATTTTCATTCCTATTGAAAAACTGACGCATGTGATGTTAAGGTATTTTAATATTGCTTGATACCATAAAAAACCAATCAACGATTTTTATGTTATATTCGTAAAACTATAAACAAATTATTTGCAACCAATAATTGAAGAAAAATTCTTATTACTAATACCCGGCGTGCGCTGCTACGCCCAAATAAATGAAAATTAATGTGCTTTTATGTTTAGTTGAATAAGTAAAATAAAAATAATTATAAATGTATATCGTAATTATTTTAAGATTACCCGGTGTTGCCGGGAATCTACTTATCTCGATCTTCTTGGCATAAGTGAGATAAAAGACAAAATTCGTTATTGTGAGTTATCCGTAAAAGAATACCCGCCATATGCTGCGAATGCTTGCACACGAATCTACGTACTTGTCTCGATCTTCTTGGCATCAATGAAAGACAAAAATGGTTGTGAGTTATCCGTAAGAGATAAACATATGCTGTTGTGAACTTTTTTGTAGAGCTTTTAGAGATATTCAATTCTGTGTACATTAATTTTGTTGTTTGTTATGGTTTAGGCAGCGTAAGTCATTTAAGTGTCCAAAGAGCTACTTTTTTCACGTTTTCCACTACAAAGGACGATTTTTAAGGGCGTAGGAGTTGAGTATCACAACTCTCTTATAGCCTAGTTCATCCCGGGAATCTCCTGAACATTTTGCAAAAAAGTCCCATCACAATCCGATCAACGGTATGGCCGCGCATAAAGTACGAACAAACTAACATTAATTTATATATATTAGGTTATAAGGTTATAATACGTTTAATTCTTAACTTTAGCACTTAAAATCCATTCCTATTAAATTATGTTGGACTACTGGAACTGGCAATTATGTTGTATTATTTTTTGTGGTGTAGCTCATTTGGAATGTATGGAATATATATAAATGAATGAGTTGAATTCAAAACACTTGTAGTTATCTTCGTGTCTTTAATGAATGGGTTATCATTTAATCTGTTTTGATTGAGAGTAAAAACGCCCTTTTGTGTGTGTGCTTTGTTCTACTATTCGTATAAGATATAGTGTATTTTCTTTATAAATGTGCATAATTAGGAATTAAGCATCAGGAGTGGTAGTTTTTGGATTGATCGTCTATGTTGAGGATACTGATAACACTGGCCAACATGATTTTTGTCTCATGAGTACCAATAGTTGTACTTAATGCAGTTTTTATCGTGTTTTCAAATATGTATTTGGGATTTCTCCATCACCCACAGTTTTTTTTATTCCAATTTCAATGGATTTAAACAATTATTTTTTTAATAAACGTTTTTTCGTCCACATATCCATTGTAAAATAAAACCAAATGAGCCAACTCAGGAGATTTCAGCTATAGAAAAGAGATATCAAGGCAAATGGAATCCTAATATGCTGGCCGATTATTGTTAGATCATCAAGACGGATGCTCCACAGGCGAAATATAGCAGAAAATCGTCATTTGTTACTTTCTAGGTGAGTCCGAATGTTCGAATATTGTGTAGTTACGAATGTAGAAAATATTAAAGTGTTTGAAATTATAAATTCCTGTCTCTCGGAAACCTTGCATGATGGAGAAAAGCGATATCATATTTGAATTCAGGAGAAAAAATACTATCAGAATCACATATTTTTCTTTCTGAGACAAAAAAAAAAAGTTTCTTTTTTGTTGCTCAGTGTAATATAATACCATCTAATTTTCGGCCTGCACAGGAAATATGTTAGTTTAACAGTCCTAATGAATGTGCTCTTATAATTTTCATTATCAGTTTAAGTGATTTTTTACACCTGTTTGAGACTTAATGAATAACAAGATATTGACAACTCGGTGACTTGTAAGAATAGTTTGGCATCGAATAAAATGCAGTCCTACTGCTCATATGCTACAATCTTATGACGAAATACTTCCCTTGCAATCTTGTTTACGATTCTTCTTGATCATGTGATTTGCTTGTAATCTCGGGAATCGTTGATTTATCTCAGCATTGTCGCTTTTAGTTATTACGTAGCTTTGTTCTGATGGCGACACCAGTTCCAGTTCAAGCTATTGACGCTGATCAGTGGAAAAAGAGGGAGAGAGAACATATGTGTGTATAGTAAAAAATGTACAGTCAAGGTAATAGCACTGTATTTTATTCGCTGCTAAGCTGTAGCAAGATGAGCTGCAATTTTTCCCCCTCTTTTCGTTTACACGGTTTTCCTTCTTGTTTTACCTTTTTGTTAACTTTCTGTTATTCTCACATATAGACACAAGGACAAGACACACACCCAGACCCAAGGCGGAGATTAAAAATCCCCTACTCCGCCGGGAATCGAACCCGGGTCGCCGGAGTGGAAGGTAGGAACTCTACCGACTACGCCACGGCGACGGACTTCTAATAGATGATTGTTGGGTGGATCGTCGTGAGTGGTTCAGCCTCTTACTATATGACAGAAAGGAGAGATTATTGTGGTACTATTTTTTAATGACGCTTTTTAACATCAGTACTTCTAAAATTCATTGTAAATCACAATTGAGGTTATGCAGTAAATATTTTTTAATTTTAAAATAAGTACCTGATATAACAGTCGTCCTCAATTAAAATGATTTTTGTTTAAAAAAAACTTTGTCAATTAGTTGGAACCATGTAAGCTTTTCAGAACATGCTCCTCTTCGGCATGCCATTTGATAACATGTCACATAGTACCAAATGACATTCCGAAGATGGAACACGTTCTGAAATGCCTACAAGTTTTTAAATAATTGACAAAATTTTTAAAAAACAGAAATCCATTTTAGTTGAGGACGACTGATATTAGACTATAACAGGTACTTATTAAAAAATTTTCTTAAGTTTTTACCTGCATATTTTTAACTTTGGCGAGCTGTATGTGGTTTTTGCACTCATGGCTTGTATTTTAATAGAAATAGCGATGTTATTTAGAGACATTACTAAATTGTTTTGTATTATGTTTATGGACAGCAGCACAAGTATGTGGCTGGGAAGACATGTGAATATGGGATTGTCACATGATCTCACACTATGTGGGTGTATGATTACGTCAGATCCTCGTGTTTGTAACACTCATTACGCCGATGTTGCAATTTATGCATTCCAAAGCTTTTTAACCGCATTCCTAAAGGTAAAACTCAACCATGTGTAACTGGACTTCCTATTCCAAGTTTTTAAACTGACACGATATTTGTTTAATTCGGCCAAAATTGCTCGAAGAAATTTTCATATTTTTTAAATATATTTTACTTTCTATAACACTGGTCAACATGATTTTTGTCTCATGAGTACCAATAGTTGTACTGAACGCAGCTTTTTTTTATCGTGTTTTCAAACATGTATTCGGAATTTCTCTTTTATTTCAATTTCAATTAATGGATTTAAATAATACTTTTTAATAAACGTTTTTTCGTCCATTTGTCAAATGGTTTCAGCTATGGAAAAGAGATATCAAGGCAAATGGAATCCTAATATGCTGGCCGATTATTGTTGGACCATCAAGAGGGATGCTTCACAGGTGAAATATACAGAAAATCGTCATTTATTACTTTATAGGTGAGTCCGAATGTTTGAATATTGTGTAGTTACGAATGTAGAAAATATTAAAGTGTTTGAAATTACAAATTCCTGTCTCTCGGAAACCTTACGTGGTGGAGAAAAACCGATATCATATTTGAATTCAGGAGAAAAAATACTACCAGAATCACATATTTTTCTTTCTGAGACAAAAAAAAAGTTTATTTTTTGTTGCTCAGTGTAATTACAAGCAATGGTCATTCCTGTGCTCAATTCTCAAGAGCCCAATGTTCAATTCCCGGCTATACCATATATTTTTTTGTTATAGAACTTGAAACAAGGTAAATCCAGAACAATCAAAATAATTGATGTAAGTAAGAAATCTGGCTAAGAATAAATTGAGGCCGAAATATTAGTTCGTACTATGTGGTTCCCGGTATTGTATTTTGCCAATAACAATAGTTTAGTCGACCTTGGCTCTTCGGATATTTGTCATGGATTAATTTATTTCATAGAATTTAGAACGGGTCCTCAGCACATCAGATGAAAACATGGGAAGAAATAACTTAATCCGGTTAAGAAACATAATTTAATATTGAGGGATACCTTCGTGCTAACCACAACTCCCTAGATGTCAGTGACAGGAATCATTTCAGTCCCCCTGTGTCTTTGACCATCCTTTAATTTCGTATGTAATTGAATATATTTTTTTTATGCTAGAACCCCACTAACAATCTCAAAATTTCGTACTATTGCCAGAATGCTTTCACTATCTATCTCTATAGTTTAATATGCACACTTATTTTATATATTATATATAGGTTACATATATATTATATATTTGAATTTATAACACATCAATGGCATAATTTCTTCATTTAAACATTCCCTTATTATATGCAATATGCTTATTCAAATAGCTCGTTAAAAAAAGAGTTGTAATTTTTCGGGAACAGTATAATCTAAGAAGTTGAGACTTTAAAGGTTATTAAGAAAAAAATGGGTTCTTTCTCTAGTACGTATCACCGACACCGATTTTTATTATATGGTACTCCAAAGGTAAATAAGTAAAACTACAGTGACGTGTTGCGAGGTCTCGACTAGACAATACTGCGGAGCTGAGAAGTAAAGCTTTGTGCTTCTGTTCCGCTTTTATCACCGTTGAAATACCAATCTACCCACTAGGTATTTTATCTAATGAGTTAATGACGCTCTTTACCGACTCAAGAATTTAAATCATAATTTAAATTGGACAAAGAAGGGCGTAAGCTTGTTTGGAGGATTTAAATTTGTTTTAAGCTTAAGGTTCTTTTACGTGCTAGTTGGGATTAATGATAAGTATTTAATATTTAGGATTTGTTGGGCTAACTTTTTTATTCATTAACCCAAGTATTATATTGAAGTATAAAAGTGACCATCAATTGTTCTTAGGATTTATAAGTCCTGACTGTCATATTTTATATATTACAGAATTAAATACCACATATTTACTATTTTTCAATTTGTGCAACGTGTTTTATAATTCGTGATGAAATATCCAGTTTCCAAATCCCTGCCTTCTACTGGGACCTGTACTCCAAGCACCGTAAATATGATATTCAAAATATTTAATCTAATTAACTATTCTGTCGGAAATTCATTCGCAGTTAATTGGATTGGTTAAATCACCTAAACAGAATGGATTCAAATCGTTTACCAGATAAGGTATTCCAGAGAGTCGAAGGAAGACCTCATCAACGCTGGAGATTTCAACAGATCTTGACTTGTTTCATAATCGGCAGCTCATCAGACCAGAATGATCCTAGACTTCTTTCAGAATTTTCTTCATCTGTTTCTATATTTGGTCATATTTTCCTCTATCTGTATCTATACTTGGTTGCCGTCCATCAGCTTTTCGTTTTCCCTGGTCACTTTTCATTTGACTCTTCAGCATATTCTCCTTTTGGTCTGTGAATACTTTTCTCGGACTTGGGGTCGCTAGGTACCATTTCTAAGCATGAATTTTCCCTCCTAACTGACGGAATACAAGTTTTTGCCAGTGCATGTTTAGCATTATTCAGAGACCACGACGAGAATTTAAATTCTTTGGAACCAGTAGGAACAATTGATATTTCATATTGGAGTATACCGATCAGATTGTACACCCTCTGATGTCCAGTTTGTTTAACAATTAAGTTGATTATGCAGACTACTTCAAAGTAGGCCTGTATGCCACTTTTTCAAAGATCTGCCCATATTTCTTTCTTCCTTTTGGAATAAAGTGTAGAGCAGCTGTTGCTATCCTAGAGTTTCGCGTTTGTTGGATATGATCTCTGCAGTTTGTTACATACATTTAAACTATAGATGTAATTAATTTTATATTTAATTCTTCTGGAATATCTATGCTCGTTTTGTGATCTAGTAACTTTTAAGCTTATACAAATTGGAGAAATCTTATTTCAGATGATTTGATTTGTGTTATTTGATTTGATGTCAAGATCATTCACTATCATACAGCAGCAAATACAATGTAATTATTAGGCCTGTATAAAATTATAGTAGTGTTTGATTTTGTACATTATGTTTTAATGTACTTTCTGTTGTTCCACAAAACTGTCTAAATCAGTTTAGTTTTATTTGGACATCTTCGGTTGTTCTATTTATATCCCAGATATTTGAATTCGTTTATTTGCTCAATGACTTTTCGTTTATTATAATTTTATCTCTTCCGGGTTGTAGTCATTGGAATATATATTTTTTAGTTTTATTTATGAAAATAATCATGTTAAATTTATAAGTACGTGGCCTATATTATGTCCTGCTCTTGGATTTAATTTTATTTTCTCCCTATAATAATGACAATAATTATAAAAAACAGATGAGCTTTTCATCAAAACTGAAGGTGCCTATTTCATTACATTTTTCATGAGAGGGCAAAATATATCTCCTAAATTTTAATTTAGGCTTATTTGGTGCAGACATCTACATTCACACTGATTTCAATAGGATATGTTCACATTTGTTATAAATTAATAGATATATGAAATATCTACCATAATCAATCAGTAACCAAAGTTTTAAATTTTAAACATATTCAGTTTTAAAAAAGAACTCTTCAATATATAATTATTGTTTATTTAATTGAATGTAATCAAGTATTACGTAATCCAATAATTGGTATTTTAAAAAGGAAATGCTGTTACACATCATTTAAAACATTTGTGTTATTTTCACCATATTGTAATTTATCTTTATTACTACTTACCTTTTTAGTTTTAATTGTATTAGTTCTTGTTTCATTAATTTGTTCTTTATGTTTCATTTCAATTTTGTAATTACGTGTATCATCAATTTTGTTTTATATTTTAACTACATCTCTTAACACACATTTGTAAAATAGGACCCCAAATATTGGAGATCTTCTTCTTCTACTTCATATTCATGTCTGTTTTCACATCAGGTGGGATTTAATGAATCTTCCCATCTAGTAAATGAGCGTTCAACACTTCTATGCCCTATTGGTTTGTACTTTAATAACAGCTGGGGGATTCTATCTGTAAACATTCATTTAACATGTTCATACCAGTTGTTTCTCATATTGTCAATTCTATTTGTTAAATTAAAAATATAAAAGTCTTTTCTAGTATTATAATTTCTTTTTCTGTCCAAAATTGTCACACCCGCTACTGAACGTAAGAACTTCATTTCTGCAGTTTCTATTTTCAACATTAATAAAATTCATGATACAGTTTCCTTGAGGTATTATTCAAAATTAAAATATAAAATGATGAAATATTTATCTAAAAGGTCCGTCTGCTCAACCCAAAGATTATCTGTAGCGCATTCGGGACTAGTCCCATCATCATCACAATTCAATACTGATGTTCCACTCAAGATCTGGTAGAGGGGGTTACACGTACTGGGTGCGTTTTCATTTATCAGATGGTCGTTGTTGTTAACTGCCTTAAAAAAAGATGAACGTACTCGAGGAGATAGTAATTTTGAAGGCAGTTAACAACAACGATCATCTGATAAATGAAAACGCACCCAGTACGTATAACCCCCTCTACCAGATCTTCAGTGGAACACCAGTATTGAATCCTGCTGATGATGGAACTAGTCCCGAAAGCGCTACAATTAAATAATCTTTAAGTTGAGGGGTCGGACCTTTTAGGTAAATATTTCATGATTTTATATTTTAGTAAAAACAAATATTTTAGTTTCTACTTTTCTTCTGTCTGAATGGTTAAGAGTCCAATTTTCACTTGCATATGTTAAGACAGGCACTGCCATAATTTTGTAAAATTTTAATTGCATACTCCTCAAAGTTTTATTTTTCAGTGTCCGTTTTATAGTGTCATACATTCTATAAAACTTATTTAATTAGTATTAATATCTTCCTTCCGGCAGTATGATAGTACATCATCATCATCATGAACAAATTCGTTTTAGGCCATGTGGCCTGTACGGTAAACCTAGCGAAGATGGTCTTGATCTTTCCACCGATGTTTTGGTCTTCCTTGGTTCCTATGTCCAGTTAGGGTATATTGGAATGCCAATTTTGGAAGTCTATTTCTTGTCATTCTCCTCAGATGATACTTCCATTCTTGTTGGTATCTTTGTATATCTTCATTTAAACTTGTTACTCCAAGTTTTCCTCTGATAATAGTGTTCCTTTGGCGATCCAGTCTATTAACTCCTAACAATGATCGTAAGAAGCACATTTGGCTTACTTGTAGTTTATTAGTACATTGCATCCTAAATAATTGAAATTGTTCACCTATTGTATTGTACTGATACTAATGTTGATTTTACACCTGGTCTTTCACGTGAATGCCATTACTTTCGATTTACTTTCAGAGGTTGTCATATTGAATTTATATGCTATTTAATTTAATTTATACGCTGCTATCTAATAAATAAATACTTAATTTTTATTCTAATATACTGTGACATTTTTTATCTGTTCGATTTAAAAATCTCCGCAAGTTACATTAATTGGACTAGAGACGTGGCAGCTTGTTAGACGTGGAATTGAGATTGTTATATGAATGGAAGGTATAAATGGGCCGCGGCCTCTCGGCAAGGCCAGTGACGCTGTATCGCCGGGGGCAAAATTCATGCATTCTTCAGTATTTCCCCTTGTTACTTGCTGAGGAATGTCGTCCGCAAACCTGGCTGACTTTCCTCTACCCTCGCATTAATGCTACTTCTTGGTTTTATACAAATTCCTCTCTCTCTTACACCTGTAACTAAACTCGCTGAAAAACACTAAATTAACTACTTCTTTAACATCAAACAAATTTACGGAGACGCAAAATATCCAAATAAATCACTCTATATTTTAAACACATTTCTAGAAAACCAGATATAGTAACAGTTAAGTATTGTAGACTGCGATAGGCAGGACATGTGGCACGGACGGGGAATGAAAGAGGAACATAAAACCAGAGGGAAGGCACCCAATTGGTGGACTGAGAACAAGGTGGGAGAATAAATTTAACCATGATTTGAGGGAAGTGAATTATACAGGAAATGATTGGAAAGCATTAGCTCAGGATAGGAATTATGGAGAGCTTATTTCCGCGCGGCCATGAACTTAGGTATTCAATGGTGCTAAGATTTTTAAAATACATTACGAAACTCCATTGAGGTTGCTGTGTTAAAGTTTTAATAAATGTAAAACAGTACCTGATACCTCAGTGGTCCTCAATAATTTCCAGTGTTGATTTATAGGAGGCCTTTCGATAACTTAAGTATCATCTTCTGCTTTCATTTTGGTACTGACTGTTGTTGGTAATTATTTTGTACAGAGGGTTTATATTGCTGGGTATATTCTCATTTAACAGGTGTTTATTTGTAGTTTCCTTTGATATCATTTCTAACTCTTCGAGAGCGTTGGTTTTCGTTGTATCGTTTTCTCTATGCAGGGTCGATAATACATTTCTATTGTGTTGAATTGATCAAATTATTGTCTATTGTGTTGACAAATTTTATAGAACTACTAGAAACTTCACAACAAGACTTAATGAACATTTCAGATATTTCCTGAAGAATGAGGGTAAATCCAGATTTTCAAAACACATAGTAGAAACAGGACACCTCATAAGAATGGAAGAAGAGAGAATACCAAAGAAGATCCTTAATTGGAAAACTAATGGAAGAAGTGTAAGAGGCAGGCCTAGAGAACGAAGGATGGATGGAGTGAAGAGAAGTATGGAATCTAAGATTTGAGGGAAGAAGATGCTTTAAACAGGAAATTCTGGCGACAAATCACTTTGGGTTGAAGGAGAAACACTGTATTGTGGAATATTCCTAAATAAAATATTATTATTATTATTATTATATTTATTATTATTATTATTATTATTATTATATTTAGTATTACTTCACAATATAAACAGTATAATATAAAGTTATAAAATTAAGTACTTTGTAAGTTCCATTTCATCAAGTAATAGGACTTTTAAAACATTGTAGGTCTTTCGAGATTAGTCCTATCCTCAGCAGAAAGTTGTTTTGCTACGGATTCATTTGTGATCATCTTGTAGAGAAAGTTTATGTATTCGGTGCGTTTTCGTTTAAAATCAAGTTACTTATATCTTTGTGGGATTCTCTCTGTGTGCAGTATTGTGAAGGTGTTGTCTGTATCTTGCATGTGATGTGCTCTCTGAATGACATGTTTGACATAACTGGTATTATTTCCTGCGTTTTTTAAGTCTTTAAAATGATATTTAAATTTGTTTTAAAACGTTTGCTGCTACTTACTATGTAAAATTTGTTGCAGTCTCTACATATTAATTTACATAGACTAATCTTTTGTCTTTTTAAAACTATCCATTTTTCTTTTCACTTACAAATGCTAACAATGTTTTCAGTATAAACATAAAGAGATATGACAATTCCTTTGCATTAGTGTATGTCCCCTCAATAAAAATGGCTCCAACAAACTTCCGCTACTAGGATGCACAGGGGGTACCAGGTCTGCCTCTGAACTCGCGAGATAGAGTTCGATACTTTGCTGAGTTGAATATTTAAATTCCGCGCCATAGCCGAGTGATTTAAGGTATGATATCTTGGTGCAGAGTTACGGGACTTGCGTTGGATCGATTCCCCATGAGGGATATATTTTCTCATGGAATTTCTACCAATATGGGACCAGTGACCCCCTCCCCCTCCAGCATTGTTAGGAATTTGGGTACCAACAATAAGTAGCGGCTATAGGCTGAGAAAACCAGCTGCATTGTTGACCATATGCCTATGCCACCCCTATACTGGCTAAATGATCAACCACCTCTGTAAATGAGAAGTGGATTTGAGGTCAACAGCCCACTGGTTGGTCAAGGGCCTTCTAGGCCTGTCGCGCCATGGAGTAAACTTCATTTATACAAAATAATTTATTTTTTATCTAATGCCACCAGGTTGTCTTTTACAACATTTCTGGCTTTCTCCCCTGGCATTGGCAGAATTGTAATCCATTTCTTAGATTGGGGCATCTGGAAGGCGGAGTTACATTACCCGGATGATATGATTGGTGATAAGTGATAATGAAGCGCCAGGAGAGTTCTTAACCTAATTTCCAGACCATGGGCAATCACAGGAATAATTCCCTTTAAAGAAGAATTCCTATGGTCTGACTGGGAATCGAACCCAGAAGAATTCCTATGGTCTGACTGGGAATCGAACCCGGGACCTCATGAACAGTAGTCAGCGATTAAGGGTTTTTACTCGCATGTAAGTAAATTTGAGGAAATGTTAAGGCCCAAACGGTTCCCGAACATCACCTGGCCATCATAATCATCATCATATTCGCTATGTTCAGTATGAATATGTGCATGAGTGGTGTTTTCTGTCTTCACCTGTCATTGAGGTGATCGCTCATTCAGGAGGCCCTCCATGTCCCTGTGTGGTCAAAAAAGTACGTGTATAATCACTAGTTTAAAATCCCTCCTCCGAAAGATCTTGCGCTGTAATACCCGGGTGGCGTGTGACATGTAAAAAGTACTTATAAGGTGACAGGTTAAACTAAATTAGTAGAATAAAAATATATTATGACCAAAAAATTACAAAGTAGAATACAAAGCGTAGAAATGAACTTCCTTAGAAGAACAAAAGACTGCACAAGAATGGATCGGATAAATAATGAAGGTATAAGAACAGAGTTTTGTATATATATCCATTGAATGATAAAATAAAATAATATAGAGAAAAATGGTTTAGACATGTAGAAAGAATGAATGTAACAAGATTACCAAAAGCAGCATTTAAATACAAGTCAAGGGTTCAAGAAATGTAGGAAGGCCAGTGAACAGATGGACAGAACAACTGTAAGGCTAAACAGGCATTTGGATAGCCCGTGAAGTGAAGAAGAAGAAGAAGAAGAAGAAGAAAATTTGTAGCCCGAGGGATCGGAATGAATTCCTCGGGCTTTAATATGACACGTGAATAATCATTTCTTAATATATGAAATATGCTACTATTTGTTAATACAATTTACGAAATGTTTTCTTCGTCTTCAACTGTTAATAGTTACCGTATTTAGAAAATTACGGTAGTTACAAAGGCAGAGGCGGCTCCGTGGCACAAGCGGTTAGACGCACGCCTCTCACTGATGGGGTTCCGTTATGGAGTCTCTGTCACCCCATGTGGGGTTCGTGGTGTACGAAACGAAGCTTGGGCAGGTTTTTCTCGGGGTTTTCTCCCGGTTTCCCCTGTCACAATTTTATCACCATTTCTCCATACTCGTCCATTTCATTTCATTTCATTTCGTTCATCTGCCCTGTGAAGGTGCGTCAAGCGTGGTCGGCCGACATCTTTGTCATTCACAGACCTCTATAGAAGGGGCTCATCTCATTTCATCTCTCGACCCGACCATTAGTTGGACACGTATTGAGGAGATATATATATATATATATATATATATATATAGTTATAAAATCAGAGGTTTAGTAACTAGATGCTCGGTTCTAAGAGCAGCGATTTACTAAACCTAATTTTGTAATGTGTTGTGTACAATATTTTGTCTATGTGCTAAGTATTTTAGTATATTTAGTATATTTAACGTAATTTATTTATTGTGCAAACGATATGTTTAATGAAAGAGTAATGTGGACTATGAAAAAAAAACACGATAAATCAACAAAAGTTATATTCTACAATTTCGGGTTCTAGATCCATATGTAAATTTAAAATAATAAAGTGGTCAACAAAAAAATCATCTCCAACACATATAGAATAAAATTAGAGTTATCAAGAAAAATGAAATAATTTTACCATCAAAAGCGTGGGGTGCTCTATATTAATTAATATAATTTGATAATAAACAGATATTGGTAAAAGTAAGCTCTCTAAGAAGAAAATGTAAAAATCATAATAATCACCCCACGCTTTTGATGGTAAAATTATTTTCTTTTTGTTGATAACTCTAATTTTATTCTATATGTGTTGGAGATGATTTTTTTGTTGACCACTTTATTTTATCCCAAGCGTATTGGAAATTAAAATTATTTTTCATTTTTTAGTTTTCTAATAAAGCGTGTTCTTTTAGTTTTTTAAAACTATTATTTATTTTTTATTTTTTAGTTTTAATATTTTACAGAATAAGATAAAAATGTAAATATCTTTAAATTCGATACTATTGTAGTATGAGCTAAAAGTAATACTCTTCTATAAAAAAACCCTCCCAGCCGCATTTGAACCAGCGACGTATGGATTACTGAAATTATATACCACTAAGAGTTCACTGCTCTACCAACTGAGCTCTTACAACGATTGACTAAAAACTCGACAAGTACGTAACCTATTATACCAGTTTTCATTTTTTTGATTTTCGGATGATTCTGGCCAGGATTTTAGAAACAAAATATGAAATTATTGTATTGACACGGGTCCTTTACAAGTATACAAAGTTTCAAGTCGATCCAATGTTTCTAAGTGGGTGAAAATCGCGTTGAAAGATTCCGTTACATCGATACAAAAACACTTTTTTTGAATTTCTGATGATTATGACCAGGATTTTAGAAAATAAATATGAAATTATTGTATTGTCACGGATCCTCTACAAGTATACAAAGTTTCAAGTCGATCCGATGATTGTAAGTGGGTGAAAATCGCGTTGAAAGATTCCGTTACATAGATAAATAGATAGATACAGGTCAAGCTAATATAAAGCGTGTAAAAATGAACGGAGGTGATTTTTACGAATCAGCAGAAAAAAAAAATGCAGTTCAAGATGCAAGTACAGTATTAATGTACTTGCAGATAAGTCAAGGAAGTTTATTTATGCAGTTATATGAAATCATCATTAAAGTGTATTTTACGTTTTGTTAAACCTGTATTTCATGTTTTGAAAGCGTGTTTTGTGTTTTATTATAATACTAGCTAATACCCAGCATGCGCTGCTACGCCTAAATAAATGAAAATTAATGTGTTTTTATGTTTAGTTGAATAAGTAAAAGGAAAAATATTTATAAATGTATATTTTTTAGGTACCCGTGATGATTACCCAGCATTGCCCGGGAATCTACTTATCCCGATCTTCTTGACATAAATGAGTTGAAATACGAAATTTAATCTACATTATGTCTAGTTAAATAAGTAGAGGGAAACATTTATATCGTAATTATTTTTAGATACCCCGTGCTGTTTACCCGGCGTTGTCCGATCTTCTTGGCATGAATGAGCTGAAAGACAAAAATTAATGTACTTCTTATGATTAGTTGATAAGTAAAATGAAAAATAATTATAAATGTTTATCTTAATTATTTTAAGATTCCCCGTGCTGATTACCCGGTGTTGCCCGGGAATCTACTTACTTGATCTTCTTGGCATAAATAAGCTAAAAGACAATATTCGTTATTGTGAGTTATCCGTAAAAGAATACTCGCCATGTGCTGCTATGCTTGCACAGGAATCTACGTACTTGTCTCGATCTTCTTGGCATCAATGAAAGAGAAAAGTGGTTATTGTGAGTTATCAGTAAGAGATAAACATATGCTGTCGCGGACCTTTTTTGTAGAGCTTTTCGAGATATTCAATTCTGTGTATATTCATTTTGTGTATTTGTTATGGTTTAGGCAGCGTAAGCTATTTAAGAGTCCAAAGAGCTACTATTTTTTTCACGTTTTCCACTACAAAGAGAGATTTTTATGGATGTAGGAGTTGAGTAACACAACCCTCTTACGACCTATGTTCATCCCGGATATCTCCTGAACATTTTGCAAAAAGCCCATCACAATCGGATCAACGGTATGGCCACGCATAAAGTACGAACAAACAAACAAACCAACAAACCAACATTCATTTTTATATATTAGATAAAGTATAGGTTTTGTTGCCTAATAACTACTAACCAAAAGTCACTGATTGTTGTAAGTACATAAAATTGTTTTAGAAGATAAATATGATGTCAAAATTAAGTAGCTCGCTTTTTTCCCCCATCTATTGAATTTCCTCTTTTAAATTAACTGTTACTCATTACATGTTACTGCTCAACCGGTCGCAGATGGAATTGAAGGCAATGTAATATTAGACTAACAGTTTGGTTAATACTAACTATAACCGGATACCGGTAATTAACAATTGCCCAATTCTAACTTGTAACATTAGCTACATAACATTATTTATAGAACGTTTAATCGCTAATTGGTATTTCAAACAAAAAGTTTGCAATGTCTCGCATACCACTGACAAATGTATTTTATAATCGTTTGGTCGATAGTAGAACTTGGGATTTCCAGCTCTTGTTCGTGTTTGCTTTTATAAAATCACCTGTTTTGCTACAGTACGCTGAACTGTGATAATTAACAAAAATAATTAAGCTGATTAACATTCTTTACACACAAAAATCAGATATATTATGCTACATAACTAATTGGTCACAAAAACAAGAACCTCTCCTTTCAGCTAATTTATTATTTTAATTAAGAAAGTAAAAAGAAACATTTCATAATATACCAATAAATGAAATATGTCGAATAGTAAAAGGATGCACTATAAATAACAAAAATTGAAAATACGCACATATTATAAAAAATCTTAATTGAATAAAAATAAATTTAAGGAATTAATAGAATTGGCGTTTACTTGATGAAAATCCATAATTCATTTAATTAAATAAAAATAAAACTTGAAGTTTTATGTGATTTTCATATTTATTATAATATAAATTAGTTACAGCTGTTTCGGTACTTTGTACCTTCTTCAGACATGATAGCGAATGTACTATAATAACAAAATTCATTCATTTGTTATCATGTCTGAAGAAGGTACAAAGTACCGAAACAGCTGTTACTAATTTATATTATAATAAATATGAAAATCACATAATACTTTAAGTTTTATTTTTATTCAATTAAATAAATAGATTTAAGTTGGTAAGATTACATAACCCCTTTATTTGGTAATCGATGTAAATCTGTCCGATATAAATTATCATAAGTAATTCATGAATTTATCGATAATTTGGAAATCAAGAGTGGTATTTTTTCGGACTATGTAACGAATAAAATTAAGCTGTTTACTCACAAATCATTATTTAACTATAGTTATTTTAAAATATTTATATATTTAATGTAAACGGCGATGCTTGATAACAAATGAGAAACCATTGGTACGCTTCATCTGCTTCTTTTGTTTATCACTGCAACCAGATCATACTATTTATTGCCAAAGGAACGCAATATTATAAGAATGTTTTCTAGTGGAGAAAACATGAAACACATCAAACTGTATATTAATTCATTTCTGATGTCGTATGATGTAAATATGACAATTATATTTTTCTGGATTATTACCTGGGAAAAAATACATTTAAGAAAGTGAAAACAGTGGTTTCTTTTTTTGGTGGTATAATCAATTGCTCCAAATGTTTTTATATTAACTCCTGCAAGCGCTATGTGTTAATAGCCATGCACTATATATACAATCTGGTAGCCGTATTTCTTACAGAGTCAGTCACTGCTAAATAATGGTCAGACCTGTTCAGAATATTAAAAAGGAGGAGGTTTCTTTAATATGGTAAATTTAATATTGATAAATATTTGGTGAAACACGACTGTGATTGGTTGTAAAACAGAAATCATTGAAACGTGATTGGTCATTGACTGCCATTTGGAGCACGAGTTAAATAGTCCAGTTAATTTGCCTTGTATGTTAAGAAAATTCTTAAACTAATGACATATGGAACAGGTCTGTTCTTCCAGTTGTATTTTGTGGGTTCGAAACATGACTCTTACTTAAAGGGAGGAGAAAAGATTACGAGTATTTGAGAACAAAGTTCTTATATTTTTTTTTACCAAAGAGAGACGAACAGTCAGGTGAATGGAGAAGATTATAATATTGAGATACATGATATCTATGTAAATCCAGATGCTGCGAGAACAGTTAATTCCCTCAGACTGTGTTGGTAATATATTTAGCACGAATGAAGAATGAAAGTGGGGCATGGAAACTCCTTGTTGGAAAATCAGAAGGAAATCGCCCAGTAGGTAAGCCAAGAATTGAGATGGGAATAATAATATTAATCATGACTTTAAGGAGGTGTAATGATTGGAAAACATCTTGGGGTAGAGGAATTGAAGAGCTTATGTCCGCACGACCATGAACTTGGGTTTCGTAGTGTTAGTGAGTTACATATGTTTTAGCATATTCTATAATATTGCCCACTTTTAAGTTTACCCTTAGAAGTCTATATCTGCATTTTCCTTTTTTCCAGCCTTGTAGTACCTAATAGTGGGAGCAGAATTAACATTTGGGTTACTTCCAATTGCGATTTGTATTTGGAGTTCAAGATCCAGTTTCACAGCACTTTAAACATGCTTTCTCTGATACATTATGCACGGTTCTGAATTTATGGACACTTGCTTTCCAATATGAGCTGTAACAACTCCATTAATATTGTTATATTTTTATAATTTTTGTGCTTTATCATTGATTATAAAAAATAACTGGTCAAGATAATTGAATTCAGATATGCCCCATTTGTTCTATTATTTGTCTACCAATCTTTTTAATGTTTTTCTATATATACCATGGATCTTTACTTTCTTTATGGGAATTATCATGATATGCTACTTGGTAATGCTATTGAAATGAAATTCTCTCTTCTCTAGATATTGGTAAAAGGTGATAAGCCAGACGATAAAAGTGCCGAAAGAGTGACGATCGTTCGCCATAAAAATACAACCGTCAAGAAATGCGGACATGGGTTCTACTGGGGTAAAAAAATTTCCTAGATAATGGTTAATGCTCTCATTTCGTTACAAACATACAGATACAGACATATCTACAGATACTTTTTTTTAAGACCTTCAAGAAAACGGCCTGATACCTGTTGCAAGAACGGACTACATCTGAAGACTTGAATAAGTTAATGTTGTTGATGATGATGATAGAAAGACAGAAAAAGAAACAAGTAGTATAAGAACTCTTGAATTCTTTCGGTTAGAATACCCTGGTCTTCAAACTATTTTTCCGTAGAAACAGTTTATTGAAAGTGTTTTTATCTCTCACACTGGACATAATTAATAAGAATCGGAATATATAGGTTCTAACAAATAAAATAGAAGAGCAAGAATCAGTATGTTAAATCGATTATAGGCTTTGAAGAAACAAAAGTTATAAAATTAACAAAATAAATAAACAACATTTTAAAAAATCGCAGTATTCTCTATCAAAATAATACATTTTATATAGGAAAATTCTCATGGTTAGGACTATTTAACGAATAAAATTAAGCTGTTTACTCACAAATCATTGTTTAACTATAGTTATTTTAAAATATTTATATATTCAATGTAAACGGCGATGTTTGAAAATAAATCAGAAATGTGAGGTTATGTTCATTCACTGCTGCTTGATCATATTATTTATTGCCAAATAATATCGGAATATTGTAAGAGTGCACCCAAGTGGAGAAATAATGAAACACACCAAACAATATATCATAATCAACATTACGGGTTATTCATTAATTTTTTAGTAAACAACTCAGTAAAATCAAGGAATTTTTTCATTATTTGCTATATTCAATGTATTTGTTGGAGAAAAATAATGCTTTGACCTGTTCAGAACATTAAAAAGGAGCAGCTTTCATTATCACAAAAGCAGGAGGTGTTAAAGAGAAATCGATAAAGAGCGAGGTGAAATACGACTGTTATTGGTTGTAAAACAACATTCATTGAAACGTGATTGGTCATTGACTAGCATTTGTGGCATGAGTTAAATAGTCTATGTAAGTTAATTATCCAAGTTGTAGAATGAAGACTGATGCAATTTGATAATTATGATGATCTTGTAGAAGATTCCCGGGCTGTTGGCCGTGGTCATGAGGCTTGAAGTTCCCCGACGTTTCGCCAGAGACTGCGTCCGGCATCCTACTCAAGATAACCCTTGAGGATGCCGGACGCAGTCTCTGGCGAAACGTCGGGAAACTACTCAAGATAACCCTTGAGGATGCCGGACACAGTCTCTGGCGAAACGTCGGGGAACTACTCAAGATAACCCTTGAGGATGCCGGACGCAGTCTCTGGCGAAACGTCGGGGAACTACTCAAGATAACCCTTGAGGATGCCGGTCGCAGTCTCTGGCGAAACGTCGGGGAACTACTCAAGATAACCCTTGAGGATGCCGGACGCAGTCTCTGGCGAAACGTCGGGGAACTACTCAAGATAACCCTTGAGGATGCCGGACGCAGTCTCTGGCGAAACGTCGGGGAACTACTCAAGATAACCCTTGAGGATGCCGGACGCAGTCTCTGGCGAAACGTCGGGGAACTACTCAAGATAACCCTTGAGGATGCCGGACGCAGTCTCTGGCGAAGCGTCGCGTCGGGGAACTACTCAAGATAACCTTTGGGGATGCCGGACGCAGTCCCTGGCGAAACGTCGGGGAACTACAAGCGTCAAGACCACGGCCAACAGCCCGGAAATCTTCTACAATATCAATATAATAACTCCGGCCGTGAAAGCCTAAATCAATTTGATAATTATTGAGGCTAGGATTTATATTACGGCCAGATTTATCTTCTTCTTCGTCACGGTTTAGGCTTTTGCTAGCCTGTTCCGGCTCCAAATTGCTGCTCTTTCCATATTTTCTTTGGTCTTCCCAAACTTCTTCTTCCTCTTGGTGAATAGTTGTATGCTGATTTTGGTATTCTGTTCTCAGTCATCCTTGCTAAGTGTTCTTTCTAGTTTATTCTGTATTTCACTATTGTTGTGTCTAATTCCTCTTCTTTTAGTTGCTGTCTTATTTCTGTGTGTATTTTTTGTCCGTTCTTTGATATTCTGCTATTGGTCTGAGAAATTTCATTTCAGCAGCTTGGATTCTGGCAAATTGTTGTGTTTTCACTGCCCATGTTTCGGATCCGTGAGTAATAATAGGCACTGCCATCGTCTTACATAATTTCATTATAGAGTCTTTTCTGGCTTTATTTTTCAGTGTTACTGTTATATAATTCAACTTATTTAGTTTGTTATTTATGTCTTTCCGGTGTGTATGATATTTCGCAACCTAGGAAGTTATATTTTGTCACTTGTTCTATTGGTTTATTTTCTAATATTATCTTTGTCCGAACTGGTTGAGTGCCCTTAAAAGCCATTGTTTTTATTTTTCTGATGACATTTCCATATTATATATTTTTTGATATTTCGTTTAGTTTATATAGCATTCTTTGTAATTCGTCTTCTGATTTTGCTATTAAAATCAGGTCATCTGCAAAATCTAATGTTTTTATTATTAGATTTTCTAAGTTAATACACCCAGTTGTTATTTACAAGATTTGTATGTAATTATATATATATATATATATATATATATATATATATACCGGTATTCTTTCTTTCATTTTGCTTAGGCCTATATATAGGTAAAAACGATGCATTTCCATGAATTAGAAATTTATTATATATAAATTTATCACTATATATTTTTACACGTTTGTTTATAATTGCACTATGAAATTGGAGCTAAAAGTAAATATTTAGTCACATATAAATATGTTACACAAAGGAAACGGGCAGTTGATAACAAATTAAATAAATTTTTGAAGAAGTGGCTAAATTCATATAGACTACATAGGAACAATAATAATTACAAACAGGAATGAGATGCACAAATAAATCAAACATAGGCTCAATTCTGGAAAGGCGTGCTATCATACATTACAGGTACTCTTGTCATTCCGACTTCTCTTAACACATTTAGGCCCTAAGTGTTATTCTCTCACTTGTAGTCTATTATATGGATGCGATATATGGGCTCTTACTGTAAAGGAGGAAACATTTTTACGAGTATTTGAGAATGAAGTTCTCAGGAAACTTTTTGGACAAAAAAAAAAAGAGATGAACAGACAGGCGAATGGAGAATACTGCGCAATGTTTAACTACATGGTCTTTATAGGAAACCAGATATAGGCCCTAATGAAAATAGTTAAGTCTTGTAGACTACGATGGGCAGGACATGTGGCACGAATGAATTAAAGAGGGGTATGGAAGCTTCTTGTAGGTAGGTTTGAACTAGAGGGAAAGCGCCCAGTAGGTAGGGCAAGAATGATGTGGGAGAATAACATTGTTCCTTTATTGGACTGCTTTCACGTTATCTTCTCGGGAACTACTACTTATCCAGGTACCCATACGTACTTAAATGAGTCCTATTTACTGAAATTGAGATTATGGTTTTCCGTTACCTTTCATTTTATTCATAAGCATAAGTCTTATTATAACATGATTTCAGGGAAGAAGAATATACAGGGGATGAATGGAAAATGTTGGCTTAGGTTGGAGATGTATGGAGAGCTTATGGGTTCGGCAGTGCCTGTGAGCTACTTTTAATTACATATTTTACATTTTTTATCTTTTTATGGAAACATCATCATCATCATCATCGTACATTCACGAATTTAGGCCATTTGTTGACCTGTTTCGGTCTCAAGAGAAACACCATCCAAAAGTCTTTTGAGTGGACGTCCTGGTCTTCTTCTTCCTGCAGGTTGATATCTTAACATTTGTTTGGGTATTCTGTGATCTTCCATTCGATGAACATGTTGCATCCATCTTGACTTATAATCAAAAATTTTGTTTTCTAAAGATTCCATGTGTAATTCTTCTAAGATCTCTTCATTTTTTTTGTGATCTAGTAGTGTGTATCCTGCAGTCCTCCGAAGATGACCATCCAAAAGTCTTTTGAGTGGACGTCTTCTTCCTGCAGGTTGATGGAAACATAGTTTTTACATAAGTGGAATACAATTTAAAACAGTCTGTCACAATAATTGTTCAAATTAAAAACTTAGGTATGTCATAGTGGGCCTACACTGAGAAGAAATCACTATATACAGAGTATAACAGGACTTCACCGACAAAATGATAGGGATGATAGGCCATGCAGACAGGATTATTTTTTGTGAAGGAACATATAGTCGCAAACACGTCGTTTATGAGTTATGCGCAGATGAAGGTGTTCTCCCATAAGGGTCGGAACTGAATACAAACAATTGTACACATACAATTTTATTAAAAAATACACGTTTTTAGAATAAGTGTTCAAACAATAAGTGTTTTAACGACGTCAAAAATAATCCTGCCATGATCGGCCGTGCTGGCTGATCGTTGCTGCGACGATATCAAACATGCAATGAGGCACAGGATCGACTGTTTGATCACTTATTGTAAAAACATGTTTTTTTCAATACAATTATATGTACACAATTGTTTGTATTCAGTTCCGACTCTTACCTTCATCTGGGCATAAAACTCATAAACGACGTGTTTGCGACTACATGTTCCTTCACAAGAAATTATCCTCTCTGCATGGCCTATCATCCCTATCATTTTGTCGGTGAGGTCCTGTTACACCCTGTATTTGATCATAATTACATAGGCCTATTATAGCACACTTTCACCTTTTTAATTTAGTAAAATTACGTGGAATATAATTTAAACAGTCTGTATGAAAATATTTGTTCACATTAGAAACTCAGGAACTTGATTGTACATTGAAACGGATTTTCCAAACTAGCCTATATAAAAAGCTGCTGATAGGCCTATAGGGCCAGGGAATAATTACATTCACTCGATACCATAAATGTAGATGGATATAGGAAGACACTGAAGACTTGGGTATAGAGTTCCATATTCCAAGACCTCTTTTTAAACCATAACGATCCAGTCTGTTTATAAATGAAATAGTAGAAACATAATATATTTTCAAGCATTCTACAGCCCCTTTTGCCTACTTCTTCAACCTTGGTTTGTTCTTAAACTTAATATTTATTGTAACATCTCTATAAAAAATAAATTTTAATGTATGCCTATGTATTATATTTTAGAAAAAAAAGTATATATATATTTTACGTTCATTACTTAGGCCTACTTACTCACTGGCACTATCGAACTCGTAGGTTCATGGCCGCGCGGACATAAGCTCTCCATACATCCCTATCCTGAGCTAATGCTTTCCAATCATTCCCTGTATAATCCCATAGTTAATGTTGTTCTCCCACCTCATTCTTGGTCTACCAACTGGGATATATTACGTTGATATTAGATACAAATTCAGTCTTAATAATGATACATCGCTGGACATAATATAGGAGTTTAGGCAAGTGGCTTAACAGTAGGATTTTTTATGAACTGTAAAATCGCAAGATCGAATACCATATATAGGCCTAAGTATAGTGATATAATTAATTTTTGAAATTAATTATCATGCTTTGTAAATTGGTTGATCTGTCTAGGGGGGGGGGAATCGTAATCTGTACGCCGACGATAAATCTGTGGTAGTTTTTCATTAAAAAAAGTACTGAAATTTATTGGTGCATTACTTTATAATGATGTTCAGTGACCCAAAATATTAAAACAGTTTTATGTATTTATCAGAAGGAATTCATACTTAAAAATCAATTCGTGTATACATATATATTTATTATCTCCACTCATTATAGACCCTGTTTTATAAATTTCGCCCTATATTCAAGAATTGTGATCTAGAGTTAATAGTACAAACAAAACATTTCGGAATGCTGTTAAAGATGCTAAGAAGTAACGGAATGTTTTTAAGCCATTTAGAAAAGTACCGGCTGCTATCCCGCCGCATCCCATCTCACCTCAAGAAGACGGTAGGCCTATGTTTTTTGTAGAAAGTGTCGTAGTTCGGAACGATGAGTTTGTTCATTCCTTTTAGCGATTTCCAAAAGAATGAAGCTATTGAGGTTGTTCTCATGAAAATATTCATGAAATTTTTTACAGATATTCACCGATCCTATCTAGCAGACACAGAAATTAACCATGATATAGGCCTATATATATATATAGGGTATAAAATAAAATAAAGTTAAACTGTACCTTGTTAGGTCAGAGCTGTCGTCCTCAACTTATAAAATATGTATGCTTTTTTGTCTGAAGGCCTTTCAGAATCTCTATTCCATCTTCAACAGGTCTTTCTTCGCTACATTACTGGATGTTCTCGGTGCTGGTCCTAATGTAGTGTTGTACGTGTTTTAGTCACCTACAACCCTACATTAGGACCAGCATCGAGAACATAAACTAATGTAGCGAAGAAAGACCTGTTGAAGATGGAATAGAGGTTCTGAAAGTCCTTCAGACAAAAAAAGCATAGGCCTACATTTTTATAAGTTGAAGACGACAGCTCTGACCTAAGAAGGTACATTTTAACTTTATTTTATTTTATGAGTATCCACCTCAACGGTTTTAACAACGAATTTTATTAGTATTGATATATGCCTATTTAGGGGCCTATATGTGTGTGTGTCTCCGTTAATGCTCTAGCAGCCGCAATTTTTGTTTAATCGAAATCAAACTTGGCAAATAACAATTAATTAAAAGAAGTAAGGTCGAGTTTGTTAACCAGCAAAATCGGGCAATTGCGTGAAGGAGTTCACCTGAAATGATAATTTAAAAATGTTCTAGCATCGATGTTTCACAACGAACTCAATATATTATGCTATTAAAATAAGCCAAGGTAGATATAGAAAAAGCAATGAAATCCGACAATTATAAGTGAGGATTTACCTGAAATCCGATATTAAGAATTACCTCTAGCAACCGCCATGTATGGTTCGTCGCAATGTAGGCTATACCTTTGTACATACAGGTTTTCAGGTACGGTGTTTACCTGGTATATATTTTACTCTAAAACCATTAGGTGTAGAAATTCACTTCAAACGAAAATTTAAAAATCATATTTAATTTATTTAGGCGTAGCATCGCACCCCGGAATTTAGCTACTGCTTTATACCAACTGGGCGTTTTCCCTCTGGTTTTCCTACAAGAAGCACGGAAGCTTCTTGTAGGAAAACCAGAGGGAAAACGCCCAGTTGGTAGACCTAGAATGAGGTGGGAGAATAGGTAATTAAAATTAACTATGATTTGAAGGAAGTAGATTATACAGTAGATGATTGGAAAACATTGGCTCGGGATAGGGATGTATGGAGAGCTTATGTCCGCGCGGCCATGAACCTACGGGTTCGATAGTGCCAGTGAGTTAGTTAGCTTTATAAATTATATTTAAAATGCCGATAGTTAATGTAATAATGAAGGTGAAAAAGGGATTTTCGCAGGAAACTTAATGGAAAAAAGCAAGCCTACCTTCTTTCCTTTTTTTTTCTTTCAATATCCCATACTGCAGGTCGATTCGTCTAAAATAAGCACTTTCTTGAGAATCCCTGGATGTTTGTTCATCCTTTTATGGATAAACCAACAAATATGCATGCTATGTATTCCGTGTTGTCAATAATTTTAAAATGTCCATTCGTAAATATGAAGAGGAAAGAAAAAATAAATAGTAATCTACATTCATACGAATTAATGCCAAATGGAACAATAAGATAACTAATCGTAATTAATAACATAGCATACTTTATATACGTAAATATTTTTTTGCTTAGAAAAGTACATTGTAGACTACTTTTAAATTGTCTTCTGATTTAAAGTTAGTAATTTATTTAATGACGTTATTTAACAGCCAAGTTCATTAACGCTGCAATTCAAATGTGGGTGTAAAAAGGTCGACAAATTTTGCTCAGCTGTTTGCCCAAGAATTTTATGCCCTGAAAAAATGGTTTTAGGTCAGGAGGACTGCTTTAAAACTATAATGTCAATTAATGCATGAAAACTAAGATTATTACATTTTGTAACTATTATATTTTATGTAATATTTCTTCGTATGATTCATTTCACCACATTTATGGAAGCAATCCCCACAATTTCAATGTAAAGTGCACGTAGTTTAGGTTTCTGTCGCAGATAGCAGCACCAACAGGGTGCGTAGCACTCTGGCAGCAGTTGTTTGAAGTAGGTGATATTCAACCGAAGTTTGTTCATAGATGGCAGAGCAGTGTCTTAATGTCAGCCATATTAAGATGGGTTTATCGACTTTAAAAAATGACGTGTAACTTTTCAATGCGAGATACTAAAATATTTTATTTTCGAAGATTCAGACAGTATACACATTATTTTGTCACATAGACTAGTCTTAAAAGAACATTAGTTTGTATTGCATTGCAATTTGCTTACATTATTTCTTGTAAACTTTGTTCAAAATCTAAAATAGCACATTGACTTATAAGAGTTAATTTATTTTACGTTAAATTATTTCCAATCAGTTTGAACAGTTTTTTTATCAAAATTGCTATATTTGCCTTTATAATAATGCTTATAATAAATACATTATCTGAAAGTAAATTTTATTTTCTCCGCAATATAATTCAATTACCAAGAAGAATAATTATTATAAACAGGAATGTGATGTTTCCGTCTTTGATCCTTGGGACTGCGAGCAATGTATAAGATACACATTGAAGTGGGTTGCAAGCCCGTTTTCATGGCGGGTTTATTATTTGGGGTTTCCTCCCTAGGCCGATTGCTTTCACCCAGCTCCGGAGCTCAGCCTGCACAAAACATAACCAAATTTATTATAGATAGACGAAAATATTGGAATGGTCATATAGAGAGAATGGAAGGAAACCGACATGCAAAAAAAGAGCTAAAGATGATAGACCAATGGAAGGAAGAAGAACTAGAGGAAGACCAGCCAAGAGATGGATAGACAGTGAATGCACATCCAATACGTCTTCCTCCGAGGAGTGATTTTGGAAATAAACAGGATGAAAATCCTATAAATTATGATTAAGAAGAAGAAGGTGATGAAGAAATAAATTAATTATATCCTTAATTCTGGAAATACATGCTATTACGCATTACAGGGACTCTTGTCATCCCAACTTCTCTTAGAAACGTTAAACTAAAAACATATTTTCATCTCTTACTTTAAGGGAGGAGAAAAGATTACGAGCATTTGAGAATAAAGTTCTTAGGAATACTTTTGAATCAAACAGATACGAACAGACAGGTGAATGGAAGAAACTAAAAACTACATAACATTGAGATACACAATATTTATAAGAAGCCGAACACATAAGAACAGTTAAGTCTCGTATTCATAACAGTGAGTTACATGATCTTTTTGGGAAACCAGATATAGTAAGAACAGTTAAGTCTGTTAGATTGCGATTGGCAGGACTATTGGCACGTATGAGGAATGGAAAAGGGGAACGAAAACTCCACGTAGGAAAAAAGCGACCAGCAGGTAGGCCAAGAATGGGGCGAAGGATAACATTAACCATGATTTGAGGGATGTAAATTGTACAGGGATGATTGGAAAATTTTAGCTCAGAACAAGGATATGTGGAGAGCTTAATCCAGCGTCGGCATGAACCTACGTGTTCGATGGTGCTAGTAACTTAGTTAATAACAATTATAATAATACAATGTTTTAATTTAAATGCGAATAAACATTTGTCGTGTTCTTTTTTTCTACCGAGTCCAAGCTTCGGTATCAAGATATGTGTTCTATTGTTCTGAGTTTTGAAACCACGGAGAGTACAAACGATTATTAACGACTGCTTTTAGATTATTAAATAGACAATTTAACTCATGCCCCAAATGGGAGTCAATGACCAATCACATTTCAATGATTTTTTATTTACAACCAGTCGCAGTCGTGTTTCGCCCAAAATTTACCAACTAAAGTTTATCATAATAAAGAAAGCATCTTTTTACCATTCTGAATAGGTCATAGCATTATTTTGCAGTGACTGACTCTCTAAGAAATATGGGTACCAGATTGTATATATAGTGCATGAATGTCAACACGTAGCGCATACGAGAGATAATATAAAAACATTTGTAACAATTGATTATACCACAAAAAAAAACACTGTTTGCACTTTCTTAAACGAATTATTTTCCAGGAAATGACGCAGAAAAATATAATTGACATATTTACATCAGAAATTAATTAATACCTATAACGTTGGCTATAAATTTTTTCACTAGGGTGCATTCTTACAACATTGCGATCTTATGGCAATAAATAATATTATGATATGGTTGCAATGATCGAACAAAAGAAGCAAATGAAGCGTTCCAATCGTTTCTCATTTGTTTTCAAACATCGCCGTTTACATTAAATATATAAATATTTTAAAATAACTATAGTTAAATAATGATTTGTGAGTATACAGCTTAATTTTATTCATTAAATAGTCCTAACAAATGCCACTCTTGATTTCCAAATTCTCTAGATAAATTCACTCCTCAATTCGTGAGTCGTGAATTTATCGATAATTTGGAAATCACTCGTGGCATTACTTATGATAAATCCATGACACGATTAAACTGGTTGTCGCGTGGTTAGTGTGAGGCAGTCCTTCAATTTCACGAATATCGCTACTTCTCATGTGACGAAGCTGAGTGAATCCCGTTTCAAGCACTTAAACAAAGGGGGGAAAAAAAATCCTATGGCGTATCCAGAAATCTATCCCCGTATCCATGGGGTATAGTCATACATTATTCCTCTATTACTGTAAAAAATAGTGTCTATATTCAGCACGTCGAAATGTTGTCTTAATAATTAATATGCATTACATTAAGATGTTTATTCAAAAGAGTTATCGAAAACATATACGTAATTGCAAATGTACGATATTACGTATTTTAAAAAATCATCGATTTTTAAAAATTTTAATTTGTATTATATATATAGTGAAGCAATTAGACATCATATGCAATTAATTTTTTTTTAGAGGAATTAAATCCAATGGGTACAACTTAGACATTACACACACCCAGTCCCAAAGTTGAGATTTTAAAATCCCTTACCCCCGCCGGGAATCGAACCGGGGTCGCCGGAGTGGAAGGTAGGGACTCTACCGACTACGCCACAGCGACGGGCCATATGCAATTAATAAAGGTACCGAATGTTTTAAAATAAAATAGAATAGTCTCTTTTAAGTGGTTTCAGTAAGAAGAATGACGCAATGAAGAAGGACGTTTTGCTTTATTCACGAATGTATTTATCTTTTTTTTTTTATAATTTGCGGTACGCAACAATAAACACACACGCTAACAAACACACACACACACACACACGCACCCGCACCATTTTCATATATATGTACTCATTGTCTATATTATATTTAGGGATCTTATTTCGATTGATAAATATTCGTTTAATTTGTAAACATTTCTTGTTTAGAGTATTTATAATTGCAGTGGGTGATAGTGCAAGGACCTTGCCCAATTGTTCCGAGAACTAAAGGTCACCGGCCGTACAGAGGTTAAGAGTGGCCCGTGTTATCTGTTGAGTTTCCTGTTCTCATTAATTCCATTTCCATTGGTTGTTTTTTCTGCGAGGTCGCTTCAGGTTTACACATGTGTATATTTTAGTGTTTGACAAATAGCCTACTAGAATTATTTTTAATCTGAATTTCACATTCCATCTGAATTATAGGCCTAATTAAACATGTTGGTGGCAATAAATTCGTTGTTTTCGATAACAAAAATAAATGTAGGGTTATTCAAAATAAATTATATGTATATAAAGTCTCGTGTAGACTGCGATGGGCAGGACATGTGGCACATATGGGGATGAAAGAGGTGCATGGAGACTTCTTGTAAGAAAACCAGAGGGAAAGCGCCCAGTTGATAGACCAAGAATGAGGTGGGAGAATAACATTATACATTATTTGAGGGAGGTAGATTATGCAGGGGATGATTGGAAAACATTAGCTTAGACTATGGATGTATGGAGAGCTTATGTCCGCGCGACCAGTGAACCCACGGGTTCGATAGAGCCAGTGAGTTTTTATATATATATATATATATATATATATATATATATATATAATTCCCTAGTAAAGCTGCAAATCATATGAAAATGCTATGATTGCAGTGATAGACCTGCCCTCGGGCAGAATTACTATGGATATATATATATATATATATATATATATATATATGTGTGTGTGTGTGTGCGTCCGTGCCTGTGTGCATGTATGCTTGTGTATTTTGCATTTTGTGTAGGATGGCAATCTGATAATTTTCAAATAAGGAATCCATGATTTAGGTGGACTATTTTTGACATTCCAATAATAATTATTATTCAACCCATTGGGTATGGGCACGATATAATATGTTTTCCATGGTTAACTTCTTAATAATTTGTCACCATTCTCTGGATATCTGATATACTGAAGATCGAGATTTGAATTTTTCCTTTTGTAATTAACGCAAAATGTTGTATTGGATATAGCAGGATACTCTGTTGGATAAGAAAAGGAATGAAGATATAAGAAAGGAACTAAATATTTTCAAACTTACAGACCGAATAATTAAATATAGGAACGACTGGAAAGAACATATTGATAGAATGCCATAAGAAAGATTTCCAAAATTATTGCTAAATTATAAACCACACGGAAGGAGAAATGTTGGACGCCCACACAGAGGATGGTCTGAACAATTTTAACAATTCTAGCTTTCATGAAACCGGAACGAGCACAACATTAATACAGTATTAAGTTATATTACGATGCGAGGTTGGGAAGTGGTTTTTTTTACAGAACAGAGGAAAATGTTTAAGAACCGAGCGATAGCGAGGTTTTTAATTTCCGAGATTCTGTAAACACTTCACTAACGTGCGTTGTACATTATTTTTTGCGCGATAGTGTTTTCAAAAGTAATAAATAATAATAAAATTATAACTTTATTTGAAATATTTGCGTTCGTTATAAACAATTGACTAACGTTAACAGTGTGGGCAATGTTTATAGTTCAGTTCATTTAAATGCAGTGATTTGTTTCGTATAATATATATCAACACTATTTTTTTGCATATACATTGTATGTAGGATACATAGAGGGCAGTGGTTTTACTTCCCACACGCGTTTTGTAATATGTAATATTACAGTATAGTTATTTAGGTTGGCAACCCCAAAATGTAGGAAGTTGAACTTTCAATCATGGTCGCCATTGCTGTAAGTATGACAAAACGCACTATTGCGTAAAAAAGAAATATGTAGTAACCAATAATACTTATGAAAGTCGATAAGATTATACTTCGACATTCTGCCGCCACGACATTTGTTATTTTACCACTCCCGTTCCTAAACCATGCAATTTCAATGCAGACTTATAAATGTTAATCAACTATATTTCAGAATAATCCTGAAACTCTTTGCACAAGATACATCGTAATGTTTAGGGTTGCATAATATCCGAATAGGAAATTATCACTATCATCACCGACATCAAGGATTAGACCAAGTTTGTTGTTCACGCCTATCATTTTCAAGGGTCAATCCATATTCCTTTTTCTTTTGGATTGTACTGTAGAGCTGTGTTCGCTATCTTCGAGTCTGGCATTCGTTGGATGTGATCTCTCCGGTTTGTTTTGTATTTTGGGTCGTATCTAGATAAGTCTGACCAGAATCTTTGAGAATTGTAGTGAAGTTGATGTTCCCTTGCTGAGTTACAAGCACGGGGTAAGGATATTGTTGGGACTGTACCATTTTCCTGTGTACAAACCTGAACTGAGAGAGTTCTTTACTTTCGTACTTTGAGCCTTTGCTGGTATCACATGTTCCCAATATAGCCTCCTAGATCTGCAGATATCACATTCACCCTTTTCTGAGTAAGGGCTCTCTTCACCCTGAGAGGGTAAGTAGAGTTTTGGTAAATGAATAATTGAGGATATGTAACGGTAGTCTCAGAGCTACTCAATCCACCCTTTTGACTTCCGCGAGTACGAGTTACAGGAGGTAAGAAAAATAACAACTGAAGGGTATGGCCAGTGGTCTGCTGCTCCTGTTAATCCCTCTTATGGCAAGGGAGATTCCATGCTGATATTTTAAATCAGACACCACACTGCGATATGAATAAAAATAAGTTAATCTACAGCATCGTATCCCAAACTGTGGTTCGCGAACCCGCAAGGGGATTTGCAAAATATTTCAAGGAGTCCGCCAAAAGTTTCCTGTAATAGCGGGTTTCAAGGTTAGGCCTATATTTGTTTCCTTCATTTCTGCGGCAAAGTAATAATACTACTACTACTACTACTACTACTACTACTACTACTACTACTACTACTACTACTAATAATAATAATATTAATAATAATAATAATAATAATAATAATAATAATTATTATTATTATTATTATTATTATTATTATTATTATTATTATTATCATTATTATTAATTACACTGAGCAACAAAAAATAAACTTTTTTTGTCTCAGAAAGAAAAATATGTGATTCTGATAATATTTTTTCCCCCTGAATTCAAATATTATATCGGTTTTGCTCCATCACGCAAGGTTTCCGAGAGGCAGGAATTTATAATTTCAAACACTTTAATATTTTCTACATTCATAACTACACAATATTCGAACATTCGGACTCACCTAGAAAGTAAGAAATGACGATTTTCTGCTATATTTCGCCTGTGGAGCATCTCTTGATGGTCCAACAATAATCGGCCAGCATATTAGGATATCTCTTTTCCATAGATGAAATCTCCTAATGAAAGTGTTCCCCGTTTTATTTTATAATGGACAAACGAACGAAAAGACGTTTATTAAAAAATAATTATTTAAATCCATTAATTGAAATTGAAATAAAAAAAACTCTGCGTGATGGAGAAATTCCGAATACATAGCTATTTGAAAACAAGAAAAAAACTGCATTAAGTACAACTATTGGTGCTCATGAGACATAAATCATGTTGACCATTGTTATTATTTGCTAGGAATTAAATTTTATGTATGTCTACTGTATATGTATGTTTAAAAGTTAGTGGTTCACCCAATTCAAATCGTTGTGGAAGGGGTTCGCGAGTCGAAAAAGTTTGCGAACCGCTGATCTACAGGAATAAACTTTACGGTCTTTTGACGCAATTTATCTTTCCTTGAGAATCGCATTAATTTGATGATAAAACTGTCATATTAAGTAGCCTATATCGACATTTTTTTTTTCCTTTCTGATACGAAATTCACGAAAGTATCAAAGGACTTTCCAGAACAAATGTTATCTTTTAAATTCTGACTGCCGAGTCAAGTGTTATAGTTACCTTATTGGTAAATTCGGGGTTGTTTGCCGGTGCTTTTAGTTTCTTCTGAAAAAAAAATCAGAAATGTATTCAGATTTGCTGAGATATTAAAAATATTAATTGATCCCCTTTTAGAACCCCTTATGCAGCTCGTTGATGTAATGCGAACGAATGACTGTGTTATAAGCTTTGAATTCATTGTAAATGTGCCATGGTGGATAATGATGTGATTATAAGGCATGCGAGATTTGTTTATGCTACTCTAAAAGGGAAGGATTGCTCATCTGTTGCCCAGCAGGGAATAATGAGTGTCCAAAATTCATGTCCCAATATTTGCAGGTTTACTCAAATGATTATGGTGAAGGTAGAGGTATTCAATAAACAGGCCATAAGAACCTGGGAGGCTATTCCTACGCTCCGGCCACTCAACTCCCAGTAATCATTTAAGTAAAAATAAGAAGTGCTCTCTTTTTTCGTTCTCCTTTTGCAGGTACTTTTAGCTTCCCCACGCATCTTCGACTTTACGATAACACAACTCCTCGGGGAAAAGTTTTCAATTTTAGAGTTGTGGTTGTGGATGATTTAGACTATTCTATTATTGGTATCCTTGGGGAAAGATATTTTCTCTTCGTATAAGAACAGTATGAAGTCCACCCAGCATTATGAGGGATTTGAGTAGCTAAAACAAATACCGGTTTCAAGTTGGAGAACACCAGCTATAACGGTTAGGGGATCAGACATGCTAACCACATGTCTCCGCTCTACTGGCTGGATGATCGTCTACCTCTGTGATTAACACTTGTGGATGTGAGGTAAACAGCCGGATGGTAGGCCAAGATACTTAGGTCTATTGCGTTATGGAGTGAGAAGTCAAGTTTTAGTGTTTCTTGGATAAGGTTAAGAAGAGACCCATAGAATAAATAACAAATTTCGATTAATATTATGATTTTTCAGAGAGATTTGAATTTTTAATCTGTTTAATTTATTTCGTAATTTAACTAGTCAAATCCTGTGAACAAACGATAACGCCATTGCTTTTAAAACTGATTAAAATAAAATTTCTTTCAACAACATAATATAAAAAATGGGCCTATTGTGTCTGATAGGGCTGTTTTCTAATCCTTTTGAAGCGCCACCAAACTTTAAATTACATTCGCGATATCAATCTCTTACTCTGACCCTCCTCTTACTAGCCGACACGGTAGGTGATAGGCTAGCGCTCGCGGCTGTTCCAATTGGATCCCAGATTCGAATCCTGGCGGTTCCGGAGGTGCATTGGTGGTAAGCCATACCGGGATTTTTCGAAATTTTCTCGTAGTTCTGCCGTTTCCAGAATTTCATCCCACCAATACTCTCCATTTCTCTTTCCTCACTTATGTCATTTCATCTCTATTTATTCACTCATTCGTTTCATATCATCCTACACCTCATCTCCTTTAGGGAAAGTAGACTGGACTGACAAACTACGGTGTTTAAAATACGTGTTGTGTTTATCCGGGAGGAGTATTCGTGTACTTCCTCACGGCTCGGAGTTATGTAACAACTTCGGGCAGAATAGGGATAATAGTTGTAGCCCCTCCTTAAGGCCCTGGGCCCAGCCGAGAAAATGGCTAATGAGTCGTGTGTGAAAGCCTGAACGGCTCGGAGTTATGTAACAACTTCGGGCAGAATAGGGATAATAGTTGTAGCCCCTCCTTAAGGCCCTGGGCCCAGCCGAGAAAATGGCTAATGAGTCGTGTGTGAAAGCCTGAACGGCTCAGAGTTATGTAACAACTTCGGGCAGAATAGGGATAATAGTTGTAGCCCCTCCTTAAGGCCCTGGGCCCAGCCGAGAAAATGGCTAATGAGTCGTGTGTGAAAGCCTGAAACCAGAAACACTGTAGAATAAATTTCATTTTCATTAATTAATAACAAACAACGATAGGTCCTATAATACAGCAAACTTACAAAAAGTTGGGTCTGCCATAATCTTATCTCATATTTCATTCTTTCTTGTTAAGATATATTTCAAAGCATCCTTGCTCCATCTTCAATTGGTGCAGACTAATGTTCTCTTGTTGTCGGTCTTACAAAAAGTTGGGTCTGCCATAATCTTATCTCATATTTCATTCTTTCTTGTTAAGATATATTTCAAAGCATCCTTGCTCCATCTTCAATTGGTGCAGACTAATGTTCTCTTGTTGTCGGTCTGTAGGACTGAAGATGGAGCAAATATGTTTTTAAATATGTCTTCTTCTTCTTTTTCCGAATACAGTATTGGGTGATGATGCCCGTTCTGCGACTACAAAAACTGATCTTTCCGTCGGTTGAAGGGTCTTCCGAGGTCTCTTTTGCCTTTAGGGTTGAGGTGGTAAATCATCTTTGGTAAACGGGAATTTGACTACAAGAAATATGTTTTACAAGAAACAACGACATAATAGGATGAAGGTAGACCCAACTTATTTATTAAGTAGACCTTCATAACGTTACATCCTATTGTATTTTCATAAAAGGTTGCATTGTTAAGGGAATAATAACCCGAGTCGATATGTTGTTTTATTCTATTTGGTTTTTAATAACCATAGAAAAATAATAGAGATATGGATATAAGAACTGAGAAGAAAATAAAATTTAGCTCTGTTCTTCACAATTTTTTTCGGATAACCATCGATCATTTTAAAATTTCCTTCGAGGTAATTGACGGATCCACTTTTATTCGAGGGAGTTCGGCCTATTCAATTTGGTGAAGATGGAACTTATGACCACTGCAGATGGACTTCTTCATGTTATTTATTGTTTTTTGCAGGATGATTGGATGCTGACGGTTATTAAAAAAAAAGAGCAGCTAACATTTATACAATCTTGAGTGGAAATAGACCGTAGTAAGGCATCCTGTGATGCTGATGCTGAAGCTCTGAGATCATAATTAATACTAGAAACTAACATCTCTGGAGCGCGGTTCACAACAGTGATATGTTCGACTCTCGTTTGAAAGTATGTTGCCAAAAATTGAAGGAAGCCATATAAAAATGTAATAATTATTTTTAATGATTAAAAAACAGTTCTTAAAAATACCGTAAATAAAGTTTCCAATTCTGGAGGATACTTTTACTGCCTGGGATCATAATTCTTTTGTTAGCATTTTATTTAATGACCCTCTATTTTAACACCTTAGGTCATTAAAATGGCAAATCTGCCCTATTTTAATTATTCATGTTAATAACGTTTTATTTATATATACCTTTTTGTGGAATTTGGGTTTTTTCTTCAAATTGAAAACATATGTTGTGAAAGTGTCGAGAAATTCTGCTCTGAGGCTTCTTATTTCAGGCGTGACGTTATTTTATGTGTCACGGTCCTTTCTTCCCTTCCAACGGAAATCATACTCAGGATTTTTACACTCTGGAAAATACATCGGCCGCAGTCGGGTTTGATCCCGAGATCCTAGAAACCAGAGGCGATCATGGTAACTACAAGTCTTCCTGCACAGATTGCTTATTTTGCAAGACTATACTTTTTCCACTCCTGGATATTTGAAAATTTTTGTTTATAGTATTTACATAACAGTGAGCTACATGCTATTTATAGAAAATCATATGTAATAAGAGAACGTAAATCTAGTGATTTAAATGGGCAGGACATGTGGTACGAATGGGGAATGAAAGAGAGTGATGGAAATTTCTTGAAGGAAAAACAGAGGGAAAGCATCCAGTTTGTAGGCTAAGAATGATATTGGAAAATAACATTAAATCTATTTTGAGGGAGATGATTTACACAAATCGGCCGCGGTGGACTAGTGGTTATGCTCCTTGCCTCTGGTCTCGAGGGTCGCGGTTTCAAACCCGGCCGGGGTCGATGGATTTTTTTAGGACGGAAAAATCCAAGGAGCAAGTCCTCTGGGAGGGACTTTAAGCCGTGGGTCCCGAATCTGAAGATTTTCAGGCTCGTAAAAATCCTTAAGCCTGAATGAAAAGGCCTCTAAGCAAAATTTACCGAATTTCCCCCGTCCTACTACTACCTTGGTTTCCTAGATGTCAGTATGAGACGGAACGCTGACCACGGGCCATTCAAAATGACATTTAACGAAAACAAGTGTAACTAAATTAATATGGTTCAAATTCTTCCCTGGAGGGGGAGAGCGCCTAAATCTCTGTAAAGGGTAAACATGGGCTTACAAAAAAAAAATATTTACACAGGGAATAATATGAAAATATTAGCTCAGGATGTGTATGTATGGAGAGCTTATGTCCGCATGTATATGAACCTCAGGGTTCGATAATGAGTTTTAGTCGCTTTAACTACAATTATAATGTTGCGGCTAGGTAATTACCGTGCCCAAGAGACATGTTGTGTACCGATTAGAGTATCAACCTTTTTAACATTAATTTGTTATCACAATTGAGGTTATGTATTAACTTTTTTAAGTAATAGGTAATATAAGTATTTTTTATGCGATTTCCTCAGAATTGATTTTTATTAAAATAAACCGTTAATAATTATTAAACTCATGAAGGTTTTTTAAACATGTTTCATCTTCGGCATGCTATTTGGTACTCGATCAGAGTATACTCTAATATCACGGTATCCGATGCCATTAACGGACATTTTAACTTCAATGAGAGTTGCTAACTACTGAATATCACAGCACTTGGACTCTTAAACCTATTGGGAAGACCACATGGCAGACGCTGACGTTATTTCATATTATTTGGTGGAACTGTGATGATTTGGTTATAGCTGTTACTTTCAACTAGATGATTGCTTTTTTTTTTACTTAATTTTTGCTGTGATTTTCAGGGAAGCAGTGACCGGATTTTATGGTATTTACCTTGAAATTAATTAAATATCGGCACTTCTTTAAAATTATATGACGGGCCGTTTCAATACAGTTAAATACCCGATAATTTAAATAATCAAAATGTTAGCCCCTAGAAGGTATAGTTCTATATCATAATGAAAGTAAGTTCTGGTTTAGTTTAGAGACTCATATTCCAGAAATCTAATGCTTTGGAGTTGATTAATTTGACTTTTTTTTGTGCTTTTGCTCTAAGTTGGAACTTCATTACCTCTAATCACTTCATTTGAAATAATTTTATATTGAATTTAAAACCCGTTAAATTTTACAAGTTGGACAGCTTACTGGATATAACCAATAATTCTAGAGGCTATTATTATAACCTTCTAGTTGTTTAACATCTAACAAGGGAAAAAAATATAGCAAATTAGCTCAGATGGTACTGTTTGAGATTCGTTTTCGAAATCCTCATTTCATATTCCGGTGCCTCTAAACCTGATTGAGTTTGTACCTATAGTTCTTTTGAGTCGTCAAGGCAGGTATCAATTTCAATACTAGGATTCATTTCATCGTAGTCATAATTTTATTAGCCTATATCATTAAATAAAATTATAGAACTTCTACATAAAACACGTTACAAACAATACTGAATACAATCTAAGATGTTAATTATGACATGATGTTAGATCTATAATGACAGTAAAATAAAAACTAAACACTTTTGCAGCTGTTTCCCATAAAAAAACCTATTAAAATGCTGTTTAATTTTTATACAATGAAGACAATTCCAGTTTTCAGGCAATGATAATAAACTGAAACTTGGAAAGATGAAATGTTAGGCCTAATAATTAAATATTATGCGAGTGTTGAATGTGCATTCATAGTATTTTGTGAGCCATAAAGTATTATCTGACTGGTATTTTGTCGTTTTTCACTACGGTGGAACTAGGCCCTATATAACTATTCATTTTCCCTTTTTTTTTACCTAGTCATTTTCCACGTTTGTTAAATTTATAGTAGGCATGAAGTGTAAACTCATCCAGACTTTGACAGAAATGGAGAGTTTAGTTTAGATTAAAATCCACATTCCCAAGTTCGGGAAACGAACTCGAGGCGATTGACTATTAGCAAAGAATGCTGCTCACCAGGCAAGGAGACCGGGAACTCCTAGAAACCACAGGAAACGTGCTGTAGTGAACAAGGCTGTTGGTGGCGACTGTTTCATGTCGCCATGTTGTTTATTAACAATGATATGTGTAGCAGAACCGAATTCAATTACAACACGTAATTAATTGGAAGCACTTGTGAGAGAAACTCTAACCGGGTGTTGAGGTCACCTCTTCAAATCCTTATTTTCATCGCCATATTTATATTAGGTATAAGCCTATAAGTTATGTATGTATATGTCATGAAAAGAAAAAAATTAATGCCTGAACCGCGCATATATATATATTATAACAATATTTTTGACATTTGGCAATGAAGGCAAATATGATATGAAAAGAAAAATGAATGCTTGAGTCTGGATTTGAATCCGCTTAGCATAGTTGGTTAAAGCAATAAGCTGAAAGCCGTAAGGTCGAGAGTTCGAGTTCCGATGGAGTCAAGATTTTTAAACTGGCCTAAATCTTCTAACTTCACCATGGTCCTGGGGTCGACTCAGCCTCTAACGAAAATTTGGAAGTGGGAGCTTAACCCTTAAATTTGCGAAACAATAATTTCTCGTGACAGTTATTTAAATGTTTCGGACCGCGAAGAAAACAAAAATCATCTAAAACTGTAAGTTATTCCAACCATAGTAATTCTGCCCGAGGGCAGGTCTTTCACTGCAATCATAGCAATTTTATGCCATGCTTTACAGCTTTACTAGGGAATTATATGCGTGGCAGCGTCCCGTTGCTTTCCACACCGCTGAAGGATGATGATGATGATGATAATGATAAGGATGGTGATGATATCCGGATGATTTTCGGGGACCGTCGGTTCATAAGCTTCCTGACATTTGTCTTGTAGGTGAGGAAAATGCCCGAAAAAAAAACCTCACCCATGAGCCTGTCCCGACCGGGAATCGAACCCGGGCCCGCTACGTGACAAGGCAGCACGCTACCTCGAGACCACAGCGGTGGACTGTAAGTTATTATTGTACATTATTATGTAATTTAGCATACATTTAGAAATATATAGTCGTTAATTTTTTTATTTATTAAAATAATATTAAATAAATAAAATCAATGTATCTTATAGGATAAATTGCGAATTTAGTTTTCTATTAACCCTAGGACCGCTTTACCTTTCTGTGTATATGCAAATCTTGGCATATTAAAAATATTATATCATATAATTTATATTATATGATTATCCATTTTTGTCATATATTAGAGTTTGGGCTATGGACATTTATTTTGTGCCCAAATAGTTCCAATTTTAGTCATATAAGCGATCCGAAATCGAATCTCGGAAGGAAATATGAGTAAAATTCCAAATTAAACTTTTTTCACATGCATCGCCTTGTTTTTAGTTTCTATACATAGGTTGTTATTCGTATAATGTGAAATAAAATTTAAGCAGGGAAAATATATGCCTGCTATGTTAGGAATAATATAACACGGGATAAAAGAAGATATATATTGCGTTATAAAATGCCAGTCTTCAGGTATTGTGGTTAGCGTACTGTTTGTCTTTCAAGTCAATCACAGTTCTAGATTCCGTCTTGGATATTGGTATTTTCTTTCCTTCTTTTTTTTCTTTCTTTCTTTCTTTCTTTCTTTCTTTCTTTTTCTACAGGGAATTTGTACACATTGCATTAGGATCTGTGTCATTTTGTTTTCTTGGCTTATGTCCCCTAAGTGTAAAAGAGATGACACCGACGGCAGAAAACGAAAAAAAACTGTTAACTGTTTATACATAGGTCTATAAGACAAAAACGAAGTACAGTATTATCGATAGTATTTTGTTTAAATATTATTTTTAACAGCCGAGTCGCGATTGAAAGCTGGGCTCAGAGATTTTATTTTAGCTTGAGGATTTTTTTTTGTGTCATAAAACTATTACTTCCAAAGTTTTACGCCTACTATATTAAAATAAAATCCTCCAAAAAATGTTTGTTTACTGTGACATTAAGGTGCCAAGACCGTAAATCTGTAACATCCGAAAGACTTTCATTGTTTTTAATAAAATCTCCAAAAATATATTTGTTTTCCTACGAGATTAAACTACCAAGTCTTCTGCCCGTCTATAAAGTTAATATAAAACAGAAAGTATAACATAAAATTAAAATTATAAACACTCATGCTAATATTTCGTACAGCTAAAATATAAGGATGGCGGGGTAATCGGGCCTATCATACCATCACCGGCGTAGAAGAAATTAAATGAATCGAAATGGAGCTTCATTCCATCTCATCCTCGATTTGGCATTTTATCGAACATGAGCAGAGGGTTTTTAATAAATTTAGAACTATTATTAGAATATTAAATTTAACACGTCTCAATGTAATCGGCCGCGGTGGGCTAGTGGTTATGTTCCTTGTCTCTGGGTCCCGAGGGTCGCGGGTTCAAACCCGGCCGGAGTCGATGATTTTTTTTAAGGATGGAAAAATCCGAGGAGGGACTTGCAGCCATGGTCCCGAGTCTTGAAGATTTTCAGGCTCGTAAAAGATCCTTAAACCTGAATAAAAGTGTCTCTAAGTAAAATTTATCGATATCATCATCATCCTACTAATACCTTAATTGCCTGCTAGATGTCTCGTTGGGTTGGTATGTTGACCGCATACAATTCATGACATATGTGGGCAAATATTTTGCATAACTAAATTAACTTGGTCTGGCATCTCCTATCAAATGTTTTACAGGTACTTTCGAGTCCCAACTCCTTTCAAAAAACGTTAAACTGAAAATATATAAAACTTATTCTACCAGTTATATTATATGGGTGAGAAACATGGACTCTTACTTTAAGGGAGGAAAGGAGATTACAAGTATTTGAGAATAAAGTACTTAGGAAAATCTTTGGACCAAAGAGAGATGAACAGACAGATGAATGGAGAAGACTACAATAACAGTGAACTACATGATCTTTATAGGAAGCCAGATATAATAACAGTTCAGTCTCGTAGACTGCGATGGGCAGGACATGTGGCACGAATGGGGAATGAAAGACGTGCATGGAAGCTTCTTGTAGGAAAACCAGAGGGAAAATTCCAAGTTGGTAGACCAGGAATGAGGTGGGGGAATAACATTAACTATGATTTGAGGGAAGTAGATTATACACGATTGGAAAACCCTTAGCTTAGGATAGGGATGTATGGAGAGCTTATGTCCGCGTGGCCACGAATCTACGAGTTCGATAGTGCCAGTGAGTTAGTTAGCCAGTATCTCCTATCAAAGGAGAGACCAAGGCTCAACTTTGTGCTACGCCTTTGTAGTTGTAATATTATTAACCAAGGACTGATAAAAAATATTTTGAAATATTAAAGGCTTACAATATTAAAGATGAAATGAAACGAATCGAAATGGGCGGTATGAAGCTTCATCTCATCCCTCGATCTGGCATTATGCCGGAGGATTTTTTATAAATTTAAATATTCATGTATAATGCAATGTAATGTCCCATTACACTGAGCAACAAAACATATTTTTTATCTCAGAAAGAAAAATATGTGATTCTGATAGTATTTTTCTCCTGAATTCAAATACGATATCGATACTTCTCCATCACGCAAGATTTCCGAGAGACAGGCATTTATAATTTCAAACACTTTAATATTTTCTACATTCGTAACTTCACAATATTCGAACATTCGGGCTCACCTAGAAAGTAAGAAAAGACGATTTTCTGCTGTATTTCGCCTGTGGAGCATCCCTCTTGATTGTCCAACAATAATCGGCCAGCATATTAAGATTCCAATTTGCCTTGGTATCTCTTTTTCCATAGCTGAAATCTCCTGATGAAAGTGTTTCCCGCTCTCATCGCTCACTTGACAAATGGACGAAAAAACGTTTATTAAAAACATAATTATTTAAATCCATTAATTGAAATTGAAATAAAAAAACTATGGGTGATGGAGAATTCCGAATACATATTTCAAAACACGATAAAAAACTGCATTAAGTACAACTATTCGTACTCATGAGACAAAAAACCATGTTGACCAATGTAATTAACTAAGGACAGATCCAAATATCCTGTAACATTAAAGGGCTCCATCAAATAAGTAACAACAATTTAGTTTGATTATAAGCGTGGCCGCGACCACGCTAAATCGAATACAAATGTTGTTAAATTAATAAGGTCCAATGCATTGAGTTATTGCAGACTTTTAGATCTACATTACATATTGTAAATTCATCCACCCATAGTAATTCTGCCCGAGGGCAGGTATTTCACTGCAATCATAGCATTTCCATGCTATGCTTTGCAGCTTAACCAGGGAATTGTAGGTGTGGTAGCTTCCTGTTGCTTTCCACACCGGTGAAGGATGATGATGGCCAGATGATTTTCCGGGACCGTTGGGCCCTAAGCTTCCTGTCATTTGTCTTACAGGTGAGTAAAAACCCCGAAAAAAATCTCTCCCAGGAGCCTGTCCCGACCGAGAATCGAACCGGGGCCCGCTGCGTGACAAGGCATCACGCTACCTCGAGACCACAGCGGTGGAGATATTGTAAATAGCAGTGTACAATGCACTTTAGCTCTATAAACATAATTGATGGTTACAACATTATTCGAGGGAGTTCTTCAATAATTATTAGAGTCGTGTGATACCCTTGATCTGTGATTAATTAGTGACTGCTTTGCATTTTGTGCTGGGGAGTGACCCACTTCCCCGGCGGTCCTTAAGTCCTGCTGCGCCTAGAAATGTGATACAGGGGGTGCATTATCAGTGTATGGCACATGTCCGTCACTGTGCAGGGCTACTCTTTTTGTCGGCGGCAAGTTGTGGCTCATTTGTTCCCCTTATTTTCATGTGGGTGTTGACTGATATCCGAAACTCTTCAATATCCCTCACACAGCCGTTTCCAAAACGCATCATCGGAACCTTATTATAGAACAATCACACTTTAACTTCAACTTTGTTCGAATTTTAAAGAAAACTCTAAACATTATACGAAATGCAAAATTTAAACTCTTTAATTCCACATGTACTTCCATCACTGTAACTAACTCACTGGCACTAATGAATCCGTAGGTTCATTGCCAAACGGACATCGGCTCTCCATACATCCTAGCCTGATGTTTTCCAATCATCCACTATATAATCTACTCAAATCATGGTTAACGTTATTCTCCCACCTCATTCGTGGTCTACCAATGTGATGTTTTCCTATAAGAAGTTTTCATGCCTCTACTTCATTCCCAATTCGTTCCACATGTCCTACACATCGCAGTCTATGAGAGTTTCCCAATCATATCCTGTATAATCTGCCCCTCAAATCATGGTTAACGTTATTCTCCCATCTCATTCTTGGTCTACCAATTGGGCATTTTCCCATTGGTTGTCCTACAAGAAGTTTCCATGCCCATTTCATTCATCATTCTTGCCACGTGTCCTGCCCATCGCCCTCTATAAGACTTAACTGTTCTTATTATATCTGGTTTCAAGTAAAGATCACGTAATTCACTGTTATGTAGTCTTCTCCATTCGCCTATCTGTTCGTCTCTCTTTGGTCCAAAAATTTCCTAAGATCTTTATTCTCAAATACTCGTAATCTTTTCTCCTCCCTTATAGTAAGAGTTCATCTTTCGCATCCCTATAATATCACCGGGAGAATAATAGTTTTATATATTTTCAATTTAAGGTTTTCTGAAAGAAGGGACGGCATGAGTCTCTGTAATGTATAGCCTAATAGCATGCACTTCCAGAATTGACCCTACGTTTAATTGCTTTGTCCTCTCATTCCTATTTGTAATTGTTGTTCCTATTTGTAATTATTGTTTTAAGAGTTTCTTTAATGGTTAACAGCAAGCTTTTCCAGAATTGAGTTCATGTTTAATTACTCTCTGAATCTCATTAAATATTATAATTATATCCAATATTTAACAGTATATTACTGCACTCCCTTGCAAGTAATATTAGCTGAATAGTCTATTTAGAGAAATAAAAAGTTACGTATATATATATCAATAGTCTTTTTTTTTCGGATACTTGATCGATGCTAAGATAATGAAAGTAATTTTCAAGACGAAACGAGCAGTTAATAAAGTCCAATAAGACAAAAGGTCCAAACCGAATGGTTCATTCCTTGAAGTCCAAACTTATAAAAATATCAAAACCAAAACGTCCGGTCAATAAAGTCCATAGAACAGAAGGTCCAATCCGAAATGTAATTTTAATTTATTGATTTATGATAAAACATTTACCATTTACATTTTATATTCATCTTCCTCAACCACACTGGGTTGATCCTGTATGCAGTCGTCCCATGTGGACATTAGTCTTGCTGTAGGACTGTCTCCCTTACTTCCGCTTGATTTTGTAAATATTTTCTAGAAAACAGTGGACATATAAAAGTATGATTACCTTACAGCTGTGTCATAATTTGTTCATTACATTGTTGTACGTCCTTTAACACTTCTATAAACTTGCAGATGGAGGAATGATGTACGATTTCAACCTCTAAAATTGGGTGTGCCATGATTCGACAACACTGTTCGTTCTATGTGGTTCGTGTATCACAGCAGTAAATATATTCCATGTGTTTGGTGGGAATCTTGGATTTATCAGTAAAACTAAACTAAACTCCATGGCGCGACAGACCTAGAAGGTCCTTGGCCTCTCAGCCGGATGCTGGCCTTTCTACACGTGTTAATCACAGAGACAGATGATCATGGATTTATTAATGCCATCTTTAAATATGTCAATAGTTTCCGACCTGTATCCTGTGATTCATAGGGCATTGTAGATTCTTCTTTGTTCACATCTCCAGTAACGCTATGTTTTTCCCATGAGTGGAAATGTAGGAATATCTGTTATTCATTTTTTTTAGGGAATAAGATTTCTGCCATGTTTCACTTCAAAACTTTAATTCAAATCAGGCCACATTATTAACAATATAAATAAATAGTAATATTAAAAGTTTCCGGACTATGTGGCCGTGGTCTGTAACTGATGTTTCTCCCTCAACTGCAGAGGGCATCTTCAGTGGCGAATGTTTCTAGGTGGTGTTCATTCACAGTGAAGTCAGCGACAAGGGAACACCACCTAAATGCACTCGCCACTGAAGATGCCCTCCGCAGTTGAGGGAGAAACGTCTGGAAGAAACACCAATTATAGACCACGGTCACATAGCCCGAAATATTTTAATATTATGATTACCGGCCGCCGTGAAAGCCTGCATTCTAATAATAAATAAATAGCCTTAACGAAGTATCAACACCCACTTTAAATGCACTGGCTCTTTTGACATGGACGTTCTGAAGATGCGTGCGTTTTGGAATTAATATCTTTTGGACTTAGGTCCTACTCGACCATTAGGATTATTGGGCATTTTATGAAGCATATTTTAGAATGGGAATTTTGTTTGGAGCTTTTGTTATGGACATTATTGTCCGACTGGACTTTACGTCCTCCGTTCCCGTAGTAAAGCATCAGGTATGCTTAAAGTTTCCGAAGAAGGCAATGACAATTGTTTCATTCGCTTACGTCACTTGTTTCATTTGCCTAATCTAAATGCACTATAGTGTATAGTATATTTTTGGAACAGGGGTCCGAGGTTTAATTCTGGTAGCGGAAGTGTGGGATGAGCTGGCGGATTAGTGATAATAATAGAGAATCACGTGACCGAGCGACTTTGTGTGCGTGGTATTCACGACCCGCTGATAACTCGTGACGTCATTCCACGGACAAATTTCATTCAAGAGTTTTATTCATTCACAATTGTTGTTGGCTACGTGAACATTTCCCGCCCGACTTTTTCTGGTGAGTTTATTTTTTTTATGTTTAGTGGGTGTGTGCGCAACTTTTTATCACAATCCTATCTTAATGACTACATTACTGTCCTCTTGCGGCCATCTTGATAACATTTGTGTAATTGTTGATTATTGGTAACCAATTTACTGCTTTAGTATTACTGTTATGTAACTACAATTCTAGTTTCCTTAAAAAATCCTTGTTTCCATATATACAATTTCTTCAATAAATTATAGAGTTCGTGAGTAAATAGTTTCATCAACACTAGATTCCATAAACTATACATATTTATATACTATAGTTTCGATAAAATAAATTATTTCAATTGTTCTAACTTCCATAAATGTAATTTCTTGAATTTTAGTTTCAATGAATTTAATTTCTTAAATTTTAGTCTTTATAAATACAATTTATTTTATTCTGGTGTCCAAGAACATAATTTATTAAAATCTAGTTTCCAGGAATGTAATTCATTTAATACTAATTCCCAAAAAAAGTATTTTATTTTTGTTAATAGTGTAACTCTATAAAATCTACCGGGATTATTCCGGAATTAATAATAATAATAATAATAATAATAATAATAATAATAATAATAATAATAATAATATAACTTTATTCAAAATGACGGAGTTAAGGCACATAGCCTATTAAGTAAGTATATTAGGACCACCAAAATGTTTATGTAAATATATGGGCCTTCTATTAACCCTGAAACCAAAAACCTAAATAGAAACATATATAAACAGTTTATTATTCATTACAACTCATGGAAGTTCACAATGTTATTAATTTTTGCTTGAAATATATACTTGACTGGTAGTGGTGAATTCCATCTAACAGGCAAACGAGACAGTTGATGAAGAAAAATAATATGTTCTGTGTAATCGTATATTTAATATGTGGCCTCATTAAATATGTAAATATTGTATATGTCACCGTAGACTTACATGATTGAAGTTTGTTTAACAAGCACCGTCATATAAAATTATGTTAAGATATAATATTGTGAAAGTTAATACTTGCTCAGATATCTTCTTCCTTTATGTTAACTGTTTATAATTGGAGGCCTTTCAGATCTTGAGTCATCATCAGCACTAGAGAGGGAAGTTTGATCCCCAGATTGTTCTTAATTTTGGGAAGGGGTATCAATCACTAAAATAAAATCCGTTGTTAGTAATATCTTTTTCAATGGGATTATGCATATTGGGTGCGACTTCGATTAAAATTACACTGTTAATTTCTTTGTAAAATTTTATCTCATCTTTAGTGATGCCGCATTTTGACTACTGTGACGTTCTACTAACTGACATAAGTGACGGATTGTCGGACAAACTGCAGCGTGTCCATAATATGTGTATCAGATTCAATTTAATGTTCGAAAATACGATCACATTTCTCCATTATTCCACGAATTGTCATGGCTACATCTAAAAGAGAGAAGAAAATCGCACTGTCTAATTCTCCTATTTAAGATCCTACATACCTCGATTCCCAATTATTTATCATCCCGTTTCCAGTATCTATCCTCAAACCATAACTTAAACACAAGATCACAACATAGTCTCTTGCTTAATATACCGCAACATAGGACATCACATCACTCCATGTCATATACCATCTCCACTTCTCGCAACTGGAATTCCCTACCACAAGAAATAAGGGGCTGCCTGACATTGGCATCTTTTAAAAGAAATCTAAATTTATATTTGCTCTAAACTCGACTTCATTATTATCCAGTGTAAGATATATATATATTAATTGGTTGTTTCCCGTATAATGTATCATATTTATATTATTATTATTATGATTTATTATTATTATTATTATTATTATTATTATTATTATTATTATTATTATTATCGTATCATTATTGTTATTACCCTATAAAATGTTGTTTGTACATGACATTTACATTGCTACATTTATTGTATCTCTAACTGTTTATAATTAGTATAGTGTATATCTATATTTGTCAAATATTTATTTGTATTTGTGCTGGTTGAGTGGAAGAGAGGGTCTTATGGCCTTAACTCTACCAGAATAAAGTATTATTATTATTATTATTATTATTATTATTATTATTATTATTATTATTATGTTCATTTTTGCAATGTTTCTTTCTCTTTGGAGTAGTGTAGGGCGCAAGTCTTTTTTATATATATTTGAAATCTTTGAAATGTTATTTGAATCTAGCAGTAACATTTTTGCGGTTCTGGCTATGTAAAATTTATTGTACAGTCTGCACGTTAATTTATACAGGCCTAATAATTTATTATTAAATGTAGGCCTATTATTTTTCTTCAGTGCTTCTTTATGTTATTTAATTTGTTTTCATTTCTGTAAGCTATGTCAGAAATAGGCCTATAAACAAAACGTGAATTGATAGATTTCAAAGGATATTTATATAATGATTTTAATATTCAGTCACTATCAAACGAGGTTATTTTGCTCCTGTGGGGGTTATATTTTTCCAATAATTAAAGAAAACTTTAGGCATTTAGAGGGACTAATATCAACTTCCCTTACGAGACAATCATCTCAGTTTGATGGTACATATAAGCCACAATGAAAACTTCCCTTACGAGACAATCATCTCAGTTTGATGGTACATATAAGCCACAATGAAAACTTCCCTTACGAGACAATCATCTCAGTTTGATGGTACATATAAGCCACAATGAAAACTTCCCTTACGAGACAATCATCTCAGTTTGATGGTACATATAAGCCACAATGAAAACTTCCCTTACGAGACAATCATCTCAGTTTGATGGTACATATAAGCCACAATGAAAACTTCCCTTACGAGACAATCATCTCAGTTTGATGGTACATATAAGCCACAATGAAAATTACTTTTTCAGTCTCCTAAATTCACAAACGGGGTAATTAGTGCGGCAACAAAAGAAATAGAAAAATTGTGCTATACTTTTAATTTTCAAATTAAATACATATAAGAATAAATTTATATTATTATATTAAGTTTTGTTGTCTTAGGAGTTAGGAGGGTAATCCCACATTGATCATAAAAAATAAGAATAATAGAGTTATAGCAAGTCATTGCGGAATGCCGCCCAAGAATTCACAATGGAGATTCTTTCCGGCTTCCCATAAAGAGTGTAAAATTGTTTCTATGAACTATCTAACATTTTTACGTTTTTTTTTGAGTCGACTAATCAAAAATGGAATAGGTGGCGTTCTTTTCTAAAGTGCCAAATTAAATTTCTAGGCAAAACATTTTCAATTTTATGTTTTAAATGTTTGGAAATGTTTTATCATGTCGTCAATGCCTTTGGAGGTACATCAGGAGGCTGTTATTGTTTATACATTTTATTTTATTTAGCCACGCTCTTTTATAGCTAAGATTATTGGCATCGCAATTCATATCTGAGTGTGAAAGGGCCGATAAATGTTGCACAGAGGGCTCTTTTTTTCAGGCTTGAGTTTCTTTTACGATCCATGAATCTATGAATTTAATTGCATTTCGAAGGAATCCAAACTTACGATATTTATTCCCTGATAAACTATCGAACCTGATTGAGTTTGAACCCGCGAACCATGGAACCAGAATAGAGCATGGTTGAAAGATTTTAATACCAGGGGTACTTCAATAAAATTATTGTTGTTGATATAAAATATGCCCCAGTATCCACATCCATTCCAACTATTCTAAGAGATATCTATCTCTGTGTTAAATTAGACACAAGTATTTATTAAATATTATCTGCAAATTTCGGTAAGAGTAAATAAATTCACATAATTTTGGCCTAGTGTTTTATAGAATACTAGCTAATACCATGCGTACACTGCTAAATAAATGAAATATGATAGCAATTGTTTTAGATACCCCGTGCTGATTACTTGCGTTGCCAGGAAATTTACTTATCCCGATCTTCTTGGCATCAATTGAGCTGAAAGACAACAAATGGTTATTGTGAGTTATCCGTAAAAAGATAGACATATGCTGTCGCCGACTTTTTTGTAGATTTTTTTAGATAGGCCTATTCAGATCTGAGTAACTTATATTAATTTGGTGTATTTGTTATGGTTTAGGCAGCATAAGCCATTTAAGTGTCCAAAAAAGACTTTTTTAGTGCCCTCATGTCCCTTTTTTTTAGCTTCGGTCCTATAGTACGAACGATAATATGTTATATAGGCCCTACGTTAATTGTCCCAGAAAAATTCTCTGAATGATGGGGGGGGGATCAAATCGGTCAAGTAGTTTTTGAGTTCATAAAGGACAGACATATAGACTCACACTCATTTTCATATATACAAATTTAGGATCTCCTTAATTTTTTTGGAATATGTGTCGAGGACACACCTTGCCTACCTTTCTTCACCTTGATGCCAACAATAATTTGGGTTTCTAACATAAGAAATTATTCTTAAATTATATTAAAGTTGTTAATGGTTCGTTTGTTATTTGGCTGCGTAAGTTTTGCAGGATTTAGGAAAACTGTACTTTACCTTTCCCAATATATTTTCTAAGTCATACAGAATAACAGTGCGCATGCGCATGAGTATGAGTTTATAGAGCTGTCGCTAGATGGCAGCATGTGCGGTATGACCAACCTTCGAAATAAATTTCCAAACGTTTATTAGAAATGGATGTCTTAACTTCTCCCTTCCTAACCTAACAAAATAAATAACATGCATATTATTTACTGAAGTGTACACTAATCTAACAAAAAAGTACTAACTTAACAAATATAGTGTAATAGAGTTGTTGATGGTCGTAACATTGGAAGAGGAGAGAAAATAACTAGTTTCACAATATTGTCTAAAAATGTAATGTTACCACGTTTCGAATATTACAAAACATTAGTAAAGACAGAAGAAGTACGTAGAGTAACAGTATTACAAGAATATACTATAAAAAGGAAGGGAAAGGTAATGTACTGTTTGAGCTCAGGATTTTATGTTGAAACTTTAGACTCGCACTTGTTAGGCTTTTATTTTGCATTACCGATCAAAAATCTTCTTCTTCCTTCCAAGTATTAAGCCAAGGCCTGTTACGATCCTATAGAAAATTTTCTCTCCAGCTTTCATAGGACGGCCCAGTGATCTTCGTCCTCTTGGTATATAATTATAAACAGCTTTGGGGATCCGATTTGAACTCATTCTTTCAAGATGGTGTTTCCAATTTAGTTGGTACTGTTTAATATATTCCAAAATTGGCGTAGTCTTCAATTCTTTTAAGATATCAGTGTTCCTTTTCCGATCCCATCTGGTGTAACCCGCTGTTCTGCGCATGAATCTCATTTCACAAGCCGTTATTCTGCTTTCATGTTGTCTTTTTAGTGTCCATGCTTCACTACCATAGGTCAACACTGGTCTAGCCAAAGTGTTATATAAACGTAATCTGGTGTTTTTTTGTACAAGGGATGGTTTCATAACTTGATTAATAATTCCCAAACTTTTATTATAACTAGTATTTTTTCAGGGATATCCTTTCCATCCCAGATAGAGAGATAATATCCAAGATATTTAAATTGATTAGATCTCTCTAAAATTTTATTCTGGAGACAGATTTTACTTTGTATGGGGTCCTTCCCATGAAATGCCATAATTTTAGTTTTGTTAATTGATATTTCCATATTAAATTTGGCACCTATTTTTTGTAAATTATAAATTGATCGTTGCAAATCATTTTCGGAAAGTGCCAGAAGAGCTAAATCGTCTGCAAAAAGAATAGCATCGAGTTTGAGGTTCCTATTGATGGGTAGGTATATATCCTCGTTGTGTTTTCCTCCATTCGTTTATTAATTTATTCATATATATATATATATATATATTATATATATATATATATATATAATGAAAAACACCGGTGAAAGTCCACATCCCTGTCTTACTCCAGTGTTGATCTTTTCCCAAGAAGATAATTTGCCATCTTGTTTAACAGAGATTTCATTATCTTTATAGATGTTGAAGATATTAGTAATATATTGTTGTGGAACGTTATCATCAGCTAAAATTTTTGTAATAATATATTTCTGTCTACTTTGTCAAAAGCCTTTATGAAGTCAACGAAGGCGATATGAGTTTCTATATTGAATTCCTTGTGCTTTTCTAATAGTAGTTTTAGAGTGAAGAATCCATCTGTACAAGATCTACCCTTTCTGAATCCATTCTGCTCTTCTCCAATTATATTTTCATAATTTTTTTTTCACTTTATTCTTAACTATATTAGCATAAATTTTATATCCAGAGTTCAACAAGCTAATTCCACGATAGTTATCTTTGATTTGGCGACTTCCTTTTTTGAAGATTGGTATTACAATGGATTTGTTCCAGCTTTGTGGTGGTTCTTGTCCTTCCCATATCATATTAAGGAGAATAAGAAATCTGTCTAAAAATTTTTTAGTTGAAAATTTAAATAATTCTTGATTAAAGTGGTCTTCTCCGGGAGCTTTGTTACTTTTTAATGATTTAACAACATCAGTTAATTCAACTATAGAAATTTGTTCCAAAGCAGTGTTATTAGAGTTTGGTATTTGTAATAAATCATCCTTTTGTGTCCATAAATGATGAAAGTAGTTAAGCCAAGATTCTTTATATATACAATTTAAATGTGCATTTCCTTTTGAATCATTATTTAAAATTTTTAAAACTTTATATATTTTTGGTTGAGGCCTAGTGATATAATTTTCCAAAAATTATACAAATTGTTCCCAGCTTTGTCTATGTTTTTTGCGAACTTCAATTTTAGCTATGGCTCTCTTCCTATGATACTCTACTTTATCTTCATCTTTTTTTGTAGACAAGAATTTTTTGCATGCTTCATGTTTATCATCAATTACTTTTTTGATGTTTTCATCCCATATCCGTAAAAATATTCAATAGCGACATATCCCGGAAATTATATAAATAAAGGACAGTCCTGCTTATTTATCTAGTAAAATTCACAAGGACATCAAATAATGAAAATATTCCGTACATACATCGGTCCAGTCCAGCGATTTTTTGGATTCTTCGTTCCCTAGTTGTATTAAACACTTGGGTTTCTTTAGGAACTGCGGATACAATATTTGCTTTGTGTAACCTTGCTGATCAACCGGTACAGGCGTAATTGTGAACATTATGTAGACTTCATTTTGGATAAGAGTGGAAGTCTGAAACTTTCCTCTGAATATTTTCTCCCCCCTCCCTTCATTTCCTTCATCATACACTTTTTTTTTACCGATAATACTGTTGTCTTTGAGTAGGCCTATATTTATTAATTTTTCTGTTTGATTAAGCTATTAAATAAGTTAATATGTCTGTTTTCATAGATATTACCTTGGCGTTACTAAGCAGTCAAGATCGATCTCGGTGGTCTAAGGGTTAAGTGCCTTACCTTGGTCCCGAGGATCGCTGGTTCAATCCCGGTCGGGGTAGATAGATTTTTAGGATGGGAAAATTCAAAGGACAAATCTCCCGGGAGGGTGTTTAAGTCGTAGGTACCGAGTCTCAAAATTTTCGGGCTCGTAAAAGAAGCTCAAACCTAAATTGGAGTCTCTGAGCAAAATTTTATCGATCTTTCCCATCCAAGAAATAATTTAGTTGCCTACTAGATGTCTCTTCGAGACGTTCTGGGTAACTAAATGCCACTCGTTCACGTCTGTAGGTAAATTAAACTTGAGTAAGTAATTTCCGATACGAAGCGCCCTTGTTCCCACATAGGGATGTATACTAGCAATCGGGTAAACGTGAGCTAGAATTTCACAATTATCACTTTATTATTAAATAAAACTATCAACGTTTTATATGATTTACATAAATATTTATCTTACTCAACATTCAATTGTTACCAATGTTGAATAAAATAAATATTTATGAAAATCATTCAAACCTTTGATAGTTTTAAAAATAAAAATACATTTTCATCAAGTAAATACCAAATCAATTGATTACAATTATTATCACTGTTTATTAGAACATAAATATTGTACCAATTATTTGTGCTGGTGGATATGCGGCGTCGTATTTTTTTTTCAACAGACAATGTCTGTGGCTGGGCCCAATACATAGACTAAATTCCATTTCTCTAACCTAGGCCTAACTGCTAATATATAATTCGTTCTACAATTCATAATGATCAGCTCCTGCGATATATTTGTATATATTATGCAATCATGAACTTTGATCTAGGGAATCTAATGAACACACAGCTTCCATTAACCAATGTTTAGGTTTAATTATTAATTAATTCAGAAACAACAATGAAGTAAACAAAAAGTAGAACATTTTCATGAAATAATTTATAAAATCTGTGAAAAATTAGAAAATGAAAATGTAGTCATGTTTCTGAAATGACTTATTCGGTTGATAGTAAACATTTTCTGTCATTTTTAAACGCTGAGAATATTGTATGAGCTCACACCATGAAATTACACTTAGTATTCTATCTTAATAAAAATAGAGAATGTATCAAAGAAACAATATTTGAATAGGAAGTATTGCATAGAGATTTAATGATAAAATGTGCTGTACTGTATTTCGATAATCCAGGATTATTTTGCAGATTTTTCTTCAATTGTTCCCAAGAAATATGATTGAAGAAAGAAGATGGAACACAGAGACGAACCCGGTTTTCACAGTGATTTGCCAGATTGATTTGATTCTGAGATCATTGTGAAAGCTGATTTTGTCTGAAACACATCAGTTTTGCTGTTCGACATGGAAGATGTGGAACGAAGAAGCTCCAATGCAAGTTTTTACATAAGAAAATAACAACTGAGTCCTCTGTGAAAAAGGAGAAATTCAGGGTCTCCTCCTAGACGACATAAAAAGAAATGTTATAATTTAATACAATTGGCTACAATATAATATTATGCCATAAATTCAGGCTTTTGGAGACCTTTGGGGTAGTCCATCTATAATAATTCTGCCCGAGGACAGGTCTTTCACTGCAATCATAGCATTTTCATGCAATGCTTGCAGCTTTACTAGGTGCAGGTGTGGTAGTTTCCCGTTGCTTTCCAAACCGATGAAGGATGATGATGGCTATATGATTTCGGGAACCGTTTGGGCCTTAAAGTTTTCCTGACATTTGTCTTGCAGGTGAGGAGAAACTCCGATAAAAACCTCACCCAGAAAAACTGCCCCGACCGGGGATCGAACCCGGGCCCGCTGCGTGACAAGGCAGCACGCTACCTCGAGACCACAGCAGTGGACGTTTGGGGTAGTAGGAGGTTAATATTCACAATTTTATAGACAATCGCCACTAGATGTCAGCCGGGTTGTCAACCCTGCGTGACAACCGCCTTCACCCCCAGAATATGCGTCTGGTATTTATTTCCGTTAGAGGCTAAGTGGATCCCAGGGTCAGGTGGTTTGGGTCAGTTTAAATATCCAAACCCCACCGGAATTATAACCCCCAAACCCTCCGGCTTGTAGCGTATTGCCTTAAATAACTACGTTACGGCGTGCCCTCATTGTAATACAGGGTGGACCGCTCGAATGGACCTAATTTCAATTGCTTGTTACTGGCAAACGGTTGAAGATAGAAACTTAAAACAACGTTCATATTACAGAAAAACTCACCAAGTTTTGATATCCAGATCACCACATCTCTATATGAGCCCCAGCAGTCACTGTGACGATATCAAAGCGATGAACAATTTCTTGCCAAGTACGTTGGAGTATGTCTTCTGGAATGTTCTCAATAGCCTCTATGATGCGCTCACGAAGATCACGAAGGTCTTTGACTGGGGGTGGTGTAAACTTTATCTTTGACATAGCCCCAGAGAAAGAAATCCAGTGGTGTTAAATCGGGAGATCTCGGGGGCCACGCGATTGGTCCTCCCCTACCAATCCAACGGCCAGGGAAAATGTTGTCCAAAGTCGTACGAACTTCATTGGACCAGTGGGGAGGAGCACCATCTTGCTGGAAAACGATGTTAGGCTGCAGTTGTTCAATTTGTGGAAAGAAGAACTGCTCCAGCATGTCAAGATATGTGGTACCACGAACAGTTTTCTCGGCGAAGAAAAACGGTCCAATGACCTTATTATGTGACAAACTGCACCAAACATTCATCTTCGGACTATCACGAACATGCTCTTGAATAGCGTGAGGATTCTCCGATCCCCAGATCCGCACATTATGCCGGTTTACCTTGCCTGACAAATGGAAAGTGGCTTCGTCCGAGAAGAAAATCTTGGTCATGAAGTCAGGATCAGCGCCGAGACGGTCCAGCATCGTATTGGCGAATTCCACTCGTTTCGGCATGTCATTCGGCTCCAGACGTTGCACTAACTGCACTTTATATGCGTGCAGTTTGAGGCGTTTGTGGACAATCCGTTGTAATGTCGATTTTGGTATTTGAAGTTCCCGCGAAGCTCTTCTTAATGACTTCCGGGGGCTTCGCTCAAATGCGGCTTGAACATTTGCTACCATTTCATCGGATGCTCTGCGACCACCACCATGCTTCTTCAACACAGATCCTGTAGCTAATAATGTATCACGCCACTTCTTTATGCTTCTAGCAGTTGGAGCATCACGGTTAAACACACGCCGGAACTCCCTTTGAACTCTAATGATTGATTTAAACTCCGCATACCACAAAACAGCTTGCGCTTTCATCTGCGGAGTCGCCATTTTCACAAACAATTAAATCTAAGAACGAGAAACGTATCTTTGTGCCATCTACCGACAGGATTCGAAACTTGGTGAGTTTTTCTGTACTATGAACGTTGTTTTAAGTTTCTATCTTCAACCGTTTGCCAGTAACAAGCAATTGAAATTAGGTCCATTCGAGCGGTCCACCCTGTATTATAGTATATCTGTATTATTCGATCGCAAGTCGGGACAAGTTTCCTGGGTGAGGTTTTTTGGACCTTTTCCTCATCTATAAGACAACTGTCAGGATAATTGAAGACAGTCCCCGAACATCATCTGGCCATCATTATCATATTCATTTCATTAGACTAAGTTTAGGACTGAGGATCTTCTGGTGTTTCATTATCAATATCACCCATCATATCAGCGTAACTCCTCCTTCCAGGCACCCCAAACTCTGTTACAATACGCCAATGGCAGAGAGAATTCCAGAAATGTCAAAATGAAAAACTGGTCATTGAAAAATAATCATAAGTAATGCCACGAGTGATTTCCAATTTATCTAGAGAATTTGGAAATCAAGAGTGGCATTTGTTAGGACTATTTAACGAATAAAATTAAGCTGTTTATTCACAAATCATTATTTAACTATAGTTATTTTAAAATATTTATATATTTAATGTAAACGGCGATGTTTGAAAACAAATGAGAAACGATAGGTACGCTTCATCTGCCTCTTTTGTTTATCACTGCAACCAGATCATACTATTTATTGCCAAGGGAACGCAATATTGTAAGAATGCTCTCTAGTGGAGAAAAAATGAAACACATCAAACTGTATATTAATTCATTTCTGATGTCGTATGATGTAAATATGACAATTATATTTTTCTGGATTGTTACCTGGGAAAAAATACATTTAAGAAATGCAAACAGTGGTTTCTTTTTTTTTTTTTTGGTGGTGTAATCAATTGCTACAAATGTTTTTATATTAACTCCCGCATGCGGCATGTGTTGACATTCATGCACTATATATACAATCTGGTAGCCGTATTTCTTATGAGATCAGTCACTGCAAAATAATGGTCAGACCTGTTCAGAATATTAAAAAGGAGGAGCTTTTAATATGGTAATTATAACACTGATAAATATTTCGTGAAACACGACTCTGATTGGTTGTAAAAGAGAAATCATTTGAAACGTGATTGGTCATTGACTCCCATTTGGGGCATGAGTTAAATAGTCATAATAATATAATAATAATAAATGCTATTTTGTATTACTAAGGCATTCGATAAGTAATGACAACACTGTTGTAAATCAGCGATCCTAGTGGTGACCATAGTAATCTTGTAGTATGTTCTTGAGCATTCTTTGTTGTATAAATATGTAATAACGGAAGTATTGAAATAACAATATTTTATGAATACATTCACTGTTTCTCACATTTAGTAAGTAATGTCGCCCTGAAAAGATGTTCAGTAGAATTTGTTTAGAATGTGGAATTGGGAAGTACTTGAACATCCACCAAATTCACCAGACAGGAGCCCTTTGATTATAATTTATTCTCAAAGATCAAAGAACCTCTACTAGGTATTCTATTTCAATTAAGAGTTGATACCCTGAAGCTCTAGATCGATCAGATGAAAGGCATATTCAGAAATAGTGCTGCAGATGGAGTGCGAAATCTTCCGAGGATTTGGCAACGTATAGTTGACTTGACAGGAGACTATAAATGAAGTTCATATGTCAAGAGTAGCAGCCTAAATAAACGATTTATGGTGTTATAGCAGTGTTGCCACTACTTACCAAATGCCCTAGTATATTGTATTGTATTGTATTGTATTGTATTGTATTGTATTGTATTGCATTAGATTAGATTACATGCTATTATACAGAGTGACTCAGAAATATGGCTATACGTTTGATCGCATTTTGTAACGAAAATATTATTATTAAAGGAAATATGATGTTATCATTGGAAAGGGAATCCTTCAAATTAGAACAATAGAACAAAATAAAACAAATCACTGCTCACGTGCAGCTTGGCGGGTTAATTTTTGTGGGCTAGCGTCGAACGCCTCCCAATTTTGTTCGTTGTTTCTGCATCCGTGCTAATGCGAGGCCTTCCAGGAGGTTTCATATTCTACATCCTTCCCGTTTCCAGCAGTCGTTTTCTCCACTTCCCCACAGTCGACGGCTGCATTGCTACGTTAAACTCACGTGTTGCCCGTCTTGCGGCCTCACGATCCTTAGAATACGTTATTGCCCATGCAAGCAATTTTAATTTGCTGTTGCATATTCAACGCCATTTTGACTAATGACGTAAGTTCTACACTGTTTTGTTTTATCCCATTGTTGTAATTTGAATAATTGCCTTTCCAACGGTAATTTCATATTTTCTGTAATGGTAATATTTTCATCACAACGCGATCAAACGTATAGCCATATTTATGATTCACCCCGTATGTGACAAGTCGAATTGGTTAAATCACGTTGGCAGAATGGATTCAAATCGTTTGCCAAAGAAAATAGCATATTCCAATATTTCCTAAAGGACATAGAGACAGAAGATGAAGGAGAGAGGAAAAAAAAAAAAAGGGAACATCATAAATAGAGAAACTGGGCTCAACAGCCGAAGCCTAAAATACACATGTTGATGAAGTGATGATGGTATGTAATTATTCGAAATTAAAACTCAATACATTTTTAGTTGTATTTGTATTTGATAGCTGAGTTCCGTATTGAAATAGATAGGAATTTGATTCTGACAGGTGTTTAAGTGTGTGTGGTATTTTGAGAGACTTTTGGACTTGGAAGGCGGTATATTTTCAAATGTAAGCCTTGACAATGTTGTATTGTGCTGACCGCTTTACCCTCGAACCCTTTCAAATCCACCTACTCAAAATGCGGAGGGGAAAGTGACGCGGCAGAAATGACATCAGAAAGAATATATCTTATTATTGTAACAAAAATCCGTAAATTAGTTCCAGCTACATGAAGAGACATGACCGCCATGACAGTTGGAGCGTGTCAGCAAGTGATTAAGGGAGTTTCCGGTAGATGTCACTCTCATAGATTTTTTATCTTTTTACTATGCCATTCATTTGAAGAATGGGGCTTGAAAAGGGAGAAAATAAAATAGAGAAGTGTTTACTTAGAGGGAGATACAGCGAGTTTTGACTGCTAGAATTTTTTTTATTTGTACAGAGTTGTGTGTGCAAAGGCTTGCGCTTACGTGGAAATGATGCTGTGGAATAACATGCGATGTTTTTCATGATTTACAAAAAAAATATCCAACTGGTCGTGTGAATTTTGGTTTTAAGATTGTTTATGGAACTTGGAGTTCAGAAGTCGAAGAGTTCATGATATAATTGTGTGTGGGAAATTATTATGTATTCTAAAAAAAAAGTTTCTGATATTTCGATGATTCTCTCAGTACAAGTAGACCAAGCCAAAAAAAAAAAAAAAAACTGTGCTAGAGTTATTTCATGAAAAGTGTAATGATAAATTAATTCTAACCATATTTCACCATGACCATAGCTTAAGATCATGCAGAGGAGTGCGTTTTATCGTACTTACAGCAATGGCGACCATGATTGAAAGTTCAACTTCCTACATTTCGGGGTTGCCAACCTAAATAACTACTGTAATATTACATATTACAAACCTCGTGCGGGAAGTAAAACCACTGCCCTTTATGTATACTATGTACAATGTATATACAAAAATATATCCAAAAAGGTAGTGTTAATGTACATTAAACGAAACAAATCACTGCATTTTAAATGAACTGAACTTTATTTGAAACAATATAAAACAATAAGTACGTACTTGCCGCCATTTTATGACTGATTGGTGTCACGGCCTGCTGTAGTCTCAACTAATAAACATTGCCCACACTGTTAACGTTAGTCATCTGTTTATAATGAACGCAAATATTTCCAACAAAGATGTTATTATTTTACTATTATTTATTATTTTGAAAACACCATCGCCCAAAAAATGATGTACAAGGCATGTTTGTGGAGTGTTTTACAGAATCTCGGAAAATTAAAAACCTCGCTATAGCTCGGTTTTTAAACATTTCTTCGCTTCTGTAAAAACCACTTCCAACCTCGCGTCATATTATACTATTTATAGCATATAGTTTTGAAATGTCCACTGCTGTGCTTTAGTGTTAAATTTGTTTTTTCAGACACAACGAGTTCGGATTCGTTCCTAGACTGGGACAAGATTCGTGGGTGAGATTTTTTCGATTTTTTTTCTCACCTGTAAGACAAACACCAGGAAACTTTAAGGTCCAAATAGTCCCGAACTCCATCTGACCATCATTTTCTGCCACATCATGTAGGTCTTGTTTAGTATGAATGAGTGAATGGTGCGTTCTTATTTTAAATGTTATAAGTATAGTTAAATTATATGGACCCACTATCAATTTTATAAACTTATACACTATACCAAAGAAATATTTATGGTGATGTCTCGGAGGTGGTCCCGGTATTGTGCTGATCAGTCATCTAGTGAAGCCTTCCATGTTCTTGTGTAGTCAAAAAGTGAATGTATGTATGCGTGTGTATGTGTGTGTGTGTGTGATTTGAAGTAAAGATTCTATCTAGACAGGTCGCGTCCCTGTGAGACCCGGGTGTCGTGGGACATGTAAAAGGGGAGACTAAACAAAGATAAAGAAAAATGTTTTAAATAATCCTTAGGGAGTAAATTATGGTATAATAACTTTTAACATGTTGTTCTCCAAACAAGACATGCTGGACTTGGTAGCCTATTTGTGTTCTGATCTACCACAGCGTGGAACATATGTACACTTATGAACATTAATTTAGAAAAAGCAATAATAAGTGAACCAACTGATATTCGAAACGTTCGATGTTTCCCAGGCATCTTATTTCATGGTTTGGCGACATGCAATGGCCCGACCGATCACCAAACCTTAAGCGTCATACTTTTTTTTTTATGGGGATATGTAAAACATACGATGTACACAAGTCCAGCTTCGAGCTGAAACAACGCATTCAAGTGACCATAGAGGAGATTCCACAGGATATTCTATGGCGAGTAATGCATTATCTTCCTGCCAGGATGGAACAGTGTGTGGAAATCCAGGGTGGACATCTACAGACATTATTTTTAAACCGTGAACCATGTCATCTGAAACTCCACGTAATTGTGTACATTTTAACACGAGCAAACTATTTTACACAGTGTTCCGAGTGTTTTAAAAACCGTCAGGTATGTATGCCCCACTCTGTAGATAACTATAATGTGATAACCAAATTATAATCATATAACAAAGGAATTAATCCATCTCGAAATATCTTCTTCTTTTTCTTCCTTCCAAGTATTAGGCCAAGGTCTGTTACGATCCTATAGAAAATTTTCCCTCCAGCGTTTCATAGGACGGCCCAGTGATCTTCGTCCTCTTGGTATATAATTATAAACAGCTTTGGGGATCCGATTTGAACTCATTCTTTCAAGATGGTGTTTCCAATTTAGTTGGTACTGTTTAATATATTCCAAAATTGGCGTAGTCTTCAATTCTTTTAAGATATCGGTGTTCCTTTTCCGATCCCATCTGGTGTAACCCGCTGTTCTGCGCATGAATCTCATTTCACAAGCCGTTATTCTGCTTTCATGTTGTTTTTTTAGTGTCCATGCTTCACTACCATAGGTCAACACTGGTCTAGCCAAAGTGTTATATAAACGTACATCTCGAAATATATTGGTCATAATAACGAAGTAATAATTCCTATAATAAATTGTTTTATTTTTAATATTACAAAAATTCGTGCTCTATGGCCGTAGTCTATGATTGGTGTTTCTTCCAGACGTTTCTCCCTCAACTGTGGAGGGCAACTTCAGTGAAATTCACAGTCGAACCTCCGACCAGGGAACACTACCTAGAAGTAGCCTACTTGCCACTGAAGATGCCCTTCACAGTTGAGGGAGAAACTTCTGGAAGGTCACATAGCCCGGAATCTCTTAATATTAAGAATACCGGCCGTGAAAGCCTGCATTCAGTTTTATTTTTACTTTCTGTCTATGTATTATTCTGTGCGTTGTAAGCATTTGTCGACACTTGACAATTCTTGTGTTCTACATCAATAGGGAGGGATTTTAAGATGACAATTTTGGTCGTAAAAGAGGGAAAAAAGGTTCTGAAAATAATACAAAAATGTGAAAAAAAGGTGCCGTTTTCTTTTAACCAATAGCAAATTCCGAAGATAATCTACAGAAAGGTCTGTATGAACTTAACAAAATTACAGAAGAATATGGATTAAAGATATCTACAGAAAAGACAAAAATTATGGCATTTCAAGGTGTAGATCCTGTCAGAAGTAAAATTGTACTGGACAATAAAATTTTGGAGCAGGTGAATAATTTTACATATCTAGGATGCAATATCTCATATGAAGAAGAAAAGGATGTAAATGCAAAAATATCTACATTTTTAAGAATTTTAGGGTTAATAAATTCTATCTTCAAGCCACAGTTAGTCCAAAAGCATTCAAGACTGAAAGTGTATAAAACACTGGCTCTTCCAACTCTTTTGTATGGTAGCGAAGTATGGACGTTGAAACAGAAGGATATACAGAGACTTAGATCTGCTGAAATGAGATATCTTCGGAGGACTGCAGGATAAACACTACTAGATCACAAAAAAAAAAAAATGAAGACATCTTAGAAGAATTACACATGGAATCTTTAGAAAAACAAAATTTCTGATTATAAGTCAAGATGGATGCAACATGTTCATCGAATGGAAGATCACAGAATACCCAAACAAATGTTAAGATATCAACCTGCAGGAAGAAGAAGACCAGGACGTCCACTCAAAAGACTGCTGGATGGTGTTTCTCTTGAGGCCGAAACAGGTCAACAAATGGCCTAAATTCGTGAATGTACTATGATGATGATGATGAAAAAAAGGTGCAGCTGAAACAATTGAATTAAGGTTTAAACCAGTTACATGAACTCGGTTTATATAATATAGGCCTACATATCATTTTGTCAGGATTTTTAAACTGACCCAAACCCTCAGGCGGCACTATGGCCCTGGGGTCAACTCAGCCTCTAATATGAAATGAGTACCATACGCTTGTTCTGGGGATAAAGGCGGCCGTCACGCAGGGGCTGACAACCCGGCTGACATCAAGTGCCGATTGTCCAGAAAAAGTGGGAGCCTTAACCTCTCACTACCCGAAGGGCCTCCTGAGGCCTGTAGTGGGATTACTTTACTTACTTTACATATCATTTTGCACCAAATTTTTCTTCTTTATAGAGACCACAAGAGGTAATTCATAGTTCATTACTTTATTACAATATTTACTTCGCAGATGGGACATCGAAGAATGAAGCAATCAGTTTCGATAAATTGCGTTTTGAATTCTGAAAGAGCATACAACTTATCCTTCTTAACATTCGCCATGTTATTGTTGTGAAATCCTAGTTGTAATATTAGTAAAAATACGTTGTGGTTCAAACTAGTAAAACACAGCCAACAACAAGTGATAGATAGGAAACTGTTAAATTATTGCCAGTACTAACTGAACTTATTTTAAATTGTTACAGCGACACAGTTGAAATTTAAATTTGACTTCACAGCTGCAGATTGACCATTGTTGCTGGGATATAAATTACTGGTGTTTTACATAAACTATATTTAATATTTATTATTTAGTATTGTTGACTTCACACTGCAGATTGGCCATTGTTTCTGGGGTATAAATTACATAAATTATATTTTAATATTTATTTAATATTATTGATTTCTGATTGAGATTTTAAAAAGCTGTTCAAGAAGAAGATATATGCATTTTTCTGTCCTATCTTTTAAAAACGCGGAGGAAAAGGTGCTCAAGTATAAAAAAAAGGAGGAGAAAAGGGGGGAATCTAGTAATGGCACGAAAATGTGCAAAAAGGTGCAACAAACTGTGTTCACTATATTATACCTTTTTAAAATTATTTTTCACTGAGAGTAATTAATATTATAATTACTAAGAAATAAATGTTATCAGTCAAAACATAAATTTATAAAACTGTGTTCATTTCATCCCCCCAAATCCATATGTATTCAACTATCGTTATGAAAACAGCTATATTTTTGCAAAAGGTGCCGAACCTCAAAACCATTTCCCTAGTCATCAATTTAGGGCCTTATGTTGGAGCAATTTTAACCTTATCACTGTAATTGCTTGGTGATGGAACTAGTCTCGAAAGACCGACGGTTAATTAATATTTTTTAAAAGTACCTACAAGGTATGTAATTTTGTATTATAATTTTAATATAGTGTTTAATACTTCAATATGATTTTATTAATATTGACTAGTCGTACTCATATTGATAGCTACGCCACTGAGTGTTTATTGTTTACGTTGAACGCGTAGAACACTATAATCTGCTTCTAGTCCAGGCAAGTCATTGAACGTGAAGCAGGAGTGCGCAGTTATGCAGGTCTGACTTATTAGAGGGTGTATATCGCAATGCTCAAGGTAAAGCACCCCCTTCCATTTACCTCATTCTTTATTTGTTGTGTACTAGACTTAATAATATTGATTGGTGTAGATCAGTGTTTGTTTAAACTGTGCGTGCAGTGGAAGTTCAGAGGAACCAGCTTCAACGTGTTCTAACTGGACTACTTTAAAGGTATGTTAACCCTCATTTTATTAAGTGGATCCAGAATGTCATGTACCACTAATGTTAACATTATATAATTTATTTTATATTATAAAGTGCACACTTACTCATAATTATTCATAGCAGGATGGATACATTTTGGGAACCTGTAGTATTACATACCGAAACCCCGGTACTTGAAGTACTAGACTGTTTACCATGAAAAGCACTAGAATCTTTATGCTTTAAAGATAGTATATCGTAATATTGTAATTAACTTTTAAAAAACGTTGGCAAGTACTTAAAATAAAAACTATTCTATGCGACATGCCAGTTTAATAAATTCAAATAAAAAATTAAACAAAAAATGCAAGAATTGTTGTAGCACTGTGATGAATGAGTTTTTTCCCCCAAATATATGAAAAAATGCCTGAAAATTGAATGAGATGCTGAGGTTGAAATAATCTAAAATCCGCCATATTAACAAAGAAGATTTCAATTAGTCATTGCTATAAGAAAATGGTCACGAAAAATACCCTAACAAAAAATGAAAATCGTCGAGTTCCTACCTAAATCTAACTTAAATAAACTGAAAATAAATAACCTGAATAAACATGTCAATTCACTTAAAAAAAAACTGAATACATGGTAAACATGTCGCTAGCATGAATGGTAACCGATGTTCCCCGGTAAGTATCGATATAGTTAACTTGTTCCCCGATAGATTGACATCTCGCATAGAATAGCAGAAAAAAAAACAGAATGAAACTTCTATACTTTGGGATCTATAACCCTTCTGCCGTCCCTTTTTGGTGTTTATTATTATTCAGATTTTGTAGAAATAATGACGTCTTTGACGAAACTATAATTTCACATACATATTTTAATATCTTGGTTTAACTTAGAAATAAGTTTGAAAAAGCTTAGAACTTGGACGTTCTTAGGGAAATGGTGCAATATGCGTGTTAAAACGCTTCACTGGTTACGAACTATACGGCCAGAGGTTGAAAATTATATCGAAAGTTATTGATAATATTACTGATTATATTCGAAATATTGCGACATCTAACGGTGTCTATCTCCTACATAGTTATTTTTTCCTTTACGTTTCGGGACATTTAGATGCGTTACTTTAATATTTGAGTAGGTTAGATTAGTATTTGGGTAGGTTAGCTGTATTCAGTTCACGTTACAAAATTTATCTTGCTGTACGACTTTGGAGACAGTGATACCGAGAAGGCAGTGAGGCAACATGACCGAATGTTTCCCAATATTCATAGCTATCTCTTCAGGATCCATACTGGCATTTAAATAACAATTTTTATGTTAAATTTTAATTCATATATTTTAAACAGAGTCGGTGATAGACAACAACCTTGACGAAGATCTTTATTTTTCGTAAAACCATCTGACAATTTACTGACAATTTTAATTTTATATATGCAATTGTCATATAAATTTTGTATAGCTTTAATTATGATAGTTTTAATTCCCATACGTCCTAAAGCAATCCATAGTTTTATACAACTTGCATTTTGCAAATGATCAATTTTTAATAGCACAAGCTTATGAAGATTTAAAATATATGACTAGAACATTAATAGAAGAATATGAAAAACGGAGATTAATTTTGAACATAAAGAAAACAAAATATTTATCAATTGGTGAACCAGAAAAAAAAATTGGAGACTGTAGAAACAATAAAATCTTGTAGTGAGATCACATATTTAGGTATTAAAATAAATAAAAATGGAAGTTGTGAAGAAGAAATAAGAAATTGAAATAATAAAGGAAAATTTGCAATTGTTTGCCTCAATGGAATATTGTGGGATAAAAATATAAGCAATAAAAATAAAATGAATATATATCATACAATTGTTAAAAGCATCATTACGTATGAAGCAGAACTTTGCCCATTAACAACAAAAACAAATAAGTACCTTTTGGCAACGGAAATGGATTTTATACGAAGGGCAGCAAGAATTTCAAGAAGAGAAACAATTAGGAACTCAGGTATAAGGGAGAAAATAAAGATTGAAGACGCTATTTTAGATTATATTAAAACTCGGCAATTAAGATGGTACGGACATGTCCAGCGAATGGAAGAGGATCGGCTACCAAAATCTGTTTTGGAATGGAAACCTGAGGGAAGACGAGGCAGAGGAAGACCTAAAACCTTCTGGAGTCAGGAAATATATTTATACATGAAGGAGAAACATCTACAACCAGAGATCGGATGGACCGACCAAATTGGCTAATGGGAATCGGACGATGTCAAAAGATATTAACCAACCGATATATATATATATATATATATATATATATATATATATATATATATATATATTCATTTTTCCGTATTTATCGAACTCTTTTCTCACCAAGAAATATATATATATATATATATATCGGGTCGATAGTTACATTCTGTAACAGTAATTTGTCCTATTTTTGGCGTGTTTAAAAATCACGGTAGTATATAATTTCTGTAACAGTCCCTAAAATAATAAGTACCTAATAACGTATAATTCAGATTTTTCTTCTTCGGGACTTAGTACGAATATTACTCCCAATGCCTCATATGTTCAATGAATAAAGGCAGCCGGGATGACACAACCCTGATGACATATCGTGCCGATTGTCCGAAAAAGTGGGAGCCTTAGGCCGGTATTCAGGAACCAAGCTTTACGCAAAGAGCGACTCTTTCCCCCTCTCTATGACGTAGAGAATATTCATAAAACCGGTAAAGCTTGGTTCCTGAATACCTGCTTAATCTCCTACTACCCCAAGAGGCTCCTGAGGCCTGAAGTTCCAATGCTGTGATATAACACCAGATTGTATATAGAATAGCCATGGCCAAAACATTTCTGATTCTGTTTACATTCACTACTTGAGCAGATAGAAAAATTGAAATTTTTTTAAATGTTACTGTGTTTAAAATTAAGTCTGACAGATAAAACAAGTCATGTTTCGTTTTTAGTATTGCAGGCCGTGGGGATTATTTTTGTTAAAAAATGGGTGTACGCTTATTTATCACTTCCTAACGCCGTTCTAACCAGCGATAACCCAAAACAGCGATAGAAAAATCATAGACTAAGTAATATAGTCGTTCCGCGCTGTAGTCAAATGGTTAAGGCAGGAAGCCTTGGCGCAGAACTATGGGACTTGCGCTGGTTCGAGTCTCCATGGGGGAAGAGATTTTCTCATGGTATTTCGGCCAGTATGGGACCGGTGCCCACCCAGCATCGTGAGGCATTTGGGTAGCTACAATAAGTAGCGGCTCCAGGTTGAGAAAACCAGCTATAACGGCTGGGGGACTCGACATGCTGACCGCATGTCACCCCTACACTGGCTGATCATCTACCTCTGTGATTGACACATGTGGATGTGAGGCCAGCAGCCGGGTGGTAGGCTAAGGGCCTTCTAGGCCTGTCGCGCCAAGAGTTTTTTTAAAGTAATATACTCTGTGGAGAAAATAGCAGTCAGCATCACAATTTATTGCAAAGATTGGTCATTTAAATTTGATAGCGACATGCTGTCATCTAGCATAAGATTTTTTAACTTTAGTACGATATCGATAGTAATCGATATGTGGTTCGAGCTGGGTTATCGCTGGCTCTATAAACCGTGGCGCATGCGCACTGTTGTTCTATTGGAAAATATTTCACGTAAGTTTAAATGCAGTTTTTCCAAAAATATTAGTAAATACAGAAGAAAAGCTATAATTCACAACAATAAACTGAAAAATGAAGGGTAAGTCATTCTGGTGAATAGCCAAAATCGGTGCTGGGAAAATAGGTGCAAAAAATTCACAAAGATGCCAAAATGTGGATGGCATATTACTAAGACACCAGCTTTTACGTTTTAACGAATTGTGCAAAAAGTTGTATACATTTTTAACACCATTTTCATGATAGTTGTCTCATAAGGCTACAATTTAATCCCTTCCCCGCCCAAAAAAAGCCTCTACATCAATTACGGGCCTACTAATGGAATGATGAAAAATACACTTTTTCGTTGTTTTTAATTTTTTTGGCAGAAGATTGTGAACTGGTATTATCTGTTCAGGGCTCATTTTTTTAATCTCGAGATTTCGTTCTGTAGAACTATTTTTGGTAATTATACACAATTTAATTAATTAATTGATTATAATACATTTAACCAGTTATACAGAAGACCCAGAGTCCAAGACAAAAAATACGTGAAATTTCAGTTATTTATAGTTGTTCACTCTCCATTGGTTTATTCGTAATTCAGAATATAAATAAAATAGGGGTATACAATACTATGGTTAGTACATGAATCACCGTTGAGGTTATGAAGTAAAATGTTAAAATCTTAAAACAAGTACCTTATATATCAGTCGTCCTCATATAAATTAAACTTCTGTTTAAAACGTTCGTCAAAAATTAAACAAGTTTTAATTGTTTGTCGACTTTTTAAAAATAAGTTTATTTTAGTTGGGGACCTTTGGATTAAATGCAATCATTAAAAATTAATAAAACTTTTTTTTTTTAATTTGGCTACTGTAGCGCAGATATTGTATGTAAGAACGGGCCACATATTACAAACTATTTCGATTGTTTTCGAGTATCTACGAATACATCTCGTGCTCCCAATCTAAGGAAGTTGAATAATTCTATAGGTATAATATTTTGAGATTAGAGTGAGTAATTTTTTTGTTATAGTTTTGTGTTTTACTGCTGGGTGAGGAATTGACAATTTTTTTAAACATTTTTTATAGCAAAGTTACGTTGTATTGGTTTGTATACTTTCTAGAATACTAAGCCGACGACATCACATTTCCATAAGATTGCACTATTACCCTACCCATAATACACTGAGGTCGCGTTCAGTACCAATTTTGTGCTTTAACATCACGTTTAGGTTATTTCTTTACCCACTTCTAACTTGTTTTTTCCCCTCCTATTTATAATACTTTCTTCAGGCCTAATAACCACAGGTCACTTAATCACATTCCGCAACACTAATTTGACAGGTTTTGCTGTTTTTTAATACAGTATCCAGGTACTTGCGCTATAATCTTCCGGAATTTAGCTTCGGAAGAATATGTGAAACTGTGAGAAAATAATGAGCAAATTTGGTAATTGTATTAGTTCACTAAATTGTACAAAATTTTCTCTATACACTGCTTTTTTGTAATAATGTTTGGAGAAAGAGTACTTCATCTTTCCCAGTGTATTTTATAACAGTGCGCATGCGCATGAGTTTATGGAGCTGTCGCTAGGTGAAACCATATATCTTTAAAGTCGTACGGAAAGTTTATAGAACTGTTGCTAGATGGCAGCACATGCGGTATGACCAACCTTGGAAATAAATTCTCAAACATTTATTAGACATTGACGTACACTAACTTCCCTCTTTCGAACCTAACAAAATTAATTTACTGAACAATCTGCCAGAATACATGCTGCTGAAATGAAATTCCTCAGACCAATAGCAGGATATCAAAGAACAGACAAAAAACACAACACAGAAATATGACAACTAAAAGTAGAGGAATTAAACACAACAATAATGAAATACAGGACAAACTGGAAAGAACACTTAGCAAGGATGACTGAGAATAGAATACCAAAAGCAGCATATAACTATTCACCAAGAGGAAGAAGCAGTTTGGGAAGACTAAAGAATATATGGGAACAGCAGCAATTTGGAGCCGGAAATGGCTAGTGAATAAGCCTAAACCGTGACGAAGAAGAAGTTTATTTACTGAAGTGTACACTAACACTAACGCTAACCTAACAAAAATATGTGTATTTCAGTAGTTCATGATGGCAACATTGGAAGAGGAGGGAATAATAGCTAGTGAGTTTCACAATATTGTCTAAAAATGTCGTAATGTTACCGTGTTTCTCATAAATAAACATCTAAAAATTGTAAAAGATTGTTATAAGCATAGCTGAAAAAACGTTTGAATTATTACAAGAATATACTATGCGAAATGAAGGTAGAGGTAATGTACAGTTCAGCGTACTATTTAACTTAGAATACTCAGTTATCATTCATTAGCTGTAACAAGAAAAATGCCAGAAAACGTTTCCTAACTATACCACCAGCCAGACACGGAACTCTTCTGCAACAGAACTTCTCGTAACAATCATAAAAAAACCAGGAGATGGTGCAAAATGTTTATTTTTTATTTTACATATTTCATATTTTTACACTGGGAAAATCCAAGGAGCAAGTCCTTCGGGGAGGGACTTTAAGCCGTGGGTCCCGAGTCTGAAGATTTTCAGGCTCGTAAAAGATCCTTAAGCCTGAATGAAAAGGCCTCTAAGCAAAATTTATCAAATTTTCCCGTCCTGGTACTATCTTGGTTTTCTAGATGTCAGTATGTGGCGGAACGCTGACCACAGACCACTCAAATTACATCTCTACGAAAACAAGTGTAACTAAATTAGTATGGTTCAAATTCTTCTCAGTAGAGGGAGAGCGCCTAAATCTCTGTTAAGAGAAACATGGGCTTACAAGAACATTTTAAAGTATCATGCATAAAGATTAAAGTCATAGGTCAACTGGTTCCCTTGTGATATCTGTTTAAACAACAAGAAGAAAATGTACAGCTTGGCGGTGTGTAACGTATCGCTGGGTCTCGCTGCGATTGATATAGGAGTTTGTAACGAGATAGTGTTTGGATGCAGACAAAATAAACAGACGTTATTATCTGACTTTTCCCTTAAATATTAGACGACTTCCACGAAATTTAAGCCAGATCGGATAAAAATAAAAACGTTAAATAATTTGTTATTTTAGTGTATTATGCTGGTATTTGGGCAAAATTCCCCAAATGTTAAAACTTATGGGCCATGACCCTACGGTTTCGATAGTGCCAGTGAGTATGTTAAAACTTATAATGAGCAATTTTTAATATATATATGGAATGATAAGAAAAATAAATGCCTGGACGGGATTCGAACCCGGATCTCTGAGTCTGTACCTCAGTGTGATATCCATTACACTACCAGGCGAATCCAATTCAAACACTTATTTTTCTTATATATGTATTATACTCTCCATTATTACTAGATGTCGCGAGAACTCGGTCTTCACCGCCATCTAGCAGCTGACTATATCAAGTAAGCAAATTAAAGAGAATATTTTTACCTTATAGCAGTGACGCTTTATAGATGTTATAATTAAATGTTTAACATTGAGCAATGCAAGCTTAATATGGAATGATAAGAAAAATAAATGCCTGGACGGGATTCAAACCCGGATCTCTGAGTCTGTACCTCAGCGTGATATCCATTACACTACCAGGCGAATCCAATTCAAACACTTATATATATATATATATATATTATATATATATATATAATGTACACACACTAGCGGACCCGACAGACGTTGTTCTCCTGCCCGAATTATTCAATTAATTATTCATGAACTTCTCAGAAGGTTTTAACGTTCAATTATTATTATTTTCATTAAAAGATATTGAAGAGTGGGTGGGGGTCAACTACTAATTTTTTTTTCAATTTAATAAGTTATTGGGGAGTGGTGGGGGTCGAAATGTTGGGGTTATAAGTTCTGATATGCGAAAAAAAACTTAAAAATAAAAAAAAATCGTCTAAACATTTTCCTATAATCCGATCATAGCACCACCAACGGGTCCAATTGTGAATCTAAACCATCCAGGGACCCACTTAAACACACACACAAAATTTAATAAAAATCCGTCCAGTCGTTTAGGAGGAATTCAGTGACATGGTACACACGTACAGAATAATTCTACAGTAAAACTTGTTTAATCCGGAACGTGAATAATGCGGAAATCTATCCAATGTGAACAAATGTTTTGGTCGCGGCGAAATAATAGCAATTTTACGTGTATTTATTTTGCATAAAACGGAAAGTGTCCAACGCGGAAACGGAAGGATATTTCTACACAGTTCATGAAAAAAATGTTTATAAAACTGAAAGACAGAGAAATAAATTAGTTTCCACTTCATTGAATTTCCGTTATGCCAAAAAAAAAAGAAAAGAAAAAAGGAATGATTCCTGCCGCAGGGTTAAGTATAAATTCTACCTGTACCTGAAATTATATATATATATATATATATATATATATATAATTATATATGTACACACACACACACACACACACACACGCACACATAGGCCTATGTATTGTTTTCATTAAACGAAAAGTGAAAGTGATTGAAGATAAATCTGCAAATTTCCGGACCGATGCTCGAAAATCAAGCTCTAGCTGTTGCCAAATCCCTGGTTAATAACGATTTCAAGGCATCTTCAGGTTGGCTGAACAGTTTTAAAAGACGACACAATGTAGTGTGGAATAAATTTGCGGAGAATCAAAGGATGTGGACGAAAGTATAGTTAGTGAGCGGAAACCGAAACTGCGTACTTTAATTTACTTTTATAAGATTCATGATGTGTTCCGTTGAGGTATTATTCAAAATTAAAATATAAAATTATGGAATATTCACCTGAAAGGTCCGTCTCCTCAACTTAATTATTTAACTGTAGCGCTTTCAGGGCTTGTTGCATCATCCTGCCGATGATGGGACAAGTCCCAAAAGCGCTACATTTAAATAATTAATTAAGTTGAGGAGACAGACCTTTCAGGTGAATATTCCATAATTTTATATTTTAATACTTTAATTTCACGATACGCATCTAAGCGATATTTTAACGCTGACGAAACAGGACTGTTTTATACTTCACTTTTCACAGGCAGCGGAACTACAATTAATACAAGATACGTAAAATGTCATATACGGTACTCTGTAATCTGTATTATAATAAGTTTGTTTTTTTTTGTAATGCGGAATATTGTCTAATATGGAAAAAGAATGTTCCCATGTGATTCCGCTTTGAGCAAGTTTTACTGTAATATATAAAGATACAATTGGAATAGCAGAATAATATTAACCTTGATTTGAGGGAGGTCAAATGTAAGGAATGATTGAAAAACATTAGCTCTGGATGGGATTTGGAGGAGGGTTATTGTTGGGTAAAGAGGTAAAGATTGGATTTAGTGACACTAGGAATACTGAAGGAGTTCTCCATGTGTGAGAACTTAGGTTGCTCAGGTTGGTAATCGGTAGAGTTGAGGTTCTTATCTCGGGATTCCACGAGGACTTCGTCGGGCAGAATTAATGTGTAGAGAATGTCTGGTAAAAGTAGTTTATTCTTATCTTTTATAAACTGCAAGCAATTGTAAATATGAAGTGACTTTATTTAACTTTCAGAACGTAGTGTTTTTGAGAAGTGACTTGATGTAATTTTATACGAGAAGTGACGAGGAGAAGCCTCTCTCGCCTATAGGTAAATTAGTTACTCCCACTACCTCGATCTAGTGGACCTAAGGTCAGTGCTTAGGCACATATAACGAAACATATAATTGGTTAATGCGCCCTCCTATTTTGATCCCGGGGGTGTTACAAATTTATTATTGGCGATTTACGCCTTCAGAGGTTGGACCTTTTTTTTTTTTTTTCCCGTGCTGGCTTCACGTACAGTCGGGTCACAAACATTAGCTAGGCTTGGGTTTTTTTCTTAGGCTTGGGTTTTTTCCTAGGCTTCAGACGCTAGAAAATTGTCATATTCCCACACTTTCTGCTAGCGTTGTTTGTGTCAGGGTAAAACCCCCGCTTGTACATTTAGCTAATGGGTTATGGTTATCACGATAAATCAGTTAACTGGAGGCTTAGAAGATATTTCTACTCAATCTGTCGAGCAAAGGATTTTGTCATTAGTAAGTTATTATCATGTGTCAGCCACTTCCGTCTTAACAAAAGAAAGGGTTACATTACCTGAGTTGACAGTACCCTCCTTAATAGCTAGCAATTTAATTACATTGATGCTGACTTCTTTGGATCATTTTATATGACCTTTGCTCCTACATAATCAGGTTCTACTCGCTTTCCTGATCAATTTGAATATAAATATGACCTAAGTCCAGTAACTGCTTCATTAAATGATATTATAATTTTATCTGCTTATTATTACCGGTAGGGATTTATTTATAGATTTACACAGGAGGCTGTGTGACTAACTTGCCACAGATTGTATGGAGAGTTTAGGTCTAGCGGTTATATACTTCCAGGATCGTTAGTACCAGTGAGTTAAGTCAGTTAATGAAGAATGTAAAAAAATATCAGAGAAACTTCCCATTTGAGTAGTAGTTATTTACATTTGCATATAGCAACATTTTAAATAGTTGCATTATAAAATTGAGTTTTTTTACATAAATCAATATTCTTGTTACTTTTGGACTTTTAAAATGTAGTCTGTTGCGGATTCAGTGCAACAACATACAGCTTATATTTTCTGCCCTGAGATACAGTATGTACTGCAGAAATTGTCTTGGGTTCTTTCCCAGTCCATTATTTTAATACGGTTCGCTCGTGTTGTCTCTGTAAATTTATTGTGTATTGTGAGTATAGAATCGGTAAGTTATTCAGTTAACGTAGATCTTCATCATTTTTGTGATCACATCTGATATAACCTTACAATGTACAAGTTTTGAAGAAATGTTATTTATAACTATACAGCCCGGAAGTAAGATCGGAATACATAACCTCACATTTGGTAAATATTAAACTATTATTATTATTAGTAGTATTAATATGATTATTAGTATTATTATTATGATTATTAATAATATTATTAATATGATTATTAATATTATTATTATTATTATTATTATTAATAATATTATTATTGTTGTTAGCAGCTTCTGATGTTGTATTATTCACTGAATAGTCACTCGAAATCCAATGCGACGTTGAGTTTTTCATTAGACAAAATCACTCGTTACTTTGTCGCTCGTGATTTTTTAGAAAAACACAACCTCTTATTAGATAACTTGATAATTTAGGGTATTGGCTCTAAGCCACGAAATTTATAATAGTCTAGCATAACTTATAGGGTGTAACTTAATTCCCATTACATAATTTGAGGACATGTAGAGGGACCAAGACGGTTACGATTAGTATAAGAACTCATGTCCGGAAACGTAACGCATTCCCACTGCAGATGCAGGTAAAAGTAACTACGAAGTGAAAATCTGCAATCGGGGGAAGTTTCCTAGTTTTCTTCGTGGATTTTCCTCTCCTCTAAGATAAATGTCGGGAAACTGTAGGGACAAACGGTCCCCTAACATCATCTGGGCTTCATAATCATCATTACAAAATTTCCATGATTAGTATGAATGAATGTGTGAGTGAATGATGTGTTTCGTTTTAAATGTGTGTGTGTTGTTTCTCAAAACACCACGACATTGAAGTGATCACTCGATCGGGGATATCATTCATGTCATTGTGGTAAAAAAGTATGCTTATGATTTAAAATCCTCTACCGACTGATCGTGCCACTGTAAGGCCCAGATGGTGTGTGGCATGTAAAAGGCACTCTTTAAGGTGGGTGAGAGGTTAAACTGAGTTAAATTAGAAGTTACTTAAAAATCCTCTCTTTAGTCTTCGCAAACGAAGTATTGAATTTTGTTACATTCTTATTCTATCCACTTACTTAGTTTTTGGTGGGAAAATTTCAATTAGATTACCATGTCATAGTTCGGGGATTCTTTGCAACATGTGACGCGAAAAAAAAAAATTAAGTTCCAATCATACACCATGGGCATGCGCCAACAAACACGAAGCGGTTTACACTATGGAATCACGGGATGCAGCCAACATATACACGATATTTAACGAACTTAAAAGCTAACATAACGGAATTTATGTACTCTAACCTAAGAGCTAACCTAACGCAATTTAACCACTCTAACTGTGAAAGAATTCATCATCACCATCACTCCAGGGATTAGGCAATTGCCCGTTCCGACTTCATAATGCATAATGCATCTTGCTTGGGTCGGTTCCTTTTATGACAATCCGGCTGATTTCCATGAAGCTTCTCAGTAAGATAAATGTCTCCTGGAAGCGTTACGAGCGCTTCGCAGGACAAGGATGGTGGAAGGGCTGCTCCCTCTGAGCCTCCAAACATGCTCCTCTGGGTATCCACCCCCCAAGAGAGGGCTGCTTCTTCCGCTCTTCAAGCCCTACAAGTTTAGCTGTGCTATTCCTTGTCGCCCTGATGACCGTTGAAGACTTGACGAAGATGTGGCCGCCCAATATGGATACAGACGCCATTCCTTCGTTGTGAGCTATACTTAGTGAAAGAATTCAACGCCCAAAAATAAATAGTAAGTTTTGAAATTCTGAAGTACATGTGTTTAGTTAATTAGTACATACTCTATATTGGCTGCACTGTAACAGTATTTGTTGTTGTATAGAATATTCGTTAAAATCAATATTGTTGCCACGTCTTAATGCTGTGTAATTAAATATCATACAAAATATATTGAAACAATCGTTAAAAATGTAAAGATCACTGTAAATGGTGTGAAATAATTAAAAAAATAATGAAGCACTAAGAATAACATTTGATAGAAGTTTATGAAGGAATTTAATAAGTCGCGTCACAGGTTGTAAACAAAAGCCAGCCCAACAGTTATTTCATTATTTCACAGGAACGATTTTCAGATTAGCCAATATTTAATATATTGTACGATATTATGACAGGTAAATAGAAATACATTATATAATGGAAATGGACAGTTAATGACAAACGAGAGAAATTTTGAGAAAGTGGCTGAATTCAAATACCTGGGAAATAATCACAAATAGGAATGATATCCACAAATAAATTAAAAATGGTTTCAATTCTGGAAATGTGCGCTATTATGCACTGTAGGGACTCTTGACGTCCCAACTCCTTTCATCATCATCATCATAGTACATTCACGAATTTAAGCCATTTGTTGACCTGTTTCGGCCTCAAGAGAAACACCATCCAGAAGTCTTTTGAGTGGACGTCCTGGTCTTCTTCTTCCTGCAGGTTGATATCTTAACATTAGTTTGGGTATTCTGTGATCTTCCATTCGATGAACATGTTGTATCCATCTTGACTTATAATCAGAAATTTTGTTTTCTAAAGATTCCATGTGTAATTCTTCGAAGATGTCTTCATTTTTTTTGTGATCTAGTAGTGTGTATCCTGCAGTCCTCCGAAGATATCTCATTTCAGCAGATCTAAGTCTCTGTATATCCTTCTGTTTCAACGTCCATACTTCGCTACCATACAAAAGAGTTAGAAGAGCCAGTGTTTTATACACTTTCAGTCTTAAATTAAAAATGGTTTCAATTCTGGAAATGTGCGCTATTATGCACTGTAGGGACTCTTGACATCCCAACTCCTTTCAAAAAAACATTGAACTGAAAATATATAAAAACTGTTATTCTATGTTATACATGGTCTTTATAGGAAGTTAGATATAATAAGAACAGTTAAGTCTCGTATCCTGCGTTAGGCAGGGCATGTGACACGAATGGGGAATGAAAGAAGTGCATGGAAGCTTCTTGTAGGAAAATCAGAGGAAAAACGCCCAGTTGGTAGACTAAGAATGAGGTGGGAGAATAATATGAACAATGATTTGAGGGAAGTAGATTATACAGTGAATGATTGGAAAAAATTAGCTCAGGATAGGGATGTATGGAGAACTTATGTCCGTGCGGCCATGAACCTACGGATTCGATAGTGCCAGTGAGTTAGTTATGTGGGGTAGAGGATGTAAAAGTACCTACGAAATGAGAAGTTGAACTGCAATGAAGAAAGAGAAGTAAACGACTCAATATAATGAGTTAATAAAAAGCAATAAGCACAGCTAGTTTGGAAAGTAATAAAGTTAGTAGGAGATGCAAGACTGGAGCATTGGTTCCGGTGTTGTGATAATTCTCAGAGGGACGAGATGTAAATGTAGCGTAGCGCGAACTTTTTATGAAGATTTTAGTTATTATTTCTAGTTTATGGGTGCGTCAGGGCGGCACTTGTTGTATCTGTCATCAGAGCCATCTATCCTCAGCGGAAATGAGACTCCGGTCTAACTTAACATTCCAGCCCCCCTTAAAAAAAAAGTTTGTGTTTCAAATTTATTGTTGGATACTTTAGATTCGGCCCATTTAAGTCGGCCTCTGCTCTGTTAAGCGATGAGTAAATGTTTTAACCCTAAAAGTCCTCAGTTTGTAATAATGTTTCACATGTAATAAGGGGGTTTGATATTTAGTTATTATAAACGTTTATTTTAATTTTGTACCATCATCGACCCCTGCCAGGTTTGAAAAGTGACCAGTGCGACTTAAAGACAAGGAACATCAATACTAGACCACCGAGGCAGACTTGCTAGGTATCTATCTATAGTGTTCAGCCAGAGGGCAGGTTTTCATACGTAATGCCACGGGCGATTTCCAATTTATCTAGAGGATTTGGAAATCAAGAGTGGCATTTGTTAGGACTATGTAACGAATCAAATTCAGCGTTTTACTCAAAATGCATTATTTAACATATATGGTATATAAAACTCGTCAGATCTATAGAGATATATATATACTACAAGTCCCGGCCACGCGTTGCTGTATGTATATATATATATATATATATATATATATATATATATACTACAAGTCCCGCCCACGCGTTACTGTGGCTAATGTAGCATCGTACGTTAAAAATGGAAATTAAGTTATTGTCTTTCAGCCAGATATCCTTAAAAACTACTACATTCCACAAGAAATTAATAATATTGAAAATAAAATAAACACTGAACACACTTAAATTACGAAATAATCAATATTTGTAATTCAATTGAAATTCGCGGTTGCAACAAAAAGCACAGCCATCTGGATCTCTCTTTGTTAAATAATAAACCAATTACCTTACACAGCCATCTGTTAGAATCGTATGGAACTCACAGATAATTACACCGTCATCTGTTAGAATCGTATGGAACTCACAGATAATTATAACTCTTTGTTAAATAATAAACAAATAATTTACAATACAAAAATAATGCGATTATAAATTTAGTTATAAACTACCCTAAGTCTCAAGTTGGATCAAACTGCACACAGTGTGCAAAATTTTATTAAAATCGGTTCAGTAGTTTAGGATTCCATCGCGGACAAACAACGTGACACGAAATTTATATATATATATATATATATATTGTAAATGGCGATGTTTGAGAAATGTTTGGTTATGTTTCATTTGTTCACCACTGCAACTTGATCATACTATTTATTGCCAAAAAGGATCGCAATATTATAAGAATGCACATTACTTGAAAAAAAATTAAACACATCAAACTGTATATTATAACCAACATTATAGGGTATTAATTTATTTTTTCGAAACAACTCGGTAAAATCAGTACTTAAAAATACTATTATCGAACACACAATTACAAAATGTGTAGGTCGAAGGAATCTGTTCATTATTTGCTGCATTCAACGTATTTGTTAGAGAGTCAGTCACTGCGAAATAATGCTCTGACCTGTTCAAAATATTAACAGGAGGAGCTTTCTTTATTGTGGTAAACAGAATTCGATAAACAGCGAGGTGAAACACACTGTCATTAGCAGTAAAACAAAATTCATTGAAACGTGATTGGTCATTGACGCCCATTTGGGGCATGAGTTAAATAGTCACTGCAGTGCTATGCTTTGCAGCTTTACTGGGGAATTACAGGTGCGGTAGCTTCCCGTTGCTTTCCACACCGGTGAGTGATGATGATGAAATGATGATAATGATGGTCGGATGATTTTCGGGGACCGTTGGGCCCTAAGGTTCCTGACATTTGTCTTACAGGCAATGAAAAACCCGAAATAATCTCACCCAGGAGCCTGTCCCACTAGGAATCGAACCCAGGCTCGCTGTGTAAGAAGGCAGCGCGCTGCCTTGAGACCACAGCAATGGACTTACTTGGTATAAGGACGAAGAAAAGTATTGCATCCATTTAATCTTTATGAGTGCGTGAAATTACTTTCTTCAATAGAAATGTATACCGTCTTTTTGGAATGCATTACTTATTCAGTGCTGTTTACATGTTCACAAGCATCGAATGCTAATGAGCTGTGATGCAAGGACACTAATAGAATGGATGGAAATCACATAGATTCATAAATACAGATGCAATAGAAATGCAAATAAAATAAATGTATGTGCCTGTACTATATAATTACGAACCAATCAGAAATGAGCGAAAAAAGTTGCACGTCATGTATTTGGAACTTTAATTTTAAATATGACAGTACCTCATTGACAGAGAAGATAAGTGGAAATATATATGTGTTTCATAACCTGAAACCTCTTTTATATATCTTGTTAACCAAATCATCAGGTTTATTTTGTTAATAATGTTCAGAATATTGAAATTGTTTTATTTCATTTATTTCAATGTTAGTATTATGTTTCTTTAATTTTTGTGATTTATGTTTAAAATTGAACTTTTCAAATTTTAGGGCTTCGAGGATAAAGAATTTCTTCTTCTTAACTGTTCAAAATTTATATCTCTCAGTAACTTTTTTTTTTCACGTAAAATTAATTTTAATAAATTGAGTTCAGAATTCCTGGAAGACTACATGGTCTTTATAGGAAGCCAGTATAATAAGAACAATTAAGTCTCGTAGATTGTTATGGACAGGATACGTGGCACGAATGGGGAGAAAAAGAGGTGCATGGAAGCTTCTTGTAGGAAAACCGGAGGGAAAACATCCAGTTGGTAGACCGATAATGAGGTGAGAAAATAACATAAACCATGATTTGAGGGAGTAGATTTCACAGAGGATGATTGGAAAATATCCCAGGATACGGATGTATGGAGAGCTTATGTACGTGCGGGTATGGACCTACGGGTTCGATAGTTCAAATGAGTTACTTATCCCTTCAACTAATAAGTTTCTAATATAATCAATTGAGGACAGTTTTTTCAAAATTTGCTAACTGCAAAATTTGCAAAATTGAGATTTTGATGTGTTCATAAACATCAGACAGACCTCTACATGATGTTAAAGGCGTTTTAGCGAAATTTGATTATTGCTTTCACAGTAATGCGTCAAAATTGATCTTTTTTCAAAACTTGCTTATTGCTAAGCGAGTGTTACAGCAAAACTTGTTTATTGCTTTTTATATAATTTCGTCTCTATACTCATTGTCATTATTTTGTGATTCAACAACGAATCTCGTTTCAAACACCTGCAACAAAAAACTGAAGAAGAACAACATGCATTTGTGCTGAAATATATGGATATTCAACAACCAAAACGGCCAATTATTGATCCAAATGAAACTAAAACTCCAGAACAGGTATCTGTGAGATATTTTGTAAGACAAACTAATAGTATGATACAAGTGCAAAGTCTTTGTGGAAATAAAAGTTGTTTCTCGTACTAGACTTGCTCTTGTTGCACACTTCTTGAATACAGGTTCATCACTTAAATAAAATATGGGAGGGTCCCGTCAAACCCCTGCACAAAATCAAGTCCTAGATGATATTATAAAACACATTCGGAAGTACAGTAGAGCTGCGGTTATCCGAGCCTCGACTGAGTTCCGGATTAATCGAGGTAGTTAAAAAAAAAAAAAACGCGGTAGAAGCGTTTGGATGAAGTACCGCAGAAAGGTCATTAAACAGTCAAGAGACAACTTCAACAGACCTTCTACTACTACGACAATAGCGTGAAATGGCGGCACAGGAGCGAGCGAGTTCCGTTAAACAGAAAACACTTTGGACTTTTTGAAGAAGTAACTTTTTAAATTGGAAAATGTATTGTATGGACTCTGTCTTTTTTATTGCGTAATGCAGTAGATGCCTTTTTTCACATCTTTGACCACGTTTTCATTAATTTCACCAATTTACCATACGTTTCCCTCTCGGTTTTTGACGGAGTCTAAGTTACCCGAGTTTTCGATTATCCGATATACCCTCGGTCCACATTACGTCGGATAATCGAGGCTCTACTGTACAAGTATAGATAAATACATTGCAATGTGAATAAATGTACACTATCTTACTTGCCACCTAAACTTAACATCAATGGTGCATCTTCGCTTCTGTAGAGTAGGAAGAAAGACCGAAGTGTTCCTTGATAAGTTCAAAAAAGTATTTTACAATCAGTTCAATTTAGGGTTCGAAAACCCTCATTCTGACATCCACACAACCTGTAAGTCACTTCTCTTGGCATCAAAGTCTACAAGGATCTGAAGAAAAAGGAAAAAGTCACAAATTTAATATAGTTTGCACAATGCAAAAGTCAGCAGATTTTATTCTTCTTCTTCTTCTTCTTCGCTTCCTGGTTTAGGCATGAGTTGCCTGTTCCGTCTTCACTAATAGATCTAAGACCATCTCTTCCGAGGGCGTCAGATATCTCTTCTTCCTCTTGGAAAATAATGGAAGATTTTATTTGGTAATCTACTTTCTTCCATTCTTTCTACATGTTCTTTCCACTGTATCTTGTTGTTAAATATCTTTTCTTTTATGGAGTAGATCTGCAGTTCTTCACGGATATCCTCGTTTCTTATCTGGTCCATTCTAGTGCAGCTTGTTACTCTTCTTAAAAAATTCATCTCGGCTGCTTGGATTTTACTTTCTTGTTTGGTAGTGGTAATCCAAGATTCACTCCCATACAAAAGGACAGGGACAGCCATTGTTTTATAAAATTTTAATTTTGTTTGTTTATGGGCTTTATTATTCAATGTTCTATTTATTGTACCACAAATAGCTTGATACTGATGTGTTTTGTGTTCAATATCTTTATCATACCCATAGCTGATGTCACATCTTAAATATTTAAAGTGGGATACTTGTTCAATAATTTCGTCTCTAATTACTATTTTTGCACGCAGAGTATTTCTTCCACAAAATGCCATTACTTTTGTTTTACTTATTGAAATTTTAAAATTATAATCGCCACATATTGCATCTAGTTTGTAAGCAGCCAATTGTAACAGATCTTCATCATGGTGTAGCAAGACTAAATCTTCGGCGAAAATTAAGTTATTAATACTTGAGTTATTGTTCAATATAAGGCCTTTGTCCATTATAATTTTCCATTGTTTCATAATGCCGTCGATATATATATTAAAAAGAGTGGGAGATAGACTACACCCTTGTCTAACTCTTTGATTTATTAAAATTTCTTCTGACCTTTTTCCATCAGTTTTTATCACTACTTTAGTTTCTTCATATAAGCCTTGGACTGATTTTGTTAGATGGTGTGGATATCTATTTACTCTGTCAAAGGCCTTTTCAATCATTGAACAACAAATATGTTGGCAGGTTAAATTATCTTCTCTTTTCAATTAGTCTCTTTATAATAAACACATTATCACTACAGGATCTTCCTTTTCTAAACCCTGCTTGTTCTTCTTCTAAGAGTGTGTCAGATATCTTCTTCAATCTATTATTTATTATTTTTGCATATAATTTATAAGTGGAGTTCAATAAGCTGATACCTCTATAATTTTTACTATCTAATCTATTTCCTTTTTTGAAGAGAGATATGACTTCACCTTTCTTCCAATTTTCAGGTATTTTACATGTCTTCCAACATTCGTTTATTAAGTTTAATATAATCTTATTTCTGCAAATAAACCTGCAAATACTTTATCAGTTCATTGTTTATACCATCTATACCTGGTGCTTTTTCTATTTTTCATTTCTTTCAATGCCTCTCTCAATTCGCTTAGAGTAATTCTGTCTATTTCTGATTTATTTTCACTTTCAGAAGGGCGTTTTATAACTAATTCTTCTTCATTACACCATAATTCTCTGTAGTGATTCTCCCATGTCTTCAGATCAATGGTATTTAGTTTTGCAGTATTCTTTTTCTGTTGTATTTAATTGTTTCATTACTTTAAACGCTAACGATTGTCTGCCATGTACATCGTGCTCTATTTTGGAAATAAATCTTTCCCAGGAATCTTTATGAGCTGTTCGAGTTATTTGTTTTGCTCGATTTCTTTTTTGTTTATGTATAGTTCCAGATTCTTCAGTTTTCTTTTGTAAGTACTCTAAATAAGCTAATTTTTTGTCTCGCACAGCCTCCTCTATTTTGTCGTTCCATATCTTTAATCCTCTTTTGTTGCGAATCTTTTTCTTCTTTCCTATAGCTTCATTTGCAGCATTTATAATACATGTTTTCATATTTTCCCACTCTTCATTTAAATTATCATTAATTGCTTGTCTTTTCTAAGTGTTTCTTGTAGCCTTTTTTGGTATAATTGTCTTATACTTTCTTCTTCTAGAAGATATACTTAAAAACTTCTTCTTTTATTCTTTCTTGAGTTTTTGGTTTTTTCCATTTGGCTATTATAAGTATCGTGGCTAACCGTAGATAGTGGTCTGTATATATGTCACATTCTCTGTATACTCTTACATCTTGTATTTGATTCCTGAGTCTATCACGAATCATTATGTAATCTATTAAAGATCTTTGGTTTTTAGCACACCATGTATACTTGTGTATGTCCTTTTTCCTATAGAAAGTATTCGTGATTTTTAGTTTATTATAGGTAACAAATTGTCAAAGTTCTTCTCCGTTTTTATTTATTACATCTTCTCCAAACATACCTACTATTCCTGGGATTGGGTGATTACCAATTCTGGCGTTTAAATCACCTCCTAAGATGATACTTTCTGTGTTTTTAATACCATTTATTTCTTGTTATACTTTATCATAGAGAATAACAGTGTCTTCAATTTTCCCTTCTTCTGGTGCATACACTCCTACAATGTTTAAGTAATTCCGATCTATTTTCAACCTTACTATAATTATTCTCTCATTCATATATTTGTAGCTTATTATTTTTTATCTCCATTTGCTATTAATTAGTATAGCTACACCACTGCAAGCTCTTCTATCTTGAGGTACTCCACTGTATATTAGTATATAATTACCAATATCTTTTGTTCCTTTCAACTTCTTTTTTGTTTCAGTAAGTATTGCTATATCAATATTTTGATTATTTAGTTCTCTAATTAGTTCTTCTTCTTTTGTGTTTAGTCCTCTGACATTCCAAGTTCCCACTTTAATCCGATTCCTTTATACCAAATCGTTTGTCCTTAATTCTACGCTGAGGTCATCTTTGGTTAAGTCCATCCAAGTTTCCATTGTGAAGAATACGAGTAATGTGTTTTCCTCTGATTGCAGTACCAACGCTATGCAGAGTAGACCATTGGTGGGGCTGCCATCTCGAAGCTTTAGGTCCAGCTCCTGGATGTACTAACACCATCTAGAGGGTTGCCACTTCCGCCAACCTATTAAAAATTAGTTGTCGTTGTGGACTTTACTCTTGTTTCCCCGAGCATGGGTCTCTTATCATCCCAGAGAAAGGACCTCCTCTTCCCATCAGTTCTCCAACCCAAATCGCCGAAGGGATTCTTTACCGCAACCTTGATTTGGGTTACTCGGATTAGCAGGTCCACCTCGAGCAGGTTGGGAGAGGAGTTGATATGCAGAGGCTGTGTGTTTGCAATGGAAACTATATTGCGCATGCATACCCTTGGACCCAGATTTTTTTTTCAGATTATGAAGGAAAGTGATGAATCGTCTTTAGATGTAATGTTAGACACAACAGAACCAGCCACTGCCGAAAGTGTCTATTGGTGAAGCTTTCTATTCGAGGCAAGCTTGTAGTCTAAGATCCGAAGAGAGGTCGACCTACACCCATCTGTTTACAGGATGAAACATATATTTTTATTAAACCTCGAATATAGACGAATACATACAGAAACACTTGTCTATTAAAATATGTTCATGGCTATCTTTAATAAATATTATTTTGATTAACTTTTTTTTTCGGATTCTTCGCCCACTTGTTTACCGAACAAATACTATTTGAACCGAGAGTTTGAAACCTAAAGAATATGACTAGTTAATACTTGCCGACTCGTTTCTGGTCATGACTACCTGGCAAGCAAGTATAAACAGGTAAGTTAATATAGGTAACTACACGGATCTGTTTACCAATCGAAATACATATAAAAATAAAGATAATTTAATTACAAACACGATGGTATAGTATTGCCTGCAATAAACCAGTCATGAAATAGTATTGGTAGGCTATAAAGTTTAAAAATTGGAGTGAGAACAGATGCGTGAGAGAGTAGCTGCGCACGACGTGTCTGTTGAATGAAAAAGTGCGTAAGATTTTTGTACATGCGATTGAGGACAACGTTTGTTCGTTGTAGGAAATTATTTCTATTTCGAAGTAACTGCGTCGAACAGGTGCTACGTATTATTGCGACATTTCTCAAACATCAATATAAAAATGAGTAAAAAGTGTTTTTGTGTGTACTTCAACAAAATCTGTAACTGATTTTGACGATGAGTCATTTCATAATATTGTGCATCAAAGTTGTCTTTTCGTTAAAAATAAGTACGGTGATGGTCAGCTAAGAAAATAATCGCTTGATTTTGTTGGTTAATACTCCAAGTGTTATATTAAAATTAAGTTTTAAAAATAACTTAATATATTTAATCTCTGTGAAAGAATAAAATACTATCAAAATGCTTACCTTCAGCACATATTACGAATGAATGAACAGCGTATACCAAGGAGAATGTATAATTATAAACCAAAAGGGAGAAGATTGTTGGGAAGACCATTGAAGAGATGGAAGGACCAATTCGGCCTATAATGAGATCGGAACAGGCCATTGGGCTTAATCCTTGTTGATGATGAAAAAGTAAATATAAAGACGAATTAGAAAATTTCGTCATAAATCATGAAGTAAGTACCTTATAATTTTATTTAAATGAATGATGTTGAATTGGCAGACATTAAAAATAAAAAAACTGCTTTGTGTCTCTAAATTTCAGTATTGTCAAACTTAGATCATTAATACATTTTTAAATATTTTAATTATGAGATTTCTTTAATGTCATAAATTAATTATTTAATGAAAATACTAAATACTAAAGATGATCAAGTAATATTGGCTACTTCTGAAGATCACCTACAAAGAGCAGTACATAGATTGTCAAATATAACCCAAGATTATAATTTACAAATTTCGGTGAGTAAGACAAAAACTATGGCGTTTCAAGGGAAAATACCGATAAGAACTAAAATTGTTATTAACAACAATATAATAGAACAAGTTAATAACTTTACTTATCTTGGCTGCAATCTTTCGTACGACACATGTAAAGACATAGACATAAAATTGGTCAAATTTCAAAAACTTATAGGAACAATAAAAAACATTCTTTTCCGAAAAGTACGTCCAGATACAATTCTAAAATTTTATAAAACAATGGCTCTTCCAACTCTACTTTATGGTTCTGAAACCTGGACTCTTACTACAGGTAAATTAAATAGGATAGTAGCTGCAGAAATGAAGTTATTAAGACCTTTAGCGGGTTATACGCTTTATGATCACATGCCTAATGAAGATATCCGCAAAGCTCTCAACACACCAGCAATAACTGAAATCATTCAAAAATATCAAAATAATTGGCATGAACACCTTCTGAGGATGCCAAACAATAGACTACCTCTGCAGCTATTGAACTACAGACCCACAGGGCGAAGAGACCCAGGAAGACCTAAGAAGAGATGGAGGGATCAATTTCTTTCCTGAAGCGGAACAGGCCAATTGGCTTAATCCATGCCTGCCATTGATGATGATGACTAAATCCAACTTCCTCGTAATTTCATAAGTTTAAGAAAAATGAATGTATTTTTTTTTGGTGTGTCATTTTTTAATAATACATTTTTTTACAAGTCACAGAGGTGTTAAATGGCATTTATTTTTCTATTAAGTGTTTTTTTTCTTTACTTATACTTTGGTTTCCTTCAATAACATGTAAGTATTAATATTTCATTAACACATTACTTTGACGGATATTTCTGTATCTTGATATCATGCATTTCGTTACAAATGAAATATTTAACGTACTTATACTGTATATAAATTTAACAATTATCCGAATGGTTAAGGCAAAGAAGCCTTGGCGCAGAGCTACGGGACTCCATGGGGGAAGTAATTTTCTCATGGTATTTCGGCCAGTATGAGACCGGTGCCCACCCAGCGTCGTGAGGCATTTGTAGCTACAATAAGTAGCGGTCCCAGGTTGAGAAAACCAGCTATAACTGCTGAGGGACTCGACGTGCTTTACCACATGTCACCCCTACACTGGCTAGTTGATCTACCTCTGTGATTGACACATGTGGATGTGAGGCCAGCAGCCGGCTGGTAGGCTAAGGGCCTTATAGACCTGTCGCGCCATGAAATGGAATAAAAAATTAGTGTATTTTCAGCCGATCCAAAATGATTCCCTGCGATAGAGAAGAGCTGTCCTTCTCAATCGCATGTACAAAAATCATGCGCACTCCTTCAATCAACAGACACGTCATGTACAGCTACTCTCTCACGCATCTATGCTCACTCCAATGTTTAAACTTTATAGCCTGCCAATACTATTTCATGACCGGTTTATTTGCAGGCAATACTATACCATCGTGTTTGTAATTAAATTATCTTTATTTTAATATGTATTTCGATTGGTAAACAGATCAGTGTTGTTACCTATATTAATTTTCCTGTTTATACTTGCTTGCCAGGTAGTCATGACCAGAAACGAGTAGTCACTACTACCTACTCATATTCTTTGTGTTTCAAACTCTCGGTTCAAATAATATTTGTTCGGTAAACAAGTGGGTGAAGAATCCGAAAAAAGTTAATCAAAATAATTTTAATTAAAGACATATTTTTCAAGTGTTTCTGGATGTATTCGTCTATATTCGAGGTTTAATAAAAAATATGTTTCATCCGGTAAACAGATGGGCGAAGGTCGACCTCTCTTCGGATCCTGTACTATTGGCTCTACAATATTTGCATAATGAGAAATAGAAAAATCGATGTTTTCGATAAGAGGCTATCTTCAACAACTTGAAACAAATTTTAAGAAGGAAGGGATAACTTCATTGACTCTTCGTCTGATTCGAGATGTTTGTCGCAAAAATAAAAAGTATAATGTTGGCAACGGTAGCAAGATTTTTAGAGAAATCCAGTGTCTTTTCGAAAGTCCACCATTTTCGCCCATATATGGACATAGTTTTATGCCACCGGGCAAGATGTTCGGGATTGTTGAAAAGAAGTATAGGCAGAAAGAAGAATTAATATCTCCTACAGACTATTATGACATTTTAACAGTCATAGTGTTGTGAAATTATTAGCAGATGATTGGGATGTTATATTCTGAAAGAAAAATCAAGTGATATATTAAAAATGAAACACCCTTTTAAGATTTGAAAAAAATTATAATGTTGAAGTACATCTAAAACCAAGCCTCGAGGGGCTGTAAATGTTTCGGCGAAATATAATTTCAATGTTAAAGATTCTGGACTATGTGACCGTGGTCAATAACTGGTGTTTCTTCCAGATGTTTCTCCCTCAACTGCGGAGGGCATCTTCAATTTGGACCCTCCTCCACCCCTTGGGATACCTCGGGCACAAGCCCATACTCCCCAAATTTCCAACGTCTTTTTTCCCCTTATCTACTGCTCAGCCACTGTTCGAGTTCTCGGCTTAAACCAGCACCCCGAGAGAAGGTGTTGGAGTCACAATTTTGGTGAAATTGCTAAGCTTCGTGTACGTCAGGACGCTCACCTCTGTCGATCCCACAGTTGGTCCACAGACTCCTCGAGCCTAGCCGGGTGGAATGCTTTGCTTGGAAACATCGCAGACCCACCAACCATCCCCCTGTTCTACCTCCAGGGACGCATCCTGCAGCCGTTGTGAATCCGGTTAGGCTTGATCTACCGAGTCCCGCAGTGTGAGACTTTAGTATATTCAGGTGCCCATTTCCTGGCGATCCCACAGTTGGTCCACGGGCTCCTCGAGTAGCAGGGAGGACTGCTGTGCTTGGAAGCATCGCAGATCCACCAACCATCCCCCTGTTTTACCTCCAGGGACGCATCCTGCAGCCGTTGTGAAGCCGGTTAGGCTTGATCTACCGAGTCCCGCAGTGTGAGACTTTAGTATATTCAGGTGTCCATCTCCTGGCGATCCCACAGTTGGTCCACGAGCCCGTAGGCTGAACCGGGAGTCAGCGCAGCTTATTCCATACTGCGCTGTTCCGGGCCGTGCCCTGGTCTACCTTTCAGGGACGTGTCGTGCCGCCGTGGAGGGCATCTTCAGTGGCGAGTGCTTCTAAGTGGTGTTCCCTTGTCGTAGATTCGACAGGAAACACCACCTAGATGCACTCGCCACTGAAGATGCCCTCCGCAGTTGAGGGAGAAACGTCTGAAAGAAACACCAGTTATAGTTATAGACCACGGCCACATAACCCGGAATCTTTTAATATTACGATTACCGGCCGTGAAAGCCTGCATTCTACGAAATATAATTTCACTGGACTGTCGACAAACGTGGAAATTCTAGGGCCTGGGAAAAATACTTCAAGGTTTTGGATGATGCTGTTCAACTGAAACAATGACAGCAAATAGAAAAGTGAAGATATTAAGAAACTTATGTCTTATTTTGAGATTCCAGAGAATGCTACAACATTCTATGAAACCATATTAAAAAAAACAATACATCATCTATTGTTGAAGATTCAGATGAGAAAGTGAATAATTTAGTGTACTGTGCACCAGTCTACGTTTTTATAGGAAGTAGAATGCTAATATAAACTTTTTGTGTCATCTTTTTTTAATGTTAATATTTATTATGTTATATACACTTTTCTGGCAAACTTGGTTCTGGTTATCAGTAATTTTCCCAAAAATGATATTAAAACACCAAAATATAGTATAAATGTATAATTTTGTATTTTATTCATTGCTGATACCATTTTCAAGTTTACAATAATATTAAGGGTTGTGTTAAGTTGTATATAATACGTTTTGGAAAAACCGTCGAAATAAAACTGTTTGTAAAGGATTTTTCTAAAATTAAATTGATTTCTAAATAACCTGTTAGAAGTCCTCTGCTACTGTAATTGATAAGATGTAAAGCACAATTTGCACCTATAAACTACTTGTCTCTATTCAGTTTTTAGTCACCTGAAAAAGTTTAGTTTTTACAGTTAGCAAGTTTTTAAAAAACGGTCCACGATTATAATTTTACTCTATAAAATAAAAAGTTGATTCAAAATTATGATAGAACATCTTTTAGCTTCGTCACAAGTTAGTAGGGAGGTCATTAATATTTAGTTTATGATAAGAAGCAATCAGGCTTTAAATCTCCTCAAGAAATCACTAAACTATTACAAACAAATCATAAATGAGTGGACTTAAAAGTCTACACACCATGTATTTGGAATTTTCATTTTGAACGTGACTGTACCTCAATGACAGCAGATGGAGATCAAGATGGAGTTTCAAAATCCTCTGTCACCAGAATCGAACCCATGAGGGAATGGAAGTTAGTGACTTCACCTAACTGCGTCAGGGACAATAGGTAGCCCTACCCCAAATGTAAAATCTAAGTAACGGGTAAGAGATAAGCGAAATAAAAAATAAAACGTTAACAGGCTTCTATGGCCCATGGGGTAATTAGAGGTAAGGATTCTCAATTCTTAGAGAACTTAGGGTGACTTGATTATGCTAATACGCGTTAGGAAACAAATTGTTACTAATTTATACAGTATCAATATTAATAAAATTCATATCAAATTCCGTTGAGGTGAATTGTCATAAGATAAAAACTTAAAATATGTATCTTTTTGGCAGGTGCTGTTGTCCTCAACTATGTTAAAATATTATATTTAAAATATTATCTGGAGGCCTTTCGGAAGTTAACTTCCATCAGCAGGATGGGCTTCTGCTACTAATTGTTGTTGTTTACGACGATGTAGACTCCAAGTGTCTGTAGCAAGAGTTGCTGCTACAGACACTACATCGTCGTAAACAACAACAACAAATAGTAGCAGAAGCTCATCCTGCTTATGATTGAAGTTAACTTCCGAAAGGCCTCCAGATAATATTTCAACATAGTTGAGGACGACGGCACCTGCCAAAAATATACATATTTTAAGTTTTTATCTTATATTTATGCAGTAGGGTGAATTTGTCTAAACCAGTAGGCCTATGCGTAGGAATGAGTGAAGAAAATTTTCGCCTTTCCGCTATACGTGAAGATTCAGAATGTCCAAGCCCATGGTTAGATGCCTCGTCATGTGAGGTACTTAGCTATACCTCTTCCGAGCTAAGTTCCAGTTGTAATGTAAACAAAGCAGATGTATGGCTGCATTTTCATTGGTCGAATAACGATTTTTCCTTTGATCATGTAACACTCGAAATTAAGAAAATAAAAATAATAAAAATATGTATTCGTCTAGCACGTGTTAATTTATATAGGATAATCTTAAAATGTATAATTACAGTTTTAATACAATAAATAAGCATTGTTTTATTCTTACGCATGTGCAGTGTAGAATACGTTGGAATTTTGTTTTAAAACGGCCGCTTCTGTATAATTATAAGACATTACAAAGGAAAATATTTGAAAAGCGGAGAGAAACAAATTATTTTGAACGTTTTGAAACAGTTTATTAAAAAATATCCTACATTAGCCATTGAGGATAGGCCCTATGGTGAAATTAATAGCAGAATTTACAAGTGAATCAGCATGGAGCATAAATTCTGCGTATAATGAAATTATAAATGAAGGATATCAATCGACATTATGTAAAAGCGCAAACGTCTGATTAGATATGCCGGTATATAATTTTTTGTCATAAATAAATCATAAACTGTAGTTCTAGTTATTGGTACTATCTTACCTTGTATTTAGTTTTATTTCACGTAAAATACGATGTTGCCTAAGAACAATTTTCTATCGATGACAGTTCCGCACACATAGCCCATAAAAGTAGCACCACCTCAATAGACGGAGTCCGCGAAGTAATATCTTAATGTAAGTTTGTTTACAGTGCAACTGGAACTTACCTAAATATCGGTAGGCTATAATAATACAACGTGTCCACAAATATACTTTAAACTACTGCTACGTCGTTTTGGATAATCGTATCTAAATGAAATTGATGACAATCAAAAGAGAAACTCAAAAAGTTTTATGCTTGTTAACAATGGAGAATAATGGACAACAATACAGAAACTAAACTAAATTTAATTATGTTTTCTTGTGGGGTTCATTGTTGGATATTTAGCAGACAGGATAAATGTGAATGTCTGCAGCTTCACTCGTGGGGGCCACATTCAATGTCTATGAGGCATAGTAAAATTTTTTTTTAAATTTCTCTTTTGATTGTCACCAATTTAATTAGATACGATTATCCAAAGCGTCCTCCATGATATCTTTACCTTGTCATGGTGGAGTGGCTTGCGTGCTTAAATGATCCCGAGAGCTATGCCGGCGGTAGCATTGCTGCCGATAGGGTTACCCATGCCGGACTGGTTGAAGGTGATAAGCCAGTCGAAAAAAGTACCTTGGTCGAAAGAGTTACGATCTTTCACCGTAAAAATACAACCGTCAAGAAATGCGGACGCGGGTTCAACTGGGGTAAAATTTTGCGGAGGTCAAATAGTCCCCCATTCGGTTCTCCGGGCGGGGACCACTTCAGGGAAACCCATGTCAAAGGCTCAAACATAGGGCGAGTTCCTAGGAACATGGAATGTTAGGACTTTATACAATAGCGGGGCGCTAGAGGTATTAACCCGTGAATTAGATAAATCGCGCTTGGGTATAGTCGCTTTGCAGGAAGTTAGGTGGCCAGGAGAAGGAATCAGCAAGCTTTGTATTATACACTACATTATCAACTACGGGGGTGCAGATTATATGCTGATGATGTAGTACTATTGGCCGATAGCGAGGAGATACTGAAGGATAACATGCACACACTATTGAGTAACACTAAGGAATTGGTACTGGAAGTAAATATCAATAAAACTAAATATATGGTCACACATAAAAATACATTATATAATGGACAGCTTATGACAAATGAGGGAAATTTTGAGAAAGTGGCTGAATTCAAATACCTAGGAACAATAATCACAAACAGAAATTAGATGCACAAGGAAATTAAACATAGGATCAATTCTGGAAATGCGTGTTATTATGCATTACAGAGACTCTTGACTTCCCAACTCCATTCAAAAAATATTAAACTGAAAATATATAAAGCTATTATTCTACCAGTTATGTTATATGGATGCGAAACATGGACTCTTACTTTAAGGGAGGAAAGGAGATTACGAGTATTTGAGATTATTCATTGTTCTTAGGAAAATTTTTGGACCAACGAGAGATGAACAGACAGGTGAATGAAGAAGACCGCTAACAGTGAATTACATGGTCTTTATAGGAAGCCATATATAATGAGAATAGTTAAGTCTCATAGACTGCCATGGACAGGGCATGTGGTACGAATGGGGAATGAAAGACGTGCATGGAAGCTTCTTGTAGGAAAACCAGAGGAAAAAATCCCAATTGGTAGACCAGTAATGAGGTGGGAGAATAACATTTACTATGATTTGAGGGAAGTAGATTATACAGGGGATGATTGGAAAACATTGACTCAGGATAGGGATGTATGCGGCCATGAACCTATGGGTTCGATAGTGCCAGTGAGTTAGTTATCCAAAGCGACGTAGTAGTAGTTTAAAGTGTGATACTATATTTGTGGACACGATGTATTGTAAAATCTAAATAAATGTTAGCAGGTAATGAATTGTACGCGGCAGCTACATTTTAGAGCTATTCTGAGCTGTAATGACAAGTATAGCAGGTTTCAACAGGGGAACTGTAGGCAATAATAATTCTTATGAAAAGGTGAAAATGTTTAAATATCTAGGACCATTGTGAAATATAATACGTACAAGAAGAAATTAAATACCGGTACCGATTTAAAGCAGGACATTCCTTTTACTATTCAATTCGATGTCTCATGTCTTCTCTCCTTTTTGTTTTAGGATATAACTAACCCACTGTCACTATCGAACCCCGAGTTTCATAACCACGCGGACATAAACTTTACATGCATTCCTATCCTCAGATAATACGATTTTAATCTATTTTCCAATCATCCCCTGTGTAATGTAATCTTCCACAAAAAATGGTTAATGTTATTCTCCCACATTGGGCCCTTTCCCTCGGGTTTTCATACAAGGAGTTTCCTTGACCCTCTTCCATTCTACATTCGTGCCACATGTCCTGCCAATCGCAGTCTGAGACTTAACTGTTCTTAATGCATCTGGTTTTCTATAAAGATTATGTAGCTCACTGTTATAGAGTCACTTCGTTTCACCTGTCTGTCTGTCTCTTTTTTGGTCCATGCATTTCCTAAGAACTTTAGCTATTATCAAATACTCGCAGGTTGTACAACATCAGTGCCATCAGTACCAGTTAAAATGCAGAAGATGAACCATTGATTTTGAAAGGCCTCCACATTGGAATTATTTAATAATTAATTGAGGACGACTAACTTACCAGGTACCAATTTTATATTTGTATTGTAAGCCCATGTTTTCCTTTTACAGAGATTTACGCGCTCTCCCCTACAGGGAAGAATTTGAACCACATTAATTTAATTACACTTGTTTTCGTATAGATGTCATTTTGAGTGGTACGTGGTCAGCGTTACGCCTCATACTGACATCTAGGAAACCAAGGTAGTACTAGGACGGGACAATTCGGTAAATTTTTGCTTAGATGCCTTTTCATTCAGGCTTAAGGATTTTTTACGAGCCTGAAAATCTTCAGACTAGGGACCCACGGAGGACTTGCTCCTTGGATTTTTCCGTCCTAAAAAATACATCGACCCCGGCCGGGTTTGAACCTGCGACCCTCGGGACCAGAGGCAAGGAGCATAACCACTAGTCCACCGCGGCCGACAATTTTATATTTAACATCTTATATAGTTGACATTTAGAATAATACTAATATCTACCATTTGTACAGCCCTAGCATATAGCTTCCTTCAGATATTATACTTGTTTTAATCCGTTGGTATATAATTTCTTACGACAGTTCTCTCGAATGGGAATCTGATAATAAAGATCATTAAGTGAACATAAATCGTTATTGCTCGCACGTTTAGCCTAGTTAACAAGAAAACACATTAACCAGAGTTGTCAGATGAACCTTGCAACTAGCCAGAGTTCCGCCAGTTAGCTGATAGATGGCTCTACAGATTGCACTTTCCACACCACAACTTAAATACTCTTTCATTTTTTTTTCTCTCGTTCTCCAAACAGAACAGTCGAAGTTCGTCTGTTTTCAGCCATTGCTTTTAATTTTACGCAAAATTTAAAACGTGGTGCGTTCTATTATGAATTCAATTTGTTTCGATTGTTTTCTTGTTCTTTTTTAAATAACTGTATGTTTATACTAAACCCTCAACTATAACTGAGTACAATCAATCATGTGGTTTAGTGATTGTTAAGCTCGCGTCCTGAATCCGAGGTTTGCCAGTTAAAACGAGGCAAGGGTTGATGTATTTTAAGGTCATAAAATACTCAGGAAGGGAAGTAAAGCAAGGGTCCTATGCCTTAGATTAAAGACATGCTAGAAAACCTCAAGCCCGAAATTGAGATCAATCAGAAAAAAAAATATCCGAACACTTCATGTCCAGATTAAAATTGCTACGCTAATGGAAGAATAAACCATTATAATTAGCAGATATATGATCAAAATGAGTAAACAAAGAGATGTCGGAAATAAATTGAATAAACTCAGATACTTGTGTAGAGGAGTTAGGAATTGTTTTAAATATACGAGAGAAAAAAACAAAATTTAAATTTTATAAAGTTATGTCCGTTCCTGTGTTATTAAATGACTCCGAAAACTGATTTTTGATTAAAATTAAGCTAAAAACAATAGGATCCCGAGAAATGAGTTTCCTGAAAAATGTAGCTGGATATACTTTTTAAGATAAACATTATAATAATTTATTAGTAACGAGCTTAATATAACCAGCTTAACAGACAGAATAAAAGAATACACACGAAATTGGTTTGACCACATTCAAAGAATGGACCAAGAACGTATAACAAAACAGTTATTCACATATAAGTCAGAGGGGTATAGATGAGTGGGACGGCTAAGAGCACGATGCAGATTTCAGTGTCCTGAATGATACCAGAACGAACCTTTTTGAGTTCAATCTGTGAAGATAATGATGATCACTAAAACCAGTTTCACCCGATTTTTATTCACTCGTTATTAACTTCTTTTACATTAATTACAAATTAATAACTGTCTTTCCCAGCTCTCTCTTCAAGTTCTTCTCAGGCTGGCTAGTAATGGTAAAATAACATTTTTATTCTTGGACACAAGCTTTTATATATTTGTTTAAATAAATTGAAGTTCGAAAAGGTCCTTATTTCCGATTAATCAATAACTAGCTATCTTACTGTCTCCAGAAAATTGCAGACTTGCGGAAATTCAAAAAATACTTAGTGCTATACGTATGACTGTAAATCCAAGTAGGCCTATGAAAATCCTATCATAGTATGAATATAGGAAATAGTTTCAACTACTGGACGAAGTTTTTAAATGGAAATTTAATTTTGTTGAGGTCGACAGATATATCAGGTACTGCTTTTAATATTTTAACATTAGCTATATAGGAAACATGTGCATATGTAATGGTCCAATAAATTTGTCCCCGACTCCTCCTTTACCTCTCTAAATTCTCTATTTTTAGCAAATATGCTTAACTTTTGGAAATAAGAAATATTTCTATAATGAAATAATAAATTATCATGGTTCTCAAACTATACCGAATACAAAATTTGCTGTTAATTTACCCAGACTCATAAATGTCATCTGAAAGTTATTTACACTGTCAGGCAACGAAATAAAACAAACCTCCCCCATAGTTAAATTAGTAGCTATTCCAGATACACTGCAGGAAGTCTTTTTTTTTTTTTTTTTTGGAGAAGTGACATGATTAAAAAAAGTTTTAAAATTGTTTTTAAAGTTAGTCGGAATAAGATTAAAAAAATACTTTTATGTGTTGTGTTTTTTTATTTACTCTATTTTATTAAAAAATATATATTTTCTAAAATTGGAGTTAGCAGTATTACAAGTCAATTATATACTCATTAGATTTTAAGTTTAGAAATAATGTCTTAATTTTTTTAAATTAAATACTGAAGGAAGATATTTTTCAACTAATTTCTTAAAATTACTGTAGATATTTTTACGAAGTATTGTTTTCTCTCCACCAAGCAATATGTGGTGCCGCGCCTAGTCGAGCGTTTGAAGGCATTATACCTCGATGCAGAGCTAAGGGACTTGAGTTGGTTCGAATCCGCATGAGGGAGAATTTTCTCACGGAATTTCGACCAATCTGGGATCGGTGTCCATTCAACATCGTGAAGTATTTGGGTAGCTACAGTAAGTAGCGGATCCAAGTACAGAAAACCAGCTATAAGGGCTGGGGGACCTGATACGCTGACAACGTGTCATCCCTATAGTGACAGAATGATTGTCCACTTCCATGATTCACGTGTGATCATGAGCCCAGCAGCCGGATAATAGGCCAAGGATCTTCTAGGCTTGTCGGGCCAATGAGGTTTAAGCAATATGTGGATGTACGAAACAATTAGTCCGATCTGTTACCGGTTATCTTGAACTGTACTTTGCATGTTGCATATTTTTGAAGTGGAATAGTCTATCGTGATTAGCACGGTGTATAATTTAACATGTTAGGAAATAAGCTCTGAAAGAAATTTAACATAGGCTCAACTCTAGAAATGCATGCTATTATATGATACATTACAGAGACATTTGTCATCTAACTTCACTCAAAAAATGTTAAACTGAAAATACATAAAACTGTTATACTTCCATTTATATAATATGGATGCGAAACACGAACTCTTACTTTGAGGACGAAGAAAATATTACGAGTATTTGAGAATATAATTTTTGGGAAAGTTTTTGGACCAAAGAGAGACGAACAGACAGGTGAATGGAGAAGACTACATAACAGTAAGCTACATGCTCTTTATGGGAAAGTAGATGTAAATATGATAGACTGCAATGGACAAGACATATGGCAGATTGGGGAATGAAAGAGGGACATGGAAATTCCTTGTAGGAAAATCAGAGGGAAAACTTCCAGTAGTAGGAAGACAATAATGAGGCGGGAGAATAAAATTAACCATGATTTGAGGGACGTAAAATATACAAGGGATGATTGGAAACATTAGCTCAGAATAGGGATGTATGGAGAGCTTATGTCCATGTAGCAAAGAATGTACTATTTCGATAATGTCAGTGAGTTAGTTATCTATTAAAACGACATGCAAGTTTATTTTAATTTATTCCTTTGTATTTTCAAATAAACATAATAATCACTGGGACACATTTTAAATTATACATTTGTAACAATTTCGTTTCAATATAATCTTTATTTCAAAGACCACTCATTCTTATAGATTGTCAGTGTTATAGGCCGCTTAAAAAATCTAAGTGTTCTTCAGGTAGATGTTTCAGTTTTTTCAAATTCTTAATTTTATTGGACTTGATAGAATTCTTTCCAGTCAGCGTTGTAATACTGTTTAATTTAAACCAGCAAAAGTTATTGACCGATGCTTCTTTAAAAATATACTTTTTCATTTCAGTATAGAACATACAGAAATTGACTGACAGACGTATTTTTATTATGGTGTGGCACCATAAAACTAAGTCTCAAAGGAACTAGAAAGGAGACACTTTTAAAATTTTTATAAAATACGGGTGGTTCCAACACTAGTATATGAATCATAACACTGGATCTTAACTAAAAACCAGGAACGAAGAATTGAAACGTCAGAAATGAGGTTTCTCAGGAGTGTGACTGGCTATACAATAACAGATCGAAAATGAAATGAAAATATACAAAGAGAACTAAATATAGGCAAACTATTATATAGAATTGCATCATTATACACTATTATATATAATTATTGTATAATAGAATTGGACCACATCAATAGAATGGATAACAATATAATTCCGAAACAGATTCTTCATTACAAACCACTAGGACGAAGAAATGTAGAAAGACCCAGTAAAAGAGGGAGACACCAATTCTAGCATGAGATCGAAACATACCTTAAGGTTTAATCCTTGATGCTACTGCTGACGATGATTACGTATTTTTATTGCAAATCAGTAGATCCATACATGTATTTGCTGTAACAATAAAACATCTGAAAATCATGCAGAAGCTGACTAATAACCAACTCACTGTCATTATCGAACCCGTAGGCTCATGGCCGAGTGAACATAAGCTCTCCATACATCCCTATCCTGAGCTAATATTTCCCAATCATCTGTATAATCTACTTCCCTCAAATCATGGTTAATGTTATTCTATCACCTCATTCTTGGTCTACCAACTGAGCGTTTCCCTTTGGTTTTCCTACAAGAAGCTTCCATGGACGTCTTTCATTCCCCATTCGTGTCACATGTCCTGCCCATGGCAATCTACAAGACTTAACTGTTCTTATTATATCTGGCTTCCTATAAAGATAATGTAATTCATTGTTATGTAGTCTTCTCCATTCACCTGTCTGTTCATCTCTCTTTGATCCAAATATTTTTCTAAGAACTTTATTCTCAAATCTCCTTTCCTTCCTTAAAGTAAGAGTCCATGTTTCCCATCCATATAATACAACTGGTAGAATAATAGTTTCATATATTTTTAGTTTAACACGCGCACACGCACACGCACGCACACACACACACACATATATATGCATATTACAAAAAATAGAAAATTACAAATATATCAAACCATTATTCAGAGCATTTTAACATATGGTGCTGAACTCTGGCAAATTCCTACCAGGAAAATGAAAAGAATTTTAAGTACAGAAATTGATGTTTTAAGAAGATCAGCTGGAAAATCTAGAATGAATAGAATACGAAATAAAGAAATAAGGGAAATTATGGGTGTAGAAGAGGAGCCGAACATCATAGACATTATAGAAAACAATAGATTACAGTGGTATGGCCATGTCAAAAGAATGCCAGAACAAAGATTGCCTAAAATTGTTATGGAATGGATCCCAATGGAAAGGAGGGAGAGAGGAGAACCGAAGAAAACTTGGATAGAAGGGGTAAAAGCAGCTATGAATATCAGAGGAATGGAGGAAGATGAATGGATGAACAGAGAGGAATGGCGTTTGGTTTCCGGAAGACGGCGGCAGCTGCCATGATACCGGATGATGATGATATATATATCATCTTCGACATCAAGGATAAGACATTCTGGCCAGTTCTGCCTCAAAGTTGTTCACACCATCTCTTCAAAGGATCCCTTCATTTTGGATTTTAGTGTAGAGCAGCTTTCGTTATCCTCGAGTCTGGCATTCGTTGATGTGATCTCTCCAGTTTATTCTGTATTTTTAAACTATGTATGTAATTGATTCTATATTTAATTCTTCTCGAATGTCTATTTTCTTTTTGAGATCTAGCAATTTTTAATTTGATAGGTATCGGAGAAATCTCATTTCTGATGTTCGATTTCACTTAATTAGTTTGACATTAATGTCAAGCGTTCACTTCCTTACAATAGCTAAGACAATAGGCTATAATTTATTTATAAAGTTTTATTATAATACTGTTTGTTTCTGTGCATATGTTTTAATGTTCATTACCGATATATAATAAAATCTTCTTCTTCTTAATTTGTAGGATTTTAATCCTGTTTATTTCCCAAATCACTCCTCGGAGGAAGACTTTTGGATGAGCACTGTCCATCCATCTCTGGTCTTCCTCTTGTTCTTCTCCCGTTCACAATGGTCTATCTTCTTTAGCTCTTTTTTGCAAGTCGGTTGTCTTCCATTCTTTCTATATGATATTTCCAATATTTTCTTCTATCTATAATAAATTTGGTTGTCTTGAATGTGGCATATTTAATTCTTCTCGAATGTCTATTTCTGTATTGCGTATCTTATCAAATAATGTTTTCCCCTGAACAGTTCTTAAGATATTCATTTCACATGTGTTTATTATTTGTTTAGTTTTTATTTCATCAGCCCTAGTGTCTGCTCCATATACGATAACTAGTCAAACTATCGTTTTGTGTATGCGGATTTTGCTTTCTATTGACATGTTTCTTGCACCAAATTAAATCTTTCATATGTCCTGATATTGTCCACCGCTATGGTCTCGAGGTAGCGTGCTGCCTTGTCACGCAGGGGGCCCGGGTTCGATCCCCGGTCGGGGCAGTTTTTCTGGGTGAGGTTTTTATCGGGGTTTTTCCTCACCTGTAAGACAAATGTCAGGGAAACTTTAAGGCCCAAAGGGTCCCCGAAATCATATGGCCAACATCATCATCATCATCATCCTTTACCGGTGTGGAAAGCAACGGGAAACTACCACACCTATAATTCCCTAATAAAACTGCAAGCATAGCATGAAAATGCTATGATTTCAGTGAAGGACCTGCCATCGGGCAGAATTATTATGGATGGATCCTGATTTGTGTTGCTTTATCAGTTTGTTTCTTTACTTCTTTTATTAAATTTTTAGTGTTTGTTATTAATATATAATATACATATAATAAATTCATAAAAATAAAATAATAAACCTATATTATATAATTTTAATGTATGTTGATATCTTTGGCTTAAATGTTACCATTCATTTCTTTGGACCCAAGTTGTGTTGAAGGGACTTTGATGTAGTTTTGCTTTTGGCACCTCGGGAAAGTTACAATGGCGTATGAAGATGAGAAGCTAGTGTGACAAGACAATCCCATCTGACAATGTGCAGCTCTTCCCTTCACACTGACCGACTAAAAGCGCATCCATCTTTTGTTTTTGTTGAGAGTGACTGGGTTTTGTCACTACATGGTGACATCATGCAGGGGTGTGTTGCCAACACTTCACAACCATGTGTTCAGGCTACTGTCTTTTTAAATCCAGAAAAAAATATATATCAGCTCCACACTTGTCATTTATAGCTTGCTGAACATCACTGACTGCAAAAATCACATTCTCTCATTACATCAGTATACAATGTTCTGTTTCAACGCTCAAAGTAAACCATGCTCATTACCTACAACAATAAAATATAACAAACACCAATAATAATAATAATAATAATAATAATAATAATAATAATAATAATAATAATAATAATAATAATAATAATGATGATAATGATGATAATGATGGTAATGATGATAATGATGATAATGATGATAATGATGATAATGATGATGATGATGATGATGATGATAATGATAAGTTAATAATGATGATAATGATGATGATGATGATAATGATAAGTTAATAATGATGATGATGATGATGATGATAATGATGATGATAATGATGATGATAATGATAATGATAATGATAATGATAATGATAATGATAATGATAATGATAATGATAATTTATATCGGCCGCGGTGGACTAGTGGTTATGCTCCTTGCCTCTGGTCCCGAGGGTCGCGGGTTCAAACCCGGCCGGGGTCGATGGATTTTTTTAGGACGGAAAAATCCAAGGAGCAAGTCCTCCGGGAGGGACTTTTAAGCCGTGGGTCCCGAGTCTAAAGATTTTCAGGCTCGTAAAAAATCCTTAAGCCTGAATGAAAAGACCTCTAAGCAAAATTTACCGAATTCTCCCGTCCTAGTACTACCTTGGTTTCCTAGATGTCAGTATGAGGCGGAACGCTGACCACGGACCACTCAAAAATGACATATATACGAAAACAAGTGTAACAAAATTAGTATGGTTCAAATTCTTCCCTGTAGGGGGAGAGCGCCTAAATCTCTGTAAAGGGAAAACATAGGCTTACAATACAATAATAATTTATTAGGAATATTCCACAATACAGTGTTTTTCCTTCAACGCAAAGTGATTTGTCGCCAGAGGTTCCTGTCTAAAGCATCTTCCTCTCTCAAATCTGAAAGCTAGAGTTAGAGATGATGGATAGATCATCGTTCGATAAATGTCTGACATCGTCCGATTCCTAATAGCCAATTTTGTCGGTCCATCCAATCTCCTGGTTGTAGATGTTTCTCTTCATTGTATAAATAGGCCTACATACCCTGACTCCAGGAGGTTTTAGGTCTTCCTCTGCCTCGTCTTCCCTCAGGTTTCCATTTAAAAGCACATTTTGGTAGCCGATTCTCTTCCATTCGCTGGACATGTCCGTACCATGTTAATTGCTGAGTTTTAATATAATCTAAGATAGTGTCTTCAATCTTAATTTTCTTCCTTATAACTAAGTTTATATTTTTTCCTCTTCTTGAAATTCTTGCTGCCCTTCGTATAAAATCCATTTCCGTTGCCAAATAATAATAATAATAATAATAATAATAATAATAATAATAATAATAATAATAATAATAATAATAATAATAATAATAATAATAATAATAATAATAATAATAATAATAAAATAATATAATAATAAATAATAATAAATAATAATAATAATAATAATATAATAATAATAATATAATAATAATAATATAATAATAATAATCTAATAATAATCATAATAATAATAATAATAATAATATAATAATAATCCTCATCCTCATAATCATTATCTAATAATAATAATAATAATACTACTCCTCCTCCTCCTCCTCCTCCTCCTCCTCTCCTCCTCACTCCTCCTCCTCCTCCTCCTACTCCTCCTACTCCTCCTCCTCCTCCTCCTCCTCCTCCTCCTCCTCCTCTCCTCCTCCTCCCTCCTCCTCCTCCTCCTCCTCCTCCTCCTCCTTCCTCCTCCTCCCCTCTCCTCCTCCTCCCCTTTCTTTCTTTCTTTCTTTTCCCTGCCGGCGTTTAGACCGTAAGGTCTTCTCTTCCACTTCACCAGATTAAATTATACATACAATAAAAATTATGATTATTGATACATAATAGATATTATGATAGGCTAATGACAATTACAATCGTAATGATAGTTACGGTAATGAAGATATCAGTGATGATAGTAATGAGAATAATGGTAATAATATAAATTACAGTAGGTACTAGGTGATGAAATTTAATGATGATAGTGATAATGATGATAATGATAAATATGACAAAATTTACTGACACAGAAATTTCTAATGCATAATTTGTGTGCCATAAAAACAAACGAGAAAAGCACAGATCTTGACATGAAGATATTTACTCAAACCGGTAGAAGTGATAATTATGTATTTTAAGCTGCACAGTTATTACAAGTTAGACATTTCACTCTAGTTTACAGACTCGAATTTACGTAATACACAGAAATCATAAAAACACATATCTTAACATGGAAATGGTTGCTAAATGAAAACCAGAGAAAGTGATAGCTATGCCTATAGTTTCCAGTTTACGTAAGCCTTTAGTTTATCGCCATTAGGAAAAGGATTTTGAGGTGCGACACCTTTTCGAAAAAAAAAAACTGTTTTCATACCAAATGTTCAATATAGGCCTATGTATTTGGGGGGATGAAATGAAGCGAAATGAACACAATTTGTTGCACATTTTCGTACGATTGCTAAGCTTAAACACATCATTATGTATGATTCAGTGAATGTTTGTACAAAAACTCAAGCTCACAAAATGTAGAAAGTATAAATTTCACCCATCACCCCCTTAAGGAAAGGTATATTGTACAATACGTAGGACTATTTGAAAGATAATAATATGACTTGCTTCATCAAAGATGTCGTAACTACCACCACTGGTGTGCGTGTGATTTTTTTGGTCAAGAAAAGAAGATTAAAATTTATTCATTTTTGCTAATTTATTGGCTACAATAGCTGAACACAGAAACGTTACGGTTTAAATGGACATATCTAAGGCAATATGATCACAGTTGTTTAATATGTCCGTCGCCGTGGCGTAGTCGGTAGAGTCCCTACCTTCCACTTCGGCGACCCGGGTTCGATTCCCGGCGGGGTAGGGGATTTCTAATCTCCGCCTTGGGTTTGGGTGTGTGTCTTGTCCTTGTGTCTACATGTGAGAATAACAGAAAGTTAACAAAAAAGGTAAAACAAAAAGGAAGACAGTGTTTAACAAAAAGGTGAAATATGAAGAAGAAAAAGTGTTGTAAGAAGACAACACTATCTCAATCAAGATAGCTTTACTTCCCTTGAACTACTAAATATAACTTTTTTTTTTCCAGTGAAACAACATAACTTAGATTAAGAATTCCTAAAATTGGTTATCAACGGATGAAGAGATAGCCATAAATTAGTGTAACATTAAAAACACAGGAATTTTTGTTGAATGTTAATAAAATCTTTGTAAGCTCTGAAATCTGTTACTAATCAATACATTGAAGTAATTTGAATATTCTCTGTGACGTTAAAGGCTCGCGTCACAGGTAGATCAAACCTCTCACCGAGATAGGATTGCCAGATTGTCATCAGTTCGAATAGAAGTCGTAAAATGCAACAAGAGCATAATCCTTCATCATGAGTAATGTCCCGAGTGATTTCCAATTTAATCTAGAGGATTTGGAAATAAAGAGTGGCATTTGTTAGTACTATTGAACGAATAAAATTAAGCTGTTTACTCACAAATAATTATTTAAATATCATTATTTTGAAATATTTATATATTTAATGTAAACAGCGATGTTCGAAAACAAATAAGAAATGTTTGATTATGTTTAATTTATTTATCACTGCAACTTGACCAAACTATTTATTGCCAAATAGTTCGCATTATTGTAAGAATGCACCCTAGTGGAGAAAAAATTAAACATGTCAAACTGTATATTATAACAAAGATTATAGGTATTAATTCATTTTTTCGGAAACAACTCGGTAAAATCAGTATCTAAAAACGTAATTATTGAACACACAATTACATAAAATGTGTAGGTCGAAGGAATCTTTTCATTATTTGCTATATTCTACGTATTTGTTAAGAGAGTTAGTCACTGCAAAATAATGCTCTGACCTGTTCAGAATATTAAAAAGAAGGAGCTTTCTTTATTTTGGTAAACATAATTCGATATATAGCGAGGTGAAACACAGCTGTCATTGGTTGTAAAACAAAATTCATTGAAACGTGATTGGTCATTGACTCCCATTTGGGGCATGAGTTAAATAGCCAACATAAATTAAGCAGTGAATTAAATCTCTGCTAAAAAAACTGAAATAACAATGAAAAATAAATACTGGGACATTGGATAAGTAATGACAACGCTGTTATAAATCAACGATCCGGGTGGTGGCCATTGTAATCTTGTAGTAGGTTGTTAAGTCTTTGTTGTATAAATCTATAGTATTGAAAGTCTGGAAATAACAATATTTTGTGTATACATTCACTGTTTCTCACATTCAATAAGTAATACAACCCAAAATAGGTTATTATTATTATTATTATTATTATTACTATTTTCCATTCATTCCCTTGTCAACTGTATGTTGTGTAGCTTATATCTATTATGTACCATTAATCAACATGTAGATAATCTATAATTTTTACTATACGGTATGTATAATTTCTTCCTGGTGAAGTGGAAGAGAAGACCTTCGGTCTTAACTCCATCAAGTAAAATAAATAAGTAAATAAAAATAAATAAATAATTAAGCAAAAAGATGTTCAGTAGAATTTATTTAGAAGGTGAAATTGGCAACTACTGAAACATCTACCAAATCCACCACTCAAGAGCCTTTGTGACTATGATTTATTCACAAAGATTAGAAAACCACTATGAGGCATTCGATTTCAATCAAGGGTTGATACTAGAAAGCTCTAGATCGATCAAATGATAGAGACATCTAGAAATGGTTGAAATGGTGCTGCAGATGGAGTGCGCCATATTCCAAGGATTTGGCAACGTATAGTTGACTAGGCAAGATACTATAAATGAAGTTCGTAATGTCAAAAGTAACCTAAATAAATATTTTGTGATGTTATAACAGTGTTGCCATTACTTTTTGAATGCCCTAGTAAAAAACGTGCCGTTTGTAAAAAAGAACTAAGCAGTCATTTTAATCTCTGGTCATGATCTGTACAAAATTACATAATGAAAAGATCGTGCAACTCTTTTTTTATTTTTGAACTATTTATAATAGTAGTATTTAGAAGGTTTCCTTGGAATAAGTTAAATTTTGGAAAAACACAGTGAACACTCTTAATACACGCCCTGTACTGCAGCGATTTCGAGTGGGATGTATCTTCATAGAGGCAGAGACGATTTAGCTAACTAACTTACTGGTCAAAGTGCCAGTCAGAGCAAAAATAGTAATCAATAATGAAATAATAGAACAGATAGCACACTTTAACGATCTTGGTTCAGATATAACATACAGCTACGATTGGGATATACATAATAAATTAAACCGATATCAAATGATGTGTGGCACCATAAGAAGAGCCCTCCGAACGACTCGAAGAGAAACTCAGCTCAGGTTTTATAAAATGATGGCTGTTCTTGTTCTTTTATATGGATCTGAATCTTGGGTACTTACAAACAAAAATCTCACACATTCAAGCCACTGAAATGAAATGTTTAAGATCCGTAAAAAAGTATGTACATGCTTGGATAGATTACATAATGAATCAATAAGAAATGAACTGGAGATATTTTCAATACTCGACAAACTAGAAGAGTATAAACACCGATGGAAAGAACATTTAGACAGAATAGACAATACAAGATTACCCAAAACGATCAACACCTACAAACCGCATGGAAAACGATCTTTGGGACGGCCAAGGAAACGATGGACTTAAGATCGCATTGACCTAATCCTGAAAAGGAAGAAGAAGAAGAACTAACTCACTGAGACTATCGAGCCCGTAGGTTCTTTGTCGCGTGGACATAATCTCTCCATATATTCCCATCCAAAGTTAATATCATCCCCTGTACAATTCGTCTCCCTCAATTCACAGTTAAGTATATTCTTACACTTCATCCTTGGACTACTCTATTGAATGCTTTCATTCTAGTTTTCCTAGAAGACGTTTCCATGTACCTCTTCCATTCCCAATTCGTGTCATATATTCTACCCATCACAGTCTACGAGACTTCGTCTGGTTTCTTATAAAAATCACTGTCATGTAGTTTTCTCCATCCACCTGTTTGTTCGTCTCTTTTTGGCCCAACATTTTAATAAGGACTTTATTCTCAAATACTAGTAACATTCTTTCCGCCATTAAAGTAAGAGTCCATGTTTCGCATCCATATAATATAACTGAGAGAATAACAGTTTTATATATTTTCAGCTTAACGTTTTTTTGAAAGGAGTTGGGATGGCGAGAGTCCCTATAATGCAGTAGCATTCATTTCTAAAATTGAGTCTATGTTTAATTTCTTTATGCATCTTATTCCTATTTGTAATTATTGCTCCTAGATATTTGAATTCAGCCACTTCTTCAAAATTCCATCTATTACATATTAAACATCCTTTATTTAAAATTGCCAACTCTAAACAAACCACGCACAGGAGTGCCATATGCGAAACATGGACCTCAAGGAAACAAGGGAGAGGAAATATTACGAACATTTGAGAAGTGTTAATAAATTTTGTTGGACCAAACAGACAGGCGAATGTAAGGTACATAATCTTTATAGGAAACCAGTTATAATAAGAACTGTTAAATTACATAGACTGCGATGGGCAGAACATGTGGCAGGAATGGAGAATGGAAGAGGGGCATGGAAGCTTGCTTGTAGGAAAACCAGAAGAAATACGTCAAGTTGGTAGACCAATAATGAGGTGGTAGAATAACATTAACCATTATTTGAGAGATGTACATTATACAGAGAATGATTTGAAATGTAAAAATGTATTAAACAAGAGAAGTTACTAGTTTAAACACTTAGAAATTGTGTAACGGGTTTACGACTACGTAATGGAGACAGGTCAATTGAAACTGGTCAGATGCCACCCTCTCACATGTAAAAAAAGGACCAAGCTAGGGTGACTTATATACAAAAAAAAATCTGTTCATTCTTTACTTTAAGAAAATGTCTTTGTGCTGTGTTTTGCGAAGGGGCTAAAAAATATATATATTCACCGTCTTGAGAATAATCTTGGCTTTTTGTATTTTATGTGTGTCCAGGACAGACGCACTATTTACTGAATAAAACTACACTATGTTCTGTTACTAACTTCATCTTTTAATTCTTCAAGACTTCAACGTAATCTGAATCACCATAATTACCTGTCATACCATCTTTAATCTTCCAATCTACCGAATTAACATATAAAAATTATATATTTTTTTTTTTTTTTTTTTTTTTTTTTTTTTTTGGGTTCGAGTCCCGGTTTAGGCGAAAAAAAAAATTTTCTCTTCAAATTTAATTTATCTTTCATTGAGAAATGTTAAATTAATAATAAAAAAAAAAAAAATCATCATTAGAGGCCTTACTGGCTTTTAAAGTAATGTTAAATTTCCAATAAATGTCTTCTTAACTAAGAAGCCGCCATTTGCAAAGATAGAAACGATGGTTTCAAAAGCATTTGGCGATAGGGAATTACAACGTATATAAGAGAAAAATTTGCGTCTAGATCGTAACTCGCCTCGGTAGCTCAGTTGGTAGAGCACTTGGCCCGGAAAGCCAAGGGTCCCGGGTTCGAGTCCCGGTTTAGGCGAAAATTTTTCTCTTCAAATTTAATTTATCTTTCATTGAGAAATGTTAAATTAATAAAAAAAAAAAAAAAAAAAAAAACATCATTAGAGGCCTTACTGGCTTTTAAAGTAATGTTAAATTTCCAATAAATGTCTTCTTAACTAAGAAGCCGCCATTTGCAAAGATAGAAACGATGGTTTCAAAAGCATTTGGCGATAGGGAATTACAACGTATATAAGAGAAAAATTTGCGTCTAGATCGTAACTCGCCTCGGTAGCTCAGTTGGTAGAGCACTTGGCCCGGAAAGCCAAGGGTCCCGGGTTCGAGTCCCGGTTTAGGCGAAAATTTTTCTCTTCAAATTTAATTTATCTTTCATTGAGAAATGTTAAATTAATAAAAAAAAAAAAAAAAAAAAAAAAAAAAAAAAAAAAAAAAACATCATATAACAATTATCCTTTTCACCAACCAAACGCTACCGTACCCACATTACACAACAGATTGTAAAACATTAGCTCGGGATAGGGATATGTGGAGAGCTTAAGTTCGCGCGGCCATGAACTTACGGGTTCGATAGAATCATAAGTTAACGTAGTTATAAGAATGCTATGCCCGTGCTGTGATAGGTACGTAGAATGTTGTTGTATTACATTAGAACATGTTTGATGGACCGATATACGTAGGCTTGCTTCGGCTACAGTTATTTTAATAACATCTTGTTTTACTCTCTTCTACCATTTCTAGAAGCTTGAGAACTGCATTTGTGTCTCTTTTCTCTCTGTATATTAGCGATTTCAGGGATGTACTAGTGGTTATGCTCCTTGCCTCTGGTCCAGAGGGACGTGAGTTCAAACCCGATCGGTGTCGATGGATTTTTAGGATGGAAAAATCAAAGGAGCAAGTCCTCCAGGAGGGACTTTGAGCCGTGGATCCCTAGTCCGAAAATCTGTGGCTCGTAAAAGATCCTCAAGGCTTAATAAAAAGGCCTCTGAGAAAAATTCACCGATATCAATATCCTAGTAATAACTTAGTTTCCTGCTAGGTGTCGCATTAAATTGGTATGTCGACCTCATGGCATCCATGGACAAATTGATACATTCCAAATTCCATGGCGCGACAGGCCTAGAAGGTCCTTGGACTACCTTCCGGCTGCTGGCCTCTCATCTACATATCCTAATCACAGAGATAGACGATCCTCCAGCCAGTGTATGTACTACATGTGGTCAGCACGTCAGGGTATGGACAAATAAGGCAGCTAAATAAACTTGGTCTAGTAACACCTAATAAAGGAGAGGCTGTGGCTCAACATTGGGCTGTGCCATTATAGATTACAGATAGTTTTTTAATTGTTATTTGTGTACAATATTAAAATGTAGATATACGGTAATTATGATTTACTTCTCAAGATCAGGTTTCCTCCTTTCTAATTTGTTTTATTATTATCATCATCATCATCACTCAGAGATTAAGCCTGTTGGCTCGTTCCGGTCTCATGAAAGCTAGAATTGTTAAAATTGTTCAGACCAACTTCTGGTGTGGGCGTCTAACATTTCTCCTTCCGTGCGGTTTATAATTTAGCAATAATTCTGGAAATATTTCTTCTGGCATTCTATCAATATGTTCTTTCCAAGCGTTCCTATATTTAATTATTCGGTCTGTAAGTTTGAAAATATTTAGTTCCTTTCTTATATCTTCATTTCTTTTCTTATGCAGCAGAGTATATCCTGCTATATTTCTTAAAAATCTCGTCTCAGTTGCTTCTAACCTTGTTCTTGTCTTTTAGTGATCGTCCAACATTCTGATCCATACATCAATACAGGAACAGCCATTACTTTATAAAATTTAATTTTTGTTTATTTTCTTGTGTTTTTGAGGGTTCTTTTAATAGTGCCACACATTAGATTAAATTAATTTATTTTGTCATTAATATCTTCAATTTTAACAAGGTTAATTGAAACCTAGATATTTAAGTGTTCATTTGCTCTAAAATTTTATTATTAATCACTATTTTCGCTATTAAAGTATCATGTCATTTAAATGCTAAAATTTAATTTTATTCTGTAAAATTATTAAATTGTAATTGGCAGTAATTTATTCCAAATTAAAAATAATAATAATAATAATAATAATAATAATAATAATAATAATAATAATAATAATAATAATAATATTGTTATAATAATATTATTGTTATTAACATTGAATGAAATACAGTCTCTAAGGGTGAATTCAGATCTTACAAATTGTAGATGCATTATTTAGAAACTTCTAAGCCCAGAGTTATCGGGGGTTTAAATATTAACCGCCAAGGGTAAGATTTATTAGGTCAGGCGAAACTAGAACATGTTGAACTTTGAAATTCATTTCAAAATGGAAACGTGAGCTTTCCTGGATTTCAAACTCTTAAAAAGAATGTCATTGAAAAATTCCTGTTACATTTTATGAGATTCAGGGTGAAGATCAGGGTCCAGCTCAGCTGCTAGAAAACATTAAAAGAATGAGTCTTAAACGAAATGCACAGTGTAAATTATATGCTTAAATATATCTTCACGAAATTGGCTGTTTCATAGGATTACCATGTCTTTTTTTTTTAAGTCCTAATGCAGGTGGCTCCGTGGCGCAAGCGGCTAGACGCTCGCCTCTCACTGCTACCCTGTGGGCTCCCGAGATCGAGTCTCTGTCACTCCATGTGGGTTTCGTGATGGACGAAACGGAGCTTGGGCAGGTTTTCTCGGGGTTCCTCCCGTTTTCTTACTTACTTACTTACTTACTCACTGGCACTATCGAACCCGTAGGTTCATGACCGCGCGGACATAAGTTCTCCATACATCCCTATCCTGAGCTAATGCTTTCCAATCATTTCCTGTATAATCTACTTCCCTCAAATCATAGTTAATGTTATTCTCCCACCTCATTCTTGGTATACCAACTGGGCGTTTTCCTTCTGGCTTTCCTACAAGAAGCTTCCATGCAATTCTTTCATTCCCCATATGTGCAACATGTCCTGCCCATCGGAGTCTACGAGACTTAACTGTTCTTATTATATCCGGGTTCCCATAAAGACCACGTAGTTCATTGTTATGTAGTCTTCTCCATTCACCTGTCTGTTCATATCTCTTTGGTCCAAAAATTTTCCTAAGTACTTTATTCTCAAATACCTGTAATCTCCTTTCCTCCCTTAAAGTAAGAGTCCATGTTTCGCACCCATATAATATAACTGGTAGAATAATAGTTTTATATATTTTCAGTTTAACGTTTTTTGAAAGGAGTTGGGGCATCAAGAGTCTCTGCAATGCATAATAGCACGCATTTCCAGAATTGAGCCTATGTTTAATTTCTTTGTGATTATTATTCCTAGGTATTTGAATTCAGCCACTTCCTCAAAATTTCCCTCATTTGTCATTAACTGTCCATTTCCATTATATAATGTATTTCATTCCACCATTTCTCCACACTCATCTCATCCATTTCGTTTCATTTCATTCATCTGCCCCCGTGATGATGAGTCAGGCGTGGTCGACCGACACCCTTGTCATTCACAGACCTCTTTATATATAGGGCTCATCTCATCTCATCTCATCCCTCGACCCGACCCTGAGTTGGACACGAGTTGAAGATATTTATTTAGTCCTAATGTCAGGGATTGGGAACCTAAATTTTTAATTGTTCCAGGGACTTTTTGATTACTTTTTTTTATATGCCACTAATATTTGTAACATGGCGTAAATACATTTTACGTCTTCCTACGATTGAAATACACTTCTGGAATTTCGGCCGCGTGGTATAGTGGTTATGTTACTGATCTCTAGTTTCGAGTGACGCGGGTTCAAATCCGACCGTGGTCGATGATTTTTAAGATGGAAATATCCAAGGAACAAGTCCTCCGGGAGGGACTTTAAGGCTGGGTTCCGAGTCTGACGATTTTTAGGTTCGTAAAAGAACCACAAGTTTAATTAAAAAAGTCACTGTGCAAAATTTACTGACCTTTTCCCATCCAGAAATATCTTAATTACCCACTAGATGTCGCATGGAGGCGCTGAGCTGACACCCTATCACTCGCTGACACCTATGGATAAATGAGCGCAACTACATTAACTTGTTCAATAAGTTCCCATTAGGGAGCGCACTAATCCCGGCACAGGGAAAGAAAAGGCTTAAGAAGAAGAATGTTCCTTTCAGAAAAATTACATTAATCTTGTCCAGATTGGACTCGCATTGTATATTGAGTATTGGATACCTGCCGGATCGCAGATAATCTAATATATAAACATTTTTGTTTGTTTTTTATGCGCTGCCATACCGTTCATCCGATTGTGATGGGCCTTTTTACTAAACGTTTAGGAGATTCCCGGGATGACCATAGGCTATAAGAGAGTTGTGATACTCAACTTCTATAACTTTAAAAAACACACTTAATGTCTACCGGGTTGTCAGCCCTGCGTGACAGCCGCCTTTACCGCCGGAACAAACATCTGATACTCATTTCCGTTAGAGATTGAGTCAACAATAGGACCATGGTGCCACAACAAGGTTTGGGTCAGTTTAAAAACCCTGATACCACCGGGACTCGAACGCTCGACCTTCCGATTTGCAGCATATTGCCTTAACCATCTACGCTACGGCGCGGCATGCCCTCAAGTATGATTTGAGTGAGATGTATTTTACAGGAAATGATTGGAAAACATTAGCTCATGATAGGGATGTATGTCCGCGCAGCTTGAACCTCCTATTTCGATAGTCCCAGTGAGATTGTTGGATTTTTAGACAAAAGCGGGTCAATGGTCTGATTAGTAACATGAATGTATTACTTAAATCGGTATTTTATTTGACTATTTAACTCATGCCCCAAGTGGGAGTCAATGACCAATCACATTTCAATGAATTTTGTTTTACAACCAATGACAGTCGTGTTTCACCTCAGTATTTATCTACTTCTGTTTATCATATCATTGAGAGCTTCTCCTTTTTAATATTCTGAACAGGTTAGAGCATTATTTTGTAGTGACTTAACTCTCGAACAAATACGTTGAATATAACAAATAATGAATAGATTCCTTCCAACTATACATTTGATAATTGTGTAGATAATGAATTCAAAGAGTTGTTTTCTAAAAAAAGTAATTAATAACCTATAAAGTTGGTTGTAATACACAGGTTGATGTTTCATTTTTTCTCCACTAGGGTACATTCTTACAATATTGCGATGTTATTTGGCAATAATTAATATGACCTAGTTGCATTGGATGAACAAATGAAACAAACCAAATATTTCTAATTTGTTTTCAAACATCGCCATTTACATTAAATATATAAATATTTTAAAATAACTATATTTAAATAATGATTTGTGAGTAAACAGCTTAATTTTATTCGTTAGATAGTCCTAACAAATACCACTGTTGATTTCCAAATTATCGATAAATTCACGAGCCATGAAGTCACATTACTTATGATAATTTGTATGCTTTAGATATGTTAAAATTATCTTACAAATTTGTAGGTTTTAACTTATTCATACATTTATTAGGCCTAATAGGTACAGAGCTAGTTATCTTGCAATATTTTGTTATATTTCGCTCAAGACGCATCTTCAAGTACATCGTTTCAAAATAATAGTAAAACAATGATAATAAAAATCATAATAATACTAAGATGATGCTAATGATGTTGAAGAAAGCGTAATAATAATGATAGCAACGTTAATGATGATGATAGTGTTAATTATAATGATGATAAAACAGTATTTACATTTAAAACTCTTCTTCTTCACTTCCTGGTTTAGGCAAGAGTTGCCTGTTCCGTCTTCACTAATAGATCTAAGACTATCTCTTCCGAGGACGTCCGACATCTCTTCTTCCTCTTGGAAAATAATGGAAGATTTCATTTATAACTCTATAGGTCTAAATATTGAAATAGGCCTTAGGTATCCTTAAAGAAATTAACCGTAGGCTCAACGCCGGGAAACGCATGCCATTATGCATTACAGGGAATCTTATCATCCCAACTTCTCTAAAAATAGCTTAACATAAGAATATACAAAATCGTTGCTCTTCCAGATGGATGCAAAATAGGGCTATGGTCTCATACTTCAAGAGAAGTTAAAATATTACGGGTAATAAAGTGCTATGCTACTATTATATTAATATTACTACTGCTAGACACAATTTATTTTATTTTGTTTAACTTAATTTATTTGTAAAACATATTAAACATAAATTTTATTTTTCTGCATTCCTTTTCTATATGAACTTTAATTAGGCCTATGCCAAATATCACACTCCTCCGTGCGCGCAATATGCTTAAAAATGGGTGCAAATTTTTATTCTTCACGTATTAATATATAGATGTGGTTAAATGACAAAGAGAGCGTGTGAATGTGAAAAGAGTTTTGAGATACTTTTGAAATTCATAATGGTTCAAGCAAGAAGGCACTATCTTCTCTGCTAATCAATTTTGTACTAGACATAGAGCACGCAAGCAGATCTTTAGAAAATAAAGACAGCATACAACTCAAAGATTTTAATAAGCTATTGGTATAGGCTATGCACAAGATGTAATTTTGTTAGGAGATAGCGAGGGGATATTAAGGGTCTATACGCACATTCTGTAGAGCAATACTCAGCAATTGGTGATAGAAGTAAATATCAATTAATTGTATATATAATGAAAATGAAGGAAATTTTGAAGATATGGCTGATTTCAAATCCCTAGGAACAATAATTAAATTACAAACAGGAATGAGGAGGAGAAACAGATTAAACATATGCTGAATTCTGAAAATACATGCTGTTACGCATTACAGCGACTCTTGTCATCCCAACTTCTCTCATAAAAGGTTAAAACAAATAATATGCTGTTATTCTCCCAATTATATTATATGGATGCAAAATATGGACTTCTACTTTAAGGGAGGAGAAAATGTATTTGAGAATAACTTTCTTAGAACCATTTTGGGACCAAAGAGAGATGGTCAGATATGTGAATGGAGAAGACTTCATAACAGTGAGCTACACGGTATTTATGGGAGGCCGGAAGTGGTACGAATAATTACATCTCATAGAATGCGATGGAAGGACATGTGATGTGAATGGTGAATGAAAGAGGGACATGGAAACTCAGGCAAACAAAAATGAAATCATCAAAATAGGTGAGCCTAGAATGGGGTAGAAGAAAAACATTAACCATGATTTGAGGGAGATAAATTATTCGGGGGATAATTGAAAAACATTATCTCAAAATAGGGATGTATGGAGAGCTTATGTCCACGCGGCCATGAATCTACGGATTTGATAGTGCCAATGAGTTTGTAGTTACGTACACTTAGAAAAAATAATGAGCCGCTTCAAAAAGCATCGCCTATTGCGCATGCTCGAAGAGTTAAAGCTGTGGTTCACGAGGCAACGCCTTGTCTGGAATCGTATCTGTGACCTCTTGCATACGAATCAAGCCACTAAGTACTGAGGTAAGAGTTCGCTGGCTTACTGTGCTTGAAAGAATGCTCTTGAAAGGAAGAAGGGAAACGTATTGTAACTCTACTCTGCAATTAGTTTACTTATGTGAATCGCGCATTAGAACCAAAATATTCGAGATCAAGAGTCGACCCATTATTTTTTTATAAGTGTATATTCTATTAACCCTCCATGGTATCTTTACCTTGTCGTGGTGGAGTGGCTTGCGTGCTTAAATGATCCCGAGAGCTATGCCGGCGGTAGCATTGCTGCCGATAGGGTTACCCATGCCGGACTGGTCGAAGGTGATAAGCCAGACAAAAAAGTACCTTGGTCGAAAGAGTGACGATCTTTCACCGTAAAAATACAACCGTCAAGAAATGCGGACATGGGTTCAACTGGGGTAAAATTTTCCAGAGGTCAAATAGTCCCCCATTCGGTTCTCCAGGCAGGGACTACTTCAGGGAACCCATGCCTAATGGAGAGCTTATGTCCGCGCGGCCATGAACCTACGGGTTCGATAGTGCCAGTGAGTAAGTAAGTAAGTATATTCTATTAAAGTCTTTTCTTTCTTATATGCGTACTGAATCTCTTTGAGAAAGACTGGCTCCATCCAATAATATCCTGCAACCTGGTGTACTGGACTATGTTTACCCCTTTCAAAAATCGAACTAAAAATGGAAATATTTGTAGTTAATATTTGCTCATGTGAAGTTGACGAACTTTGAAACAAACATAGCGTAAGATGAGAATCGGTGTGTTTGTTGCCGTGAAATGTTGAATGAGTGTTAGGAAATCACACCCATTTCGTAATCTCCTGCAGGAAGCTGATAATCTGACCTTGAGTTATTTGGTATCTCACGTAAAATTATTTATATTGGATAACTGAGCGCACGGTGTGAAAGACCTCAATATTGACAACACGTGACGGGTTACAGATCATAGCAGCTTGTTTCATCCAAAGTTTTATATTATTTCTACTCAACATTGTGATAGCGCTGATTGACTTTTACGAACCCTCCATGCAAATGCATGTCCACCACTATACTGCCAGGGAAACGGTGCAGTCTAGTATGCAGCGGAACCGGGTTCGTTCCCCAATCAGGACAATTTCCCTGGTTAAGGTGTATTTGACTTTTTAAAATTGTTATTTATTTATTCAGCCTGGTGCAATTAAGTTCATGTCGACTTCTCTTCAACTCAGCAGAACAAACATTTGAATATAGCAATTACAATCGTCATCATCATCAACAATCACGGATTAAGCCTAATGTGGCTTGTTCCGATCTCATAGATTCTCATTCAAAAAGTTAAATCCATTTATTTTTCGGTCTACCAACATTCCTGTCTCCTTTTGGTTTGTAAGTAAGTATAATTTTTGGTATGCGTTCACCTTTCATTCTTTGAGCATGTTCTTTCCAGTTTTTTTTCTAGAGTCTTTTATTTTATCTAAAAGTTTAAAAGTATTTAGTTCATTTCTAATATCTTCACTTCTTCTTTTACCTAGAAGTTTGTAGCCAGCTACACTTCTCAGAAATCTCATTTCAGCTGATTCTGTAATCTCCTCTTCTCTTTTAGTTACAACCCAAAATTCACTACCATACAATAGTAAGGGGCACACCATTTTAGACACACTCTTATATGCAGATGATCAGACTCTTTTCGGCAATAATGAAGATGAATTACAATATTCCACTCATCATCTTAATATAATAGCCCAACGATTTAACATGGAAATATCAACAACAAAATCTAAAGTTATGGCCTTTCAAGGGAAATTCCCAGTAAGAAGTAAAATTTGTATTCAGAATTCAATATTAGAGCAAGTAAATTCATTTAAATACTTGGGATATAATCTAACTTATAATAAGGAATGTGATATATCCTTTAAAATACACAACTATAATAAAGCTTTAAGAATTATCAACCAAGTTTTTAAACCATCAAAAGTGCAGAGACACACAAGAATGAACATCTATAAAGTTCTCGCTAGACCCATAATCTATTATGGCAGTGAAGCCTGGACCATCAGAACTCGGGATGACCGTCATATTACAGGCACGGAGATGAAATTTCTGCGACGAACTGCAGGTTATAGCCTTCTAGACCACCAAAGAAATTCAACAATAGCCAGAGAGTTAAACATCGTATCTGAATACCTCCAAGAATATGTAAACAATTGGCTAGCCCATATTCAGCGCATGGATCATCACAGAATACCAAAACAAATTCTTCACTACATTCCTCGAGGCAGAAGATCTGTGGGTCGACCTTTTCGGAGATGGCGGGAGACCGTAACAGGCCATTGGGCCTAATACTTGAAAGGCAGGTGATGATGATGATGACAATAGTAAGGGGACAGCCACTGTTTTATAAAATTTAGTTTTCTTTTCTTGTGTTTTTAAATATTATTTTCATTGTGCCACATATATAATTAAGTTTATTAAAAATTAATATAACATTATGGAATATTCACCTGAAAGGTCCTTCTCCTCAACTTAATTAATCATTCAACTGCAGCGCTTTCAGGACTTGTCCCATCATCGGCAGGATTCAAAACTGGTGTGACAAGTCCCGAAAGCGCTGCAGTTGAATGATTAATTAAGTTGAGGAGACGGACCTTTCAGGTGAATATTCCATAATTTTATATTAATTTTGAATAAACCTCAACGGAACACATCATGAATCTTATAAATGTTGATTAAGTTTATTAAGTTTCTTAAAAAGATCTTCATTTTTAAAGTAGGAAATTTCATAACCCTGGTATTTAAAATGGTTCACTTGTTCAATGGTTTTCTCCTCCAGAATTATTTCAGCTCTTACGGTATCTGATCCTTTAAAAGCTAAGATTTTCGTTTTACATATTTACAATTACAATTAATTCTAATATTAAATAGCAATGAAAATTGATCAATAAGGTAATATCTATAAGATTAAGATCGAAAACATAATAATATTAATGATAATTAAAATTAATATTAAAACTAATAATAAAATGTACCCAAACAAGAGATATTAAATTGTTTGGTAGACTGTCCTTATCTAAAGTACATTAAAAAAAAACAAGACAAATAATGAGTTATAATAAACTAATTTATCGGTTAAATGATTTTTAAAATAAACAACTTTCTCACCTGTAAGACAAATGTCAGGAAACTTTAAGTCCTACATGGTCCCCGAACATCAAACCACCAGACCTACAATCAGATTGCCTTTTATGACATTTCTGGCTTTCTTCCCTGGCATTGGTAGAATTGTAATCTATTTCTTAGGTTGGTGCACCTGGAAGGCGGAGTTACGTTACCCCGATGATATTATTGGTGATAAATGGTGATAATGAAACGCTTGAAGAGTCCTTAACCTAAATTCCAAATGATGGGCGACCACAGGAATAATTATCTTTAAGGAAAAATTCCTATGGTCTGACAGGGAATCCAATCGGGACCTCATGAACTGTAGTCAGAAATGCTGACCACAACTAGCCCCTGAGGCTAGTCTTATTTACTGTAATATTAACATTTAGTTTTTAAAATTAAATTATTTTGAATCATTGTATATATTTTGATGGCTACAGTGTTTTGGAAATTATTGTGTAACTGCTGTATTATTGTAAGTGGCATTCTGGCTATTGCGCCATAATAGTCTGTCCCCGTGGGAATCAAGCAGGATTTAATATAGTTTTTCAGATGGCAACCATCATTAGAGATAGACGTGTTTTGTATTTCTGCCGTGAAAGAGTAGTGCATAGTTCACGTGCGAACAAATATGATTGACCTAAGTTTTGTGTGTTCTTACCTCGAACCTGCGACCACTCAACTCGTGGAAAATTGGCAGGAGATTTTGAACCGAAAGTGCCTTTTGCGGTTCAGTTATCATCTTCGTGCTCCTTCCCGCTTACGAATATTTGTGAACCCTGCCAATGTTCCTGTGTTCCGTGTGGTTACCCCTTCCTTCTTTACCCTTTTCATTGCGCATCTTGGTAGCGCACATCCCTTCTCCTGGCGAACCTGATATATGCTCGGCAATCTCAGTGGACTTGAAGAGTCAGTCGATCGGCCTAACAAGTGGTGTTTGGGTTTTTTACGAGTGGATTCAGTGTTGGAATCCTACTCTAGTGTACCATGCAAAGGGTGAAGTTAGCATGGTAATGCAGAAGATAAGCATGTGGATTGTATACCGAAGAATGGTTGGATTTAATTTGATCTAAGTCAGCATGGAAGAAGGACTTTCGATTCTGCTTAGAGACGTTTGAGTGTGATTGTTTGAATGGTACGTCGTTATCTTATTATGTTTTGTTTATTATGGGGCTTTGATTGATTGTTCCAAGATATAGTTCTGTTATTTATATTACTTTATTTTTTATAATAATCCACACTTATTTTTGTATTAAAAACCAATATTTTATGTTACGCCCATTCTTGTTATTTAAAGAATAGCCATTGTTCTCTATCCCATAACGAAATTAGGTCAGTCCATGCAAATTATAATCAGTGTTATACTCATATGCATGTTCAAGTGGAAACAGAAAGATGAATGGTTAGCCGCCTTCTATGGGCCCGAGGCAGGCTGTTTTGTCGTAAATAACTTCGTTGAAAGTTTGGAATCCTTTACTAAGTACAGCAGTATCATAACCCAGCGATCCCGGAAGGTAGCAGTGACGTCTAATAGTTATCAGAGCGTGGTAATACTCGCCACAATTTTATAGTCTGCTTTCAGGCATAAAAAATTGTGCCGAATACCGTTTTGACCTAGACAAATCGATCTATATCCACTGGTCTGTTAAACACTTGTAAAATATATGCGTAGGTTCTTTGTTGGACCATGATTAATCAAATAAATAAAAATGAATGTTTGTTTGTTTGTTCGTTCGTTCGTACTTTATGCGCGGCCATTCCGTTGATCCGATTGTGATGTGGCTTTTTGCAAAATGTTCAGGAGATTCCCGGGATGAACATAGGCTATAAGAGAGATGTGATACTCAACTCCTACACCCTTAAAATCGCCCTTAGTAGTGGAAAACGTGAAAAAAGACGCTTAAATGGCTTACACTGCCTAAATCGTAACAAATACACAACATTAATGTACTTAGAATTAAATATCTCAAAAAGCTCTACAAAAAAATCCACGACAGCATATGTTTATCTCTTACGGATAACTCACAATAATCATTTTTGCCTTTCATTTATGCCAAGAAGATCGAGATAAGTGGATTCCCGGGCAACACCGGGTAATCAGCACGGGGAATCTTAAAATAATTACTATATACATTTATAGTTATTTTTAATTTTACTTATTCAACTAATCATAAGAACTACATTAACTTTGTCTTTCACCTCATTTATGCCAAGAAGATCGGGATGAGTAGATTCTCGGACAACGCCGGGTAAACAGCAAGGGGCATCTAAAAATATTTACGATATAAAATTTTCCTTTCACTTATTTAACTAAACATTAAAAAAAAATATTAATTTTCGTATTTCAGCTCATTTATGTGAAGAAGGTCGGGATAAGTAGATTCCCGGGCAATGCCGGGTAATCAGCAGGGGGTATCTAAAAATGTAAATGTATAATTATTTTTCCTTTTACTTATTCAACTAAACATAAAAACACATCAATTTTCATGTATTTAGGCATAGCAGCGCACGCCGGGTATTAGCTAGTATAAAATAAATCAAGATGCATAATTATTATTCTAGCGTCTGTTTCTTCTAGATATGCCTTGCTGAACAATAATTATGTTCTAGGCCTTACTAAATAAACTCACTTGAAATAACTATATGGGACCAGCCTCATAGGCTTGTCCTGTAGTTGCCTATATGGTCTGGAATTTAAGTTAAGTATACTACTCTCCTGGCGCTTCATTATTAGAGGAATTTCGGATAATGTGGGCCCTTCTGTTTGAGTGGACCCTGTTAATATCCTTTTTAATTTCCGCTGCCCTGGAACAGAACATATTTTAATTTCTTCCCCTCATCATCTTTGACGTGTTCAAGGCCAGTTTCTTTTATTCTTTGTGGGAAGAAGGATTTATTTGTGATATTTATGAAAACGACCATTTAAAAGTTATTCATGCTAAGAATTAATTCTTAATTTCTGCTATTGAATATTACAAATGTTGAAAATAACTCATAAATATATTATATTATATTATATTATATTGTATGTAGCGTAGTGGTTAAGGCACTGAGCTACAAGCTGGAGGGTCGAGGGTTCAAGTCCCGTTGGGGTCAGGATTTTTAAACTGACCCAAACCTTCTGGCGGCACCATGGCCCTGGGGTCGACTCAGCCTCTAACTGAAATGAGTACCAGACGCTTGTTCTGGGGTAAAGGCGGCCGTCACGCAGGGCTGACAACCCGGCTGACATAAAGTGCCGATTGTCTAGAAAAAGTGGGAGCCTTAACCTCCTACTACCCCAAGGGCCTCATGAGGCCTGTTGTGGGACCACTTTACCTTTACCTTATGTAGATGTTTTAATATACTGACTGGTTTGGTTTGATATTATGTGACATGGCTGCTGTATAAAATAAACATATCAAAGGAATTCGGTTAATGTGGACCCTCCACGAGGCGGTTAAAATTGACCTGCGTCCACTTTACACGAATATGTATGTTTTATCAATAAGGGTGCTATATGTAAAAGCCGTACACTGAATTAATTTTATTTAATATCGTTGTAATTTTACCTGTTAGCAAAGACCGTGAATGTTATATTCGACGATAATTTTTCAAAACATTAAATAAATATGAACTCTTTTTAATTAGGATCAGCATAAATACTTTTAGATTAATTATAAATTAATAGAGTAAATAAACTTAGTAGTCTAAAGGCTAGGATGGACTCTGGGGTCAATTTTACCGCAATATGGAGGTTAAAGTAGACCTTTCTTGTAATGTAAAAAAAAAGTTTATAAATTATGAAGATGTTTCCATATTTGAATAAAATAACAAAGCTATTTCATAGTTATAATACTAATGATAATCACTGTAATTAAACAAATTTCAATTCCCTTAATTAAAAGAAGAAACAACTACAAATTCAAAATAGTGGTCCAATTACCCGAAATTCCTCTATATATCACGCATCATATCATCAAGGTAACGTAACTCCGCCTTCCAGGTGCCCCAACCTAAGAAATGGATTACATTTCCGCCAATTCCAGGAAAAAGCCATATGTCACAAAAGGCAACCTTGGACAAAATAATAGGAATAATTATGTAGATCAGTTAATCGTAACATTTGCGCTATGGAAATTGAAAAACCTTTAAACGTTCAATAATATGTTTGTATTAAGGGTACCATTGAAGGCGTTTTCCAGTAATGTAAAACCAAGCAAACTTATGTCCTATTTTATCTGCAACAATTTAAAATAATATGACATTTTTACACTGTATATAAATTCTGAAAAAAAATCTACATTGCGAGACAGGCTCAAAAGGCCTTTGACCTAACAGCCGCTACTGGCCTCACATACACACGTGTTAATCACAGAAATCAGAAATGGACGGTCATCTATCAATATAGGGGTGACATGTGGTCATCATGTCGAGCCCACATCCATTATAGGTGGTTTTTTCAACCTGGATTCTCTACTCATTGTAACTATCCAAATTCTTCACGATGCTGGTTGGATGGACACCGGTGACACAATGGCCGGAATTCCACTAGCAAGTTTCTTGCCCCATGGGGACTCGATACAATGTGCTAGCTCTGCACAAGGGCATCATGTCTTAAACTATTCTGATACAGCGGGGGACACTATAGTCTAAATGTAGGCTTATATATGACAAATTTACTGATCAATTTTCTCCATCCTAACACTCTCTTTCTGGAACAAATTATTTTAAATACTGATTTCGGCTAATATTTGTCCACCGGTGTGGTTTCAGAATAGCCTCGCTGTCTCGTACGCAGCGGGTTCGGGTTCAATCCTCGATCAGGCCAAGTTTCCTTGGTAATGTTTTCTTCGGGGTTTTAACTCATCTGTAAGACAAATGTCAGAAATCTCTAAGATCCAAACGAGTACCGTATATGACCTGGCTATCATTATCCTATTCCCCATGTTTAGTATGAAGTAGTTTGGTCTTAAAAGTTCGAGTTGTCTTGGAAGAATCTTTGAGTGACTTCATAATTTATTCGGGAGGCTCTCCATGTCCTAGTGTGATCAAACAAGTATGTGTGAAAGTTTAAAATCCCTCTCCCAATAATTTGTGCTACTGTAAAGCGGCCGCTACACGATCAATATTTACGTCAATATATTGCACAGTATTTTGTACAATAGTATTACTTGGCCAACCCACACGGTGCAATATTATTGCTTAATAAATTAGTTCGCGGGTGATACTTGTCCAGTCAACATGTTTATTCCAACACTGTTAACACAGAACTGAACTAGTATTGCGCAATATTGCCAACGTACGACGCAATATTTACTAGATTGCACAATAAAAATCAAACTGTTTTTGATTGACTCAATATATTGCGCAATCTTTCAATGCGATCTACAGACGCTCAATATTATTGTACAATGTCAATTATTGTGCAATAAATTGACATAAATATTGATCGTGTAGGGGCCGCTTAAGGCCCGGTGGTGTGGGGCATGTAAAGTACATATAAGGTGATAGGTTAAACTACGAAGGAAAAGAGAAAACATAATTTTGAAAATTTTCTAATACACAAGAGAATTAGAAAGTTAAGTATATGAGAAACTGGATCCCTCCTGAAGGGGGGAAAGAGGAATAACTATATGAGAACCAGCTGTGGAATAAAAATTGCAGAATGTAAGATGATTTATTTATGAAGAGAGCGCAGATTGATATCAGAGAATATAAATCATAATGACCACATCAGGAGGAAATGCGGATGAATTATCTACATAAGAAATTAATTTGGGGTCAGCACAGGATATGATGATGAATTCTCGGAATGAATATCTTGTCTTTACAATCACAACGTTCTAAGTCTCTAATCTCGACTATTTATTTTACTCAGCGACGAATGAAACGACACCCAAGTCGACTCCAGTGTGTAAGTACATAGGCTACTTTTTGTGGGAGACAAAGAGAAAGAACTATACTTTTTTACACCTTAAGAACTAATTGTGTCCACCGTTGTGATCTCGAAGTAGCGTGCTGCCTTGTCACGCAGCGGGCCCGGATTCGATCCCCAGTCGGGACAGTTTTTCTGGGTGAGGATTTTGGTTTTTCCTCACCTGTAAGACAAATGTCAGGACAACTTTAAGGCCCAAACGGTCCCCGAAATCATATGGCCATCATCATCATTATCATCCTTATCATTATCATCATCATCATCCTTCACCGGTGTGGAAAGCAGCGGGAAGCTACCCCACCTACAATTCCCTAGTAAAGCTGCAAGCATAGCATGATAATGCTATGATTGCAGTGAAAGACCTGCCTTCGGGCAGAATTACTATGGATGGATGAAAAACTAATTATAAGGTCCTAATTAAAAAAGGGTCCGTCACCCAGGAACTGCGTAAACTAAGCGAATTGCCTAGCCAACCGAGTTTATCTAATATATAAAAATGAATGATTGATTGCTTATTGGTTTGTTTGTTTGTTCATACTTTATGCGCGGCCATACCGTCGATCCGATTGTGATGGGGATTTTTGCAAAATGTTCAGGAGATTCCCGGGATGAACATAGGGATATAAGAGAGTTGTGATACTCAACTCCTACACCCTTAAAAATCGCCCTTTGTAGTGTAAAACGTGAAAAAATTAGCCCTTTGGACGCTTAAATGGCTTACGCTGCCTAAACCATAACAAATACACAAAATTAATGTACACAGAATTGAACATCTCAAAAAGCTCTACAAAAAAGTCCGCGACAGCATAGGCTATGTTTATCTCTTACGGATAACTCACAATGACCATTTTTGTCTTTCATTGACGCTCGGAATATCGAGACAAGTACGCAGATTCCTGTGCAAGCATAGCAGCACATGGCGGGTATTCTTTTACGGAATACTCGCAATAACGAATTTTGTCTTTTAGCTCATCTATGCCAAGAAAATCGAGATAAGTAGATTCCCGGAGAACGCCGGGTAAACAGCACGGTGTATCTAAAAATAATTACGATATAAATGTTTCCTCTTTCTTATTTAACTAAACATAAAACACAATAATTTTTGTATTTCAGCTCATTTATGTCAAGAAGATCGGGATAAGTAGATTCCCGGGTAACACCGGGTAATCAGCACGGGGTATCTAAAAAATATAAATTTCTAATTGTTTTTCCTTTCACTTATTCAACTAAACATAAAAAAAAACATTAATTTTCATTTTCTTAGGCGTACCAGCGCATGCCGGGCATTAGCTAGTAAATAATAATAAATAAATATAAATTTATTTAGCCTGGTGGAGTTAAGGCCTTCTCTTCCACTCACCAGGACAAATAAATATTACATCAGAATATAATAATCACAATTAACTCAAATATTAAATACTAAATGAAGATTTGACCAATAAGATCATATCTATTATATTATGTTATATAATACAATCAGTTAATGATAGCTAAGATTAAGACTAAAAATAATAATAAAATGTATTCTAGCAAGATAAATTAAATTGTTGGTAGACAGTCCCTGTCTAATGTAGGGGCCTAAATAAAAAAACAAAAGAAAATAATGAGATATAGAAAACTAATTTTACGGTTATATAATATTTAAACAAATGAAAATATTTGTTAGTTTTAATATTATTTTGATAAAGAATTAAATTTATTAATTGTTAGAATAATTCTATCAGTGAGGTGTATAAGTTAGTTTGTTATTAAATAATTCTTTAGTTTGTTTTTGCAGGATGTTATAGTTTGACAGTCTCTGACATAGGGCGGAAGGGAATTCAATGTTTTGGCAAGTGAGACTGTAAAATATGGCCAATAATACGGTCCTATTTTGCTGATTTACGGGATATGTATTACTTTTATTAACTTCTATAGTTTTTTTTATTATTCCGGCTTTTACAATGAATATACATTTTTCCGGTACCCATGTTCACAGTTAACTAACTACACATTTGTTTCAACACATTTTTCCATTCTTGTCTGTTCATCCATATATCTTCTTCTATTTCACATTCCCTCTTAGTTTCATTAATTCCCAACTTCTATAGTTACCAAGTTACCACCGAAAACAGATCTAACTCACAAACTACAAATTGTTGGTAAATCAAACAAGGCGTTATGTTATTGAGCCTATTACCTTTATTATACCATATACATTTTAATCTCTCATCCTATTGGAAACATATACAACCAATTTGAATGCAAAATAACACGCTACTAACTGAATGTTAACACTAATACAGAATTGAGTGCAAAAACGATCTATCTTTATAGAGTGGAAAAATAATCTATCTCATCTTCTTCTTCACTTCACGGGCTAGGCAAATTGCCTGTTTCCGCATCTCAGTTGTTTTGTCCATCTTTCCATTGGCCTTCCTATATTCCTTGAACCTCTTGGCTTATAATTAAATTCTACTTTTGGTAATCTTGTTACATTCATTCTTTCTACATGTTTGAACCATTTATCTCCATATGCTTTGATTTTATCATTCAATGGATAAATATTTAACTCTGTTCTTATATCTTCATTCTTAATCCGATCCAATCTTGTGCAGCCTTTTGTTCTTCTATCTCACATTTAACTAAAAATGCTACAATAAGAAATAGAAAATACATATTGAACACTGATTCAGTTAGAAAATTTTCTAACTGAATCAGTGTTCAACATTTATTTTCCGTTTAATGTTATTTTGTTACATTCTTTCTATCTCTTATGTTCACTCAATTGCTCTAAGATTCTGATAGAATTAATCGAACTATCCATCCATCCATAGTAATTCTGCCTAAGGGCAGGTCTTTCACTGCAATCATAGCATATTAATGCTATGCTTTGCAGCTTTACTAGGGAATTATAGGTGCGGTAGCTTCCTGTTCCTTTCCATGGTGGAATGAATTTGCACATGTGCAACAATTGTTTTTCTGCACTGCTATTTGTGATTTGACTAACTGCTTCCGCCATTGTTACTTATAGATCATTATTAGCTTGAAAGTAAACTTTTAAAAATAAATAAGACAGGTCTGGAAGAGAGTAGGGATAGTTTTACATGTACCATGACGTGATATTCTCCGAATAGATCAACAATCCACTGAAAACTCAATTTTCATGAATTTTTGTTTGTTAGATCTCTTTTCGGGGCAACTTTTCTATTGGAGAAAGTCGCTTACTGATGCCAGATTATTAAAAAGTGTCTGACTGTAGAGAAAACTAATCATGCTGAACCATAAGTCACTACATATTTGCATATTGTTGTATAATTTGACACTAATTTAGATATCTACCGATTCACTTTTTCATTACTTTATTAAAATAGCACATAAATTAAACGAATGTATGTTAAAGTATTTAAGGGTTAATTACATTGTATGGCATACATTGCGACAAACCAAACATGGCGGTGGTGAGAGTCAATTTTTAATTTCGGGTTTCAGGTAAACCACCACATTTAATGGTCAGGTTTTCCTGAATTATTGGTGAATATCTTTCTCGATTTATTTTAAAAACATGTACTGAGTTTTGTAGAGATTTATAAAAAATTGCAACCGCTAGAGCGATTTTTAGATTTTCATTTCGGGTGAACTCCTACACTTAATAACTTTAATGAAATGATGGAAAAATTAATCGGTAGATATTAAACAACAATACGCCTATGTAAATAAGTAATAGCCTACAGTTATATATATATATATATATATATATACTTTCCGTAAACAAGCAAAATGGGATCATAAATTCGACTTGCTGAGGAATTCGCTGAGTTTGCGCAGTTCCTGCGTGACGGACATTTTTCCCTTGACATTGTCACGAAATCAGTGAATGTTGGTTTATGTAAATGTAATTAATTGAGTCATAAATCATTAAATTACTATCGATTTATCCGCGGCAGACGCGGGATATATAAATGCCCAATGCGAACTTTTTGTACATGTAGGACGAAAACGATACGTTTCCGGACAAAGGTTCATCCCATTCAAAACGTCATCTACTCAGTCTCCTCTATATGCCCTAAAAGTTTGTAATGGGAAATTCCGAACACTCTGTATTTTTCTGTACCACGAAGAATGTATTTTTACGGACAAAGGTTCCTATTCAAAACGTATGTTATATATATATATATATATATAAAGTTTATATAATTTCCGAACATTCTGTATTTTGTTGTAGCATGACAAGTGTACATTTCCAGACAAAAGTTCTTATTCAAAACGTACATACACAATCCCTTCTACAAGCCATTAGAAGTTTATAATGGGGACTTCCAAACACACTATATTTTGTTGTAGCACAAAAACTGTACGTTTCCGGACAAATGCTCCTATTCAAAACGTACATACACAGTCCCGTCTGCAAGCCCTAGACGTTTGTGGTGGGGATTTCCGAACACACTGTATTTTGTTGTAGCACGAAAAACTGTACGTTTCCGGACGAAGGTTCTTATTCAAAACGTATATACACAGTCACCTCTAAAAACTCAGAAGTTTGCAGAGAGAATTTCCGAACACTCTGTATTTCGGGTATTTAATTGCGTACTATTGTACATTTTGTAAGTTTTCTTCGTGAAACTACATGTTAATAATGGAGGACGGGGAAGTTGGTTACAAGCACACAAGTGTGATTAGAGATTAAGTGTGACAATTCAGAGGCGGGGTAGGATCCTTGAAACTTTTCTATATTATAAAATACGTAATATAAACATTTATAAAGTTGTGGGAACAGTAGAGGAATGCTTTACCCACAATGCAGTTCCTCCTCTAATCTTATCACTTTGTCTTTCTTTACCCTTTTATATAACACACAAATTCCCACGATCCATCGCCGTATCATGATTATGTTCAGATTAACTTGCATTTTATATTAATTATTAATTTTTAATGCGATTTTCGTAGATTATTCTTTCTCTCTTTACCTTATTTTAACTACTCCCTTTGTAGGTACTTTACATGCCTCACAATATCCGGGTTCGTATTTTATTTTTCGACAGTATTTGTTTGAATTTTGATGACATGTCATCATTTAACCGAGGTTTTCTAGACATTGCTAAATTACACGTAAGTTCTGATCATAGATAGATAGGTATATAGATAGATAGGCAACTCATTTCTTGCGATGATCCTCAAATTAAAAAAAAAATGCCAGGACCCAGCGTGCGTGTCTGAATAAATTAAATGTATTTTATGTTTAGTTGAGTAAGTAAAAAAAAATCGTAATTAGTTTTAGTTCCCCCGTGTTGTTTACCCGGCGTTACCCGGGAATCTACTTATCCCGATATTCTTGGCTTCAGTGAGCTGAAAGGCAAAAATGTTATTTTCAGTTATTCGTAAATGATAGACATATGTTGTCGCGGACAATTTTTTGTAAATTTTTTCGACATGTTTAATTCTGTGTACATTAATTTGATTTATTTGTTATGGTTTAGGCAATGTAATCCATTTAAAGAGTCCAAAAAGCTACTTTTTGGTGCACTTTCTTTTTATCTAGCTCCGGCCCTATAGTACGTATGGTAATATGTTATATACGTTAATTGTCCCAGACACACTCTCTAAATGATGGTGAAAACCACATTCAAATCGGTCAAGTAGTTTTTGAGCCCATAAAAGGCAGAGAGACAGACACACAGATAGTCACAGACACAGACAGAGACAGGCACAGAGAGACCTTGATATTTATATATAAATATGCATGTTAGTGTTTTAATTTTTTTAATTTAAAGCTAATGTTTATCACAAGTAATGCCACGAGTGATTTCCAAATTACTCGTGGCATTTGTTAGGACTATTTAACGAATAAAATTAAGCTGTTTACTCACAAATCATTGTTTAACTGTAGTTATTTTAAAATATTTATATATTTAATGTAAACGGCGATGTTTGAAAACAAATCAGAAATGTGAGGTTATGTTCATTCACTGCTGCTTGATCATATTATTTATTGCCAAATAAGATCGCAATATTGTAAGAGTGCACCCAAGTGGAGAAATAATGAAACACATCAAACTATATATCATTATCAACATTACGGGTTATTCATTTATTTTTTTAGTAAACAACTCAGTAAAATCAAGGAATCTTTTCATTATTTGCTATATTCAATGTATTTGTTGGAGAAAAATAATACTTTGACCTGTTCAGAATATTAAAAAGGAGGAGCTTTCTTTATCACAAAAGCAGGAGCTGATAGAGAAATCGATAAAGAGCGAGGTGAAACACGACTGTCATTGGTTGTAAAACAACATTAATTGAAACGTGATTGGTAATTGTCTAGCATTTGTGGCATGAGTTAAATAGTCATTGAAACTTTTTTGCTTTTTTTTTGCATTATTTTGCCATTTCATGACTTTTGATTGAGTAGGCCTATGTATTTTCCATTATGTTTAATTGAATATATTGGCCTTTCTTTTAGCCTATATAAGGTGTGAACTAAAAATAAGCACTCACTCAAATATCCTAAGTTTGATTTGGTTATGTGCATGGAAGCTTCTTGCAGGAAAACCAGAGGGAAACGCCCAGTTGTTAGACCAAGAATGAGGTGAGAGAATAATATTAAGTGTGATTTGAGGGAAGTAGATTATACAGGGATCATTGGAAAACATTAGCTCAGGATATGGCTGTATGGAGAGCTTATGTCCACGCGGCCATGAACTACTTGTTCGATAGTGCCAGTGAGTAGTTATCAAATAAACTCCTTACTTTGCAACCTCTTACGAACGTTATTGAAAAAAAAGAAGGAATTCTTTAGAATGGAGTGAAATAATAAGTAATTTAATTGAGCAGATTAGGCCTACTTTATAGGTTAGAAGAAAAGGGCAGTTATTAGAAACAGGTATAATGGTATAGAACTAAAATTTATACTTCAGTCTGGTTGCAAATGCTTCTGTGCTAAAATAAATTGACGGCATGTAGGTATTGAATTATACTGTTTGAATCAATTACAAAAATATAATAGTGTTTCCATCGTTGTATTCTTTTAGACGTCTCGACGACAGACAATCTTTGTACTACATAAATGAGTAAATATATTCCCGATGTTTGGGTATTTTTTTTACATTTTCAGGCAAATTACGCGTTTTTCCGTCATTTAAAAATAATCAGTGTTCAAGCCTTGGATATTACGCCTAAAATTAAATGGTTTAAACGATATTTATTTATTTATTTTTATTTTAATCATATTTATAGACCGGTTAAAGTCTTGATCATGTTCCCTAGAAATTCTTTTGATTATATCAAGTAGGCTGGTTATTTCTATTGTTGTTTTGTCATGTATTTTCTCTATATTTTGCGACGATTATCATGAAATTAATCATAAGCAATGTCACGAGTGATTTCCTAATCATCGATAAATTCACGAGTCACAAAGTGACGAGTGAATTAATGTAGAGCGTTTGAAAATCAAGAGTGGCATTTGTTAGGAATATTTAACGAATAAAATTAAGCTGTTTACTCATAAATAATTACATAAATATAGTTACCGGTGTCCACCGCTGTGGTCTCGAGGTAGCGTGCTGCCTTGTCAGCAGCGGGCCCGGGTTCGATCCCCGGTCGGGACAGTTATTCTGGGTGAGGTTTTTATCGGGGTTTTTCCTCACCTGTAAGACAAATGTCAGGAAAACTTTAAGGCCCAAACGGTTCCCGAAATCATATGGCCATCATCATCATCCTTACCATTATCATCATCATCATCATCCTTCACCGGTATGGAAAGCAGCGGGAAGCTACCACACCTACAATTCCCTAGTAAATCAGCAAAGCATAGCATCAAAATGCTATGATTACAGTGAAAGACCTGCCCTCGGGCAGACTTACTATGGATGGATGGATAGTTACCGGTATTTTAAAATGTTTATTTATTTAACGTAAACGGTGATGTTTGAAAACAAATCAGATATGTGAGGTTATGTTCTTTCACTGCAACTTGATCATATTATTTATTGTCAAATAGGATCGTAATATTGTAAGAGTGTCCACCTCTGTGGTCTCGAGGTAGCGTGCTGCCTTGTCACGTAGTGGGCCCGGGTTCGATCCCCGGTCGGGGCAGTTTTTCTGGGTGAGGTTTTTATCGGGGTTTTTCCTCACCTGTAAGACAAATGTCAGGAAAACTTTAAGGCCCAAACGGTCCCCGAAATCATATGGCATCATCATCATGATCATCCTTATCATTATCATCATCATCATCCTTCACCGGTGTGAAAAGCAACGGGAAGCTACCACACCTACACAATTTCCTAGTAAAGCTGCAATAATAGCATGAAAGTGCTATGATTGCAGTGAAGGACCTGCCTTCGGACAGAATTACTATGGATGGATGGATTGTAAGAGTGCATCCTAGTGGAGAAAAGAAATAATGAAACACATCAAAGTGTATATTATAATCAATATTATAGGTTATTTATTTATTTTTTACTAAACAACTCAGTAAAATCAAATAATCTGTTCATATTATTTGCTATATTCAATGCATTTGTTAGAGAAAGATAATGCTGTGACAAATGAACTGTTTAGAATATTAAAAAGGAGGAGCTTTCTTTATCACAGAAACAGGAGCTGATAAAGAAAAATCGATAAAGAGCGAGGTAAAACACGACTGCCGTTGGTTGTAAAACAAAATTAATTGATACGTGATTGGTCATTGACTACCATTGGGAAATGAGTTAAATAGCCCTTGTAATGAAATGGCAATTCAGCATATGCTTAAAGATTTTGAGGAAAACTAGAATAGAAACCTAAGTTACGTTGATAGAGCTTGGGATCTGAACTCGGATCAGACGCTACCGTCTCAGAAATTTATATTTGTAAACATAATTTAAATATGGAGTTTAATTTTCCTAAAGTAGGCACCTATCCTCTAACATAAATATTTCAAAAGAATAGGCCTATTACCATATTTAATATTTAACAATTAAAAGCTTAATGGCCGCGCGGACATAAGCTCTCTATACATTCCTATCCTAAATTGTTTTCCAATCATCCCTGTATATATTTCTCAAATCGATGTCAATGTTATTCTCCCACCTCATTTTTGGCCTACTTACTGGGCGCTTTCCTTCTGGTTTTGCTACTAGTTTCCATGCCTCTCTTTCTTTCCCTCGTGTCACATGTCCTGCTCATCGCAGTATATGAGATTTAATAGTTCTTTATTATTTATTTTTTATCACCATCATCATCGTCATCATTAGTACAATAGACATATTACTGTTGTTAGTTACTTCATCGATATTCGTAACGAAACCGTGTTCAAATTACAGATTCCAGACAATTTTGTTTGGAGAACAATTTTTTATGTAACCAACAAGGAGGTAGATAATTGATTTTGTGGCGCCAATTTCACCAAACTATTGACTGGAACCTATAATTTGAACACGATTTCGTACGAATGTCGATGAAGTAACGAACAACAATAATATGTCTATTGTACTAATGATGATGATGATGGTGATAAAAATAAATAATAAAGAGCTATTAAGTCTCATAGACTGCGATAAGTAGGACATATGACACGAGGGAAAGAAAGAGGGGCATGGAAACTTGCAGTAAAACCAGAGGGAAAGCGCCCAGTAAGTATGCCAAGAATGAGGTAGGAGAATAAAATTATCAATGATTTGAGGAAGGTAAATTAGACAGGGATGATTGGAAAATATTAGTTTAGGATAGGAACATATGGAGAGCTTATGTCCGCGCGGCCATTTATCAATGGGTTTATTAGAGCTAGTGAGTTAGAGTTAATATAATAGGCCTATCCTTCTATAGCCACAAATACGAATATCAAGGAAATATCAAATAACATATCTACATTTTATTTGATTTTACAAAAAAAAAATGAATTTTTGATCTAATTTATGGAAAGAGCGGGCAAGTGGTTGGTTAAAGCAATATTATACAAGCCGAAAATTCAGGGTTCGAGTCCCGGTGGATCATGATTTTTAAACTGATCCAAACCGTCTGGCGGCACCATGGCCCTGGGTTCGACTCAGCCTCTAACTGAAATTAGTACTAGATACTTGTTCTGGGGTAAACGTGTCGTCACGCTGGATTGGCAGCACCGCTGACATCAAGTGCCGGTTGTCTAGAAAAGTGGGAGCCTTACCCTCGTACTTCCCCAAGGGGCTGCTAAGGTCTATTTGTGGGAACACTTTACTTACTTTACTATGTTGAAAGAGACTCCAAGAAATAAGATAAATAGATAAAAAATCATTCAAGAGCAGCGATTTCCTTACAAAAATAATGTTTCCGAAATTCCTGGTAAAAAAAACTAAAAAAAAAAGGGCAGCAATTGGACAGAAGAAAGTAACACATATATAACAAGATTACACTGGTCAACGTGAGTTTTGTCTCATGAGTACCAATAGTTGTACTTAATGCAGTTTTTTTTATCGTGTTTTCAAATATGTATTCGGAATTTCTCCATCACCCACAGTGTTTTTATTTCAATTTCAATTGATGGATTTAAATAATTATTTTTTAATAAACTTTTTTTCGTTCATTTGTCCATTGTAAAATAAAACCAAATGAGCTAACTCAGGATATTTCAGCTATGGAAAAGAGAGATGCTCCACAGGCGAAATAGAGCAGAAAAAAGTCATTTCTTACTTTCTAGGTGAGTCCAAATGTTCGAATATTGTGTAGTTATGAATGTAGGAAAAATATTAAAGTGTTTGAAATTATAAATTCCTGTCTCTCTGAAACCTTGCGTGATGGAGAAAAACCGATATCATATTTGAATTCAAGAGAAAAATACTGTCAGAATCGCATATATTTCTTTCTGAGACAAAAAAAAGTTTCTTTTTGTTGCTCAGTGTTATTAGAGAATTCTGTAGAAGATTAAAGCGAAGCAATGTAAATAATTGAGTAACTGTAATAATAATAATAATAATAATAATAATAATAATAATAATAATAATAATAATAATAATAATAATAATAATAATAATAATAATAATATGGGGGCACGCCGTAGCGTAGTGGTTAAGGCACTGAGCTACAAGCCGGAGGGTCGAGGTTTCAAGTCCCGTTGGGGTCAGGATTTTTAAACTGACCCAAACCCTCTGGCGGCACTATGTCCCTGGGGTCGACTCAGCCTCTAACGGAAATGAGTACCAGACGCTTGTTCTAGGGGTAAAGGCGGCTGACATAAAGTGCCGATTGTCTACAAAAAGTGGGAGCCTTAACCTCCTACTACCCCAAGGGCCTCCGGGCCTGTTGTGGGATCACTTTACTTTACAATGATAATATAATAATAATATAATAATGATATAATAATATAACAATGATATAATAATAATATAATAATAATAATATAATAATAAAATAGTAATATAATAATAATAATAATATAATAATATAATAATAATATTATAATAATAGTAATAACAATAAACGTTTAGGAGTATTTGAGAATAAAGTTCTTAAGCAAATGTTTGGACCAAAGAGAGATGAGCAGAATGTGAGTGGAGAAGGCTACATAACAATGAACTATATGGTCTTTATAGGAAACCAGATATAATAAGAACAGTTAAGTCTCGTAGACTGCGATGGGCAGACATGTGACACGAATGGAAAATGAAAGACGTGCATGGAAGCTTCTTGTAGGAAAACCAGAGGGAAAACTGCTAGTTGGTAGACCAATAATAAGGTGGGAAAATAACATTAACTATAATTTGAGGGAAATGGATTATACAGGGAATGATTGGAAAACATTGGTTCAGGATAGGGATGTGTGGAGAGCTTATGTTGGCGTGGTCATGAACCTACTGGTTCGATAGTGCCAGTGAGTTAGTTATTCATCATTATTCAAATTCGCCTTAGGTTGAATTTAGGATTAAGGACTCTCCTGGCGCACCATCATCATCACCATCATCATATCATCGGGGAAGCCCTAACACCGCCTTCCAGGCGCCCCAAACTCAGAAGTGGGTACAATTACTCCAATGCCAGGAGACCAGGAGAGAAAAACCAGAAGTGTCGAAATGACAACCTGCGGCATTGAAAAAGGAAACAATAGTATTAATAATGTAGAACATATACATTTATATAATTAATTCACATCTGCCTGTGTTGTTTAGAGGTAGTATCATTGCGTCAGATATAAGAGAAGGTCTTGGTTCCTTCCCTGATCGAGTCAAATTTTCTGGTCGAGATTTTTGAAGGTTTTCCCCTACCTGCTATAAATTTTCAGATAACTTTAAAGCCCAAATAGTCCCCGAACATCATAATCGTCTATTTTGCATTCCGCGTGTTTAATATTAAATGCCATGGCGAAATTATTCGTTTTGTCCCGGATCCTCTATAAAAAGATAAGGCAAAATTAATAAAAAATCATATGGCCGTTTTACCAACTTGTAAATACTCCTGCTTCATTAAACTAAACTCGAAAAGTTATGATTCGAACTTCGATTTAAATAAGAAATCTGCAAATTTCTTCTTGTAAATATCCGAGGCGCCTCTATTGGAAGATCATTACTCGCACGGAGTCACGGCGTATAGCACGAAAATCTCTGCTTTAAAGTGTTGCATTATGTTGGGAAATGCCCATTGAATAATTTCTACTTCATGTTGCAATTTCTTAAAACCGCTAGTTTGAGGAACGTCTCCCCTTCACGAGTTCTGAGTAACGTAAAAAACATAATGTCATCAATATAAATTGTATTGAGCAAAACAGGTGACTCTATCTAAAACTAATATTTATTATGATGTATGAAAAACAGATAACAATTTGCTGACATTTCCCATAAAGTTCCCGCCAAATTTAATGTTTACAATTGTGCAATACAATGAAATCCCGATAAATCTTGCTCTGTAAGCTTACTGGCCAGGACCTGGCTATACATGGGTTCAATCACCTGTCGGTCTGACAGAATCAAAATGAACTCAGTACACGAACTTTCATTGATTCTTCGAGGCTGAGTGATTTGGTACACGGTAGGGAATTCAATTTTTTTCCTCCCCACCATTTAACTAATTAATCTGGTGCTGATACATCAGAATTAAAACAAATAGATTATTAGTTTACCTATCTATCTATATATCTATCTATATATCTATCTATATATCTCTCTATTTATCTATCTATTATCTATCTATTATCTATCTATTATCTATCTATCTATCTATCTATCTATCTATCTATCTATCTATCTATCTATCTATCTGTCTATCTGTCTATCTGTCTGTCTGTCTGTCTGTCTGTCTGTCTGTCTGTCTGTCTGTCTGTCTGTCTGTCTGTCTGTCTGTCTGTCTGTCTGTCTGTCTGTCTGTCTGTCTGTCTGTCTGTCTGTCTGTCTGTCTGTCTGTCTGTCTGTCTGTCTGTCTGTCTGTCTGTCTGTCTGTCTGTCTGTCTGTCTGTCTGTCTGTCTGTCTGTCTGTCTGTCTGTCTGTCTGTCTGTCTGTCTGTCTGTCTATATATCTATATATCATCTCAAAATTAATTGAATGAACTAATTTTATGACATTTTTATGTGTGTTTGAGTGGGTACCTGGATGGTTTAGATTCTCAATTGGACCCTCTATAACTGTTAGGTGTAGGAGTTCACCTGAAGTAAAATTTAAAAATTGCTCTAGCGATCACAATTTTCAGTGTTTCAGAACGAAACTCAGTATATCCTATTAAACTAAACCGAGATAGGTATTACCAAAAAAATGAGCGAAATCCAACAATTAAAAGTGGAGGTTTACCTGAAATCCGAAATTAAAAAACTGACTAGCAACTGCCATGTTTGGTTCGTCTCAGCATATACAGTGGAGGAAATTGGTATAAAGCCACTAACTTTTAGTAGTAAAACAACCTGAAATATTTATGCAAATACCGTATGTGTGTCATAGATTACACATAATTATCTTGGACATAATTTCATACAGGTCTCTTCATTTTGTATTTATTATATATGTAAATAATACGTAAAATCTAAGAAAACGTTGTCCTAGGGGTGGAAATCGGTATAAAGCCAGGTCAACTTCTGGCTCTTACAGAGACATAAATGTAAACAAAACACTACAATTACATGGAGACGACGTGTCTGTGGGCATCGTTCATCAGTTATAAGTCAGCAGTACGTACAATGCCACGTGGAAAGCCTCTATCAAATGAAGAGAAATCAAGAGTTAGTGCCTTCAAGGAGATGGGCCTTTCCAATAGACAAATACCTACGAAATTGGGGCTTCAAGATTTGTCATTGATAATTTTGTCAAACTGGGCTCACAATATGAAAAAAAAAAAACGGGAAATATGGACGGACAAGAAAATTGTCTGAGCGCACTAAACGTCTCATTTTACGTAAAGCAAAAGGTAAGAGTATGTTTTCTTCTCAAATCCAGGCTGATTTGAAGTTGCCAGTAACAGCCAGACAAGTAAGACAAATTCTGTCCGAAGACAAGAACCTAAAATTAAAAAAAAAGTCTTAGTAAACTACCTCTGAACAATGCACATAAGAAAGCTAGGATGACTTTTGCTGAAGAACACATGTCCTGGACATCAGAATGGAATAAAGTAATGTTCAGTGATGAGAAGAAGTTTAATCTGGACGGGCCTGATGGCCTTCAGTATTACTGGAACGACCTCCGTACTGAAGAGCAAGTTAGAATGAGTAGAAACTTCGGTGGTGGAGGCGTTTTAAAGGAAGATCAAAAATAGCATGGATACGCACCAAGATGAATTCTGAGTCCTACACTGAGGAGCTTCTGGAGTCCTAATTGATATGAATGTATGAGGAATTTGGCGAAGATCTAATTTTTCAGCCAGATAATGCTTCCATTCACGTGTCTGCCAAATCAAAGGAGTGGTTCAGGAAGAAATAAATACCACTTTTGACGTGGCCAGTCAGAAGTCCTGATTTAAACCCTATTGAGAACTTATGGGGGATCCTGGCAAGGCGTGTGTATCGCAATGGACGGCAGTTTGGGACAGTGACTGAGCAGAAAAATATGATTCAGGAAGAGTGGGCTTCAATCTCAGTGGAAGAAATAAACACCCTCATCAAGTCAATGCCAAAGAGAATCTTCCAAGTAATTAACAACAATGGAGATTCAACTAAATTTTAAAACTTTGTGCTCAGTCTTTTAGGTTTAATCTGTGAAATACACAAAGTGCCTTTATACTAATTTCCACCCATATATGGTTTCAGTTTTCATGTACTTTTTTGGACGGAAATGGATAATTAATTTTGACATTACTTGTGTGTGTTTTACACTCAATCACCTCCTAAGTTAATATAGAAAAATGCCAAAGAAAGAGTAAATAAACCCTTTTAACAAGTGGCTTTATACCAATTTCCTCCACTGTATCATACAATTTAATTCAACTTTAATATTTGATTTATTTAGGTGTACCAACGTATGCCAGGTATTAGCTAGTGTAAGTATAAATTTTTGTCGTGTTTATTTTTGGTGTATATTAGAGTAATGATCTTCCAATAGAGGCGCCCCGGGTATTTAGGAAAATTAATCTGTAGATTTCTTATTTAAATCGAAGTTCGAATCATCACTTTTCGAGTTTAGTTTAATGAAGTAGGAGTATTGACAAGTTGGTGAAACGGCCTTATGATTTTTTTATTCATTTTGCCTTATCTTTATATAGAGGATCCGAGACAAAAGTAATAATTACGCCATGACATTTCATACTAAACACGGGGAATATGAAACAGACGATTATGATGTTCGGGGACCATTTGGGCTTTAAAGTTATCTGTATCTTGTAGGAAAACCAGAAGGAAAAGCGCAGTAGATAGACCAAGAATAATGATTTGATAAATATACAGGAGATGATTGGAAAGCTTTAGCTCAGGATAGGTATGCATAGAGAGGTTATGTCCGCGCGGAAATGGACCCCCTGGTTTGATAGTTTCAGCGAATTAGTTAGTCTTAAATAGGTCTGTCAAGCAAATAATTCGTTAATTACTCAACAGTAGTTTGTTAGAAGTTGTTAACCATATGTCCAACTCCAAACCTGGAGGACCAGGGTATCTCTTTTTGTCTGGAGCATCATATTGTAGACACCTCGAGCCCAATTTATTTATTTCTTTTATTGCGCATCTGTACTTTGATCAAAAGTTAAGACACTTGAAAGCACTACGTAATCCATCGAGGCCATAGGAATGAATATATTGTACTTTTTCATACAGCTTCCAACATTTTCTTAACTCTACACGATCAAAATATTTCAACACTATATTTTCTTTATTTTCCTTAGTTTAAATTCTGGCATTTAAAGGTGTAAATTATGGCATTTCAAGCAGTAGATCCTGTCAGAAGTAAAATTGTACTTGACAATACAATTTTGGAGCAGGTGAATCATTTTACATATTTAGGATGTAGTATCTCATATGAAGAAGAAAAGGATGTAAATGCAAAAAAATATCAATTTTTTAAAGAATTTTTGGGGTTAATAAATTCTATCTTCAAGCCACAGTTAGTCCAAAAACAATCAAGACTAAACGTATGTAAAACACTGGCTCTTCCAACTCTTTTGTATAGTAGCGAAATATGGACGTTGAAACAGAAGGATATACATAGACTTAGATCTGCTGAAATGAGATACCTTCGGAGGACTGCAGGATACACACTACTAGATCACAAAAAAAAAAAAAATGAAGGCATCTTAGAAGAATTACACATGGAACCTTTAGAAAACATTTCTGATTATAGGCCTAAGTCAAGATGGATGCGACATGTTCATCGAATGGAAGATCACAGGATTCCCAAACAAATGTTAAGCTTTCAACCTGCAGGAAGAAGACCAGGACGTCCACTCAAAAGACTTCTGGATGACGTTTCTCTTGAGGCCGAAACAGGTCAACAAATGGCCTAATCGTGAATGTCCTATGATGATGATGAGTTGAAATTCTTTCTTTATAGACACTTTTATGTTCCCTGCGCCATCCGTGCTCTGGAGAGGATTTAACATACATAACTTTTTGTCAATACAAGAACATGGAGGTCCCTCCAGATGAAACGAGTGCCAGCGCCATCTCCCAGACAACACAAACATATTGACACTAAATTTAACGTCTAGAAATACTAAGAAAAATATAATGTTGTATATTATAAATGAATTTTTATCAACGATGCCAGTAAATAAATTAAAAAAAATTATACCAAGAGTTTATTAGGCTATATCTCATAAGATCATTAATGGGAAAACACGCGTATATTCGGAAAATTTAATTTTTGTTTTACACAAAGTCAATAAAAACCCAAATCACCAATTTAAATAGTTAAGAGTCAACGCGTTTTAGTAACGACGCTACCATTATCAAGACTTAATATTGACTGAAACGCGTCGACTCTTTTTACTTTTTAAATTAGTGATTTATGTTTTATACGATCTAAAAATTTCTGTAAGGAAAACGAAGACCATGGCTTTTAGAGGAAGAGATCCAGTGAGAACCAAAATTATTTTAGAAAATCAAAGTATAGAACAGGTGTCTAGTTTCAAATATTTGGGCTGTGATGTTGGCTACAATGTGGAAAGAGATATTGACTCCAAAATAAATAAATTTCAGACGGTGTGTGGAACAATACAGAGAACATTCAAAAATAAAATTAGAAAAGAAACCAAGATAAAAATGTATAATGTTATGGCGGTTCCCACAATATTGTATGGATGTGAAACTTGGGCTCCAGTGAAAAGACAGAAGGATAGAATACAGACGGCAGAGATGCGGTTCCTAAGACAAGTAAAAGGATGTACAAGACTTGATAGAATAAGAAATGAGGATATAAGAGAAGAATTGAAAGTACAGCCTTTATTGGATAAAGTCACGAATTACAGACAGAAATGGATTGATCACATGGATGGAATGAGCAAGGAGAGATATCCATTGTTAGCCAGAAATTATCAAGCAAGAGGAAGGCGTGATGTTGGAAGACCTAGAAGACGTTGGGCTGATGCAATATGAAGTCGGAACGGGCAATTGCCTAATCCTTGGAGTGATGATGATGATGATGATGTTTTTATTGACTTTGTGTAATACAATTTTATCACCAAGAAGATCCTATTTATTAAATACGTTAATTTTTGTTAATATTACAAATTACTGGAAGCAGTTTCCATGTGACTAGCGCCTGCTTCTATCAGTGTTACAGATTACATTGATTAGGCGAATGAAAGTAATCAAGCAAAGGGATTTTTTATATAATTAATATTTAAAATGTATAAAATTGAGAATATATTAAAATATATGTACATGAAATATTAAAGAATTCGAGGAGAAAATGTTGAAGCATGGGAATTCCTATTTCAAACAATAAAACTTTATACAACTTACATTTTGCAGTTGATCAATTGTTAATTACACAAGATTATGAAGATTTAGAATATATGGCTAGAAAATTAATAGAAGAATATGACAAATTGGGATTAATTTTGAGCATGAAGAAAAAAAAAATTATCAATTGGTGAACCAGAACAAAATTTAATTTTGGAGTATGGAGAAACAATAAAATCTTGTAGTGAGATCACATATTTAGAAATTAAAATTAATAAAAATGGAAGTTATGAAGAGGAAAAAAGAAATAGAAATAATAAAGGAAAATTTGAAATTGCTTGCCTCAATGAAATATTGTGGGATAAAAATATAAGTAATAAAATAAAATTAATATATATCATACAATTGTTAAAAGCATCATTACTTATGAAGCAGTACTTTGGTCATTAACAACAAAAACAAATAAATATATATTTTGGCAACGGAAATGTATTTTATACGAAGGGCAGCAAGAATTTCAAGAAGATATAACATTAGAAACTCAGTTATTGGGAGAAAATGAAAATTGAAGACACTATTTTAGATTATATTATATTCACAGCAATTAAGATGGTACGGACATGTCCAGCGAATCTGTGTTGGAATGGAAATCTGAGGGAAGACGAGACAGAGGAAGAGCTAAAACCTCCTGGAGTCAGGGAATATATTTATACATGAAAGAGAAACATCTACAACCAAGAGATTCGATGGACCGACAAAATTGACTATTAGGAATTGGAAGATGTCAAAGGCATTAATCAACTGATCTATCTATAAAATTGAGAATGAAAGAATACATGTAAAATTATATATTAATTTTAAGGGTGGAATCTGTTTTCACGGAATAAACTCCCCTGTTACATTGCATGTAAGGATACAAGGATTCCAAAAACAAATGCAATTATAATTTTTGTAAAATTTATTTTAAATATAAAACTATTACATTGTTTTCACAAGGTAATTTATAGAATAAAGACAGTTGCAAAATAGTTAAAAGTTTGATTCAAACAAATTGCACTTGAATAAACAGTTGTAATAAAATAAATATGTAACCTATCTTACAATAAGTTACGCCATTATGAACAGATCACTAACTTCCAAGCTCATTGTTCTTACAGGATTACACCATTATATAACTTTACAAATATATAGATATTAACATTAGTATATTAAAGTTGTTTGTAAGGGACACATGACTAACAATTTAAACTTACATGGTTTTGTAAAATAAGTTTAAAATTTACCTATTATACCTATATGTGCATTTCTTCCATAGTCATAATCACTCTTACTTCGTTAAAATTTCCCATCAAGTTATAGAAATACAATTCTTCTAAACCGGATGTAAATTTCAAATAACTATTTAAAAAAATATTGAGACTGAAATGGCGTGAAACATATATATATATATATATATATATATATATTAAAAATACCAAAATATTTAGCATTTAATGTTTTATAACTTTAAATATTTTATCGATAGTAATTCTGCCCGAAGGCAGGTCCTTCACTGCAATCATAGCATTTTCATGCTATGCTTGCAGCTTTACTAGGGAATTGTAGGTGTGGTAGCTTCCCGTTGCTTTCCACATCGGTGAAGAATCATGATGATAATGATAAGGATGATGATGATGGCCATATGATTTCGGGGACCGTTTGGGCCTTAAAGTTTTCCTGACATTTGTCTTACAGGGGAGGAAAAACCCCGATAAAAACCTCACCCAGAAAAACTGCCCCGACCGGGGATCGAACCCGGGCCTGCTGCGTGACAAGGCAGCACGCTACCTCGAGACCACAGCGGTGGACATAATATTTTATAATATTTAATAAGTTATAACTGAATTGTTGAGGTTTAAGAGCTTTTAACAGCTAGAACTGAGTTACATTTCAACTATTGAGACAAGTGGAATAATGTCCAATTAGAAATAGTTGTCAGATTGTAATTTATTGTAATTATTTCAGATATTAAATTTTTTTAAACTTTAGTAATTGAATAACACTTGATACAGCTTTTAATGATAAATATTTTGCCAAAAAGCATATTGCATTTAATGTTTAAAAAATGTATATTTCATGACATTTCATTGACAACATTGCTTTTTTATATTTTTTTATTTTGAAATTATTTGAAATTCACTTGCACATTTTAAGAAATTTATTCCCATAACTGATGGAATGAATGAATAACAAACACATACACATACACATATATGTATATATTTCTGGCGTGTCTTGCCTAAAAGCCCTTGCCTATCAACCCACATCCACTTGTAATTTACAGAGATGATTGATAATATAGCCTGTATAGATAACATAGTCATTATAGCGGTGACATGTGGACAGCATGTAGAGTTAACACCAGTTATAGCTGCTTTTCTCAACCAGGAGCTGCTACTTACTGTAGCTATCCAAATTCTTCACGATGTGGATGGGCAACGGTTCCATACTGGTCGAAACTCCATGAGAAAATGTTTTTCCCTTGGGAATTCGATTCGAACCAGCCTAAGTCCTGTAACTCTGGGCCAAGACATCATGCCTTAAACCACTCGGCTATTGCGGGAACCACAGGGAAAAAAATCTTAAATCGACGAACACTAATTTCTAATGCTAGTTATTTAAAAGTGTCGGGCCGCAGTGAAGAAAAATCACATGTATTGATAAGTTATTGTTAGGGCTAGAATTTTTATGTACTAAAAGTTAAGATTGCAACGTAGTATAATAAGTTAGACTGTCTTTTGTTTTGGTTTCACGTACAAACAGTTGAATAGTATAATGAGAAGTAAGACATTTGACTGTCTTTTATCTTGTTATCACACACAAACAGTTGAATAATATATACTATCTGCATTGCAATCTTATATTTTATTACATAAAAATCCTAGCCCTAGTCATTATTCTTCATTTCAACACAAATTTAAGCAATTCATACTTATGTTTTATTTTATTTTATTAAATATTAAATAAAACCAATATACCATATAGGATAGAATGCCAAATTAAGGGTATTGGTCTCCATTGACTCATACAATTTGATTTTTAAATATAAAATTATTTCACTTGTTTGTAGTTTTACAGATGTATTTGCATATATGTCTAATATTTGGTTCTATGAACTGAAATTTAGTGAATAATTAAATCGCATATACTTAGCCTATATTATTAATCATTATATATATATATATATATATATTATATATATATATATATACTGCTCAAAAAATTAGGGGATATTGTGGAATAACCTATTAAGACTATGTTTTTAGGAACAGTATTAGATGCAATCACTTTCTATTACTCCAAAAGAATGTCAACAAGAGTTTGAAGTCATTACGTAACCTCTGTACCACACCAGATGTCAAAGAGATCCTGATTAGGAATATGGCAAACAAACAAAGCAACATTAACATGGGTGAAAATGTTTCTTTAGTATGGTGTATGGTCTCCTCGAACGGCCAGCACTGCCTCACACCTGTGTGGCATTGATGCAATGAGGTTAGCAATGAGTTCTTGGGGGATACGTGGCCACTCTTCCATAAGAGTAATGTGCAGCTCTGGAACAGTTGTGGGAGGTGCTGGTCTGCCTGCAATGCGTCTGCCTAATGCATCCCACACATGATCAATCGGATTTAAGTCCGGGGAGGAAGCTGGCCATTGCATATGCTCGATACCCTCCACTTCCAGCATGTCGTCCACCAAGCCAGCTCTGTGGGGTCGTGCATTATCGTCCATAAAAAGAAAAGAATCACCTATGGCACCAGCATAAGTCACGACAAAAGGTCCGAGAATCTCATCTCTATACCTTACCGCAGTCAAAGTACCACCTTGGATGACGTAGAGGTCCGTACGTCCACCACTACTGACTCCTGTCCACACCATCAATCCACCGCCACCATATGGGGATCTTTCACGTACAAAAGCTGGATTGTTTTGTGTCCCTTTTTCCCTCCAGATGAATACACGCCGACTATCACATTCCACGTTGAATAGCGACTCATCAGAAAAAAGAACTGATCTCCATTCGGCATGCCTCCACCCACGATGTTCCTCCGCCCAGTTTCTGCGATCTCTACGGTGTTGTGGAGTTAACCTGGTACACACCATGGGCCTACGGGCATAGAGACCACTATCATGCAGTCAATTACGGACAGTTTGAGTTGACACCCTGCGCCCTGTTGCTGTTTGAAGTGTATTTCGCAGTTGAGTTGCATTCTGCTGTCTATTCCGACGAGCTGTTAACAAGAGGTAACGGTCATCCCTTGCTGTTGTTGCCCCTGGTCGACGTTGTCCGGCTCTTCTGTAAACAGAATATATTCTTTGAAAACGATTCCAAAGTCTGGAAATCACGCTTTGAGACACCCCAATAGCTTGTGCCACCTCTTGTTGTGTCTGTCCAGCTTCCATCCTTCATATGGCCCTCCAAGCCATTGGTTCAGGTAAATCACGTTGTCGAGGCATTACTGTCCCTAAGGCAAGTCATTCACTAACCGAAAACTGGACTGGATTTAAAAACAGCAACAAAACATTCACCCCCACACCACCCTTTCACATCAACAGTACAGACACTGCCCTCTGGTGTGGTACTGAGGTTACGTAACAACTTCAAACTCTTGTTTACATTATCTTGGAGTAATAGAAACTGATTGCATCTAATACTGTTCCAAAACACATAGTCTTAATAGGTTATTCTACAATATCCCCTAATTTTTTTGAGCAGTGTATATATATATATATATATATATATATATATATATATATATAGTCCACCGCTGTGGTCTCGAGGTAGCGTGCTGCTTTGTCACGCAGCGGGCCCGGGTTCGATCCCGGTCGGGGCAGTTTTTCTGGGTGAGGTTTTTATCGGGGTTTTTCCTCACCTGTAAGACAAATGTCAGGAAAACTTTAAGGCCCAAACGGTCCCCGAAATCATATGGTCATCATCATCATCATTCTTCTCATTATCATCATCATCATCCTTCACCGGTGTGGAAAGCAACGGGAAGCTACCACACCTACAATTCCCTAGTAAAACTGCAAGCGTAGCATGAAAATGCTATGATTGCAGTGAAGGACGTGCCTTCTGGCAGAATTACAATGGATGGATATATATATATATATATATATATGAAGACGTATTTAGAATTCTCTATAACATTAAAGCAAGGATAATGACATTGGTCGTAAAGAAAATTTTAAATTTAAATTATAAAAATAAATTATTTAGTTGAAAGTGTTCAAATTTCAGTCATATCTGTCCCTACATTAAAAATACATAACTAACTTTACTTTGAATAGTCAGAAATAGGAATTAATACAATAAAAAATACTTCTCACACATCCCAATATATAACAAACTGGAGTTTATTTAATTTAAAATGTATTATTCCCGATGTCAATATTATGGTCATTATGTTGTGACAGGCGGTCAAAAATCAAGGTGCGAAATCTTTGAGGGAAATTTGTCAATCACGAATTTTTCGTGAAAATCGTTCCCCCATTAAATTTTTGCAAGTAGAAAGTCATGTTGATTTAAAAAGCTGTGTAAACAGTAAAAGTTATTTTTGCTGACAAACTTTGCTAACATAATAAAACAGCGAGGAGGAATATAAATTCAGAATATTTATTTGAAGGTTTATAACATATTTTACAATAGTCATTTCGTTTCAAATAATTCTTCAGTTTTATTTACAACATTGCGTATAATTATTTGAAAATCAGACACTTTAAAATAAATAACATTTCCGGGTAGGATTATTTCTCTATAAATTGGTCCCCCAACATTTTTTAATTATTTGGCACCCTTATTATACAGGTAATTTATGTAATTAGATTGTATAGAAAATACAAAATGGCCGGTGCCAGAATTGAGGTTTAACGATATTATATGACCAACGGATCAGTGTCCCCGTAAGATATGCGAAGTGAACACTAATTCATTTTCTGCCTCGGTAAATCTGACTATACCAAACTACATACCATATTTAAATATTTTATTTTGGACAAAAGACAATCCATTGCCTACTTAGAACCAGATTGTTTAAAATACATTTTTGAGCGCAATTATGTTTTTGGATACTATATAATTCACAATAATACCCCTGTTTTACTTGTATGTAAAACTGGTAACAGAAAAGGAGTTACGGTAGATTATCATGGAGAGGCTAAGGAAAAAAAGACATTTTAAAAGTGTAATTACAACAACTTGGTTCTAAGCATGTACAATGTCGTGCATCCCTAAGTCTAAATACGTTAACCAAATTTAAATACTGGATGATTGTACATAATAACAAGTTTATATTTTGTTTTAGGAAACAATCTTACAGTTATCGAAATCAGTCATGAACTCTGTACAAGGTATGATTGTTCTTAGACACACAATCGACAACAGCATCATAAATACAATTAAAACAAAACTAATATATAAATCCTGCCAATACTGCACGTATTACAAGACCTTGTAACTTACAAATAATTAATTTACAAACGATGGACACATGTCCGTAATATGTTCGTATATGCGTCTCTTCCTTCTTCAACGTACTCAGATTTAAACACATCTATAGACTTGAACTAAGTGTCAGAAAATTACACTTATTCCTTGTAATTAGTAAATTATTTTACAGAAAGTTGTTCCTCAATATTTTTTTAAAAAAAGTTTATTGATTTCCTCGACAAAATATATTCATTTTATAGTAAATCGTTCCCATATACTTTTCAATAAGAAAATAATTAATTTACCTACTCTGTAATTCTAGCAACAGGAAAAAAAATATATATGTTGTAAAAGTTTGCAATAATAATTATACGAAGTTAATATGACATTGTGTCTTATACTTATTGGTTTGTATAATGAATGTATTAGAACATTTGAAACTAGAAATTATTTACTTTAATCGAGCTCATGAAGAAATGTTACTTCATTCTTCATGTGGGTAAATAACAAATTTTGGGATATATTCGTAATTTTAAAATCACAGCTCTCGCTGTATTCTTTATCATATACAAATTGAAAAAAAAGAAGCAGTTTTTAATGTTGCATATTAAATCTAAATTGAATAACAAATTTAATTTTTACTTCATTGTATTTAGAGAAGTGTGAATATGACATTCCAATAAACTAACTGTCTGGCACTATCGACCCAATAGGTTCATGACAAGGACATAATCTCTCCATACATTCCTTTCCTGACCTAATGTTTTCCAAATATCCCCTATATAATCAATTTTCCTCAGATCATGGTTAAAGTTAATCTTTCGCCCTTTTCTTCTCCTACCTACTAGGCGCTTGCCTTCTGGTTTTCGTACAAGGAGTTTCCATGCCCCTCTTGACATTCCAATAATGTTATAATTTATATTATTATACGATGGAATGAGTAAGGAGAGATATCCATTGTTAGCAAGAAATTATCAAGCAAGAGGAAGACGTGATGTTGGAAGACCTAGAAGACGTTGGGCTGATGCATTATGAAGTCGGAACGGGCAATTGCCTAATCCCTGGAGTGATGATGATGATGATGATATACGATGTTTAAAACAAGCCTTTTCTTAATATATTCTAGTGAGAAAAATATGAAAAATGCAATTAAAAGATTTCAGTTAAACATTTGATTCAACGCATTTTACTTCTTGCATGGAAGTTTTAATACGATACAACCGAAAATGAAAAGCATTTTGCATCCAAAATGATAATGATAAAATAATGATCCATTACAAGGAATTAAAGCTGGAATTTTCTGAGTTATAACAATTTTAAATATTAAAAAGTCCATGTATTCATTTCCTGGTTAATACAAAAGTCGGTAAGTTCCAGGGAAAATATTGTGTTTCCACAAGGAAATTCTCTTTTTCCAAAAACTCAACGGAAACTTTCCACTTCTATATCTGTAAACGTATTTTCACTGAAATTACATTTATCAACATTGGCTAACAAGTATTGAGGTAACATTTTTTAGTAAATAACATAAGAAGTAAATATTTAATTGAAGTGTAAACTTTATCACTGATGATGGTAAGAGATTCATTTCATCAGATCTTGAATCGTATACATTGAATAATATTTAAGAAACTACTAAAATATTTCATTTAAGTTTTAATATGTAACGTATCAAAAACTATAACTCGCAACAAGGACTACATGATCACTATATATTAAGTACTACATTGATATTTAACACCTATGTACAAATTTCAATATTTTATATTAATGCATTTTATATGAGAAACCTTATTGGAAAAGTTAACACATGAATAATAATTTTATTTGCCCTTACATGTCTATATAAAGTAATTTATAAACCAGTAAAGATTTATAGAAGGTCACGGACAAGCAAACCACCCTGAGATTTCGTGAAAAATTTACATTATGTAACTAAGTACCACACAATGAAAAACATTAACTGCATGACAAACTATATTCAGCATTTTTATATACCCATAAATATTCATTTAGGAAGATTTACTTACTTAATTTTACTCCATATTTTGTTAGCATTAGCTAATATTACACTACATCTCCATTGTCTTTTGTTTAGTCTATAATTTAATAATATTTTAAAATTGTAATAAGTATGTAATATTTTGTTTTTCGTTTAATATTAGCTGGTTCAGTGGAAGAGCAGGTCTTATAGCCTTAACTCTACCAGTTAAAATAAAGCATTATTATTATTATTATTATTATTATTATTATTATTATTATTATTATTATCATTATCAACATTAATGGCCAATTACTGCACAATTTATTATTCGCTGATGACCAGATTATAATAGGACAAGATAAAGAAGATATAGAATATATGATCAGAAAGTTTGTCGATGCATTTGAGGTAGGTGGACTGAGGATAAATTATATTAAAACAGAATATATGGTAATCGGAGGAAATTCAGAAGACCTACAAATAAATCATATGATAATTAAACGTGTTGAAGAATTTAAATATCTTGGATCTATAATAGATAAATCTGGTACTTGTGAAAAGATATTATTATTAACAGAGTAAATTGTGCAAGGAAGGCGATTAGATCCCTGAATGGTTTTTTATGGAATATAAATTTGACCAGAAAAACAAAAAAGGGATTATACAGACAATAATAGAAAGTATACTTACATATGGATCAGAAAGCTGGACAATAAATGAAAGGATGCAGAATAGAATATTGGGGACAGAAATGGATGGATTACGGAGAAGTATGAGAATATCCAGGCTACAACATATTCGAAATACATATATCAGAGAAGAAATGGATGCACAAGAAACTGTTATCGATTGGATAAAAAAGAGAGCTCTACAGTGGCATGGACATGTATAACGGATGTCGGAAGATCAGTGGCCTAAACAGGTGTTGGATTGGATGGTACCAGGCACAAGGAGAAGGGGAAGAAGTAGAAGAGCATGGTATGAGGGAATATATGATACAATGATGAAGAGGGGTATGGAAGATGGACAATGGGAAAGCAGGAATCAAAGGCAAACTGCTGTAAAGTGAAAAGCCAGTATTAAGTAAATTATTATTATTATTATTATTATTATTATTATTATTATTATTATTATTATTTGTCGGCCGCGGTGGACTAGTGGTTATGCTCCTTGCCTCTGGTCCCGAGGGTTGCGGGTTCAAACCCGGCCGGGTCGATGGATTTTTTAAGATGGTAAAATCCAAGGAGCAAGTCCTCCGGGTGGCACTTTTGTGCCGTGGGTCCCGAGTCTGAAGATTTTAAGGCTCGTAAAAGATCCTTAAACCTGAATGAAAAGGCCTCTAAGCAATATTTACCGAATTTTCCCGTCCTAGTACTACCTTGTTTTCCTAGATGTCAGTATGAAGCGGAACGCTGACCACGGGCCACTCTAATGACATCTATGCGAAAACAAGTGTAACTAAATTAGTATCGTTCAATTTCTTCCCTGCAGAGGGAGAGCGCTTAAATCTCGTTGAGGGAAACAAGCGCTTACAATACATTATTATTATTATTATTATTATTATTATTATTATTATTATTATTATTATTATTATTATCTGCTGTAGTTAATTTTCTAAACTGAGAGGTAGCTACAAAGTTTGATAAAACGTGGGAATGCAATGCACATGATGATCGTTTGTTTTGTGGAAGTATATAATTGTCTCCCTTAAGCGGCCCGTACACGATTAATATTTACGCCAATATATTCCACAATATTTTGTACAATAGTATTATGCAATATTATTGCTCAATAAGTTAGTACGCGGGTTGATACTTGTGCAGTCAACATGTTTATTACAACACTGTTAATACAGAACTGAACTAGTATTGCGCAATATTGCCAACAGACGACGCAAAATTGATTGAACAATAAAAATCAAACTGTTTTTGACTGACTCAATATATTGCGCAATATTTCAATGTGATCTACAGATATTATTGTACAATGCCAATTATTGTGCAATATATTGACGTAAATATTGATCGTGTAGGGGCCGCTTTAGAATCATACCATCGAGTTCCAATTTTTCACAATAAGTCTGCACTATAAAATACTGGTAGGCCTACGTGATGAATTCTGTTATGGTATTACGATAATTTTTAAATTACTTAGAAAAGGCCTCAGTTGAAAAAAAGTTGAAGATGGTAGCTTTTAGGTAACAATTTTATAATTTTATATTCAAAGTATTATATTTACTACATTTTCATTACGTCTAAGTACAGTATTGAAATATTAACCATTAAAATAAATATAATTTTTTTAAATCATACAACACTATCAGTATATTCAATATTATCATATAAGTGATTATCAAGTCAGAAATAATTAAATAACTTTTGCTAGAATTTAAAACGTAAAAAAAAAAAAAAAATTTAAACGTATTTTTCTCTCAACTTACATAATGACACATAGCCGGTTGATGCATAACGCCGTCCAATTTGTAATAAGTTTTTCATTATATTTTGTTTTACAATGTTCACATATTGTACCAAACTAGAACATTAACTGTCGTAGTTTTATAAATAAAAAATTGTGACCTTGCTCAGTAATCAAGGTGAATAATAAGGCACAATTTCATTAATACAATCCTTTTTTACCGTTTGTTATAACATCATTTGAAATTCTTAAATTGGCGAAACATTATTTTTGACCCCGAGTAAAAGTACAGGAAAGACATCGCAGGACTTCATTGGGAAGCAAGAAGAGTAATGGTGTATACCAAACTTTAGCTATTTGAAAACAACTATTTTCTCGTGTCAGTTATTCAAATGTGTCGAACTGCAGTGAAAACAAAATCATGTAAAACTGTGAGTTATTACTGTATATTGTGTAATTCGACACACATTTAAGTATTTTCTACTCATTCGTTTTCTATTTGACAGTTGAGTGACTGCAAAACAAGGTACAATTTTATAATTTTATATTATAGTTTTATATTCTATTGTTTTATTAAAATATTACATACATTAAAATGTATTTTATAGGATACATTACCAATTTAAGAGTTAATTAAAATTAATCAATAGTACTAATCCTACAAACATGCACATTTGACATACAGTGTCTATTTGTGTACAGTCAAGTTCCTACATGCAATTTGACCAAAGATGCTAAAGTATTGAATTTAAATTTAAAAAAGCATGGTTTTATATATAGAATCTCATGACGTTATGCTTGTCCAACATTTTTTGTTTACCCTGTATATGTTTACGAGGATATTTAGACTGTCTCCAATATTTTTAAGGTCAAAATTAACACGCATGCCAGATGGTTCTAAACTGAGCATATTAACGTAAGAAACTAGTGATCGGAAATTAATATTTTGGACGCTACAAATTTTCGAAGTAATAAGTGTGAATGTCTTTTTCGCAAACTGCTTGAATGTTGACACTCATAATCAGAGCAGTTGAAAGTGGCGACCATTTGCTCAATGCATTCATTATAACAACGCATGAAAGTTTGTTGTACCCCCTCCAAAATACACAATATGAGAGGGATCGAGGGCTCTAACAAGCCGTTAATCTTCAGTTTCTACTGGGATTTATGCATCAGCATCTTCATATGCCCCCATGAAAGAAATTCCAGAAATGTGAGCTCCTGCTATGGCGCTGTCTTGGGCCAGGAACTCTCCATCCAATCCAGCTATTACGAAATATTTCCTTCAAGCAGCTCCTTCAAGTTGGTTACGAGCATCAAAATTCAAATAGTTGAATAAATTATCTTCACACTTATTGCTTCAGATTCTTGTAGCGTCCGAAATATTAAATTCCGACCCTGGTTCTTTATGTTAAAATGCTCAGCATGGTGACCTCTTTCATCTGCACAATTTTGAACCTGAAGTTTAGAAAGTTTTCTTGGATTTTCCGCGTCATGGATTCAAGGTCGGCCTCTGCCCACTGATTCTGAAGTTTCGGCAAGATCTTACATGTTATTATCAAAGAATGATTAGGTTCAAGCCACTGGTTTAGGTCATATATAATTAAACACATTATGCGTTTTTATTATATTTAATTGTATAAGACCTAAACCAGTGAATCGAACTTGATAATAGCATATGGGATCATGCCGAAACATCGGAATCTGTGGCCAAAGGCCGGCCTTGAATCCATGACGCGGAAAACTCAAGAAAACTTTCTTAATCGTACTTATATCCGCGAAAATATACCATATAAAACACACACACAAATATATATATATATATATATATATATATACGTGCTCGTGAGGATAAATGGGTTTAGAGAAGTGATTATAGGAGAATACCCTACACCCTGCATTGGATTGACAACAGTTATGTAATAACACGCGATGGGAAGAAACCATTATTAAAATAAAGAGAAAATATTTACTTCTTACTGAGCACCATTTGTTGAGTGGCATTGCTAAACGGTATTTTATTTTAATTTGGTTAAACTATTTCTTGATTATGTGAATAATCAGATCTTTTATCCAATCTCCATTTTAATATTATAATGAGATTAATTAAAATATATCATTTTTCCAGATCATAGTTTGAGAGATTTATCATTCTCCTCCTATATAAAATAGAATCACATTATTTGCAATGTGTACATTTTGTTATTAGCTAATAATTCCAACTGTAAGCAGACCTACATCTGACTACTAAGGCACTCTGTGTAGAAAATACTAATTCTTAAAAAAACTTATTTATCCTTTTATATGTTTTCTTTTCTTAATTCATCTAAATAAGATTGATGCATCCGGTATTAATAACTTAAAAACTACCTTTAAAAAGTTTAATTTAACTAACGCTTTATTTAAGTAGACCTATAAATCATTGTGTTGACAAATAAACGTGTACTGCACTTTCTGGGAGCCTAAGTGGCCTCTAGGCCTAGTACGGATGCTAATGAGTGAGGAAAAATACCTAACACGTAGCCAGACTCCTTTATTCCAGAATTGGTAAAGTAAGAAGGCCTTGGGAGGCCCTTGGGGCGATGGGAGGTTAAGGCTCCCTCCTTTCTAGACGATCGACGTGAAATGTAGCCGGGTTGCCAATCCTGCGCGACGGCAGCTTTTATTCCCAGAACAAATGTCTGATATTCATTTTAGATAGAAGCTGAATCAACCCCAGGGCCATAGTTCCGCCTAAAAGTCAGGCCAGATTATAAATCCTGACCTCCAGCGGTACTCGAACTCCCGGCCTTCCTGTTTGTATCGTTTTGCCTTAACCAACTGCGTGTTCCCCTGGCTAGGCTCTAATATAAAATATTTAATATTAATGACTACCGGTAATTAACTCATGCGCCAAATGGGAGTCAATGACCAATCACGTTTCAGTGAATTTTGTTTTACAGCCAACGACAGTCGTGTTTCACTTCGCTCTTTATCGAATTCTCTTTACCAGCTCCTGATTTTGTGATAAAGAAAGCTAATCCTCTTTAATGTTCCGAACAGGTCAGATAATTATTTTGCAACAAATACATTGAATATAGCAAATAATGAACAGATTCCTTCGAACTACACATTTGATAATTGTGTGTTCAATAATATTGTGTTTTAGATAATGATTTTAGCAAGTTGTTATAATATACAGTTAGATGCATTTAATTTTTTCTCCACTAGGGTGCATTCTTTCAATATTTTGCGATCCCATTTGGCAATAAATAATATGATCAAGTTGCAGTGAATAATAAAATGAAACATAACCATACCATTTCTGACTTGTTTTCAAACATCGTCGTTTACATTAAATATAGAAATATTTTAAAATGCCGGTAACTATATTTAAATAATGATTTTTGCTACCGGCTTAATTGTATTCGTTAAATAGTCCTAAGAAATGACACTCTTGATTTTCAAATCCTCGTCACTTCATGACTCGTGAATGTATCTATTATTTGAAAACCACTTGTGACATTACTTACGATTATTTGTTGACGATATTTTAAAAAATCACAATATAACCTGATTTCAGCAAATGCGAAGTCATGTTTTACTGACACGTCACAATTAACCATAAAAACTCTTAAGTTTCACAGGTTGGGAATTATTGACACTCATGTACTGTTTATGTTGAAACCAAAACGAATGCGACTCGAAAGGATATTAAATCCCTCTTCATAATTGCTCCTCCTACCCTATGTGGAACGTGACGAATGATGACGTCAGAGCAATGGCGGCGGTCTGTTTTATGTACGGACACGAGCCAGAATTACATACAGTCTCACTAAAAAGCGGATTGCCTTATATTCCCTTTCTGTATAGTTTCCAAATATATATTTCCAAATATAAATTTCTCTCACTACATTATAAATCATCCGACCATCATTATCATAATCATAATCATCATCCTTCATCGGTGTGAAAAGCAACGGGAAGCTACCACACCTATAATTCCCTAGTAAAGCTGCAAAGCATAGCATGGAAATGCTATGAATGCAGTGAAAGACCTGCCCTCGGGCAGAATTACTATGGATGGATGGACATTATAATTATAATTTTTTATACAAAGCGAGAAAATAGTTTCATTTCCCTTTTCATTGTTTGAAGATGAGACGTTTATGAAAAATTTATCTTCCAGTTTCAAAGTCTACTGGAAGATGAAATATATATACGGAGGTTTCATGAAGTGGTTATGTCACGATAAAAAATATGTGCCGAGAGGTCTAAGGGATCATATGTTGCTTCTAAGCTACGGGATATGCCCTGCTTAGAGTATCCGTGGAGGGATCGGTTGCTTCTAAGCTACGGGATATGCCCTGCTTAGAGTATCCGTGGAGGGATCGGTTGCTTCTAAGCTACGGGATACGCGCTGATTAGAGTCTCCGCGGAGGGATCGGTTGCTTCTAAGCTACGGGATATGCCCTGCTTAGAGTATCCGCGGAGGGATCGGTTGCTTCTAAGCTACGGGATACGCCCTGATTAGAGTATCCGCGGAGGGATCGGTGATCACATATCATTTTGAGGAATTCGGATAGCAGCTGCAGACTGGGGGACTCGACATGCTGACCACATGCCACCCCTATACCGCATCAGTAATTGGGAAATATGGATGTTAGACTAGCAACCGACTGGTAGGCCAAGGGACCTTCAAGGCCTATCGCACCATTGAGAGAGTAGTAGAAGTATTAATTTCAATAAATATACTTGTGGTTAGCTTTCATGATTATGAGAAAAGAAGTTCCAGGTTCGATTTCCGAAGAGGGATTTATTTAAACTGTATTGCATTATTATATCAGTATCTGTGTAGGTGAATCCGTTTAAAGAAGAAGAAGAAGAAGAAGAAGAAGAAGAAAAAGAAGAAGAAGAAGAAGAAGAAGAAGAAGAAGAAGAAGAAGAAAAAAGTAAGCTAGTTGCCTTAGACATTATTGTTTGAAACTTGTATTGGGAAGATCTGAATACAAATTTCGGCGCTGATCAATTAGACTGGTTTTTCGCAGCCTCTGAAGGCAAATTCTGGGAAGACTTTTTTCCCCTAGGATCTCCTCATCATCATCATCATCAACAATCACGGATTAAGCACATGTGGCTTGTTCCGGTCTCAGAGATTCTCATTCAAAAGTTGGATCCATCTCTTCTTCGGTCTACCAACATTCCTGCGTCCTTTTGGTTTGTATTTAAGTATAATTTTAGGAATGCGATCATCTTCCATTCTTTGAACATGTTCTTTCCATTTTTTTCTAGATTCTTTTATTCTATCTAAGAGTTTAAAGATATTTAGCTCATTTCTAATATCTTCATTTCTTCTCTTATCTAGAAGTTTGCAACCAGCCACACTTCTCAGAAATCTCATTTCAGCTGCTTCTATGATCTTCTCTTCTCTTTTAGTTAAAACCCAAAATTCACTACCATACAATGTAAGGGGACTGCCAATACTTTATAAAATTTTAGTTTTGTTTCTTTTCTTGTGCTTTTAAATATCCTTTTGATTGTTCCACATATATAATTAAATTTATTAAGTTTGTTAAATAGATCTTCATTTTTAAAATAGGAGATTTCATAACCCAGGTATTTAAAATGGTTCACTTGTTCAATGGGTTTCCCCTCCAGAATTATTTTAGCTCTTATGGTATCTGATCCCTTAAAAGCTAGGCTTTTCGTTTTACTTATTGATATTTTAAAATTATATTTCTATTAATCCTAATTGCCATTATATAACAGGCTACATAGGTTTGTACATGAGTTATAAATTGAATTAAACGCTTCTGAAAAAAAAATTACAAGCGTGATGATATGAATACAGTAGCCTTCTGAATACATTTACTTATTGTGTCTTAAATCAAATTATCTCGTGAAATAAAAATTATAAAGCAGAACAAAAGAACAGATGTGTCAGTGTTCACTCACCTCCTAACAAAACGTTTCACCATGGGTTAGATTTGTTTTTCATAAAAGTAATTCAACATGACTTGTCTTCCTGAAAAACAAGCAAACCTTCATCGTTGATCAGATCTTTTGACGAGTCGAATTGTGTAAACTAAGCGAAATTCTTAGCACGTCGAATTTATGGTTCGATTTTGCTGGTTTTCGGAATATGTCATTCTTTTGTCAATTAAATCCTATGCATTGCGAGAAAACAAATATGAAGACTGCAGAAGCGATTTTTAAAATTCGCGTTTCAGGTATATCCTTATTTGTAATTGTGGGATTTAACTAATTTAAAGAATATTTTTCTAGTTTTATTCCACTGGTGTAGGACCTATACTGACTTTAGGTGCAAAAAAAAAATAGAAAATTTTGGCCAATACAGCGATTTTAAAAAAAAATATTTGCTTCAAATTAATCCCTACTCATAATAATCGATTTTGCTGGTTAGCGAATTCGATCTTACTTTTCTTAATTGATTGCTGTACACAGAAAAATTGCGGCCGCTAAAGCGTTAACGCAGAGACAAATGTTATGGACATTTTCGGTGTCTACCAGGTAGGATCGATTAAGATAATAATATTTAAAAAATCTATTGATGAGAAGAATCTCAAAGGAGAGCATATTGGACGGTTTGATAGTTGATGGAAGTAATGTCTTGAGAAATAGACTAAGTTATGCATTTTTCTACAATATGTATATCATCGGTACTTGATATTAAAGCTAAGAGGCACAATTAGTATCTCTTGGCTTCCAGCTATGTGTAAAGCAGCGCTGGGTTACAAGCCCTTCAGTTTATTTTCAAGTGGTTTATGTTCTCTGGCTGTGACGCAGTTTATGTACTTAACAAATACTCTTGAGACCACCCTGGAGCCGCGAACCACATGTAAGCATTTCCTGCAACTCTCATTTCAAGGCAATTAATTGACTAAGCGGCCTTGTAACAATATATTTCCTAAAGGTAATTGTTTTTCATGAATAAAACTAAATATATGGTCACACACAAAAATACATTATATAATGGAAATGGACAGCTAATGACAAATGAGGGAAATTTTGAGGAAGTGGCTGAATTCAAATACCTAGTAACAATAATCACAAACAGGAATGAGATGCACAAGGAAATTAAACATAGGCTCAATTCTGGAAATGCATGTTATCATGCATTACAGGGACTCTTGACTTCCCAACTCCTTTCAAAAAACGTTAAACTGAAAATATATAAAACTATTATTCTACCAGTTATATTATATGGATGCGAAACATGGACTCTTACTTTAAGGCAGGAAAGGAGTATTTGAGAATAAAGTTCTTAGGAAAATGTTTGGACCAAAGAGAGATGAACAGACAGGTGAATAGAGAAGACTGCATGGCAGTGAATTGCATGTTCTTTATAGGAAGCCAGATATAATGAGAACAGTTAAGTCTCGTAGACTGCGATGGGCAGGACATGTGGCACGAATGGGGAATGAAGGAAGTGCATGGAAGATTCTTGTAGGAAAACCAGAGGGAAAACGCCCAGTTGGTAGACCAAGAATGAGGTGGGAGAATAACATTAACTATGATTTGAGGGAAGCAGATTATACAGGGGATGATTGGAAAACATTGGCTCAGGATAGTGATATATGGAGAGCTTATGTCCGCGCGGCCATGAACCTACGGGATCGATAGTGCCAGTGAGTTAGTTAGTTAATTGTTTTTCATCAGGGTTTCGGAATATTACTTATCGCTAATATTGAAATACTATCCATAAGAAGGTGGGACTTTATTGGCCCTTTAGGAAAAATTACGGCCACACCGTGGCGTGGTTGGTTAAGGCAATACGCTATAAGCCATAAGGTCGTGGATTCGATTCCAGATATTTTCATGATTTTTAAACTGGCCTAAACCCTTTAGCGATGTCACGACCCTAGGGTCAACTCGGGCTTGCATTGAAATTAGAACTAGACGCTTGTTCTGGAAATAAAGGCAGCTCTCGCACAGGACTGAGATCTTGAGTCGATTGTCTAGGAAGATGGGAGCGTTTCAATCTTACTATCCCAAGGGTGTTCTAAAGCCTGTAGTGTGATCAGTTTATCATCGTCTTATTTTAATTCAACACTGGTAAATTTTCTTCGTAATTTCAGTATTTAAGTATGATATTTTCTAACAAAATTATTGTATTGTACTTTTACAACATAATTTTATGTATAAGAATGTAGTGTTCAGGTACAGACCTTAGGAGGCCCTTGCAATAGTAGGAGGTTAAATATTCCATCTTTCTAGACTTCGGCACGATATATCAACCGGTTTGTCAGCCCTGCGAGATCGGCAGTAATGCCATGCATATATTTTTCTAGAGGATCCGGAAATCAAGTGTGGCATTTGTTAGGACTATTTAAGGAATAAAATTAAGCTGTTTACTTACAAATCATTATTTAAATGCGGTTATTTTAAAATATTTATAGCTATATTTACTGTAAACGACGATGTTTGAAAACAAATGAGAAATGTTTGGTTATGTTTCATTTGTTGATCACTGCAACTTGATGATACTATTTATTGCCAAATAGGATCGCAATATTGTAAGAATGCACCCTAATGGAGAAAAAATTAAACACATGAAAATGTATATCATAACCAACATTATAGATTATTAATTCATTTTTCGGAAGCAAGTTAATAAAATCAATTTTTAAAAAACACAATTATTGAACACACAATTATCAAATGCGTAAGTCGAAGGAATCTGTTCATTATTTGCTATATTCAATGTATTTGATAGAGAGTCAGTCACTGTAAAATAATGCTCTGACCTGTTCAAAATATTAAAAACGAGGAGCATTCTTATTTTGGTAATTAAAATTCGATAATAATTATCGAGGTAAAACACGGCTGTGATTGGTTGTAAAACAAAATTTATTGAAACGTGATTAGTCATTGGCTCCCATTTGGGCAATGAGTTAAATAGCCCCCGTAACACACGTTTGGTACTCACTTGCGTTAAAGAATTAGTGGATCCCAGGGCTATAGTTCGACTGGAAGGTTTAGGCCAGTTTAAAAATATTGGTCCCATCGGAAATCGAACTTGAGTTCTTCTTACTTGTAGCTTATTTTCTTAACCAACTGCGCTAAGGAATACCCTTGATAGATAAAATAAATGCAATTTTTAAAAACACCATTTGAAAATTCGAAGACAAATATTACAATAGATTCTGATAACATGTTTGATTTATAAACAGTAGTTTTACTTTAGCAATTGCGATTAAGAATATACTCCGTCCAGAGACATGAGCTATAATTATTTAATTACCAATTCATGTTTTCATCGAAATTAATTCGTTAACGTTAGGCCCTAACGCAAACCTGTTATTTCTGCTAGGAATATTTATTCGCATACTAAGTCCATCAGATTAAGAATTTTTTTAAGTCTGTTATATATTGGTGGAAAAAAACATTCCTATGCTCAACACATAGGAAAGAATTCTTAAATATATTGTCTTATATATTTTACGGTATTTTGTACAGTACTCGACGAAAGTGTTATTTTGTTAAAATTTACAAACATACAGGGATGTACCTTTTCTTTCACCATCTTTGCTATCTCTTGTACCTGTTCCGTCATCCTTCGCTAATTATAGTGCCTGAATATAATGAAAATCTAACACTGCTGCGATTTTTTTTCGGCTCTTAAAAATATATTTAACATTTAAAGATGAAGCAAGTCCGATGCTACTACAAGTGTAATTGCACTCTGTATCCAAGATACGGAGTTCCTATCTTTATTTTAAGATTGGAACTTACTTACAATATTTTTCAAATAGTTTAACTGAAGCGTTTGGCTTCCAAATTCCCATTTCTAATATTACGACAGCATACTCTCTGCATTACATATAGAGTGTTTTTAAATCTTGTCTTCTCAATATTAAAAAAAATCATTTAAATAATTAGCGCAAATTAATTTTTATCCAAAGTTTTCTTAGTGATGTCTGACTTCAACAAGAGTTGAGATGAACACATCATGCAAAACTGGACCAGTCCGCAGAATTACCGAACGTATAGGGATACCTCGGTAATGCTTGAAAATACTGACCATGTGAAGCACTCGTCATGGTGGAACTCGTTGTGCCTGCATTATAATAATTCGGAGTAGGCATGATGGGCAGGTTCTGATGAAACGTCATCGATGGAGATGAGCTGGGCACAGATGGTGAAGTAGTAGTTTGCTGGAAAACTTCTCTTTCTGTCTTAATGAGAGCTGAAGATGGCTGTAGCTCGTGGTATCTGGGTAGTGTTGGTGGTACTATCGATAAAGATTCATCAGTATTATTGAAGTGATAGTCCAAAGATGTGCTAACATTCATACTTTTATGTTTTGTTGAATGGTTATTATTCGATTCTGACGAGTCGCTGACCGTATCTTCACTTGGAGATCTGTGGACAAGCCACAGTGAGTGATGGGCAGGGGTTGATGTTGGACATAAGTAGTGTGTTTGTTGTCCACCAGGGGGTAAATATTGATCAAGTTCGTTTCCATCTAAGAGCCCTTCGTCTTCTTGCATCATTATGGAATCACCTCCACATGCCAGTTCTCCTATATCAAAACGGCTGAAGTCCATTGTTTGAGATGTGTGATGATTACTGTGATGCAAGGTATCCGTAGATCCTGAAGAAAGAAACAATTTATCAATATTAGTGTCAGTTATTTGTAAAAAAATATAATGAAAATAATATATAACCTGACTGAGAGAAGCATTGACTTGTCTTTTTGCGGCTGACAATGAAAATCTAGTCAAACGGACTGAGCGGTAGGAATAAGTGTCCCATTTTTGTTTATTAAAAGTGCCACTCGCGCCTAAAGCTTACTCCCAGACTTTGTCAACGCTTCGCTTCTACAAGTTAAAATTAAATCTTAAAATTATAGCAGATTTTCAAACAAAAATAATTATACATTATTTCTCAATTCCAGAAATGATAGGCCTTAACAATAATGATAATAATATTAATGATGTTAATAATAATAATAATAATAATAATAATGTTAATAATGATAATAATAATGTTAATAATAATAATGTTAATAATAAATGGATAAAATTAAATTAATGTAATCATATTTAAATCTATGAATAATTGAACAAGTAAAATAATAGTATTGCAAAAATTATAATTAATTTTCTTTAATATTAATCTGTCATAATTGATCAATCTTTTTATAGAAAATCGTATTCTGACAGGTTTATTTTATTAAAAATTAAAATAAATATTATTTTAAAGAATTAAAAGTAGTTATATGAAATTTAATAGGTCTTATTAAAAAAAATTTTCAATGTCTCTATAGATCTGATAGAGCAAGATCGAGTGAAGAATTTGCTATCGCTAGCTTGGAGACGACAGTGCAGGGTTAACCTTAATTTGATGTTAACCTGATTTCGTTACTTTTCTATGAAAAATATGAGTACTACTCAATTCTCACGAGTCTGAATTAACTCAGTTCCAAACACTAGGACGGTGGTGGCGGGGAGGGGGCAAGTGAGACAGGTGGGGCAAAAGCGTAACCTATGATATGTTGTTTAAAGAATATTTATTTAGACACTACGCGAGGCTAGCAATTGAAACTTAAATGCCGGAAGCTATTTAAAAGTGTAAAAGTGGCGCTGCTGAGAAAATAGAAGATTTGGCATGTAAATACAACTTTTGTGATTTTGAAGTAAGGATTTGCCTTTTATAATTTGGTGTATTAATAAATAAAGGAAATGTGCATTCAGTTAGTTTCTCACTACTATATCCAATCAATGATTTTGTTGCATAAGCTGAAGTGATATCGTACACAAGTTTTGTCACATGTACAGTCCGGTGTTGGTTCGTGGAAATCGGGTCCCCCAGTAGTTTGTGGTAGAAGCCATGAAATGCAAGCCTTGTTATGGCACTGCGGTGCTTGATGTTTGGACCGGTCCAGTTTCTGTTCGTCATGGGTTCCTATAATATATGTGTAATTATTATAATAATTATAAAGGTTCGGGTTGGCCTTAAATTACTTCTCATTCAATAAAATAGATTAATTAATTCATAATAAAATAAACGCTTATGGCGTCGAGTAAAAGTCATATGACATCTCTGCTCACTTTTCTTTTCTGCTCTTCCGTAGATTTGTTTGTGCATTCGTAGCTGGGAGTTGAAATCTGGTGCGCAGGACTTCTAGCAGGAAGGTCTCACAGGCAAGGTCATATGCTAATCTTGAGGGGGTGTACTTTGTTAACCACATTCCCATTTTGAGTAATCTTGCTTTTAGAACTTCAATTGTGCTCATGTAACTATAGCTGAGTTTCGTCCATGTTATCTCTTTTCCATATGTCAGTACTGGAAGGATTTTAGAGTTGAATAATTTCATTACTGTGGAAAGTACAGTTGAGTAATATTTTCTATATGACGAATGTTTCTTATTGCTCCTGTTGTTCGCTCTTTGAATGTATTTTATAGGAAGTTGGTATAGATATTTGAATGCATTTGTGGTTTGTAGGGGTTTATTGTTCAGTCTGATGGCGTCATCTGCTGTCGTTCTTCTTCATTTTCTGAATACTATTTGCAATGTTTTTGATTGAATGATGGTAATGTGGAAATATTATCTTGTAAAAGAGGACTGCTCTGAGAAATGTTCCCAAACGAATTGTGAAGAGTCAAAAAAATACAAACAGTGGATGCACGAAAGAGTGCACTGACAATGAACCAGGCTACGATAATTCATTTGTGACACATGTCGATAAAAGAAGTGTGCGATTTTAATAGATTCTTGTTAATCATTTTCACACATATTATTGTAAATAAAATGCAAATTTTTATCTATAGGTTGATTTAGGTTAAACCAAATTTTACTTTTTAGAATTAAATGACTATTTCTTAGGCAAATTGCAAATTAAACGGTGTATGATATTTTTTTATTATAGGTTATTTTATTTGTATATTTAAATTTTATTTAACAACTGTAAGATAATTAAAATGATTTGTTTGCTTCTAAAACTTGATAATTGCTTTCCATTTTTTTAAATTTACGTGCTAGACTCTCTTCCCCCATTGGATGTTTCATCTGCCTAAACCATTCTCTTTCACTATTTTACGTTTTATAACCAAACAAACTTAAGTACCTTCATTTATAATACACTATTTGATTGAAAATTATCTTATTTACAAGATAAACTTTCGATATATGCTTACTAAAAAAAGTAATCGCTGTATATATATATATATATATATATATATATATATATATATATATATAAAGAAAAGTAAGACTCACTTGCCCCGCCCTCCCCTGCAATCGAATTTTCTATGATGTAGCCGAAATAGAATTCGCTCTCTTGGGATACGTCAGAAACGCTAACGTTACACCATAGAGGTTGTCATGAAATATCAGTAGAAAATATAGAGAATACTAGCCAAGGGCTGGATGACCTTTGTTCGACCACAGTAAGTGGAAGAGTGCAGATTTGTCTTATTTTATTCAAGTATAGACAGGCGTTTATGTACAAGTCTCGCAAAATGATTTGGATACGGTTAAAAGGGAACAGAATTTGAACATTCCTACCGCAAATCCCTTTGAGGTAATAAGTACATAAATATTTAAATAAGTAAATAAATAGATAAATCAGTGGCACGGCAGCTCCTAAAAGTCAAGCAATAAATTAAGCAGTCACATGGTTAGCATGACGGTATGTACTAAACCTCTCTTTGTTTTCTTAATCGGAATTGCCATTTTACAAATCAAACAGCTTCAGTAAGTTAATGAGGAAATATAACATTTTAATAATAACCGACCAAAAATTTCAATTTATCTTGAGAAGGCTGAGTGGGTCCTATTCATGGCTATACTCAAACATTTTTTTATAGCCAGAAAATTAACTCGCGACCCGTTAACCGTTACAAAATAGGGGTGGCCTTGTTAAAATTTAGGGATATTGAAATACAACAGATGCGACCTCGGGGTAAACTCGTTGTGACATACGCAGTGGAGCCACGTTCGATCCCCTGTTTGGACAAGCTGCTTGGGTAAGTTTTTCGGAGTTTTTCCTCATCTGTAAGTCAGAAAGCTTACGACTCAAACAGCCCACGAATCATTTGACCATCATAATCATCCTATCATATTAGCCTTGTTTAAATAAATGTGCGAGTGATTAGTGTCTTGTCTCAAATGTTTGTGCTGTCTCGGAGGTGCTCTGAGCTGATCCCTTATTCGGGCACGCCCTCCACTTCCTTATGTCGTGAAAAAAAGTATTATATGATTCAAAGTTTAAACATCATCTCCCGACAGATCGTGTTACTATAAGGGCCTGGTGGCATGAGACACGTAAATGTTCTTAAAAGAGAGCGGTTAAACCAATAATAAATAGTAAAGAAAATTAAATTGATATATATGATCCAGATACTGTAATACTCAGTGGAGCAAGAATGTCATTGTTCTTTTCTAGTCATATCGTAACTATCTGGCATTTTACTGACATAAAGCAAAATCACGATATTGGCCAAATCAAGCATAAATTGCAACAAATTAAAAACAGGATATTGACCATCAGATAATTATAGGAACATTTCCGAATAAATAAATATTGTAATGTGTGTCAGATATCATTGCTCTACTTTACTGAGTATCAAGACATCTTACCGCTAGGACTGATGTGACTATGCAGTGTTGGTACAGATGGAGCTCCTCTCTTATCGTGACCTCCGTTAGGAGTTGTGGGCGGTGTTGGAGGTCCCTGCGCACTCTGCGGCGACCCTGATGCAAGACTATTTGGAGACTTCACTCCACTTTCCTCCTGCTTACATCTACTGAAAAGAGAAAAAAGACAAAATTGTAAAAACATGTTCAATAATTGCGATGTCTAATTCAGCTTATTTTACTGATCACAATTTCATATTCTTTAAAAAATGTCAGGAATGTAGATCAAGGCTGAGCACATTTTCTCTCTCTCAAAATATGGAAGCTAAATTCCAAGTTTGTATTGCTGCAATAACTTAGAAAGCGAACATCATAGGCATGAGAATATTTTCTATTTACATGCGATGTACACTATATAGTCTCTTCCGTTGACACCCAATAAGGTAATAGTGGGAAGTTAATTAATTAATTAATTAACCAGACTGTTAGTTACGCTACCGTGGCGGCTGTAATGAATGAAATGTAATTCTAGATACATCAGAGATTCTGAAGAGTCAACTACTAAATGAAACAAAGCCCACCAAACAGGAAATTCATATACTAAGTGTATTCTACAGCAGGTGAAATTCATTGTCCGACCTTTATGATTTATTTTGTTAATTAATAATTTGTACCCTGTTACGTTGCGAGAAAGAACATGGTGACAGCTAGAGCAATTTTAAATTACGGCTTTTAGGTAAACCCCCACTCCTAGGTAGATTGGTCTGCTATATGTAATGGTTATATTAATTACTAATGGCTGTATATACATTTTTACCATAGTAATTTTTTATGTTTAATAAGTAGGATCTATTTGATTTTTTTTAAATATTATCATGAGAACAATCTCAATAGTTATAAACCTTCGTAATTCGCTAAAACAATGGAAGCGAGCAAGAGTAGGTATATCAACTTTTAACAATATTATACACCGCATGTAAAAATAAATAAATGTACGGCACACTTGTACTATGCAATTTACAACTATAGTCTTTTAATTTTCACCAGAGGTTTCAAGGACATATGAATGGTCCGATATTCTCCGCTAGAAACATCCCATACCTTATAACATAACTCAGTATGTGACAGTCATACATGTAGAGTTGGTTTGATATGAGTACGACTGCGCAGCTTCATGGAGTTGAGGTTAGATGTGAGTAGTGGGAGATACAGTCACTTGACCTTGAATCCTCTGGCGAAAATTAAATAATTATAGACAAACTGTGTAAGAACCTTTCGCGTTATGAGAGAGAAAATGTACAGTTGTAGTGTTTGTTATTGATAACTAACCTGAAGACCACTCCATGAGTCTGCTGTGACTGCTGACACTGTGCCTGATGACGCGGTGGAGGTGAACTACTGGATGTGCTACTCGCAGAACTTCCTGCACTGCCCTTCATGCCCTTACGACGTCTTGGCTGGTATTTGTAATCTGGATGTTCCTTCTTGTGGATAAGTCTAAGCCGCTCAGCTTCTTCTACAAACGGCTTCTTGTCCGCTTCGTTCAGTAGTCTGAAACAAAGAATCATTCCATCAAACCTATTGGCGGCTATATGTATACAATATTCCAACTGGTTACATAATACAGATACGAAGATTAGATAATTATTTAAACAAAAATGGCAGATACATAGAAATCGCAAATTACGACCATCTGATTTGAATATCCAGTATGACGTCAAAAGTTTCGTCACAGGTAGATCTAACAATTACTGAGCGATAAAAGCATTAAATAATGACTCTCGTAGTTCAATAGCGACGTTCTAAAGATTTTGATGGTTATTAAATATTTCTTCTTCTTCTGCCAAAAACACTGGTTTCGATTTATTCCCGTCTGTGAACTACAACTGAAAGTAATCTGTCCAACGGCGATGAAGTCTACCTAAGGCTCTGTTTCCTGCAGGGTGATAATTTAATTTTTTTTTTGGTAAATTATGTTCTGGCATCTTACGAACGTGCTGTCTCCATTTATGTTGATGATGCTGGACTTTCGCAGTCATTTCTTCAACGCCCCAATGAGTTTTAATAGCATCACTCCACATTTGGTCTATCAAGGTAACACCTGTTATTGAACGTAGAAATCTTATTTGTGTTGATTCTCCTTTTATCAATTTGTCGCAGTGTCAAACATTCACTACCATATAAAAGAGATGGTTGGTATAAGGCCTATTATATTATGAAATTAAATATTAATTACTATATATTTAGACCATTACATTTTAAGGCTTTACTAGATATAAAACATACATGAATGCAATAAGAACACATAATTTTGTCTATATTTTTAGCTCAGTTCATGATTTGGAAATACTTCGTGGCAACCGTAGTAAGGTCTGCTGGTTGGTTTGCTCTAACGAATTCTTGCTTCACTAAAGTCACACCAATTTATAGTTGTTTATTGCATACCGATGGATATGTTCCCTTAACCACATTCCACTCGAAAGTAAAACAATACCTCGCTATTATTAAGTGTTCACTGTGCTTTTTTTTAATTAGGCCTATGTCTCGAAAGGAAATTTTATATTCACTTTCATTAACAGTTTTGGTTTGGCTCAGTTGAGACTTCCTATATCTCATCCCCTCGGTTTTTCTTGAGATTGTTGCTAGTAATTTAAGTTTTCCTTGGGCAAATTAACCAGTCTACTGCAAGGTACTTCCAGTATTGTGGCTACCACCTCTCAGCCTTCTGGACAGGCTTGTGATTTTTTATACTAAATACTTCAGCACTCAAGATAAGTTGTACGGTGTTTATAAATATTGCCAGATAATCAATTATGCGTAATTACAGTTACTGATTAGTATATTTTGGCAATGCTTATTCTCTTTTATATCATTTTATCTAATAAACTGTTTACTTTTACTTTTTTAATCCGATATGAAAATGTCTGCTTAATTTATGTTGGCAAAGGAATATATCCTTATCGAATTCTTGATTATTTTAAACACATGAATATGTTGGGAGTTACACAAATGCATGATAAGTTACTACAAGGTGTTTCTGAAGTTCAGCAACTTATATTTTGACAGTGAAAAGTTTGTATTAACCATGCCAAAAGCTCCGGTAAAGCGACTTAAGTTATAATAGTCAATTTAGTCTGATTCATAGCCTCACGAATGCCCTTGCTAATGTTGAGTATTCATGTATTTATCTAATATATAAAAATGAATGTTTGTTTGTTTGTTCGTACTTTATGCGCGGCCATACCGTTGATCTGATTGTGATGGGGCTTTTTGCAAAATGTTCAGGAGATTCCCGGGATGAACATAGGCTACAAGAGAGTTGTGACACTCAACTCCAACACCCTTAAAATCGCCCTTTGTAATGGAAAACGTGAAAAAAGTAGATCTTTGGACGCTTAAATGGTTTACGCTGCCTAAACTATAACAAATACACAAAAATAATGTACACAGAATTGAATATCTTAAAAGACTCTACAAAAAAGTCCGCTACAGCATGTATTTATCTTTTGCGGATAACTCACATTAACCATTTGTCTTTCATTGATGCCAAGAAGATAGAGACAAGTACGTAGTTTCCTGTGCAAGCATAGCAGCACATGGCGGGTATGCTTTTACGGATAACTCACAATAACGAATTTTGTCTTTTAGTTCATTTATGCCAAGAACATCGAGATAAGTAGATTCCCGGGCGACACCGGGTAATCAGCACGGATTAACTAAAAATATAAATTTAAATTATTTTTATTTTTGCTTATACAACTAAACATAAAAGCACATTAATTTTTATTTATTTAGGCGTAACAGTGCACGCCGGGTATTAGCTAGTTTTTATTATTTATTTATTTTACCTGATGGGGTTAAGACCTTAAGTTCTTCTCTTCCACTTCACCAGGGTTAAATTATACATGTTGATTCCATCCATAGTAATTCTGCCCGAGGGCAGGTCTTTCACTGCAATCATAGCATTTTCATGCTATGCTTGCAGCTTTACTAGGGAATTGTAGGTATGGTAGCTTCCGGTTGCTTTCCACACCGGTGAAGGATGATGATGATAATGATAAGGATGATGGTGATGATGATGAAGGTTCGATTTCGGGGACCGTTTGGGCCTTAAAGTTCTCCGGAAATTTGTCTTACAGGTGAGGAAAAACCTCGATAAAAACCTCACCCAGAAAAACTGTTCTGCCCCGACCGGGGATCGAACCCGGGCCCGCTGCGTGACAAGGCAGCACGCTACCTCGAGACCACAGCGATGGGCACATGTTGATTAATAATACATAATAGGCATAAGGTATACAATATAGAGTTGACAAAGGATAACATTAATAGCAGTAATAACCCGACGACGTGCTGTTACCAGTCCAGAATCTTAATCGGTTAAGTGTCAAAAGGTTCGCGGTCATTGTGATAGTCGGCAAGCTGTTTATTTAAATCCGTTCAAGTGTTTTTGATAAGTTAGGTAAGATGCTGATATATCTATAATGTTGATGGGAAGATGTTTTGTTTACCTTGAGATCAGGACGTATATGTGCTTTCTTTCATAAGGCAGGGCATGTTGCAGTTATAATGGAAGCATTAGATATAGGCGTCAAAGTAGGCAAAATAATGTCCAAAATGCTATAAGAATAATACTGATACAGTATGCACACGTGACTTTAAATTTAAATTGCCACAATTCTTTCTTTTTTTCATTGTCGGTATTTCTATGTAAGAAAGAAAATATTGCCTCTTGTGGGAGCAAGTTCAGTCAGCCTATTGTCAGAGTAGTCTAATGTAAAGTTAGAGCCTCCCCTGTTATAGAGCAATTGATTTATTTTCATGACCATGCCCTAATAGTTATTGTCATAATTTTAGCTGTTGTAACTTATATAATAATTATATTAATTATAAACGATGTTAATAATCGGTTCCTACTTGAAGGGCAATTAATTGAAGTTGCATGGACAATTGCCCCTCTTAAACTTGTCTTACTGTTTGTAGTGTTCGTTCAGATGCTCAGTAGAGACGCTAGTCCTGCTCACGTCTGTCTGTTGTTTTGCAAATTGCAATATCATTAATTCTTAATAATTCTACATAACCTAGTTAATGTATAATGTAATTGTACTGTTAACTAATTGTAATATTATTGTGTTTTCTTTTTTGTTTTAAGTTATATTATTACCAAACATCAACTTATTGTAACGGACTGTCAACAGCACGTACGGCTTACTGCCCGTGCGACCCATATTTGTAAATAACATTGTATGTATCTTACTCTTAGTCTAATAAAAGTCCTTATATATATATATATATATATATATATTCATGAGGTCCATTGTCTTAAGATTTTTACAAATTACTAAGGCTGAAACACCAGCGTCAATTAGTCTTAGCTTAGCATTTCTTATTAATTAATTTAAATCGTTTCTTAATCATTTGTATTCACTTAGATTACTATCACAATTGTTGTGTAAGTGTCCCGCGCTGCAGCTTAGGGGTTAAAGCAAGATGCCTTGCCGCAGAACATGGGACATGCGCTAGTTCGACTCCTCATGGGGAAGACATGTTCTCATGGAATTTCGGCCAATAAGGGACCTGTGAGCACCCAGCATCGTGAGGAATTTCGGTAGCTACAATATGTAGCGGTTTCAGTTAACACCAGCTATAACGTCTTAGGGACCCGACACGCTGAACACATGTTACACCAGCACTGGCTGGATATTCGTCTACCTCCATGATTAACTCATATGGATGTGAGGCCAGCAAGCCGGGCGGTAGGCCACTAACCTTCTAGGCCTGTCGCGCCATGAGAAAGACATTTTGACAGCTTTTGTGTAAAACAATTTTTCATTTTGTACATACGTACAAAAATATTTCGGGTTGTCAAGATAAATGGGACATCATGTATATATAAAATAATAGAACGTTACATGCATAAGCCTATAACTTGACTGTAATTAAAAAGGTATGTTATCTAAAGATATGACCTTTAGTCCAAATACCTCAATATATATTTATCTCGCATTTTAACTTCTGGACAATGTTTCAAAATTAACTATAGTCTCTCTAGTTTAACTTTACGAGAAATTTGTAGAATGAGACAACTGAACTTGCCTGTCTCACTCGCACCAGTGTTGTCGGTATTTTTCACCAGATGGTTTAATGGGGGGAGGATGGTGAGGAAGGGGGTTAAATTGACAAACATGGTGGGTTATTTCTTTTATATCTGGACTAAAGCGGTCAACGATCTACCCTTGTATCTCCATCTCTCTCTCTCTCTCTCTCTCTCTCTCTCTCTCTCTCTCTCTCTCTCTCTCTTCTCTCTCTCTCTCTCTGTCAAGTTAAGCCAGCTATATAATAACACGGATTTACATATACCATGAATTACCTCACTTTACCCTAGTTAAGAATGCATTCAAACACCTTGCGAATATATTGTTAGAGTGTGTGGTAGTACTCGGTATAAGAATAGCAATATATTGCAGAAAAAAACTAGGAAGAATGAGGAATAGTAATGTATTAGATGTAGACATGCTGACCATGTCACTCCTACAGGATGCGTCTGCATCTATGATTAACACATGTGGAGTGAGGCCAGCTGCCGGCTGGTTGGCCAAAGGCCTTCTAGGCCTGTCGCGCCATGTACCATTTTTGTAAGTATGTACGACAGGCTAGGTTTCTGTCAGCCAATAAGACGTCTTAGGGTCGGTTTCACCAACAGAGGTAACTGTATTACGCGAGTTTAAGCTACGTATTGTACACGGGGAAACTGGCGTAATACAGTTACCTTTGTTGGTGAAACCGGTCCTTATTCCGGACGTAATTCAAGGTGCAGGAGGCTGTCTAGCTCTCTTTGTACTGAGAGGAGCATTTTACGGATCCAATAACAGATATTATGTCATACAATGGCTGTTTGCCACATCCTGTCAGTTGCAGACAATAGGTCATATCTCACGCATCTGGAGTTATGTAGTTACACAGGCCAATGCCGTTTCCTCGTAATCTGCTTCATTCATTAAACACAAAATTACATAAACAAATGAAAAAAACTTATCGCTTAGGATTTGACCCCAATTAACATGCAATTATGATATTAAAAATACATACTAAACTTCCGGCCACATAAAAAATATATACATTATATATTTCTACAAAGTCATATTCCATTGATGGAATGAACTTGATTTTCAGAGGTGCTGCTCTTGAGTGTGTTGAGGTTAGGTTGTAACACACTTTGAGATTTGATAAATGAGCCAGATGGAATGTTGCTCATGACTCCATACCCGGCGGTGCTCCATAAAAACTAGGTACTTAATCTTCAGAGCAGCGACTTTTTACAGGACAATATTTCGACTCTTTTCTTCCTAAAAGTAAAGGTAAAGTGATCCCACTACAGGCCTCAGAAGGCCCTTGGGATAATAGGAGGTTAAGGCTCCCACTTTTTCTGGACAATCGGCACTTGATGTCAGCCGGGTTGTCAGCCCTGCGCGACGGCCGCCTTTACACCTAGAACAAGCGTCTAGTACTCATTCCCATTAGAATTTGAGTCAACCCCAGGACCACAGTGCCGCCAGAACGTTTGTGTCAGTACAAAAGTCCTGACTCTACCGGGAGTCGAACCTTCTACCTTCCGGCTTGTAGCGTAGTGCCTCAACCACTAAGGCTACGGCGTTACTTTTCACCTAGAATTATTCATCTTTCGAACGAATCACTAGTTTTGTTTAGTAATTACTAGAACCCGGGACATCAGTAAGAAATTCGTTTGAGTGATTTTACATGGCATAGAACGCTGTCTCTACATTGTTATATGTCACGGTGGGTAAGCAGGCAGGGAATATGCTATCTGTGAAATCAACAGCATGTCTAAAATTTATGATTACGAATCTTTTGTTGTTTACTATTACATTTTTTTTCAATGTACTAGGAAATGACAGAAATCAGTTCTGTCTACTTTGCTCTTCCGAGCAGTCGTGTCGTGTATACACACGATTCGTCCCTGTAGGGACACGGGTCCTCCCTAGCGGCGGTTTGTTAACCAAGCTAATTTAACTAGCTTATTTACCTACAGATGTCAATTAGTGACGTATGGTTACCACATTGCTTCAGTAAAACATCTTGTAGGCAACTAAGGTATTATTTGGATGTATGGAGGTATGTTAAATTTTGCACAGAGGTATTTTTATTCAAGCTTGCGGGGTTCTTTTACGAGCCTGAAACTCTTCTGACTCAGGATCCACGGTTTAAAGTCCCTCCTTGAGGACTAGTCCCTTTGATTTTTTCCACTCTAAAAAATCCATCAACCCCGGATTTGAACCATCGACCCTCGAGACTAGAGGCAAGGAACATAGCACTAGAAACCGCAGCTGTGTCATAAATCTATTATAATACAATTTTTCAACATGGTGGAGTTCGGGTTTGCGGATAGCTGGTTGTAATCTCATACAGTTAATGCATTAATTACACTTGTCAACATGATTTTCGTCTCATGAGTACCAATAGTTGTACTTAATGCAAGTTGTTATCGTGTTTTCAAATATGTATTCGGAATTTCTCCATCACCCACAATTTTTTATTGCAATTAATGGATTAAATAATTATTTTTTAGTAAATGTTTTTTCGTCCATCTGTCCATTGTAAAATAAAACCAAATGAGCTAACTCAGGAGATTTCAGCTATGGAAAAGAGATATCAAGGCAAATGGAATCCAAGTAACCGAGTTGAAATGTTTAAGAAGAGTAAAAGGATCCACTAGAATAGACCAAATAAGAAACGAGGATATCTGTGTAGAACTGCAGATCTACTCCATGAAAGAAAATATATTTAACAACAAGATTCAGTGAAAAAAACATGTAGAAAGAATGGAAGAAAATAGATTGCCAAATAAAATATTACATTATTTTCCGAGAGGAAGAAGAGATGTCGGACGTCCTCGGAAGAGATGGTCTTAGATCTATTAGTGAAGACGGAACAGGCAACTAATGCCTGAACCAGGTAGTGAAGAGAAGAAGAACCACTTTTTCATTTTCTTTTCATAGTCCATTGTCAGAAAAGTTAAATCACTTTTCTACCAAAATATGTCTTCTTCTTCTACTACAAGGTTTAGGCTATGCAGCCTGTTCCGCCGAAGTTAAAAGTGGAGTCCATCTTCTGCGTGGTCGGCCAACATCTCTTGTTCCTCTGGGATTATACAGGCAGGTTCTTTTTGGTATTCTTTCGTTGTTCATTCTCATCAAGTGTTCTGTCCATTTCTTATTATTTTCGCTGATTTTATCTTCAATTTTATATATATTTAATTCTTCTCGTATAGTTCATTCCTTATTCTATCCGCTCTTGTGCATCCTTTCACATTACGTAAAAACAGCATTTCCGCAGTCTGTATCCTGCTTTTATCCCTTGATTTCATTATCCAATTTTCACTTCCATACAACAACAAAGGAACAGCCATTGTTTTATATAAGTTAAGTTTCGTATCTTTCCTTGTTTTCCGACCTAAGGTTCTTTTTATGGTTCCACAAATAGCCTGAAATTGATTTACTTTATTTTCTATATCTTTATTTTCTCTATAAGTTACATCACATCCTAAATATTGGAAATGTGATACTTGTTCTATTATTTTGTTACCCAGTACAATTTTTGATCTAATTCCATATTTACCAATAAATGCCATTACTTTTGACTTATTTATTGATATTTTACAATTATATCTATTGGCTATTAATTTAAATTTATATGCTAACATTTGGAGCTCATTTTCAGATTCTGCTAAAAGTACAACATCGACAGCGAATAATAAAGCATTTATTTTATCTTTATTATCAATTAATATTCCTTCATTAGTTAAAACCTTCTTCCATTCTTTTAGGATATCGTCCATATAAATATTAAATAATATAGGTGAGAGTGAACACCCTTGTCGTACTCCTTGGTTTATTTGAAAAAATGTCTTATTTTTAGTCAACTGAAGGTCAATACAAATATTTGTTCCATAGTACAAGCTCTTAACAGTTTCTGTAATCTGAATAGGGAGGCCTTTTTCTTTTAGGATGTTCCATAATATTTCCCTGTTTACTCGATCAAATGCTTTATCTAGGTCTATGAATAACATATGTGTTTCTAGGTTTTTTACTTGTCTTTTGTTTATTATCTGATTCAGGGCAAATACTCCATCGGTACAAGATCTTCCTTTTCGGAACCCATTTTGTCCTTCTGCTAGTGTTACTTCAGTAATTCGTTGTATTCGTTTTGCTATTATTCTAGCATATATTTTATATCCACTATTTAGGAGGGTAATGCCTCTGTAATTAGATCCAAAATATGTTAAATAATTAATTAATCACGTAGGGGCTACTTCTAAAAATCGATTTATTTCCTTAAACCGAAGATATATTCATATTATGACTCCGAACAGGGCTAAGTAAGCACGAACGGCGAGATAAACTCGTTCTATCTGTAACTGTAATACATTTCAACTAAACTCAAAATACATACAATTGTTTTTCTCCCATTTTTTTACGTGGCTGCGAAACATGGGCTCTTAATTTAAAGGAGGAGAGAATGTTATGAGTCGGCCGCGGTGGACTTGTGGTTATGCTCCTTGCCTCTATTTCCGAGGATCACTGCTTCAAACCCGGCAGGGGTCGATGAATTTTTTCAGGACGGAAAAATCCAAGGATCAATTCCACCGGGAGGGACTTCAGGCTCGTAAAAGATCCTTAAGCCTGAATAAAGAAGCCTCTGAGCAAACTTTACCGACATCAACGTCCTAGTAATACCTTAATTGCCTGTTAGATGTCTCTTTGGGTCGGTGTGTTGACCGCATGCCATCCGAGACATCTACGAGCAAATAAGGCAACTAAAAAATTAACTTGGTCTAATAACTCCTTACAAAGAGGACAGGCTATGGCTCAACAATGGTCTACGCAATTATAGATAGATAGATAGTTAGTTAGGAAGAAAAGATTACGGGTATTTAAGAATAAAGTTATTAGGAAAAATTTTGGACCAAAGAGATTTGAATCGGAAGACTCCATAACAGTGGTCTTTATAGGAAACCAGATATAGTAAGAACAATGAAGTCTCATAGACTACGATGGGCAGGACATATGGCACGAATGAAGAATGAAAGAGGGGCTTGGATAATTTTTGTAGTAAAAACAGAGGGAAATGCCTAGTTGATAGGCCAAGAATAAGGTGGGAGAATAACATTAACCATGATTTATGGGAAGTAGATTTTACAGGAGATGATTGGAAAATATTAGTTCAGGATAGGAATGTATGGAGACCTTATGTCAGTGCGGGAATGAACTTACGTATCCGATAATACCAGCGAGTTAGTTAATACATTTAAATTAGCCAATAAATTCGCTCTTTGTGAGAAAACATCCTGATGGATAGGCAACTTATGTGCTCAATTTGTAATGCGTGTAGTCTGACAGTTTTTTGCAGGATTTTATGTATCGTGCCAGCTATTTTGAAAGAAATGTAATTTGTATTTATTTACTTCAATTTTGCTCAACATCACATAAATGGACGTGTAGACTATTTATGTGAAATAAACATAATTCTTATACCTAGGTTTATATGTTAAGAAAAATGTAACGTTTTAATCACTTCATAATCCAACTAATTATAGCGCTGTTGATTATTTTTTATGAAACTGCGCATCATTAAATGAACTAATTAACATTACGTCCTCTCTCTTTACCTTGGTTTACCTCTCCCTTTCTAAATACTTTTACGTGCCTTGCGTTTCCTGGATTTTACAGGGACACGACCTGTCTGAGAAAGATTTTAACTCTGGAACACAAGTATACTTTTCGACCATACTCGCTATAGGATATTCTATCCGGATGAGTGATCAGTTCAATGCCGGGTTACTTCCGAAACAACACGAGCATTTAAGATAAGACACACCGTTCACACTCAAGACCCATCAACACTGTGCAAGGCGAATAAGATATGGGTACAATGATAGGGAATTATTTTGGCTTTACGTTTTGCTGCATTTGTATTTCAAGTGAAGCAAAATCCCGGCGGTGATCACTAGGGGGTGTGAGAGGGTGGGAAATAAAATGACAAACATGACCGAGATTAGTGTCAAATCTAAGTTTCATAGTTTTAAAAGTCGTCAAGGGAGGTGATGGGTGAAAAATTGAGTATTTGAGATCAAAATTGGCATTTTTGTTTTTTTGTACTAAAAAATAGCCTGTGTTCTAATGTATATGTTGGCAAATTTTCAGAGGCCTATGACGCTTCTAAGTGCCCTAAAGTTCTGATTAGGCCTGTATGTTACATATTGTATTTAAACTGCATGCAAATTTTTAAACTTTTATTTTCACTGCATTTTTGTACATTCAAAATTGAATGGAATTCACAAATTTTGTCCTAGAAGGTTTAAATTTTTACTGCATGTCCTAAAAACAATGAGTAACAAAGTAATGCATGGGTTTCATGATTTAAGTAATATTTTATGAAATAAAAAATAAAATGCATGCAATTATTATTATTTTTTTTGCAATTTCACACATGAGGTACAACTTTTTTTTTCTCCCTTTGTATTCACATTATATGAATTCTAATGCATGATGTTTTTTCTAAATATTTTAGGGGTCTTGTAAAAAATCATACATTTTACTAAAACATTGTGGAACCCATTTAATTATAATATATGCAATTTTTTTGAATATAATATTTAATAACTCATAAAATAAATGTCTCAAAAGAATGAAACTTAAACAACACATCATTACATATCATGCACTGAATGTTTGAACAAAAAGTCAGGTCTCTAGCACAAAAAATGTAGAAAATAGAAATTTCACACATAGCCTTCCTTAAGGTGATTTGTTACAGCTTCGATGCCATTTAAGCCAAGTTTGATCGTATCAACCTAAGGGGATGTAAAGGGATGAAAAATTACAAAATGATTGAGATTAGTTTAAGGCCATGATTTTTTGTGGTAGCTTAACTGATTGGTGACACTCTCGATGTCATTTAAGTCCAAGTTAATCCCTTAACAATTCTAAGGGGAGGCGAGAGATGGGATGAAAAATAAAATTTCGAAAAAGACCCAAGTTTTACACTTAGCTCACCTAAAGGGGAGTGGTTAAAAATCAAATTTTAATAACTGGCCGAGATTAGTGTTGAATCTATCATTTTTTAAGTGCTATGTTGATTGATCACAGTCCTGATGATATTTGAGCTCATGTTTGACCCCTAATATCCCTATGAAGGGTGAGAGGTGAGAAGGGGCGAAGAAGAAAAAGGAAAAATTACTGAGATTAGTGTCAAATTCATTGTTTTGGGGCAGAGCAGTTGTACCTAACCCCAAGTTTGACCCTTAGCACCCTAAGAGGTTGAGAATGTGTGAAAAATGTTAAACAGTGTATAAATTAGCAGATTTTAGGGTCGCTAAGCTCATTTGTGACTTTACAGATTTTATGTAAGCCCTAATGTGAACCGTAGCATCCCTAAGAGAGAGAAGGGGTGAAAAATAGTATTTAAAGTTACCGTGAGTTTTGTCTAATTTTCAATTTTTTAGAATCGCTGAGCTCATTAATCACAGTCCCGATGACTTTTAAGCCCAATTTAGATAATTTTAAAAGATTCCGGGGCTATATGACCGTGGTCTATAACTGGTGCTCCTTCCGGACGTTTCTCCCTCAACTGCGGAGGCCATCTTCAGTGGCGAGTGCTTCTAGGTGGTGTTTCCTTGACGTAGACTCCCTAGCGGGGCGAAAGGATACATGGACAAACATGTAGATCCGATATTAGTGTCTAATCCATGATTTTCGAAGTCGCTTGAATGGATAATGGCACTCCACTGCAGTCTAAGTCCATGTTCAGCCCCTCTGCATTGGGATGAGAATGAATGAATAAAACATGTCTAAATTGATCGAGAATAGTGTCTAATGCATAGGTTTTGGGGCCACTAAACTGACTGTTGCCAAGAAAATTGAAATAAATAAATACCAAGTCAAACCCGGGTATTCAGCTATTTAAAATAAAATACATATTTAGAATATAAACTGATAATACATGATATCGATTTATTATTAATTTTATCTTATTTCCCATTTATATATATATATATATATATATATATATATATATATATGTGTCCGGGTTCAAGTCCTGTCCGAGCGTTTATTTTTCTTATGTCATATTAAGCTTGCATTGCTCAATGTCAAAAATTTAATTACAACATATATATATTCGTATAAATCTAACTAACTGGCACTATCGAACCCGTAGGTTCATGACCTTGTGAACATGAGCTCTCCATACATCCCTATCATGAGCTAATGTTTTCCAATCATCCCTGTAACCTAAAATCATGATTAATGTTATTCTCCCACCTCAATCTTGGTCTGTCAACTGGGCGCTTTCCCTCTGGTTTTCCTACAAGAAGTTTCCATGCCCCTCTTCCATTCATCAATCGTGCCACATGTCCTACTACATTAAATATTATAACAAATATTACTTTCATGTACCGGTAAATAAATAAAGTTACTTAATATTTACGTTTACTTTTCTAAAAAAAATATTTAATTACTCCCCAAACATGAGTGACTGCTCATACGGGAAACTCAAATTTAAATATAGTTTACTCATTTATATTTATTATTATATTATGTAAATATGCAAATGGAAATAAAATTAAAAATTTACGATAAATATGACATTAAATAAAAAATGGAACAACATAAAATATACCCACCAATAAAATGTAAAGGTAGGCCTACATCAATAAAAGGCCATGAAAATGTTTCTCTTTGTTTTTTGCATTGTTTCGCTTTTTAATTTTTCACAAGCACATTGCATTCACCCAGACCCAAGTTTATCATCATTATCATTATCCACATGCTTTAGGTTTGTTGATTTGTTCCAACATCAGGAAGTTTTAAAGCAATCTTCCCATCTTTGTCATTTTCAGTAATAATTTTCAGATCCAAGGTATTCGTAGAGATTTAACATCCACTACCCAACCAAGAATCGAATCCGGCCGTCGGAGTAGAATATAGGTTCTCTGACGACTACGCTACGATGACGCACCTTAAAAAAATGATATGGATGATTGTGATTGGAGACTATTTGAATCTTAATATTTATTGAAATTATTTGTCTTATAAGTGGGGAAAACCGAGAATAAACCTCAATTAGGCAATGTGTTCCTACCAGGAATTGAACCCGGGCTCTTTGCGTCTCAGGCAACGAAACTGCACTTAGACTACTAAGATGAAGTGAGAAATATTCTTCCCCATGAGGGTTTGAACCAGCGTGCTTCTTTTGGCTTTAGGCCCGAGGAACAATTCGATCACAAGTACATAGGCGTAGAAACAAATTACTTAAATGAGGTACTTGATCTAACTCGTCCACGTCTCAAAATTTATGCGCACAATTTTTATTTTCGTTCGCGATCAATCTTCATATAAAAAAAAGTTTATTTAACAATCACTTCCGGTACTTCAGTAGATGAAAGGAAATAACAGGACATATCAATCAATTAAATTAACACAGTGGCTTTAAATTAACATAAATACATAAATAAGGGAACTCTGAACAAACATATCAAATAATGGTTTCTGTTTTGCAATTATTTTAAAAAGGATTGGAAGTTTGGTTGAAATACCAGATTTAATTAATGCCTCAAAGATAGAGTTACATATGTTCATGTTATTCAATTCAGTTTTTTAGAAGACATGTTAAAGGAAAATAAAATATTCTTGAAGAATGAAGTAATAGCCTATATTGATCAAAAAATGTAGTGTTAATTCTGATTGTTTCCACTTACTTTTGCTTCTGTAGAACTTTCGAATAAACGTATAAATCGCTAAATATGGAGGTGGTGGCGGTGGCAGCGACATTGAAAATGGAGTGGCATTGTTAGTAAAAAAATAACTTATTTATTGGCACCATAGAACCCGTAGAATATAAGCTCTCCATAGATTCCTATCCTGAGCTAACGTTTTCCAATCAACCCCTGCATAATCCATTTTTCTTTAATAATGGCTAATGTCATTCTCCTCCTTCATTCTTGGCCTATATACTATTGGTTTTCCTACAAGGAGTTTTAATTTCCCTTTTTCATTTCCCAATCGTACCGCATGTCCTGCCCATCCTAATCTACGAGATATAACTGTTTGTAATAGGAAGTTTAGTAGTAGTAGTAGGTATAATAATAATAATAATCTACTCGTATATATTAATACGTGGAGAAACAACTTTGTACCACTTTTTAAGCACATTGCGCGCACGAAGGAGTGAGATATTTGGCATTATTAACGAAGGAGTGCAGAAAAATAAAATTTATGTATAATATGTGTTACAAATAAATTGAATAAAATAAAATAAAATAAAATAAAATAAAATAAATTGTCTCTAAGAAATTTATGTGCATTACTCATTCGTTTACGTTCATACTGAAAGCGCATTGTTGCAAAAAGAAAATTGTACAGCAGCAATGTGAATTGACTTACTCTCGCGTATATATTATAATAAATAATAATAATAATTAGTGGTTTTAAAAAGTGAGAGCATTATATTATTTAAATTTAAATTAAACCCTGTCTAATCTTGGTTTCAGTAATTTCATTACATATTTCTTTTATATTTACGTATTCGCACCTACTTCCATTATGTCTCGACATACATTACTGACGGGTCGGAGTGAGGGACAAAGAAGAAGGTATATATATATATATATATATATATATATATATATATATATATTCCCGTAATATAATAATAGGCCAAATGCAAATTTGAATCATATAAATAGTATACAAATGTCAAATGACGCGTTATTGCTTCTTAAATATGGCTTAGCCAAGCTATACTACACATTTCCTATCGTTCGTATTTTTAAAATAAATCGAAAATTATTGTATAATGACGTATATGTGACAAACTTAAAAATTTAATGAATATTGGTCGAATTTAGACCGCTGGGCAACCACTGCTACTAGTAGTAGTAGTAGTAATAGTAATAATAATAACAATAATAGAATAATAATCATAATAATCATAATGATGATGATGGCGATGGTGTTGATGATGATAATGATGGTGATGATGATGATGATATGATAATAATAATTATTATTATTTATTATATAAAGTCAAGAATTTGAGGTATTATTTTTCATTTCACAATTAGGAATAGGCATAAGCTACAATTAAATTAATAACACTGCACAAAATAAATTTACTAATGAAAAACTTGTATAAAAAAGGATGATTGAATACTAGCCTATGTTGCAGTTATAAAAATCTTAAAAGTAATAATACGTTAAGAAATTGATTATATATATATATAATATATATATATATATATATATAAGTCCAGCGCTGTGTTCTCGAGGTACCGAGCTGCCTTGTCACGCAGCGGGCCGGAGTTCGATTCCCGGTCGAGACAGGCTCCTGGGTGAGATTTTTTCGGGGTTTTTCCTCACCTGTAAGACAAATGTCAGGAAGCTTAGGGCCCAACGGTCACCGAAAATCATCATCATCTTCCTTATCATTATCATCATCATCCTTCACAAGTGTGGAAAGCAACGGGTAGCTACCGCACCTATAATTCCCTAGTAAAGCTGCAATGCATAGCATGAAAATGCTATGATTGCAGTGAAAGGCCTGCCCTCGGGCAGAATTACTGTGGATGGATATATACATACACACACACACACATATGTTAATATTTTTATTTAATGACCTTCTTTAACATTTCAGGTGCGTCACAATTCAAATTTGGAGGTAAAAGAGTTGCTCAGAGTTCCCTTATTTAGGTTTGAGGTTCTTTTACGTTGTGCAAATCCATAATACGGGACTCACGACTTTATTTTCTCTCCAAAAAAAAAAACCATACAAGAATATTTGCGCCTCTTAAAAATCTATCGAATCTGGCCGATTTTGAATTCTCGAATATCGGTAGCAGAGGCGAGCGTGGTTACTGGACCACTGGGACCGACTTATATAATGATGGTTTACAGAAGTAACCATTTCTAAAAACTGTGCTAGGCCTATTTCACGAAAAAAATAATTTGACTACGTTGATCATAGTTTAAAATTAGATCTACAATGTAATTATAAAATAATTTTAAAATAATAATAATAATAATATAATAATAATAATGATAATAATGATAATAATGATAATAATGATAATAATAATGGTGATGGTGATGGTGATGGTGATGGTGGTGATGGTGATGATGATGATGACTAAACTAACTCACATGCTCTGTCGAACCCGTAAGTTCATGGCCGCGCCGACATAAGCTTTCCATACTTCCCTATTCTGAGCTAATGTTTTACAATCATCCCCTGTATAATCTACTTCCCTCATCCAAGGATGATTTATCTAATTTCTGCGATAATATTTCTAGCGTCCCGCTATTGTATAAAGTCCTAACATTGCACGTTCCTAGGAACATTTGCCTGTGTTTGAGCCGTTGGCATGGATTCCCTGAAGTTGTCCCCGCCCGGAAAACCGAATGGGGGACTATTTTATCTCCGGAAAATTTTACCCCAGTGGAACCCATGTCCGCGTTTCTTGACAGTTGTATTTTTACGGTGAAATATCGTTACTCTTTTGACCAAAGTACTTTTTTTCGTCTGGCTTATCGCCATCGACCTGTCCGGCATGGGTAACCCTGTCGGCAGCAATGCTACCGCCGGCATAGCTCTCGAGGCCATTTAAGGACGCAAGCCACTCCACCACGACAAGGTAAAGATACCATGGAGGGATGATGATGATGATGATGATGATCATAATAATAATGATAATAATCCTTTATTTAAGCTGACAGAGTTAAGGCCATAAGGTCTTCTCTTCCACTCAACCAGCGAATAGTAAAATTATACAAAAATTGCATACTTATTAAATTTAAAAATATTATTAAAATGTTCGTATAAACTAAACAAAAGACAATGGGATGTGGTCTAATATTAGCCAATACTAACAAAATATGGAATAAAATAAAATAAAATAATATAAAATAAAATAAATAAAGCTTCCTAGATGAATATTTATAGGTAGGCCCTATATACAACATGCTGAATATAGTTGTTACGCAGTTAATATTTTCATTGTGTAGTTAATATAACAGTTAAACAGTTAATTTTGATTTAAATAATGGTAATGATTGAAGTCCCTGACATGACTGGGAGTGAGTTCCATTGTTCTAGCCATAGATGTTGTATGAGAATCAGAGCACAGACGTACCCTGTGCTGTGGTATACAAATTAGTACTTACGCTCCCTAGATTTAATTATGGTTTAACGAATTTTAATATCTTGTTTTTTTATAACATGATATGCTAGAAGTTCTCTATTTGTGCTCTGAACCATATACTGTACAGTGCTCTATTAACAGGTGTGCTATTTAAGAGCCCCTCAATAACCAACCTCAATGGTTCTCGCCCCGACGGGTGGGAAACGGGAAGTACGGATTAGCCTATTGGGATGATGTACGGTGGGGACTAGTTTCCCCGTGACCGCTACGGTAGCCGAGAAGGCCCTGTAGGAATACCGAAAACCGGCAAATGAGGCTCTGGTTAGGATCTCCAAATGTGGGGGTTGGCGAAGGGCTGACAACCCGTTCTATAAAAAAAATAATTGTTACGTTTCCTGCAATGAGAGATAAAAACCGGACAGATCAATATGCATAGACTTTGGCTAAGAAAAAGGACAATGAATTTGGCAACTTGGAACATACAAGGTTGGAGTACTAAGAATAATGAAGTACTTGAGGAGATTACAAAGAAGATGATGGATATAGCAGATTTGACAGAAAAGAAAAAGGAAAGGGAAATGACAAGAAACGATTGGTGGGTACATGCATGTATTAAGAGGGGTGGAACAATCCAAGAGAGCTAAAAGAGATCCAGACTACAACATATTAGAAATACATATATTAGATAAGAAATTTATGCACAAGAAACTGTTATCGATAGTATAACATAGAGCTTTACACTGGTATGGGCATGTATACAACGTATGACGGGAGAATAGTTAACGGAAACAAATAGTGGCCTAAACGGGTGTTAAATTGGATGGTACCAGCCAGACGGAAGAGGGAGACAAGCAGAAGAACATGTTATGAGGGAATATATGATGAAGAGGGGTATGGAAGAAGGACAATGGGTAGGTATGAATCTCTGGAACGCAGGAATTAAGGGCGAATTGCTGTAAAGTGGAAAGCCTGTATTAAGTAAGTGTTGTTTAAGAACGTATTCGGTAAGCTTATTTTTTAATTGTCGGTGAATCTGTCAGGTCTTGATACGAGAGGACAGGGAATTCCAGAAACAATAAAGGATGAAGAATAGTGAGATGTTTGATGTAGAACTGCAGTTTGAGTTTCTGATGGAGTATAGTCTTGGGTTTGGACAATCTTGAGATATGAAAGCAAACGCTTGGGTTAGAAGTGTAAATATTTAGACTTGAAATTTCATGTGGTTTGCTTAGGAATGACCTACCTACCGTTAAAGTCACGGCCATACAAGCTTGGAATTAGGGTCAGTACGTATAACAGTTATTCAATTTCTAGAGCCCGGGGATCGAATTCATAAAGACCCACGTTCTGCATCAGCTATTCGTCAATCAAAACGTTTAAAAATCATTTTTCTCACCCTGATACTTTTAACTTAACTCACTGGCACTCTCGAACATAAATAAACCTTTGTATGGTTCTATTGGTCCGCGCGGACATAAGTTCTCCATTAAACCCCTATTCCTGAGCTTAAATGTTTTCCAATCATTCCCTGTATAATCTACTTTACAGAAAATGAGGTTTAAGTGTTTATTTGTCCCACCTCATTATTGGACTACCACTTCGGGCGTTTTTCGGCTGGTTTTCCTACATAGTAAGCTTCCATGCACGTTCTTTCATTCACCATTTAGTAAACCTGTGTTCCTGGCTCTTGCGCAGTTTACGAGTAGTTCTTATTATATCTGACTTCCTAAAAATACCGTGTAGTTCACTATTAAGTTGTCTTCTCCATTCACCTGCTGTTCATCTATCTTTGGTCCAAAGGTTTTCCTAAGAACATTATGCTCAAAGACTCGTAATCACCTTAACTCCCTTAAAGTAAAAAAAAAAAAGGTCCTATGTTTCGCACCCATATAACATAACTGGGTAGAATAATTTAGTTTTATATACTTTGTTTCAGTTTTGAACGTTTTTTCTAAAGGTGTTGGGGAAGTCAAGAATCTCTGTAATGCATAATAGCACGCATTTCCAGAATTGAGCTTATGTTTAAATTCTTTGTGCATCTCATTCCTATTTGTGATTGCTGTTCCTAGGTATTTGAATTCAGCCACTTCTTCAAAATTTTCCTCATTTGTCATTAGCTGCCCATTTCAATTATATAATGTATTTCTATATGTGACCACATCCTGATAATTTAGTAGTTTTAATTATTTTAGAAGAGAATTTTCGACTTAAATACATCTGAGTCGAGTGGTTAATATAATGCCAAATGCTGACGTCACAGATCATGCCTCTGTGTAGGCGATACATAAAGTTTATTATTCCCTCCTAATTGAACATTTACGTAGGGTAATTAAAACTTAAAATTATTACTCTCGGTCCTGGTTCGCTAATGGTTATAATGATCTGAGTTTTGCGGGTTCAAATCCGGCCGGGACTGATGTATTTTTCAAGGCGTAAAAATCTTGAATATGGGTTGTTTGGAATGAAAACTGAAGCCGTTGGTCCAGAAAAGGCCGCCAATTTTGCTCAAAGTTCTCTTCTATCAGGCTTGAGGTTCTCTTACGTTCAATAAAATCTACGACACGGTTTCCCCCAGATTTGAATTTCGATGCACACACTATTGAGTAACAATAAGAAATTGGGACTAGAAGTAAATATCAATAAAACTAAATATATGGTCACATATAGAAATAATTATATAATGGAAATGGACCGCTAATGACAAATGAGGGAAATTTTGAGGAAGTGGCTGAATTCAAATACCTAGGAACAATAATCACAAATAGCAATGAGATGCACAAAGAAATTAAACAGGCTCAATTCTGGAAATGCATGATATTATGCATTGCAGGGACTTTTGACATCCCAAGTCCTTTCAAAAAATGTTAAACTGAAAATATATAAAACTGTTATTCTACCAGTTATATTATATGGATGCAAAAGATGGTCTCTTACTTTAAGGGAGGAAAGGATATTACGAGTATTTCAGAATAAAGTTCTTAGGAAACATTTTTACCAAAGACAGATGAACAGGCAGGTGAATGGAGAAGACTACATAACATTGAACTACATGGTCTTTATAGGAAGCCAGATATAATAAGAACAGTTAAATCTCGTAGACTGCGATGGGCAGGACACGTGGCATGAATGGTGAATTAAAGACGTAAATGGAAGCTTCTTGTAGGAAAACCAGAGGGAAAACGCCTAGTTGGTAGACCAAGAATGAGGTGGGAGAATAACACTATGATTTGAGGGAAGTAAATTATACAGGGAATGATTGGAAAACAATAGCTCAGGATAGGGATGTATGGAGAGCTTATGTCCGCACGGCCATGAACCTACAGGTTCGATAGTGCCAGTAAGTTAGTCAGTTTATGAGCTTAGCCGATTAAGAATGTCGTTAAATAAAGAATACTAACAACTAATACTAAAGCAAGTTATTAAAAAATACTGATCTGACAACTATGTTAGGTTCGACCATGTTGGTCGAATGGTTATGTTTGTTACATCTGGCCCCAAGGGTCGCGGGTACAAATCCGACCAGGGTCGATGGATTCTTAGGATGCAAAATCCAAGGGACAAGTCCTCTGGAAGGGACTTCAAGTCGTTGGTCCCGAGTCTGAAGATTTCCGGACTTGCAAAAGAATCTTTAGCCTACATGGGCTAGTGCCTCGAGTAAAAATTAATCAGTCTTCACCATCAAAGTAATATCTCATTGAGATGATGTACTTATCACATTGTCCCTCACAGCAATAATCTAATATATAAAAATAAATGTTTGTTTGTTCGTACTTTATGCGCGGCCATACCGTTGATCCGGTTGTGATGGGGCTTTTTGCAAAATGTTCAGGAGATTCCCGGGATGAACATAAGCTTTAAGAGAGTTGTGATACTCAACTCGTACACCCTTATAAATCGCCCCTTGTAGTGGAAAACCTGAAAAAAAGGAGCTCTTTGGACGCTTAAATGGCTTATGCTGCCTAAACCATAACAAATACACAAAATTAATGTACACAGAATTGAATATCTCAAAAAGTCGTACAAAAAAGTCCGCGACAGCTTATGTTTATCTCTTACGGATAACTCACAATAACCATTTTTGTCTTTCATTGATGCCAAGAAGGTCGAGAGACCAAGTACGTAGATTCCTTTGCAAGGATAGCAGCACATGGCGGGTATTCTTTTACGGATAACTTATAATAACGAATTTTGTCTTTTAGCTCACTTATGTTAAGAAGAGACAAGTAGATTTCCGGGCAACACTGGGTAATCAGCACGGAAATCTTAAAATAATTACAATATACATTTATAATTATTTTTCATTTTACTTACTCAACTAATCATAAGAAGTACATTAATTTTTGTCTTTCAGCTCATTTATGCCAAGAAGATCAGGATGAGTAGATTGTCGGACAACGCCGGGTAAACAGCACGGAGTATCTAAAAATAATTACGATATAAATTCCCCCCCCTACTTATTTAACTAAACGGTAAAACATGTTAATTTTCCTATTTCAGCTCCTTTATGTCAAGAAGATCGGGATAAGTAGATTGTAGATTCCCGGGCAATGCCGGGTAATCAGCACGAGATATCTAAAAATATAAATATATAATTACTTCTCCTTTTACTTATTTAACTAAACATACAAGCACATACATTTTCATTTATTTAGGCATAGCAGCGCACGCCGGGTATTAGTTTAGGCCCTATATATATAAGCGTAAATTTGTCTGGATAAGAAACTCCTCATTAAGCAAGCACCTATTATCAGAGCGGGACGAAAGGGGATCATTCAATAAATCTACTATATTACGAAACAATTTTTGATCTCGTTTGTCAGCCTTTGAAAAATAACACAAAGCTATAAATTGTGCTTTGTGAAAATATAATGAACAGTAATTTTAATTTCAGTTGATGATCTGAAAATATTTGAACGATGAAGAGACCGTGTAGCTCATCTTCATACTTGGAAATTTCAGAATATTTGGAATATTTCTTTCCAACAGACATGTTGTAAAAGCTCTGTGATTACACGCCCGGTACCTTTTCATTATCGAGTTGGTGGGTGAATGGTGACTAAGAGAGAAGTGAGGATGGGATAATTAATAACAAATTCGTTACCCGGCGAACGTAGCTTGTAGTTTTACCTCCACCCTAGCAGAATGAACGTGAAAAGGCAACTCCATATAAAATCATATACGGCTGCTGTTCAGAAATTCCAAGTCGAAATTCGAGTTCGAATCTGTCTACAGTATTGAATTAAAATATTGTCTATCGAACGGATCTGTGTCCCCGTAAGATATGCGAAATTAAGCCTATTTCCTTTCCTGCCTCGGAAAATCATTTCCCTCCCTCCATTCCTATCTCTCTCTCTCTCTCTCTCTCTCCTCTCTCTCTCTCTCTCTCTCTCTCTCTCTCTCTTCTATCCCTTTCTTGCACTTGCACTCCAGTGTGGTCAACTCTCAACTCCAGACTTGTATTATTCAATATTCAAGAGCCATGTCAGTGGGGGAAGTTTGGCAACATCCCTACTCGGTAAGTTACCATGGCTGCCGTTTGACGTAGTGGGAGGGGTGCGGTGAAATGGTGCGAGTATAGACGTGTACTTTTCTAAGAACGATATCAGCGCTGTAGAGGCACAGATCCGTTGGTCCAAGTATATATTAGTTTTAAATAATTGCTTGTAACTATTAAATAGGTAGAATAAAAGGCTGGGTTAGGACTATTCAAGATATATAGGATGTATTTCAATATAATTTATAGTTTCAATTTTTTTTCCTTAGGTGCGGGTACGACTTATTTTCATGTAAAAACTTGTATTTTTTACAATCGAATTTTAGAATACGGGTTAAACCAGAGGTTGCTTATTACACTGAGCAACGAAAAAGAAACTTTTTTTTTTCTCAGAAAGAAACACATGTGATTCTGATAGTACTTTGTCTCCTGAATTCAAATATGATATCGGTTTTCTCCATCACGCAAGGTTTCCGAGAGACAGGAAGTTATAATTTCAAACACTTTAATATTTACTATATTCGTAACTACACAATATTCGAATGTTCGGATTTACTTAGAAAGTAAGAAATGAGGATTTTCTGCTATATTTCGCCTGTGGAGTATCCCTCTTGATGGTCCAATAATAATCGACCAGCATATTAGGATTCCATTTGCCTTGATATATCTTTTCCATAGCTGAAATCTCCTAAGTTAGCTCATTTGGTTTTATTTTACAATGGACAAATGGACGAAAAAAAAAAGTTTATTAAAAAAAATATTTAAATCCATTAATTGAAATTGAAATAAAAAAACTGTGGGCGATGGAGAAATTCCGAATACATATTTGAAAACACGACAAAAAAACTGCATTAAGTACAACTATTGTTACTCATGAGACAAAAATCATGTTGACCAGTGTTATTGGACAAGTTAACGGCATGTTGAGTGACGCCTATAGAGACATACGGTAGACAATAATACATGTGAATTTATATTTAAACTGACTCCACCTAGCCTAAAACTCACCAGCCACCACTGTTCAGTACTATGCCAACTCTTTATGTAAATGTAATCCCTCTGCTCGTGCCCAGCATAATGCCAAGTCGAGGACTGAGATGGAATAAAACCCCTAATATTCAAGGTCACGTGGATGCTGGGAGAGAAGGCCTGTGCACTATCACATGGGCAGTTGAAACTAAATGGATGACATGAGTATGGTGAAGTGGTGGAATGAAGATTTTGGCAGAAAAAAATCGAGAAAAACCTGTGCTCACTTCGATTCATCCACTATGAACCCTTATTCTATGTCATTAATAGTTTTCTCATTTTTCTTTCTCGTACATTTTATATTTCTATTTGTTAAATCTAGATAAATCAAAATATATTGTAAATAATAATTATGTTGCAGATATACCATATATTAAGGGGGTGATGGGTGAAATTTCTATTTTCTACATTTGTTGAGCTAGAGATTTGAGTTTTTGTACAAATATTCACTGCATGATACATAATGATGCGTTTAAGTTTCATTCTTGTGAGACAATTATTATATGAGTTATTAAATATATTTAAAAAAATGCATATACTGTAGGCCCTATTATAATTAAATTGGTTCCACAATTTTTTAGTAAAATGTCTGTTTATTTACAACACCCCTAAAATATTTACAAAAGCATCATGCATTAGAATTCTTATAATGTGAATACAAAGGGGGGGGGGGAAGTTGTACCTCATGCGTGGAATTACAAAAAAAAATTAATAATTGCATACATTTTATTTTTTATTTCTTAAAATACTACTTCAATCATGAAACCCATGCACTAATTTGTTGCCCATTGGTTTTAGGACATGCAGTAAAAATTTGAACCTTCTAGGACAAAATGTCTGAATACCATTCAATTTTGAATGTACAAAAATGCAGTGGAAATAAAAGTGTGGAAAAACAAGTTTAAAGATTTGCTTGCATGTAATATATAACTGGCGTTGCCTTTTAACTCTGACGTAATTTAGGACACTTAGAAAGCGTCACAGGCCTCTGAAACTTTGCCAACATATACATTAGAGTACAGGCTATTTTTAGTACAAAAAGAAAAAAAATGCCAATTTTGATCTCAAATGGTCAATTTTTTACCCATCACCCCCCTTAATGTTGTTTTTTTTTAATTTAGAGGTAAGAATAATTCTTGTATTTTTTTATATCCTGGTTGAGTTGTAGACAAGCCCTTAAGGCCTTAACTCTGTCAAGTAAAATAAATATATTATTATCAAGTGAATTGGCTGAGACTCGAACTTGGGACGCAGAGGTGGAGGGCGAGCGACTAACCACTTCGCCATGGAGCCACTCCCTACTCCTCATATTCTGTAATATGTTACAGCATTTTTAAGCAAAGAAAATGTATGTTTGAACCACCTGAATTAGTGACTGCATAACACAAATGCTCTTTTGAGTGTAACTGTACTACGGTTCACCTACAAAGACGTAGTCGCACTGCTCACAAAATAAACTTTAAAGATTGATTTCTGAGGATGACCTTTGCTCAGTTGGGACGCGTGCTTGTACAAAGAATAAGTTCTCTGTATTTTCTCCCAGAGGAAGTGACTAAGGATGTTGTTTTTTATTTCTTTATTCTATAGCAGCAGCTGCGGGCGCGTGCCTATCTCCTTCAAAATACGCAAACCCAATAAAATGTAAATATCCCACCCACTTTACACCATTCTGCAATATTTAATATTAACTTTCAAGGAGTTCAAACGTTGCCATATCTAGATACCTTATTTTACCCTTTCTATCCTTTATACATTGCACATAAAAATATATACATTTCTTACACCCAACTGAGTAAGTGTTTGTGTTCTGGTGTATTTTAGTTAAATAGAGAATCTAACACGTGTATATATTATTATTATTATTATTATTGAATCTCCAAATATTTTGAAACCCTATTTCGCCACAAAGGCATGTTAGGGTTGTAGCATGTAGGGTTGTACTATACATTGTAAAATGAAAATATTATCTTATGGTTTTGAATGAGTGTTATGAATTACATAAATCGTCTATAAGTGTCTTAGAAAATACTACATATTGTTATGAATGTTTGTTATGAAGTTCATAAAATGTTTATAATAATTTTGGTTCTTAAAAATCACTTCACACATTGGGGCAGAAGCCTCATCATCATTTAAAAGTAAGTTTAACGTGTAGATAATGTACATTATAAAGTTTTTGTTAATGAGAGAAGGAAAAGAGTGAATAGAAATATGGGAACACTATTTTCAAATAGTAAATGCACTCTTTAACACAATATATAGGCCTATAAACTAGGTTCAAATTTACTTTTTTAAAAACTGTAGGTATTTCAGAAACCGGCTTCCATTTTCAGCAGAAGGGTATTATCTACTGACATTGTTTTATGTAATATCGTAAAAAGGGTTGTATGAGCTGGGTGTGTTCTCATTATATATATATATATATATATATATATTATATTATATTTAAATATATTAAATATATAAATATATTTCCTTTAAAATTTCTAGTTCTTCTAAGATCTTTGCCGGATTTATTTCTTTGTGAATTATAGCCAGGCCGTTCTCTGTTGTTTCCATGCGGTGGCCGGCGTTGAAATAATTATGTTTATTATTTCAGAAGTATTCTTCTTTATTTCATTTTTATAAGGGTTTATTGAGTTTTATACCAAATATACCTTTATGATAATTTTTACTAAGAGAAAGAAACCTCTCTTCTCTAATTTCTAATAATTCAACTAAAATCATTTTCCTTACGACATTAGTCAGTGGTCTTTTCATCACAATTTCCTCAAGTTTAGCATAACTAGGTTTTTCCTCTGCATACGTGAAAAATAAACAGGGGCAGAACTCGTCTTCCGAAGCGAATGGGACTTAACCCCATAACACTATTTAAGCCTAAATGCAGCTGAAAATTACACGCGCATCGATATATAAAATGCATTAGCTCGACCTGTATTGGCTAACGGCAGTAAGGTTTTGAGAATTTGTCCTAGCGGAACCCACAAGTATAGAAAATATAATAAATTGCAATATAGGTTTCTGGAAAATTGAATCAATTATATATTTGAAAATTGGAAATAACAAGTCAGCAGAATCTCTCTTACTGATTTAACATTATTAGTTCTGAATTAGAAGAAGAAGAAGAAGTAGAAGAAAAAAAACAAAGGAATCTGAATTACCATCTTATACGCAAGAGATATTTGGGTAGACCTTAAAGCATTTGGTAGAGACCGTAACGAACCACTGAACCCAATACATGCAGGAATAATTATAATTTATAAACATACATATCAAGATTAAAATTTATTTTTTCAATAAATAAATATTCTACTACTTTTTAAAGAATGGTCACTTTTTATAAGCTTAATATGACATTTTAAGAAAAATAAATGTTCGGACGGACATCGATATAGCGTCACTGCTATAAAGTAAAATAACTTGTCATAGGAGCTACGAGATGGTAGTGGAGACCGAGTTCCCACTACATCTCGTAATTAATGAGAATATATGAAAAGAAAAATGAATGATTGTACTAGACTGTAGGTGGTGTAATCGGAAGCGCACTGGGGTATCAATCCAGAGGTCCGGGTTCAAGTCCCGTCCGAGCATTTATTTTTCTTATGTTACATATATATATGTGTGTGTGTGTGTGTGTGTGCGTGCGTGCACTCACTTTCCTCTCCAATCCAATAAAATAAAATAAAATAAAATAAATAAAATATATATTAATATAGTCGATGCTGATGAACTAGTTATTACCATACTCAGCTCTAGTTCCGAAGTTGGCGGGATAATGGATTTTCAGGATGCATAAGTCCTGAATATGGGATTCTTCTGAAGGGAACTAAAGCCGTGTGACCTGTGTGGTAGATTTACAGCACTTAATATGATCTTAAAGACTGAATTAAGACACCTATTAGCAGAATTTGTTGATCCTTTGGATTTAAATTATGACGCTAATAATATTAGCCTAATTAAAATACTAATAAATAATTAATGTATTCTTACAATTAACTTGAATATTATTTATAATCCCTGGAGGAGTAGAAACTCATGTTCAGGAGATTTTCCACGAATTAATAAAACCGGCTTATATACATTAATAATTATTTAATTCAAACTGAAACACATCTCGACATGTTGGGCGATAAAGTTTTCCGGACGATGGATTTCAAATTCCTTAACGTCCTTGAGAGTTTGGAAATTTATAAAAATAAGGATAAAATAATGAATAAAGACAAGGGCCCTATTCCGTACAGCGCCCTCTTTTCTCTAATTGAAACAAAAGAGGATTAGTTTTAGTATGTTTTATTGTTCACTTATGAATGATTGCGTCATGTGACGTAGTTTGTTTTTAACTGAATTTGTTTCTTTACTTATTATCAATTCTGTCTTCAGTCAATATCTGGTCTTGAGAATGACAGCTTGGCTGTAGAAACTTGTTGACCATTTTAAAACATTAATTGGTGAAATGGGCATATTGACTACATATATATTTTAACTCCAAAGAGTGTTCAGCTCAATGCTACAGCCTCCTCCTATACAACACAACATTAAGACGAAACGCACCATTTACACTAATCAAGGCTAATATGATGATTATGTTGATCAGATAATGTTCGAAGATCGTTTGGGCCTTAAAGTTGCCTAAAATTTGTCTTACTGGGGAAGAAAAAAAAACTAAAAAACATATCCCCACCCAAGAAACTTGTCCCGACCGGGGATCGAACCCGACCCGCTGGGTATGAAGCAGCGACGCTACCCCAAAACCGCAGTGGTGGACTGAATACTATATGAAAATTAAAATTGGAATGTTTAGGAGGATTTTTAACATTACATTCTCGCCCGAAACATTTTTACTTATCAAACATCTAAGTGTGTAAAGAATAAACTGAATTCCTTGAATCAGAAGAAAATGTGTGTTTTACCTAAAACCGGATGTTACAATAAGTTACAACAGGAAACAGTAAGAGTGAAATAAATCTATCACCAACCTCTTCACCCCAGCATCCGAGAGCATGTGATAATCAAGTACCACGGAAGAGCAAGTGTACTTCTTCTTTGTAATCTTTTCTTACCCATTTGGATTTTAATCCACAATACAGCTTCAAAAACCGACGGCACTGATTTGATTCCCTGCGGTGTAGGGTTGAGTCAGGATGTGTTTCTCTTGGTTTATGATACTCTTTATGTCTTCAGATAACCTTAGTATTCTGTTAAATTAATCACAGATTCTGGTATGCCGAGCACTGTGTGTCTGTCTATTGTATACAGATTCTGGTATGCCGAGCACTGTGTGTCTGTCTATTGTATACAGATTCTGGTATGCCGAGCACTGTGTGTCTGTCTATTGTATACAGATTCTGGTATGCCGAGCACTGTGTGTCTGTCTATTGTATACAGATTCTGGTATGCCGAGCACTGTGTGTCTGTCTATTGTATACAGATTCTGGTATGCCGAGCACTGTGTGTCTGTCTATTGTATACAGATTCTGGTATGCCGAGCACTGTGTGTCTGTCTATTGTATACAGATTCTGGTATGCCGAGCACTGTGTGTCTGTCTATTGTATACAGATTCTGGTATGCCGAGCACTGTGTGTCTGTCTATTGTATACAGATTCTGGTATGCCGAGCACTGTGTGTCTGTCTATTGTATACAGATTCTGGTATGCCGAGCACTGTGTGTCTGTCTATTGTATACAGATTCTGGTATGCCGAGCACTGTGTGTCTGTCTATTGTATACAGATTCTGGTATGCCGAGCACTGTGTGTCTGTCTATTGTATACAGATTCTGGTATGCCGAGCACTGTGTGTCTGTCTATTGTATACAGATTCTGGTATGCCGAGCACTGTGTGTCTGTCTATTGTATACAGATTCTGGTATGCCGAGCACTGTGTGTCTGTCTATTGTATACAGATTCTGGTATGCCGAGCACTGTGTGTCTGTCTATTGTATACAGATTCTGGTATGCCGAGCACTGCGTGTCTGTCTATTGTATGGCGATGACTTATAAATTCCATGGATGTGTAAGTCTTAAATAAAGGATGGAGGGTAAATGAAAAAGAAGAAGAAGAGGACTATTCACAATAAGGTAATGGAGTCAAGCAATAAGGTAATGGACTTAAGCTTTCACGGCCGGAGTTATTATGATGATCTTGTCTTATCGTCCCATAAAATTATTTAAGCTTTCTTACTCAATAATTAATTTCAATTTTATAAAAATAAGATGATTTCCGGGCTGTTGGCCGTGGTCTTGAGGCTTGTAGTTCCCCGACGTTTCGCCAGAGACTGCGTCCGGCATCCTCAAGGGTTGTATTGAGACTGTCGAATGTATATGTAGATTTCCTCCCCGCAGAGGCAACTAATATATTGACTTAGGCTTTCACGGTCGGAGTTATTATGATGATCTTGTAGAATATTTCCGAGCTATTGGCCGTGGTCTTGAGGCTTGTAGTTCCCCGACGTTTCGCCAGAGACTGCAAGCCTCAAAACCACGGAAGACAACCCTTGAGGATGCCGGACGCAGTCTCTTGCGAAACGTCGTGAACTACAAGCCTCGAGACCACGGCTAACAGGCCGGAAATCTTCCACAAGAAGTTAAGATTATTCGATAATTTTTAATTCTTTATCTTATGAAACTATTTTGTAAAAGCTTCGAATTAGCGGTTGAAGATATAAAATACTAGGTTGTTCTCATAAATTATACTTTAAATATGGTAAAAAACACTGGGCGTTTTTTTTTCACGGTTTTTCCTAACCTGTAAGACAAATGTCAGGAAACGTCTTCTTCTTCTTCACGGTTTAGGCTTATTTACTAGCCTGTTCCGGCTCAAATTGCTGCTCTTTCCATCTTTTCTTTGGTCTTCCCAAACTTCTTCTTCCTCGTGGTGAATAGTTGTATGCTGCTTTTGGTATTTTATTCTCAGTCATCCTTGCCAAATGTTCTTTCCAGTTTGTTCTGTATTTCTCTATTGTTGTGTTTAATTCCTCTACTTTTAGTTGTTGTCTTATTTCTGTGTTATGTTTTTTGTCTGTTCTTTGATATCCTGCTATTGGTCTGAGGAATCTCATTTCAGCAGCTTGTATTCTGGCAGATTGTTGTGTTGTCACTGTCCATGTTTCGGATCCATAAGTAATAATAGGCACTGCCATTGTCTTGTATAATTTCATTATAGAGTCTTTCCTGGCTTTATTTTTCAAAGTTCTTTTTAGTGTTCCTGTTATATAATTAAACTTATTTAGTTTGTTATTTATATCTGTTTCTGCTGTGTATGATATTTCGCAACCTAGGAAGTTATATCTTACTACTTGTTCTATTGGTTTATTTTCTAATATTATCTTTGTCCGAACTGGATGAGCGCCCTTGAAGGCCATTGTTTTTTTATTTTTGTGATGATATTTCCATGTTGTATTTTTTTGATATTTCATTTAGTTTATATAGCATTCTTTGTAGTTCGTCCTCTGTTTTTGCTATTAAAATCTGGTCATCTGCAAAGGCTACTGTTTTTATTACTACATTTCCTAAGTTAATTCCCCCAGTCGTCATTTGCTTCCATGATCTTATCATGTCGTCGAAATAAATGTTAAAAAGAGTGGTTGATAGTGGACAACCTTGTCTAACTCCTCCTGTTATATGTATTGGTTCCCTTTGATTTATTTTTATTTTTGTTTTCTCATACATTTTCTTAATTACTGCTATCAAGTGTAGTGGAATTCCTTTTTCACTTAATATGTTCCATAATTTTGGTCTAGACACTTTATCAAAGGCCTTCTTATAATCTATAAAGAGGATGTGCGTCTCTAAGTTGAATTCTCTTCGCTTCTCTATTATTTGTTTTAAAGTGAATACGTTGTCTGTGCAGCTTCTTCCTTTCCTAAATCCTGTCTGCTCTTCTGATATTATTGCGTCTACTATAGTTGTTAATCTTTGGTTGATCATTTTTGCATATATTTTGTATGCTGCACATAGTAAGCTTATGCCTCTATAGTTTTCTGGCTTTGTTTTATCGCCTTTTTAAATATTGAGATTATTTTTCCAATTTTCCATTCTTCTGGTATTGTATTTTGTTTCCAGCACTTGTTATTATAGAATTTTAATAATCTTTCTTGAAAATTCTTTGGGGCATTTTTTATCAATTCTATGTTTATATTGTCTATTCCGCATGCTTTATTATTTTTACATTTCTTTAATATTTCTATCATTTCTTGCATCTCTAATTCATCTACTTCTGCATATTGTTCGTTTGTTTCTATGAGTGTTATTTCTTCTTTATTTTGTTTGTCCGTCCACAGTTCTTTATAATAATTTTCTAATTCTATATCTTGTATAGTTAGCAGATTTGTTTTGTCTTTTACTTCAGAATTAAGGCTTCTTATAAATTTATATACTTTGTCTTGTCTTCCGTGTAAATTGTGTTCCATTTCTGCTATGTATCTTTCCCAATGTTCTCTATTTAATTTTCTGGTATATTTTTTTACTAATGCTCTTGTTCTATTATATTCTATTCTGTTTTGGTCATTCTTGTTGTTTAAGTATTTTAAGTAGGCCTCCTTTTTATCTCTTACCAATTTCTGGATTTCGGGATCCCATTTTTTTAGTCCTTTGTTTCTTCCTCCTACTTTCTTTGTTCCTAATACTTCTTTTGCTGTTTTATGTATAAGTCCTTTTATACTATTCCATTCTTCTTCAATTTCCTTTTTTGGCTCTTCCGCATTTGTATAATCTTCTAGCCTTCTTTTGTATAAATCTTGTATCGATCCTTCTTCTAACAAATTTATTTTATAAAATTCTTGTTTGTTTTCTTCCTTCTTCTTTAATTCTTTATTCCAATTTCTACACCATTTCTTTTGTATATCTATTTTACTAATCAATAGGTAATGGTCACTATGGATATCGCTTCCTCTGAAGACTCTTGTGTCTCTGACTAGATTTTTCATTTTTTTTATTAACCATAATGTAATCTATTATAGAGCATGATCCTCTCTTACTTCTCGTATATTTATGTATTTCCTTATGTCTGAAGTAATTGTTCGTTATTCTCAATTGGTTAAAGCATGCGAAATTTAATAATGTTTTCCCATTATAATTTAGCGTTTCTTCTCCATTGTTTCCCGTTACATTTGTAATTGGTGTTTTCCCTATACGTGCATTTGCATCTCCTGCTATGATTAAGTAATCGTTTTTGTTTGTTTGATCTATTATCTTTTGTAGTTGTTGGTAAAATTCTGTTGTTTCTTGTTTTCTGCCTTCCTCTGGTGCGTAGATTCCTATTACAGTAAGATTTCCTTTTGGTATTTTGCATCTTATTTTCATTATTCTCTGATTTATCCATTCGTATGCAGTTATTGTTTTCCTTATTCTTGTGCTTACTAATATTGCTACTCCTGCTTGAGCTCTTTCTGTTATTTCTACTCCACTATAAAACATTATGTAGTTACTTAGATCTTGACTTCCTCTTTGTTTCTTTTTTGTTTCTGTTATCACTGCTATATCTATACATCTTTCTTTTAATTCTCTTTCCAGTTCGGTTTCTTTATGGTGTATTCCTCTGACATTCCATGTTGCTACTTTAATTTGGTCTTGAATTCCAAAACGTTTATCCTTATGCTTTGCATTTGTCGTCATCGGTTGGACAGCCCGGCTATATCTTTGGAGCTTGTAAGTATTTTGAAGTATCCCCTGAGTACGCTACTAACATACTGCAGGGTTAGTCCTTTGGAGAGGCTGCCTCCTTAAAACCTTTGGACTTGCTTCCTTGTGTTTTATCCCCACAAGGAGGGTTGCCTCTTCCGCCTTATGCCGTTGAGGACTTCACTCTTGTTTCCCCGAGCTGGGTCTCTTATTTCATCCCCAGAAGTTGGGTTGCCACTTCCGCCATTTTCGCCGTTCCGATATTTCTATATCCGCCGTGTCTGTCGTTGTGGTCTTCCGTGTTTGCAGCTTCCAATGTGGTCGTTGCTCCTACGTTGCGGATTATTCTTAGTTCCCTCTCCTCTTACCTAACCGCAAGCCAAGGCTTCCCGGTTATGATCGTCTGGGTCATTGGTACTAAGCCTCCCTACCACGACAAGGTGATAATCCACAGGGAGGCGTGTGTGATCCATGATTTAAAATCCCACTTCGACAGCATTGTAAAGCCGGGGTAGTGTGTGGCATGTAACAAGTACCTATAAGGTGAGAGGTTAAACTGAGATAAAGAAAGAAGCACCAAGAATAACAATCGGTAAAGTCTGTGCGTATATTTTATGTATAACCCTACATATATGTGCACTTAGCAAAAAAAAAAAAAGAATAAGCTGCTTCAAAAACGAAGAGTCCCTAATATGACCAACTGCGGATGCTCGAAGAGCTAAAGCTGTGGTTACCGAGATACCGATAACGCATTGTTAAATGTTTTAAATACGCTGTATTTGGTTTTAATCGTCTTAAATAGTTAAAGGGCAGTTAAGGAGACATGTTTCTAGGTATTTACGAGTGTTCGATGTATACTGTATTACTCATATTGCGACATTTCGAATGAAGTTCAACTCTCGTGCATAGTGTAAAAGTAAACAAGACAACCAGGAGTTAGACTAGTATCCGACGTTCGAGTAGCGAAGTTCGTGAAACCAATTACGAAAAATTGAATTATATATGGTAACTAGGCTTCAAATCCCGCGACAATGATTTTTTTGTTATTTATTTGTATTTCCGGAAAATACATCCTGTAATATTTAATTCCAGCCACGTAATCTACGTCCACTTTACACTATTTTAAGTAATATTCCTACCTTCGTAAACTCTATAACACTATTTAACTACCGGTATAAATTCAATTGTGTGTGCAGTACCACGTTTTAATAATGCTATAAATTTATGCAATTCAAATACCTAGGAACAATAATCACAAATAGGAATGAGATGCACAAAGAAATTAAACATAGGCTCAATTCTGGAAATGCATGCTATTATGCATTGCAGAGACTTTTGATGTCCCAACTCCTTTCAAAAAACGTTAAGCTAAATATATAAAACTGTTATTCTACCAGTTATATTATATGTGTGCGAAACATGGACTCTTACTTTAAGGGAGGAAAGGAGATTACGAGTATTTGAGAATAAAGTTCTTAGGAAAATTTTTGGACCAAAGAGAGATGAACAGACAGGTGAATGGAGAAGACTACATAACAATGAACTATATGGTCTTTATAGGAAGCCAGGATATAATAAGAACAGTTAAGTCTCGTAGACTGCGATGGGCAGGACATGTTGCACGTATGGGGAATGAAGGGCGTGCATGGAAGCTTCTTGTAGGAAAGCCAGAGGGGAAACGCCCAGTTGGTAGGCCAAGAATGAGGTGGGAGAACAACATTAACTATGATTTGAGGGAAGTAGATTATACAGGGAATGATTGGAAAGCATTAGCTCAGGATAGGGATGTGTGGAGAGCTTATGTCCGCGCGGCCATGAACCTTCGGGTTTGATAGTGCCAGTGAGTAAGTAAGTAAGTATAAATTTATGCAATAAAAGATAATATAGCTTCATATATGTATGCATTTATTTATTTATTGCGTATTAGTAAGGAAACATTTCTACCCTTCAATTGGCAATGAACGTAACACTATACCAATGTTGTTGGCGTGCATATTTTTTGATAGTATTTAAACCACCATTTTTTGTTTACCGAATTACTTATTTCATTTCAATGAGAATAACGGATAATGTATGCGCACTTTAAAGGCTAAAGCATTTAATAGGCCTAATGCATATATTTTTTGTTATCTTGAAATTCGTATATAAAAATATCCACATGTAGAGGTTTCTTATTTTTCTCCTAAAAATACTAAAGTGAATGTACAATCTTTAGTAGAAAATTTTTACTCAGATAATGCTGTTAATTCTACGAAAAAAATTGAACAGTTAAATTCAACGAATCCATGTTGCCATGGCATTTCTCTACACTGTATTTCTCAAGTTGTAGTTTCCAGCACCACTTCCACCAAGAAAACCGAAACATTAACCCTTCTCCACAGCCAAATTTAGATTATGTCTTTATATACTTTACTTACATTCTTGAGAACTAAATCATATGTTTCATTAAGTTCATTCATATAAGTTGTTTAATCATTTCAGGATACTCAGTAACATCTGGGTCCAAGTATGTATTTATTCCTGTTCCTTTAATTCCAGATTCAAAAAATATAAGAAAATGCTATGAATACTTCATAGTCTATAAGAAGCAAAATGTTGAAGAAAAAAGTGAACGAATACTTTTTTCCAGCGTTTATGTCAAATTTAACTGTATTTATTTGTTTATTTAAATTTTATAACCGGAATGCTTGAAAATCTTGGACCATTTAGCATATTTGGGTGTCCTCTTCCCTCACCTATCATATCATTTCATTTATTCACACATTCATTTCATATCACTCTTTACCTCGTCTCATTTAAGAAAAATAGTCTGATCTGGGAAACCTCAGATATTTAAAATATATGGTTGTGGTGACCCAGGAGAGGATCCATTCTTGGACTTTCTGACGATTCAAGAACCGAACTTTCGCAAAGAGCGACTCCCAGCCCGTCTCTCCATGGTTAATTAATTACGTGGGTAATGCAGAACCTACTCTAGCTGGCTCACTCTATTCAACATCATGTGCTAACAGATATTTATTTAAAAAAAGATTCCGGGAACACATTGAAATATGAGAGCCTCACATTACGGAGCCTCAGATTACGGAAAGCGGAGATGGGATGGCCTAGAAAGCTTGGTTCTTGAATATCGGCCTAAGTCAGTGTAACAACCTAGGGCGACTGGGATCAAATGGAGGGCTGTAGCCCCTCCTTTAGGCTCGGGCCCAGCCAGAAAATGGTAATGAGTCGAGTGTGAATACTTGATGTGTCGAAAAGGAACACCATAACTGATTATATAACACCGTAAAATATATTCCATTTCCATTCATTCTTAACGACGAGTCCTTGTATTACAATTAACCTAAGGTTACCGTGTTAGAGCATAATACACCAAACCCACATGTTCTACTCTAACTTAATCTTGCCTAAACGTCTATGTTGCCGAGGTTATTCCGACATTGAGCTGATCACTCATCCGAGAGGAACTGTGTCCTTGTGGTGCAAAAAAAATATGTATTCTGCCAGAGATAAAAAATGCTCTTTCAACAGCTCATATCCCTCATAGGCCGGGGTGGAATGGGACATGTAAAAGAAAATCTACCAAATAAGAGATTAAACAAATGGGGGGACAGAGATAATTACATAATAGTGATTACTGGTGAAATGTATCCTGGTAATTGAATTCATATCCAATATTTACCTTGACAGCCGTAAAAGAGACTGAGAAAAAGGGTGAGTGTGAGGGGGAGAGAGAAAATTATGAAATAGTGATATTATAGTATATATAACATTAAATTTTTAAACTCCTGAATCGGGATTTTTTTTTCTCTTGATGTAATATTTGGCCCTCATTGCAGAATATCTTCTTCTTATTCTTCTTCTTCCTTTCCAGGATTAGGTCAATGCGACCTGTTCCGGTCTCCAGTCCATATAACTTATTTATAGGTTATGGAACTCATATGTTAAAATAGACTATTTTAAGTCTAATATAGAGGATATTTTGGTTTCCATGCCGCCCCAAAGATCTTTTTCCATGTGATTTGTAGGTGTTGATCTTTTTTGGGTAATCTTGTATTGTCCATTCTGTCTAAATGTTCTTTCCATTGGTATTTGTGCTCTTCTAGTTTATAGACTATTAAAAATATCTCCAGTTCATTTCTTATTGATTCATTGTGTAAACTATCCATGCGTGTACATCCTTTTACGGTTCTTAAAAAAATAATTTCAGTGGCTTGAATGTGTGAGACATATTATTTTGTAAGTACCCAAGATTCAGATCCATATAAAAGAACAGGAACAGCCATAATTTTATAAAACGTGAGCTGAGATTCTCTTCGAGTCTTTCGGAGGGTTCTTCATATGGTGCCACACATCATTTGATATCGGTTTAATTTATTATGTATATCCCAAACATAGCTATGTGTTATATCTGAACCAAGATAGTTAAAGTGTGCTATCTGTTCTATTATTTCATTACTGATTACTATTTTTGCTCTGACCGGCATTTTTCCCTGAAAGCCATAATTTTAGTTTTTGAAGTTGAGACTTTGAGATTATAATAGAGTTCTAATTGATTCAACATGGAAATGACTCTTTGTAAATCATCCTCTGACTACTGTATAATTACCAGATCGTCTGCATACATTAAAAATATTCATATACATTTCCTTATTAATTTGTATTCCTATTGGCCTTGATTTTTTCCATTTTCGTATAACCTCGTTAAAATATATATTAAACAATGTAGGTGATAATGTACACCCTTGTCGAACTCCTTGATGTATTAAAATTTCATCTCTGGAATAATTATCTAAATTAAGGATAATTTTCGTGCCATTATAAAGACTTTTTATTCCTTTTATAAGTTGAGTCGGATATCCTCTTGTCTATATTATTTTCCACAATTTTCTTTTTATCACCTTATCAAAGGCTTTTTCAAGATCAACGAGAGCTAAATATTAAAGTTTAATTAATGCATCGATATATATATATATATATATATATATATAGAGAGAGGAGAGAGAGAGAGAGAGAGAGAGAGAGAGAGGTTATATTAATGAAGTTCAGATATTACATTTGCCTTGGATACTCAAGAACTTCAGGTAGGCACAATAGTTTTAACTTTAAACCTCCCAGTACCACCTCACAGACATAGTCTCATTGATTGAATTTGACTTAATGACAAAATAATAGAATGAACCATCCGAAATCTGTACGTGCAGTACATTTATCACAGTTTTAATAAATCCACTGAATTATGTTACTTGCGTTGGTTCTAAAATATGAACTACTTAAGAAGAATTTAAAAAGCTCTGCATTTCAATACGTTTTTTTAATGTAATAACATCTTATTTTGCATCACGAATTAGTTAAACATTTAGTTGTAAGACAAGTTGCATCGAGAAATAAGAGTAGTGCATGCTTGACTGTCAACTTGAGAAAAGGCATAAAAAGTGAGTTGGACAGAGAGCAGGACTTCACCAGAACCGGAGAGGGTCGTCGCGCTGACTGACATGGACCAGACGCCCGCTTTTTGTGGCGATATCGACTGCTAGCGCGGACACATCGCTATCGTTCAGAATGGAAACATAGATTTATAAATACCTTAACGCAATATTATTTATTTAATTGGCGAGTTAACGTCTTCCACTCAGCCGAAGCTACAGTATTAAATGTTAATAGAACTAATAGGTGCAGAAGTTATGCAAATTGGTTAAAAATCTTCTCCTTTATTAGGAATTTCTCTACAGTACAGTAGTTTTCCTACAATCCATTGTAAACTTTACTCCATAAATCCCTCTTCTCTGCATCACTCTCAGTTAATCCTCTCAACACCATTCTCTTATGCACTCCTTGAACGCATGTTTTTTTTTTTGGTCTCCCCTTTCTTCTGTTGCCTCCCCCCCCCTCCAAAATTTAATATCATCTTAGGTATCCTGTCATCAGACATTCTCTATATGTGGCCAAACCATTTCACTCTTCTTTATTCAATAACTTGTAGAACATCTTTCTGAACATCCATTATTTATCTGATTTTAGTACTTTGTGAATAATTTGGATTAAAATTTAAGAATGGTTAAAAATAAACAATTTAAACAAGTGTGTATTGGCAGTTCCATACCTTATCTACGGATGTGAAACCTGGACATTAACAAAGGCAGATAATAAACAAATAGAGGCTGCAGAAATGAAGATGTTGAGAGCAATAGGATACCAAAGGGCTGATAAAAATAAAAACGAAGATATAAGAAAATAACTTAATATATTTAATCTCTGTGAAAGAATAAAATACTATCAAAATGCTTACCATCAGCACGTATTACGAATGAATGAACAGCGCATACTAAGAAGAATGTATAATTATAAACCAAAATGGAGAAGATTGTTGGGGAGACCACTGAAGATATGGAAGGACCTATAATGCGATCGGAACAGGCCATTGGGCTTAATCCTTGTTGTTGTTGTTGATGATGATGATGATGATGATGATGATGATGAAAAGTATAGTATTTTGTAAATTATAATTACAATTTATGAGATAACACAGGCATTTAAATGATCATTCAACCGAAGAGACCCTGCATGTTCTTGATGTGGACATTTTCCTATAAGGCTCTGTACGCACGAATCATATAAAATTACCTACAAACGCGAGGTTGGACTAATGAATAAAAAGTGAAATGAAAAATTACTTATTAACCTTTAAATTGGCAAACCAAAGGGCAAACCACTCATTTCTCGAGTCAGTTATCTAAATGTGGCGGATCGCAGTTAAAACGAAATCATGCTTAACTGTTACTATAAGGTATATTATGTAATTTGACATACATTTAAGTAATTTATTTTAGTTTGTTTCCTTATGTTTTATTTTAAGTATTCCTATAAAAGGCATGGGGATTATATTAGTGAAAATAGATAATTTTATTTTTGTTAATTTGAATAATCTGATGCACTCGAAAATTCGAAAAATGCACAAAATGTTTTTAAAAAAATAAATCAAAATGATGTATTCTTATAGGATACACTGCCAATTTGAGGGTAAATAATACATGTAATTGAAGAATACGTGATTAAAATTAAATATTTCCTTATATTTCATTAATAGAAAATATACCACATAAATGAAGTAACGTGAATTATTGTTTTAACAAAGTACCAGGACAAAATTTCCATCTTGGTTTCAAAGCACCTGCCGGATTTTTCATGAAAGACCATACGAACTTACAAAAATATTGTCTGATAAGTAATACAAACTACAACCCACTTCCTCAATTCGAGTTGGACGAACACTGCTTTCAGGTAAAGGGGGTTGTAAATACACCATATTTTAACTTAATTTCCGGTGAAATGAATCCCTATACGCATGTTTCCTGCTTTATGTATAGGCCCAGGACTTTATAATAGTAAACATTATATAACAAATTGCTGTTATGTTTACAGCATGACGTGCAAGACAACTTTAAATAAATACAAGTGATGTAGGAGATCAAACCGAATATGTGGAAATAAACCACTGCCAGAACTGCTCATCCAATGCTCCCTGAGATCTTGGAAAATTAAAATGTAACAAGAATGTTTTTGCTAACTTTCTACTTTCATACTCATAACAAATTACAAATCATATAGCTGTTCAATTTGGCGACTACCAATTTTGAGATAGATAGATAGATGGAAAGCTCTGCGGCCATCACTTAAGTGTTGGCGGTGAGCGATCCATTTTGGTCCTCCTTAATAGGTAGAACCCCGGGTTCCTAGCCCATGCAGAGCTACAACATACGGTTTTCCCCACTTTCAAGTATCTTTGGAGTCCTGTATACAATGTGAGACAGCAATATATTCCCCATTATGCATGTTATTATTAATTATATAAATAATCATGGATATTATAGATAAAATATATAAATTTCCGTAGCCCAGCAGTAAACAAAATTTAACATGGGAAAAGCAAACTTTCCAGGCATCACCTTAAAATTAACAAAACACAGAATAGTTTTCACGTCTCTATTTAAATGGTGGCAGAAGAAGCTTTAACTAACAAAGAAAGGATTAAACGCGAGGAAAGTCCGAACGCAAATTACTTTGAGTGGACCTGTCAAAACCGTTTAAAAGGGTTCGGTTCGCAAATGTCCATACACCCTTATTAACGCGGCCAAATCCCTCAACCGAAAAAAAAAACCTCCCCGTAAACTACTTGAAAATAAATAAATAAATAAATAAGATAGAAATTGTGGGCGCAATTTACTTTAGCCAATGGATATATGTATTTTAATGACTATTGTATAAATAGAACCAATCGGATGTTTGTTGTAATAAAAGTCACCGCCTTCCAGACTCTCGAAGAAGGGCTTGAGGCAAAACTTAAGATATAATAAAAATCACTTGCAGTCTTGCCCTGTTGGCAAGATATACACACCTGCGGTCTTGCTCTGTTGGCAATATATACACACCTGCGGTCTTGCCCTATTGGCAATATATAGGCTACATACTTGCGGTCTTGCCCTGTTGGCAAGATACCGTATATATTATACATTCGTGTCAATCTTGCCCTGTTGGCAAGAACTAGGCATCCACATTCTGTTTATTTATTTTTTGCCCAAGAGTAGGTGATATATTTTCCAAGTTAGTATCAACTAAGCGAGAATATTAGAGGTCGCTTAGGCATATAAAAATCGGGAACACTAGTAAATTACCATCTCAATAAACGAGTGTGCTATTTACACGGTCCAAGTTATAGGGATCGTGATAATAGAAAGATCGCGACAGAACACCCTGTCTTTTCGAGAGTCTCAAGGGCGATATTTAAAGTGAATTAATAATTTTTCGTAGGTATATAATCTACTAGTGTGTGTGTATCAGTTAATAAAAATATATAAAATAAAATCTACAAGTAAAAACGTATCTGTATCTTCAAGATTATTCCCATCGCAATTGTCTTCAAAGTTGATTGTATTGTCCCCTGACAACTTCAATTGCTCTACCGAAATTACACCCCTCCCCCCGAGCTGTACCACCACAAATGATAGGCAACATATTAATCTATAACATTTTTTTACAATACTTACGACATATTATTACCGAAGACCATGCAATAGAAAGACAGCTTTGGTTATGTAGAATCTGATTTGGTTAGTTCGTGTTTTAATTAACTATGCTCACGTTATTAGCGTCGCAATTCAAAGCTCGGCGTGAAAAGGCTGACATACTTTATTGACAGGCTTAGTATTTCAGATATTTAAAACAATAAACATATTGTACCTATGAGGCAGTCGTCCTCAACAAATTAAAAATTGTTTAAAATAATCAACTAGGCCATTCGGAACTAGTTCCATTTTCAAGGCTGTTCTATTGGGTGCTTATTGTATTTTACGAGTATATTGTACAATGGGTTGATCTGGGAGAGTGTGAATTTATTATTTCAGACTCGATGTTATTTTTACGTGAATCTACGACAAGGAACCCACGGCTGTTTTTTTCCCCCTCTCGAAGGTAATATTTTTATCCCCTTAAAATTGATCGACCCTAGCCGTGTTTAAACCCACTTTTCTCAGAACAAGATGCGACCATACTAATAATTGATCCACCGGAATTGACGATTTTGATTTGGGGTAAATTAATATTATTTGAAAACTAGCCCAATTTAATCAAATACCGTTCTATAAGATTAATTCATAAATCCATAATTTCATCAATATCAAGTTAAGGGAGGAGTAAATATTACGAATATTTGAGAATAAAGTTCTTAGTAAATTGTTTGGATCAAAGACAGATTAACAGACAGGTGAATGGAGATGACTTCATAACAGTGGGCTACATGATCTTTATTATATCAGATATAATAAAACAGTTAAGTCTCTTAGATTGCGATAGGCAGGATATATGACACCTTTGGGGAATGAAAGAGGGGCATGAAAGCTTAATGTAGGAATATCAGAGGGAAAACACCCAGTTGGTAGACAAAGAATGAGGTGGGAGAATAACATTCATCATTATATGAGGCAAGTAGATTATATAGAGGATGATTGGAAAACATTAGCTCAGGATAGGGATGTATGGAGAGCACGGCCATGAACCTATGGGTTCGATAGTGCCAGTGAGTTAGTTAATCAGTTATGTTGGATATCGACTCAATTAATTTAGATATTAGTATTTTAAATAAATATTTTAATTAATTTCCATTCGATTATTGAGTTAGTTATTTTTGTAAATGTGTTTTAAGAAGTACAATTTCTAACAGAAAACTGAATTTTTTTAAAAATACAGCAAATTATAAAAGGACGATCAGGATAAAGAAGCATAGAAATACTTTTAACGTTGGTAATAAGAGTTTAGAAGTAACTGGAAAGAGCATGTTTCAATATTCGAGAACCAATATGCTCAGATGTATTTTAAAATAAAAATTATAGAAAGAAATATAAATTATCCGGCTCTAAGATGCACAGATAATGGATCTTTGGCCCAATATACGAAGACGTAATGTACGTGAAGCAGCAAAATAAGAGTAAGAGAAAACATGTTAAATTTGTAAACAATTTAAGGAAAGTAATCATTTTTTGACAGGCGTGTTGTCATGCTGAGAATGAGTGAATATTCCTTATTTAGAATTTCAGCTGGTGTTAAAACACAAAGAGTATGATTGTATTTAAGAAATCGCTATCACTGGCAGCTGTCATAACAAACAAAAAAGCAATTTTTTGGAAAAGAAGTGGACCTCATCAACATTTGATAGCATTTGTAGATGTGTTATGGAACCAATTACGTATTATATCGTTTGTATATTTTTATCTTTCATTCAATGATAATAGAAATCATATCGTACAAGACTTTGAGGCCACATTGGACGGCTGCATTTTTTCTCTTCCCACATTTTAATAAATCATAATTCCTTGACATGTCAGTTTTTAGAAAAGTTCCAATAGACTATTTTATGGATATTAGTTCCTGAGAATAGATCAATAATTAGTAAAGTAAATCCTCTTCTCATGTTCGGCATAAATCCTGGTTCAGAGATGAGATGAGATGAATACCCTATTATTAAAAGTCTATGACATACGAGGATGCTGGCTGACCAGGATTGTAGAAATACGGGAGCAGATTAAATTAAATGGATGACATTTATTGATTTCAATTACCTAGGTGATCTTTTGGTTGTAACAATAATTTACAAATATTTCAATATATATGTGACACCCTTAAAAGAACATGGGAAAGAAAGTAAGTAAATAAACACACTTTAAATGTTATAAAAGTAAGAAAATAAACACATTTTAAATGTTATAAAGTATTGGCTGTACTTGATATATTGTATGGCTCACAAATATGGACTCTGAATAAACAGTCAATTAAAAGAATAGAAGCAGCAGTAATTAAATAGCAGAATATAGGCCTACTTTAATAGATGAAAAACGAAGTAAGATATCCGTAAATAACTACAAATATTCAGTTCGACAGATAAAATAGGAGAGTATAGGAGAAAACTGTATGAACATGTCTGCAGAATGGATGCCACATATTGTCTAAGAAAAGTCTGAACTATCAACCAAGAGGAGGAAAAAGAGATCGAAGACGCCCACGAAAGAGATGGACACAGCAGCTACAGTATTTGGAGCCGGAACGATTCAAAAAGGTTCAATCCATGCAAAAAGAAGAAGAGAAGAAGAAGAAGAAGAGATGGGTATGTAGAATTGTTGGAATTAAGATTTTGGCAAAGTGGAAGGGGAGGAAACTCTGAGTAAAAAGTGTTCTGGTTCCGAATACGGGACCCAAAGATGGAAGGCAAGTATTTAATCTCTTGCGCCACGGAGGCGCCATGTAGATATTTGTTTAAGACCTTGTAGAATTTATCTGAAAGAAAATCAATAAAAAGAGAACGAATAGCTCTGACCTCGTATTCGGGAAGTCCTGAGTTTAAATTCCAATGCCGATGAACCCGATTGGAAAATTTGAGGTGTTCTTCAGTCCATAAAGCAAATGCCACTTTGGAATTCCGTTACCAGGTACATTTAATCATATTCATAATTTCACATTACCATTAATATTGAATTACTTAGATCTAACAATTAGTTGAGTTGAAAGAAAGCAATAACGGTTATGACGTTACTTCAATCAAAATACTATCATCATCATCCTTCACGGATTAGGTCTCTGCCTGTTCCGATCTCACATCTGTTGAGCCCAGCGCTTTCTTGGTCTTCCTACCGATCTTCGTCCTCCAAGATTATACATCAGTTTCATCTTTGGTATCCTATCCTGTCATTCTTTGCAGATGTTCTATCCAATTGTTCCTGTATTCTTCTATTTGTTCAAGAAGTGGTTGTACTTTTAGTTCCTCTCTTATATTCTCATTTCTAATATGTTCTTCTCTTGTACAACCCTTCACAGCCCGTAGGAATCTCATTTCCGCTGCCTGAATTTTACTTTTTTTCCCTTCAGGAACAAGGCCTCACTTCCTTACATCGCCACTGGTAGTGTCATTGTTGAGTAAAATTTTACCGCATATCCTTTCTTACTTTGTTCCTCAGTGTTCGTCTGATTCTTCCACAAATATGTTAAAATTTTTGCATTTGCTTATTTATACCTTGTTCTTATTCATAAGTTATATCGCAGCCCAAATACTGGAAGTGTGAAGCCTATTCCAACACTAAGTTCAAAATACTATTCCTTTTCTATTAAGGTATTTAAATAAAGGTACAGAAGAAGAAGAAGAAGAAGAAGAGCTGTAACATTCAACAATCAATGAGGAAATTTAGAGTTATAGATAAAAAACAGAACAGAAAACGATGAGGAAGTTTAATTATGAGAAATTTGTAAATTGATAGCCCTTTGTAATATAATTATGTATTTGATTAAGTAGGTAAAGAGTAACATTAAGTTAGGTTTGAGAAAAACTTCACAATAAGGAAAATTTTCACAATAAATAATAAATTATAGTGGGCACCCCATAACTAGATGGAGGGATACGGTCTCTTGATATGGAAACAGGTGTATGGCCTAATTCCATGACGAAGAAGAAGAATAAGAAGAAATAAATTATACTTGTTGAAATGCTAGTCGCAGAGCCAAATTCATTAGAGGTTGAAATGGCGATTGAAAAATTGAAGATGTATAAAGCATCAGGTTCAGATGAGATCCCAGCAGAACTGATAAAATCAGGGGGAGAAAAATTGATGGACAAGATACGCTGGTTGCTTAGTATGATTTGGGAAAAAGAAGCTCTTCCAGATGAATGGAAGGAATCAATTATCTTACCAATTTATAAGAAAGGAGATAAAACTGATTGCAACAACTACAGGGGCATCTCATTACTTTCAACTTCGTACAAATTTCTAACAAATATATTAGTAAGCAGACTTACTCCCTATATTGATGACATTCTAGGAGATCATCATTGTCCATTTAGAAGAAACAGGTCTACAACAGATCAGATTTTTTGTATAAGACAGATTTTAGAAAATAAATGGGAATATAATGGTACAGTACATCAACTATATGTAGACTTCAAAAAAGCATATGATTCAATTAAGAGGGAGAAATTATATAGTATCCTGCTGGAGTTCGGAATTCCTAAAAAGTTAGTTAGACTTATACGAATGTGTCTAAATGGCTCAAAGAGTAGGGTGCGTGTAGGCAAACAGTTTTCAGACACTTTTGAAATCCAGAATGGGTTGAAGCAAGGAGATGCACTATCTCCTCTACTATTTAATTTTGTACTAGAGCATGCCATTAAATCTTTAGAGAATGAGGAAGGCTTACAACTGAATTGTATTAATAAGCTGTTAGTTTATGCTGATGATGTAGTACTACTGGCCGATAGCGAGGAGATACTAAAGGCCAACACGCACACATTATTGAGTAACACTAAGAAATTAGGACTGGAAGTAAATATCAGTAAAACTAAATATATGGTCACAAGTAGAAATTCAGTATATAACGGAAATGGACAGCTAAGGACAAATGAGGGAAATTTCGAGGAAGTGGCTGAATTCAAATACCTAGGAACAATAATCACAAATAGGAATGAGATGCAAAAAGAAATTAAACATAGGTTCAATTCTGGAAATGCATGCTATTATGCATTGCAGAGACTTTTGATGTCCCAACTCCTTTCAAAAAACGTTAAGCTGAAAATATATAAAACTATTATTCTACCAGTTATATTATATGGGTGCGAAACATGGACTCTTACTTTAAGGGAAGAAAGGAGATTACGAGTATTTGAGAATAAAGTTCTTAGGAAAATTTTTGGACCAAAGAGAGATGAACAGACAGGTGAATGGAGAAGACTACGTAACAATGAACTATATGGTCTTTATAGGAAGCCAGATATAATAAGAACAGTTAAGTCTCATAGACTGCGATGGTGGGACATGTTGCGCGTATGGGGAATGAAAGACGTGCATGGAAACTTCTTGTAGGAAAGCCAGAAGGAAAACGCCCAGTTGGTAAACCAAGAATGAGGTGGGAGAACAACATTAACTACGATTTGAGGGAAGTAGATTATACAGGGAATGATTGGAAAGCATTGGCTCAGGATAGGGATGTATGGAGAGCTTATGTCCGCGCGGCCATGAACCTACGGGTTCGATAGTGCCAGTGAGTGAGTGAGTGAGTGTAAGGAATTAAGAAAAGGCTTATCAACTGAAAAATATCTGAAATACTAGTATAGACTACAGTATGTTTGTGTTGAAGACCAGAAATAAACTGATAACTATTTCGAGATTGATGGTCAATTCCGCGTAGTAACAATTTTTTTGAAGACTAACTCCATGAAATACGGGTATTAGTGAAAATGTTTTCGGATTAAAGGACAACTCCATAAGGGGAAACAGAAACCACTATTTTTTTAAGGTTGGATACTAACTCTACGATATTAATGATATATTTTTTTCCGGATTGAAGGACAACTCCACGAAGTAAAAGTAATATTTTTTATCTTGATAACTCCCAGAAGTATTAGTACGTATTAACGTTATATGAGAATACACTTCTAGAGAAATGAGTTACTTATTCATATCTCCCGAAGCAAACATAAATTATCCTGTCCCCAGAAGTAGCCAAAGTGCATTCTCAAGATTAAATGAGGCGCTTCTACCATGAGAATATATTATGATAGAATTTCGCTGAAACGTCAGCTGATACCAACTTGATATGGAAAGTAATATTTCCAGACAAGCCGTTTGTTGGCTATGGTTAATATAACTACAGAGAAAACATTTTCGGTTCAGTTGGATTTTTTCACCAGTTTAGTTAATAATGGTCCCGCGCCGTAGCAGAGTGGTTAAGGCAAGATGCCTTGGCGCAGAGCTACGGGTCTTGCGCTGGTTCGAGACCCCATGGGGAAGACATATTTTTATGGAATTCTGGCCAGTATGGGACCGTTGCCAACCCAGCATCGTGAGGCATTTGGGTAGCTACAATAAATAGCGACTCCAGGTCGAGAAGACCAGCTATAACGACTGGGGGACCCGACATGCTGACCACGTCATCCCTACACTGACTTATGATCGTCTATCTCTGTGATTAACACATGCGGATGCGAGGCCAGCAGCCGGATGGTAGGTCAAGGAACTTCTAAGCCTGTCGCGCTTGGAGTTTTTGTTAGTAAGGACTTTTGTTTTGAAATTGAAGGATTATTTAATAAATTAATTAAACTTTTTGGGGTAAAACATAGAAATAGTCATAGGGTAAACGTGAAATTTAAGAATAGTGTTTGCATATTAGGATAATAAGTCACAATGTTTCATTTAGTTTTTAGTTTAGTTATGTGAAGCTATTTTCGCTTCTATTTATTCTTCTTTTCCTATGTAATGCCGAGTGACGTTAAACTATCCCTGGACCGCATTAGAACTAAGACACAAGGTATAGACAATATAAGTATCGACTTTTTAAAGAAAATACTCCATGTCATACTCCCAACCGTAACCCATATATTTAATCCCTCAATCATTACCTCAACTTACCTCGAACTCTGAAAAAAAAAAAAAAAACTATAGTCAGACCAATTCCTAAAATTAAATTACCTGTAAAACCAAACGACTTTAGACCAATCAGCATCCTCCCAGTCCTATCTAAGGCTTTGGAGCGCATTGTTCATGGACAATTAACTGATTACCTTAACACACATAACATACTCGACCCACACCAATCAGGTTTTAGGACAGGCCATAGTACGGCAACCGCACTTCTTAAAGTTACCGAAGATGCGCGGGAAGCAATGGACAGTGACCACATGACAATATTTACACTCTTGGACTTCAGTAAAGCTTTCGACACTGTTGATACTGATATATTAATAGCAAAATTACGCGCTCTGAATCTGTCGGACAATGCTGTTAACTGGCTTGGATCCTATCTTCATGATCGCCAGCAATGTGTATCCAATGCAGAACTTCCCTCATCCTGGCTTTCACTGAAGGGTGGCGTCCAACAAGGTTCAGTGTTAGGACCACTTCTGTTCTCTATCTATATTAACGATATATCCACTAGACGTACCTATTGTCGACATCACCTCTACGCTGACGATTTGCAAATTTACATTCACTCCCATCCTAACGATGTACATGACACACTAGACAAATTAAATAGTGACCTAGACTCAATTTCCCAATGGTTGAAGAAACATGGACTTAATCTAAATGCTGACAAGATACAGTGCATAATTATAGGATATCGGCGAATCCAAAGCATTATAAATTACGAAAATATCCCTACCATTCTCCTAAATGACAAAAACATCCCCTACAGCTCGGTAGTAAAAAATCTTGGTTATCTACATGGACCAACACCTAGACTGGAAAATCCAGGTGAATAATACCTTGCAAGAAAGAGTTCTCAGTTCTTCACTCCCTAAATAGTTTTAAAAAACTTCCTTCCTGCAAAATTCAAACAAATACTAGTACAGACTCTTATAATGCCACACTTCGACTACTGCGACTACTGCGACATATTACTGACTAATCTGACAACTGATCTATCTGACAGACTACAGCGTGCTCATAATGTGTGCATTCGATTTATATTCAATCTCCGTCGTTAATACCACGTATCTTCTTCATTTCAGGCCTTATCATGGTTACGCCTAAATGACAGAAGAACTTTACATTCACATACCTTACTATTACAAATTCTGCACACATATTTACCAACTTATTTAACAACACGTTTTCAAAATTTATCGGGTCATCACAATTTAGGAACAAGATCACAAGACTCTTCTTTACTTTTGATACCTCAACACAGGACCTGACTATACTCTGAATCTTACACAATATCTATGACTAGAGCATGGAACTCACTTCCCAGTCATGTCAGGGACTGTCAATCGCTATCATTATTTAAATCCAAATTAACTGATATCTTAAGTTCAACACAATGAAAACATTAATTGCATAACAACTATATAGAGCATTCCATTAAATACTGATCTAGGAAGCTACTTACTTTATTTTATATCATTTTTATTTTATTATATTCTATGTTTTTGTTAGTATTAGCTAGTATTAGATCACATCATTGTATTTTGTTTAGTCTGTATTTTAATAATATCTTAAAATTGTAATATGTATGTAATTTTTGTATAATTCTACTATTCACTTGTTGAGTGGAAGAGAAGGCGTTATGGCCTTAACTCTCCCAATTAAAATAAAATATTATTATTTATTTATTTTTGAATGCAGGCTTTCACGGCCGGTAATCATGATGTTGAGTGATTCCGGGTTCTGTGGCCGTGGTCCATAGTTGGTGTTGATACCAGACGTTTCTCTAAGTAGAGCTTCCGACCAGGAAACACGCCTAGAAGCACTCGCCACTGAAGATGCCCTCCGCAGTTGAGGGCGAAACGTCTGGTATCAACACCAACTATGGACCACGGCCACAGAACCCGGAATCACTCAACATCATTTATTTATTTTATTTTATCCATAGAGTGCCAGTATATTATTTTTTCATGTTAAATAAATTTAAAAAATAAGTTCTTCTTCTTCTTCTTCTTCTTCTTCTTTTCATGTGATAGACCTAGTGGTCTGTTACAGTCTCAATCCAACGTTTGAAGGGTCTGCCCAAATGTCTCTTGCCTGGTGGCTGGTAATTTAAGATCTGACGTGGTATTCTTGTTCTGCTCATTCTTCGTACGTGAGATTTCCAGTTGTTTCTGTATTTTTGTACATGTTCCTTGACTGATTCTGTGTGTAATTCTTTGAGAATTTCAGAATTCCTTTTATGGTCTGTCCTTGAATAGCCCGCAGTACGTCTCATAAAGTTAATTTGGTTAATATTATATATATTACTAGATAATATCCGGCGTTCTCTGCTACGCCTAAATAAATTAATATGTGCTTTTATTTTTAGTTGAATAAATGGAAAGATCATAAAGATCTGTTGAGCGGTTTAAATAAATTAATTCCATTCGGGCAGCACATTCCCGGGGATTTTCATAACTAATGCCACGAGTGATTTCCAATTTATCTAGAAAATTAGGAAATCAAGAGTGGCATTTATTGGGACTATTTAACGAATAAAATTAAGCCGTTCACTCACAAATCATTATTTAATGTGAACGGCGATGTTTGAAAACAAATGAGAAATGTTTGGCTATGTTTCATTTGTTCATCACTGCAACTTGATCATGCTATTAATTGCCAAATAGGATCGTAATATTGTAACAATGCACCCTAGTGGAGAAAAAATGAAACACATCAAACTGTATATTATAACCAACATTATAGGTTATTAATTAACTTTTTTCGGAAACACAATTATTGAACACACAATTATCAAATGTGTAGGTCGAAGGAATCTGTTCATTATTTGCTACATTCAAAGTATTTTGTTAGAAAGTCAGTCACTGCAAAATAATGCTCTGACCTGTTCAGAATATTAAATATGAGGAGCTTTCTTTATTTTGGTAATCAAAATTTGATAATTATCGAGGTGAAAAACGATTGTGATTGGTTGTAAAACACCATTCATTGAAACGTGATTGGTCATTGACTCCCATTTGGGGCATGAGTTAATAAATAATTGTTTAAATTTAATTACTTCGCAATGGGTACAAACTTTGTCCATTTTTTCGATTTGAACAAATTTACATGAGGTGTTTTCTAAATTCAAACCGCACACTTTTAAAGAATGCTCTTGTGCTTTATTGATAGTCATAACAAAACGCGTATTGGGAATTGAAATCGTTTGAACTCTTAACACGCGCATATACGAATGCAACGTTTTGTCAAAATTTCATTATAGGTATAAAAGCACGTGCGTATTCGAATGCAACGCTGTGTCAAAATTTAATTATACTATAAAACACGTGCGTATTCGAATGCAACGTTGTCAAAATTTCGATGGACCGACTATTTGTCGAGTTTTGCGAGCACAAATATAGGCAGGTTGAACTTTTATATACAGTAAAAGCTCCTGATTCGCGGGGGAGATGTTCCGTAAATATGCCGCGAATATAGGAACCGCGAATATGGAATGGTATTTTGTATGGGTATAGGCATATAGGGGATTCCATCCAAGGTTCCAAAATAAAATTAAAATTATCAAAGTAAAATCAATTAATGAAAAATTTTGAACAATTTCTATAATTACTACTGTCAGATTCAGGCAAGGGCTTAAAGAAGTTAGTATTTTTTTCTGTTTTGCCGCTTTTAAAAGGTTTTGCAATTCAGATTGATATTCAGCTGTGAATTCAGTGACAGAATTCCTTATTTTTTGTCTTGGAATTTCTTGATGTATCGTACAGTTGATTCATTAACATTGAACCAGCGTGATATAGACACAAACGACTCGCCAACGCGTAAACAGTTAAGCATTAATGTCTATGCGGCAACACAATTTTTTTCCGCATCGGGACTAATTTTCTTTCCTTTTACTCGACATTATAAATTGGCAACAAAGCAGAAGAGACGCGTGTTATTCAATCAAAATTATTGCAACGAATGACAAGTTGAAACAATATAACTTCGATCGTGTCTAGGGCGGCATTTATCAACGGACATAGCGGCGCGTGAAATACGACAGCGATGGCTTTTAACAACGAACTTTAGGCTTAGTGACAATATGGTTTGTTTTACTTTGAGGTTTGAATCGCTCTTTTAGAAGTTGCCTTGGCACGTGCCTGAAGCAGTAAAAAGTATATATATATATATAATATATATATATATATATACCGACTGCATCCGCGAATAAAGAAATTTACAGGAACTGTGTCGCAATTTTTTAACCCGCGATTAACGAAAACGCGAATAAGGAAACTCCGAATAACGAGCTTTTACTGTATAGAAATAATGAACGTTTTTTGCATTCACTGTTTGTGGCTGTGGTGAAGGCTGGGCTCTGATTGATTTTGAAAGTGAAGGAAAGGAAAGACTAACATTCTCCACATACTAATACAATAAAGAGTTAATTGCATTCTAAAGATGGATGCACGTTCAAACAATAAGACCGCCTGCATAGACTATCACGAAAGTGAAACCCGCCTGTCAGGGGTGATTAATATATAATGAAAACAAATTTATTTTTCCTGGGTAATATTCCTTTATGTAATTTTTGGTTATAATTTTATTATTACCGAATGAGTTATCCCAGGAGGTAACGTTTGATGTGTCGAGTTCAAATCTCCGGGCTGACTAAAACTGACTAGATTTTTTTCTGGTTTTCTTCAGTCATTAAATAAACATTTGTTTATGGAATTGAGATTATTCATTTCATAATATATTTAATATTAAATAAATGAATCGCAAAAAATCTGATTTACATAAATGATGCAAACTGATAATAAAATTAATTTAATTTAATTTGAAATTATATTCGCCGAAATAAATAAATAAACAAATAAATAAATAATAAACATATTTTAAATTTTAAGAAATTATAAATAAATAAAGAAACTAATTTTTTCAAGCTACAATTATATATAAGGACATTGTTTAGTATAATATTTTAATATATATATATATATATATATACATATATGGTATGATAAGAAAAATAAATGCCTGGACGGGATTCGAACCCGGATCTCTGAGTCTGTACCTCAGTGGGACTCAGAGATCCGGGTTCGAATCCCGTCCAGGCATTTATTTTTCTTATCATACCATATTAAGCTTGCATTGCTCAATGTTAAATATTTAATTATAACATATATATATATATATATATATATAAATTCTTTAATTTTTACTTAAAATGAGGTTTTATTTATTGTTTTTTTAATACAGGGTAATACAGGGTAATTACGGTATATGTTTATATTTATTATACAAATGAAATAATAATAAATTGTGATAATCATGGCGAAGAAGTATCACAGAATCTATAGTGGGCCGAAGAAACCCAGACTAATCGGTTCAGTATTTAAACTCAGACTTTAGTTGCTACAGTGCGATCAGTACAGCATTGGACACCGCGATCCTATGCTGTCCGTTCCCCACCGCGAATGCGCCAGCAGTGCCAGTGAAATCCCCACGTCCCCGCGTATGTTGTCCAATGCCATACTGAACGCACTGTTCTTCCTGAGCCAACTGTAACGCCCCCTGTATAATGAGCGGGGAAATTAGCAATATATTATCGAATTTTGTAGAGATGCACAACAATTTAGATTACAGTTGCTATCAGAGATATTTCTCAGATGGAATTGTGCGAAATTGGGGTGTTGGGATGTCTAAGCGGGAACGGGTTGAGCACAGAGAGAAATATGTGAAATCTTGGATACAATAAGAACATTTAGAGAAGGAAAAATTGGAGATCAATAAAGAAATTTATATTTTTTGATAATATGGTAATTATTTTCAGTATTTAATGTTATATATTAAGATGCTGTGTTGAATATCTTAGGCCTTTACTGTGTATACTGTGTACGTATTTTTTAATTGGTTTTATTCGCTGAATTTTAATTTTACAAAGAACGATGTAGCACTGCAATGACAGACATATATTGAAAGGTTCATGGATGTGAGAGAGAAAGAGAGAGATAATATTTTGTACCTGTTTTATGTGTATTAGTAGATGTTTGTGAATGTATATACAGTATATGCATGTTCTTCAATCGTGGCAAATAAATATGCAGTCCCCCAAAATACTGGAGAGTATGAGAAATGCCGGAGTGGTATCATAACTCGAAGGAGAAAAATTTCAAACTGTGCCTCCTCGATGATGGGGGATGGGCACCAAATGGAGGCGAACATGGCTCTGGAGACCGAATGACTCCCGATATAAGTAACCCTCTGTCTGCTCTTTGGAATGACAATATGATTTCCTTTTAGCTTGTGGACTTAAATGAAGGAAAGGGTAGAGAGAGGTCTTGTGACTGAGGTGGAAACGATCACTCTAGGAAAGGGCCGTTGAACAGTGCTCACTAGATGTGAAAAATATGCCCCACTCCTACCCCTTTTATGTGCACACCCAATGAAATAACACAACTGACAAGTGAGTAGCAGTGTCTTAACTTGTCAGCCTAGCCGACTTAGGGTTGAATAAGAGGGGAGGGGGTCTTGTCACACCTAGTGAGCACCGTTTAACAGCCCAGCTCTAGGGGTAGGAGACCTCAAAATAAAACCCCATTTTCTCCGAATTACGGGTTGTGCGGTGGACAAGCTCTCCACTAAGTTAAAAATAATCATTGCTAAAACACCCAATAATAAGCCTCTGAAATCAGACAGCTTTAATATTTATGTGGAAGGAATGTTGGGAGATACTATTCAGGGCGGAAGCATGGAAAGCACTTAGAATAATTAGATCAGCTATAGAAAAAGTTAAACACTGTAAAATTCTAGAGGACCAGTGGAGATATTATTTCTTGGATTTGTTTCAGGAAAATAGATCAGAATTCATGCCGAAGTTAATATACCGGGGAGGGAGATATATAGCGGAAAAAGGGAGTCAAGCAATGCAACATTAGATGTTTGTTGGAAAATTCAGAAAGAAGATATAAAAGGAAGAACGCTTCAGGATATAGTTCAATATATACAGAATTGGTTGAATGTGACACACGTAAATTCCCAATAGCCTAAGTTAACACAACTGTTTGAAAGAATTATTAACGGAGAAGTACCAAAAGCATGGAGGGAGTGTTATATAACCCAGTATTTAATAAAGGATCTGGAGATGAACCGAACAATTATAGAGAATTGAAAGTAATTCAGTTTATGGAAAGGTTATATGCAAAAGTTGATGGAGAATGTACAGAAAAAGATACTGAGGAAAATGTAGTTTGTATACTTTACTATGTATTATGCAGACGATCAGTTCATAAAAGCAGAAGACATGAATGATCTGAGTTATCTGGTAAGAAAACTTCAAAAAGAGTAGAAGGAGGTTGGATTAAACATTATTATGGGAAAGTGCCAATACCTGGTAGTGAGGGATGATAAAATTGAGAATTTACCTGTAGAAGGTATATAAATTGAAGTTATAAAACAACAAATAGCTGGATGTTATTTTTAATAAACAAGGAAACCATAGTGATGAGTTTATAACGAAAATAAAGGAAAAGTAACGACATGGACATTATACTCAATTTATGGAATAAAAATAAGATAAACAAAAATAGAGGATACACAGCAATCTAGTCACTGTTATGTTGTATGGGTCAGAGTATGGAATATAAGAATCGAAATCAAAAGAAGCTTTTGAGCACCGAAATGGATTTCTTAAGACGGAGTTCATGCAAAACTCGTCTAGATAAATTATGAAATGATGTGATAAGGAAGAATAGTGGAGAGAGGTATATTTGATGATGTTCAGAAGATACAGTTAGTTTGATTTGGTCATCCCAATATACGAAGAAAGAAAGATTCCCTAATAAGGCATTAAGGTGGGTACTGTCAATAGAATGATGGAAGAGATACTTCTTAATAAGGTATTAAGGTGGATACCGTCTTAAAGAAGATGTCGAGGTAGCTAACGACACAACTGGAGTGACGATGTTAAAGAAGTAATGAAAATAAATTTACATTTTGAATAATACCAAAGTAGAAAAATATTGCAACTGAGAACGAAGAGATGGCGACAACTGCAGCAATCCGTGAAGAAGAATAATAATAAGAAGAAAAAGAAAAATATGCACGAATGGCAAAGAGGCAGTCCAATGTTTTTGAGTTTAGCCATTCATAATTCCGTTTGAAAGCCAACAAAAGTTCAAAGAAAAAGTTAATTTACAGAAGATCACATCAGGGACGAAATTGTATAAAATCAAAAAATGAGAAAAAAAATTGCTGGAGGATATGATGATGTCATAGGCGTGTTTACAAGCAAGTGAGAAATGTACTAAAACACGATGAGCAATGATACTAATTTCTGAAGAAAGGAAAAATACTTGTAACCTTGCAGCCATGCAAATGCGTATCATCTCAGTGTTTGAGCTGGCATTCACAATTAAAACTATTTAAAATTAGTTCACAGTTTAAAGTTTTTATACACATGTTATCATATTTTTAATTCAGGATAGGACTAAAAGAGAGTTCAACATTATATAATGTATTCTATAAATGTAGAACATTTTACTGGTACTGGTGATAGTATTCCTGGATAAACGCCAGGATTGTTTTGAAAATATAAATATATTGAACAAAGATAAAATTTTAAGAAATCCTAGTATATTTCATAATGCATTCTTGTGAAGTATATTTTGTAAAAAATGAAATTATTATTGTATTCACGTAGACTTTCACGGCCGGAGTTGCTATGATGATCTTGAAGAAGATTTTCGGGCTGTAGGCCGTGGTCGTGAGGCTTGTAGTTCCCCGACGTTTCGCCAGAGACTGCGTCTGGCATCCTCAAGGGAGGATGCCAGACGCAGTCTCTGGCGAAACGTCGGGGAACTACAAGCCTCACGACCACGGCCTACAGCCCGAAAATCTTCTTCAAGAAATTATTATTATTTTTAAATATTAAACTCAGGAAATGTTATAAGTTCGAAAAATTATTATGACTGAATACACTCTATTAGAATTTTAGAAGTTATCATACCACAATTCTTAATATCTTAACATAACGTATAATCAGTTCAATCACAAATGCATGGTAGTAAAAAGTGTGCGTTAATGGGTTAATAAAACGAGAATAAACGAACTCTTCGAAGAAATCTTTGGGAGTTGTTCAGGATGGTTAGCTGAGTAGTTTCATTTAAGAAACCCACGGTATCTTGTATTTCGTTACAAAACAATTTGGATTTAAGGTCTACAGAACATAAGTTTCTGAGGTTTCTTGTTGTCCCATATCTCTCTTTTTCTCTTAATTTCTGTATAAATATTTAGGGGATACCAACAATACGATTCGGTGAAGATGTTTACTGAGGTAGTATGATCAGTAAAAAGTCCAACATGGCCACAGTAGTTTTTAGTGTCAAGATTATATTTAAATCTCTTCGTTTTTTATTTTACTATTCCGTTTTAAAATAATTTTGATGATTTAAGTTAATTCAACGTTTTATTGATCATGTGAGAAGTTGTAGTTTGAATCTGTGCTAATTTATTATTTTTTTGCTAACATACAGGTTTTTTTGGCATTCAGACCACAATGGGATGGAATTCATTTCAAAATACATTATAATGTAAATCTGAATTTCCTCTACCATGCAGTGATTATTTTATTTTCTTTTTAGGGGATGTAATTGGATGTGTGACTTAGTGCTGAGCTGTATTATCTGAATAATTTTGCTTTATGTAATCAGACAAACATGTTTCGGAATTATTTATAAATCACTTGAATTTCACTGAAAATTAGGTGTAGGCCTATAAAAGACAACATTTTTATACAGAAAGATAAGGGGAAATTGTGATCTGCCCCAAATTTACCATATTGGTCCATGTCAGAATCATTCGTATAAATTAGTAGTCAGTAATTGTCTCTATATTTTCTGTCGATTGGGGGATTTGTTTGTGCAGGATTTGTTTACTATTTCATTCATTGAAGTTTAAGGGATTACATAGTTTTTAATAAACAAAGAGAGCTTACATTTTACGACCTGTTAATAATCGGTTTGTGAAATGCCAAGTAATTCAGAGATAAAAAAAAATGTTTGATTGATTTCATCAACAACAATCGCGGATTAAAAGCCTATGTGGCTTGTTCCGGTCTCATAGATTCACATTCAAAAAGTTAAATCCATCTCTTTTTCGGTCTACCAATATTCCTATCTCCTCTTGGTGTGTAATTAAGTATAATTTTTGGAATTCGATCATCTTTCATTCTTTGAATATGTTCTTTCCAGTTTTTTTTCTAGATTCTTTTATTTTATCTAATAGTTTAAAAATATTTAGCTCATTTCTAATATCTTCACGTCTTCTATTACTAGAAGTTTGCAGCCAGCCACACTTCTCAGAAATCTCATTTCAGCTGCTTCTATGATCTTGATTGACTTTTGCTTGCAAATTATGTTAAGGACTGAAAAAGTGGAGTAATTTTGGAAATTATATTGATGAGATAGGTGTACAGAGGACGAGACGGTACTCTTTCCATGTGTACAAATTTGCCTGATACCGTTGTAATCTATAAGTAAAAAAGGATTTAGCCGAGACGTGAAGAATTGTTATTGATAATAGTGTTTGTATTCGAGGGGGAGTTGATATAGAGACCACACACAGCTGTAATCACACACTTCCTGTCAACAGGATGTAGGTATTCCAGAATCCAGGTGACTCTGCCCTCTTTTTCCTTCCACTATCTTGCGAAATGTTTCCTGCCTCTTATATAAATTGCGCAATAACATTGTCATTATTTATATTTACACATCACAAGTGACATTTCTAAGAACTACTAATTTATAATTGAGACTTCAATGCCAATTTTTTGTTCTTTGCTTATGTTTATAGTACGCGTACTTCCCAGATATTCTACAGTTTCAAAGAACATCAAGTCCATCGCTAGATATAGTGGTAACATTGTTGCCTAAGGAGTAACAGGTCCGTGTTTTATCCCCGATTGGGAAAAAGTTCCCTGGACGAAGCATTTTTTGTTATTTTTTTCCTTCATCTATAAGAGAAATGTAAGGCCCGAATAGTTCTCGAATACCATCACAATAATCCATACCATATTCGCCTTGTTTAGCAACGATGTATGAGTGAATAGCAAGTTTTGTAATACACGTTCATGTTCCCTCGGAGGTGGTCCTGGCATTGAGCTGATCTCTCATCCAGGGAGGCTGTACATTATATTATGTGGTCAAAAATTGTGTGTGTGTGATCCATCATTTAAAATTCTTTCCGGATAGTTTGTGTCCTTGTAAGTTCTGGGTGATATGGGACATGTAAAAGAAGGCCTACCTGCAAAGGGAGGGATTAAACTTACGTTGGGTAAATAAAGAAAGAAAAGAAAGAAAGAAAGAACACCATATGGCAATGCTCAAAATATTTCCCATTTAATATTAAGGTACTGATAATTTAATCTTAGGAATATTAACTTTGTCTTAAGGTATTGATCATTTAATCTTAAGAAATTAATCACTTATTTTAGGGCAATAATCATTTGTCCTCAAATCATTGCTCATTAGACCCTAAATCATGGATCATTTTATCTTCTTTTGAATGTTAATAGAAATTATCTTCAAAACATAATCAGAAAAAATAAACCGGTACCGTACAATTGACAATGCACGACTCGATTATCGGTTTCCGAGTTTGTTACCAGTAATTCATTTAGATACTCAGATAATACTAGACTAATATTAAAAGTAATGTTATATAAAGTTAGAATGAGTTATATATATAATATGAAAAGAAAAATGATTGCTTGAGTCGGGATTTGAACCCGAGTCTCTAAACTCTGTACGTTTAGCGCTCTAACGATCTGAGCTACCCGAGTATTCCAACACAAACATACATTTTTTCTTATATGTGTAATATTCTCAATTCACACAAGAGGTAGTGGAAAATCCTTCCGACTGACATCTTGTGTCCAACATAACAGTTAAGCAAATTTTTAAAGAGAATATTTACTTTATAACAGTAACGCTTGTATATTTAAATGTTATATATATATATATATATATATATATATATATATATATATATATATATATATAGGTGTGTGTGTGTGTGTGTGTGTGTGTGTGGAGTTAATAAATTCGTGATGTCCATGGTGTTATATACATAAGACATGGACAAAAAATGGAAAATTTAAAATTCTCCTTTATTTTAAATGAGTTCGAAGATTGGGTTCGACTTCAAGCATACAATATATCGTCCTTTATATTGATTATTTAACTCTTGCCCCAAAAGGGAGTCAATGGCCAAACATGTTTAAATTAATTTTCTTTTACAACCAATGACAGTCTTGTTTCACATCGCACTTTATCGAATTATCTTTACCAGCTCCCGCTTTTGTGATAAAGAAAGCTCCTCCTTTTTAATGTTCTGAACAGGTCAGAGCATTATTTTGCAGTCGCCGACTTTCCAACAAATTCACTGAATGTATCAAATAATGAACAGATTTCTTCGAACTATACACTTTATAATTGTGTTCAATAATTATGTTTTAAATAATGATTTTACTGAGTTGTTTACTAAAAAATATATTAATAACCAATAACGTTGGTTATAATATAAATGTTGATGTGTTTAATTTATTCTCCACTAGGGCGCATTGTTACAATATTGCGATCCTGTTTGGCAATAAATAAAAAGATCAAGTTGCAGCGAATAAACAAATGAAACATAACCACGCATTTCTTATTTGTTTTCAAACATCGCCGTTTACATTAAGAAGCCTATATAAATATTTTAAAATACCGGTAACTGTATTTAAATAATTATTTTTTACTAAACAGCTTAATTTTATTAGTTATCAGTCATAACAAATGCCACTCTTGATTTTAAAATTCTCTACAAAAATAAACTTGTCACTTCGTGACTCGTGAATTTATCGATGATTTGGAAATCACTCGTAACATTACTTACGAAAATAAGATAGGTCTATGTTATTTTCCATGCAATGTTATTAGTCAAGAAATCTGCAAAGAGAAAAAGGTAGACTCGTAACAAGATAAGGAGATAATACTTTCTCTTTTTTAAATTGATATTCAGAGTAATCAATAAAACCCTGGTGCACATTTTTAGGTCCAATGCTTTAAGAAATAACACCTTGTTTATTTTCATGCTTCTATCACCTTTATCTATTTTATAAAACTGCTACGGACATTGAAAAAAAAATGTTATTATTCATGCCCTGACCAAAAATATTAGGGCCTACTAGAAGGTGCCATATATTTTACATATTTTGAATGTATCAATGATACATCTTGTGCACATTCTTAAATTCAGAATAACGTTACCATCCATATATTGTATTCCACTGTGTGAATACGGGATGTCAGTACACCTTAGAAACATAATTTTTAAAAATTGATATTTTTTTATAATAATGGTATGTTAATATCTTATTTCGATTATTTAACTCCTGCCTCAAATGAGAGTCAATGATCAATCATGTTTCAATGAATTTTGTTTTACAACCAACCACAGTCTTATTTCACCACGAATTTATCAACTTAAGTATATCATATTAAAGAAAGCTCCTCCTTTTTAACAATCTGAATAGGCCAAAGCATTATTATGCAGTGACTGACTCTCTAAGAAAAACAATGAATATGGCAATTTACATATTAATTTACAAAAAATACGTGCCAAATTTAATATGGAAATATCGATTAACAAAACTAAAATTATGGCATTTCATGGGAAGGACCCCATACAAAGTAAAACCTGTCTCCAGAATAAAATGTTAGAGAGATCTAATCAATTTATATATCTTGGATATTATCTATCTATCTGGGATGAAAAGGATATCCCTGAAAAAATTACTAGTTATGATAAAAGTTTAGGAATTATTAATCAAGTTATGAAACCATCCCTTGTACAAAAAAACACCAGATTACGTTTATATAACACTTTGGCTAGACCAGTGTTGACCTATGGTAGTGAAGCATGGACACTAAAAAGACAACATGAAAGCAGAATAACGGCTTGTGAAATGAGATTCATGCGCAGAACAGCGGGTCACACCAGATGGGATCGGAAAAGGAACACCGATATCTTAAAAGAATTGAAGACTACGCCAATTTTGGAATATATTAAACAGTACCAACTAAATTGGAAACACCATCTTGAAAGAATGAGTTCAAATCGGAACCCCAAAGCTGTTTATAATTATATACCAAGAGGACGAAGATCACTGGGCCGTCCTATGAAACGCTGGAGGGAAAATTTTCTATAGGATCGTAACAGGCCTTGGCCTAATACTTGGAAGGAAGAAGAAGAAGAAGAAGACATATTAAGATGTAAGACTCCCAGATTGTATATATAGTGCACGAATGGAAGCAAGTACCGCTTGGGAGATATAATAGAAAAAATGTAGCAATTGATTATACCACAATAAAAAGAAACCGTCGTTTGCACTTTCTTAAACGTATTATTTTCCAGGTATTAACGTTCCAGAAAACTATAATTGACATATTTACATCATAGAACATCAGAAATGAATTAATCACCTACAATGTTGGTTACAAACAGTTTGATGTGTTTCATTTTTTATCCACTAGGGTGCATTCTCGCACTTCTTACAATATTGCGATCCTTTGGCAATAAATAATATGATCTGGTTGCAGTGATGATCAAATGAAGCATAACAAACGTTTCTCATTTGTTTTCAAACATCGCCGGTTACATTAAATATATAAATATTTTAAAATAACTATATTTAAATAATTATTTGTGAGTAAACAGCTTACTTTTATTCGTTAAATGGTTCTAACAATGCCACAGTTGATATCCAAATTCTGTAGATAAATTGGAAATCACTTGTGTCATTACTTGTGATTATGACACTATCAGACATATGTAATTAAACATATTATTTTAATAGACATTGTTTGGTCTACATTTAAGAAATTTGTGAGTGTGAGTAGCTACACATGGCTTTGATAAAGTGAGCATCGTTGTGAAATTCGAAATGATGATATTTGAACAATTTCAAGACGATGTAAAATATTTACGTTAGAAGATGAAGGAATTTTGAGGGTTGAGCGTGATAAGGTCTGAGGAATTTGTTTGGTGCCTCTGGAGCAGTAATTGAGTCACGAGACGTCGCGCCGAGACTTGCCTGTCTGTTTTTAATCGTAAAATTTTGTTTTGCGGCTTGTAGAATACTTCGTCATCCAACATTGATGAATATCTACTAGTTTTCAGGCTTATGGTATGACCAAACATTTCACGCTAACCACTTGCAACATGTTACCGCACATTTAGCTTTTGTTAATTTATTTACTTTTTTTAGAATCGAAGTTATTATTAATGAGCGCCCTAATTCCGGCATAGGGGAGGAAAGGGCTTAGGAAGAAGAAAAAGAAGAAGAAGAAATATCATTTTAGCAATTACTTTTTACTTCTCGTGCTCGTATCGGGATCCGAGAATCGCGAGTTCAAAATCGAGGGGGATCGATGCGTTTTTTTCCTAGAATTTTAAAATGTTTAATATGCTTTTCGTCCACCGCTGTGATCTCGAGGTAGCGTGCTGCCTTGTCACGCAGCGGGACCGGGTTCGATTCCTGGTCGGGACACGCTGTTGGGTGATTTTTTTCGGGGTTTTTCCTCACCTGTAAGACAAATGTCAGGACTTGGGGCCCAACAGTCCCAAAAATCATCCAGCCATCATCATCATCCTTATCATTATCATAAGTAATGCCACGAGTGATTTCCAAATTAAGAGTGGCATTTGTTAGGACTATTTAACGAATAAAATTAAGCTGTTTACACACAAATCATTATTTAAATATACTTATTTTAAAATATTTATATATTTAATGTAAACGGCGATGTTTGAAAACAAATGAGAAACGATTGGTACGCTTCATTTGCTTATTTTCTTCATCACTGTAACCAGATTATATTATTTATTGCCAAAGGAACGCAATATTGTAAGAATGCACCCTAGTGGAGAAAAAATGAAACACATTAAACTGTATATTAATTAATTTCTGATGTCCTATGATGTAAATATGACAATTACATTTTTCTGGAATGTTATTACCTGGGAAAAAAATCATTTAAGAAAGTGCGAAAAGTGGTTTCTTTTTTTGGTGGTATAATTAATTGCTACAAATGTTTTATATTAACTCCCGCATGCGCTATTTGTTGACATTCATGCACTATATATACAATCTGGTAGCCGTATTTCTTGGGGAGTCAGACACTAGAAAATAATGCTATGACCTATTTCCGATTGAGGGTCTTTCCACTTTTCAGCGGTTGCCCTTTTACCAGCCGGCTGCTGGCCCTTCACATCCACATGTGTCAATCACAGAGGTAGATGATCAACAGCCAGTGTAGGGGTGACATGTGGTTATCATGTCGAGTCCCCCAGCTATGACCTATTTCAGAATGTTAAAAAGGAGGTGCTTTCTTTATTATGATAAACTTTAGTTGATATATTCTAGGCGAAACACGACTGTGATTGGTTGTAAAGAAAAAATAATTGAAATGTGATTGGTCATTGACTCCCATTTGGGACATGAGTTAAATAGTCATTATAATTCTTCACCAGTGTAGAAAACAACAGGAAGCTACCACACCTATAATTCCCAAGTAAAGATGCAAGGCATTGCATGGAAATGCTATGATTGCAGTGAAAGACGTGCCCTCGGGCAGAATTACTATGGATGGAATATGCTTTCCTTCGGAATAAACGTACAAACACGTGTCCCGTGTCGTAGATGTCATCACGCACAGTAACTCGAACCTGAAATAAGAGACCTCTGAGAAAATGTTGTCTACTCCTACATGATCGGGTTTTAATATTACTAGCATTTGAGCATACATTTTTAGGAACATTTTTGTACCAAAGAGAGATGAACAGACAGGTGAATGGAGAAGACTACTTAATGGTGAACTACATGGTATTTATAAGAAGCCAGATATAGGCCTAATAAGAACAGTTAAGTCTCATAGACAGCGATGGGCTGGACATGTGGCATGAATGGGGAATTGAAAGAGGTGCATGGAAGTTTCTAGTAGGAAATCGCCCAGTTGATAGACCAAGAATGAGGTGGGAGAATAACATTAAGCATGATTTGAAGGAAGTAGATTATACAGGGATTATTGGAAACTATTGGCTCAGGATAGGGATGTGTGGAGAGCTTATGTTCGAGGGGCCATGATTCTACGGGTTCCATAGTCAATTAGTTTAGTTAATGGAGGTTACATTCGTGGATAAATAATCGGAACTATTAACGAATTCCTATTAAATAAAGCTATAGAGAATGTTCTAATGAAAGGATTTATGAAAATTTTGACATATGTTCACCGATCCTATATAATAGACACATATAATGAACGTGACCATAATATATATGACATGACGAGAAAAGTAAATGTTCGGACGGCACTTGAACCCGGACCTCTGGATTGATATCCCAGTACGCTTCCGATTACGCCACCGAGCAAGTCTAGTACAAACATTTATTTTTCTTTTCATACATTCTCATTATTACGAGATGTAGTGGGAACTCGGTCTCCACTGCCATCTGGTAGCTCCTATCACAAGTAAGCAAATTAAAGAGAATATTTTTACTTTATAGCAGTGACGCTTTACCGATGTTATAATTAAATTTTTCACATTGAGCAATGCAAGCTTAATATGACATGAGAAAAATAAATGCGGCGGGACTTGAACCCGGACCTCTGCATTGATACTCCAGTGCGCTTCTGATTACGCCACCGAGCAAGTCTAGTACAAACATTACCTTTTCTTTTCATATATATATATGTTTGTGTGTGTGTGTTTGTGCGTGTCCTTTAATGCTCTAGCGGCCGCAATTTTGTTTAATAGAAACCAAATTTAGCAATATATCAACTAATTAAAAAAGTAATGTCAAATTCGTAACCAGCAAAATGGGACCATCAGATGTAGGATTTCACTTGAAACAAACATTTTAAAATCGTTCTAGCGGTTGCAATTTTCGATGTTACAAAACGTAACTCAGTATATGCTATTAAAATAAACCGAGCAAGATATTAAAAAAAAAAACAATAAAGAAACCCGTGAAGCCCGTCCATCAGAAGTGATAACCTGTAACCCGAAATCAAAAACTGACTCGTAGCAACCGTCTGTTTGGCTCTTCGCAATATTTACTTCTTCTTCCTTTCATGTGATAGACCTAATGGTCTGTTACGCTCTCAATCCAACGTTTGAAGGGTCTGCCCAGAGATTTCTTGCCTGGTGGCTGGTAATTTAAGATCTGACGTGGTATTCTTGTTCTGCTCATTCTTCGTACGTGAGATTTCCAGTTGTTTCTGTATTTTTGTACATATTCCATGACTGATTCTGTGTGTAATTCTTTGAGAATCTCAGAATTCCTTTTATGGTCAGTTCTTGAGTAGCCCGCAGTACGTCTCATAAATTTAATTTCTGCCGCAGTTAGTCTTTGTTCATCTACACTGCGAATTGTCTTGCTCTAAGTGCAGATCTAGGAGACTTGCGTTGATTCGAGTTCCCATGGGGAAAATTTTTTCTCATGTCTACCCAGAATCTAGAGTAATTAGGGTAGTTACAATAAGTTACGGCTCCATGTTGAGAAAACCAAAAGTAACGACTGAAAGACCTGACATGCTGACCAACAGTCATCCTTATAATGGATATATGAAAGCTTACCTCTATTTATAATGTATGTAGATGTGAGGCTGGTAGGCCAAGGGCTTCTTGACCTGTTGAGCCATTGGGAGGGAGAGAGGGGGGGAAGAGAGAGAGAGAGGAAGAGAGAGAGAAAGAGAGAGAGAGAGAGAAGAGAGAGAGAGAGAGAAGAGAGAGAGAGAGAGAGAGAGAGAGAGAAAGATAATTTTACATAAAAAATTAAGATACTAAAAAAAAGATATGCAGTAAACATTAAAAAAAGTAGAATAAAATAATGTATCTTGTTTACGGTCTGCTCAACTATTAGAGTATTTAAAGCACTCTAGGCCTTTCAGCACCAGTCCCATGCTCAGTAGAACGCAGTGTTCGCTATTGTCCGGCTACTAACTTAGTTAGTAGCTAGGATAGCGAACAAGCTTCTACTGAGGATGGGACTGGTACCGAAAGGCCCGCAATATTTTAATAGTTTAGGCGAATTCGTACAAAGTACATACTTTTATATTATAATTTTTGTCCACCGCTGTGGTCTCTACCTTATTCGATCCCCGGTGGAGGTAAGTTTCCTGGGTGAGGTTCTTTCGGGGGTTTCTTCACGTGTATGACAAATGTCAGGAAACTTTTAAGGCCCAAACGTCCCCCGAACACCATCTGCCATCATCATCATATTAGCCTCATTAGATTAACTTTAACATTGTCACCTCTCATACCATCAGTGTAGATGCCCCAACCTTAGTAGTGGGTTACAAGTACGCTATTACAGGAGAGAATACCAGAAATGTCCTAATGAAAACCAGGTGGGATTTGTTAAATAATATATTTCTAAATATTTTTATCGTGAATTATTTTTATACCATGAATATATTTTTACCATGAATTTTACCTTGACATTTATTAGAATTGATAGCAATCATTTATTTTGTAATGTTATTTTACGATGTGTCGGGACCGTTTTGAATATTATCAAATATCTCGTGGACCTTATATATTCTCAACTCTAGACTTTGTATCGCCGAACGTATAAACGTTTTTTTAATTGACTCTTCCGATTCTTACGTAGCTGATAATGAGAGCCGAACATAGCATGAAAACGTGCGTCTGCGGGCCGCCTGTTTTAAACGACTATATTTACGAAATCTTCTCAGAAATTATATCGACATTTGCTTAATACACAACTTTCATATTCTTTCAGTCGATTGCAGAAACAAATTCTGAATCACGACAGCGGTTTTACAATTTTTTATTGTTTCCATAATAATAACTACAATCTATCCATAAATAAGCTCACTGTTTATATAAACATTCCATGAAGTACGTCACCACCGCTGATAGAAGAGGAGTTAGAATTCATAACATTTAATTATTATTTTTAGCAATGATCGAGTTGTACAAGGGTGAAGTCTATCGCCCACTCTTTTTATTACATATATTGACCACATTATGAAACAATGGAAAATTATAACAGACAAAGGCCTTAGATTGAACAATAACACAAGTATTAATAAATTAATTTTCGCCGATGATTTAGTCTTACTACACCGTGATGAAGATCTGTTACAATTGGCTGCTTACAAACTAAATGCAATATGTAGCGATTATAATTTTAAAATTTCAGTAAGTAAAACAAAAGTAATGCCATTTTGTGGAAGAAACACTCTGCGTGCACAAATAATAATTAGAGACGAAATTATTGAACACTTTAGATATTTAGGATGTGATATCAGCTATGGGTATGATAATGGTATTGAATATAAAACTCATCAGTTTCAAGCTATTTGTGGCACAATAAATAGAACATTGAATAATAAAGCCCATAAACAAACAAAATTAAAATTTTATAAAACAATGGCAGTATCTGTCCTTTTGTACGAAAGTGAATCTTGGATTATCACTACCAAACAAGAAAGTAAAATCCAAGCAGCCGAGATGAAATTTTTAAGAAGAGTGAAAGATGCACTAGAATTGACCAGATAAGAAACGAGGATATCCATGAAGGACAGCAGATCTACTCATTAAAAGAAAATACATTTAACAAGATTCAGTGGAAAGAACACGCAGAAAGAATGGAAGAAAGTAGATTACCAAATAAAATCTTACATTATTTTCCGAGAGGAAGAAGACATGTTGGACGTCCTCGGAAGAGATGGTCTTAGATCTATTAGCGAAGACGGAACAGGCAACTAATGCCTAATCCTGGAAGTGAAGAAGAAGAAGCAGAAGAAGAAGCAATGATCGGTTGTTATTAGGACTTTTACTCATATTTATGTCTCGTTTATGAAGAGGGAAAAATACATAATATTTTGTCTAACTTATCTTTTCCGTCGCCATAGCTTAATCGGTATAGGCTGGAATCACTCTTTTATTTCTGTAGGGTAGGGGATTTTAAATCTCCACTTTGGATCTGTGTGTGTGTGTTTTGTACTTGTGTGTGTACATGATTAAAAAACTGAAAAATCCAAACAGCAGGATTAAACTGTTATAAATAATAAACATGGAAGTTATTTGAACAAAAAGCCGTAGTTTAAAGAAATTCATAAAAAAAAGTAGACCTTGTTCCTAAGAATGCACCTTAATCTGAATTAACTCAACTATAAATTTTGAAACGTACAAAATCAGTATAGAAACGGAGTGATTTGTTAAAAATATTAGACATGACATTAACTAACTAACTCACTGATGTTATCCGAACGCGGAAGTTCATGACCGCACGGATATAAGCTCTTCATATATTGCTATCCTCAGCTAATGTTTTTCAACCATTCCACTGAGCGCTTTCTCTCTGGTTTTCCATGCCCCTCTTTTATTCCCCATTCGTGCCACATGTCCTGCACCTTGCATATTATGAGACTTAACTGTTCTTATTAGGCTACATCTGATTTCTCATAAATATCATGTACCTTACGATTATGCAGTCTTCTCCATTCACCTGTCCGTTTCTCTTCCATCCAACATTTTTTCTAAGAACTATATTCTCAAATACTCGTAATCTTTTCTCATCTCTTCAAGTAAGAGTCCAGGTTTCGCATCCATATCTTATAACTGTAAGAATTTCATTCCATTCAATAGTAATTCTGCTCGAGGGCATGTCTTTCACTGCAATCATAGCATTTTCATGCTATGCTTTGCAGCTTTACTAGGGAATTAAAGGTGTGGTAGCTTCCCTTTGTTTTCCACACCGGTGAAGGATGATGATGATGATAATTATGATGATGATGGCCGGATGATTTTCGGGGACCGTTGGCCCTAAGCTTCCTGACATTTGTCATACAGGTGAGGAAAAACCCCGAAAAAAACTTCATCCAGGAGCCTGTCCCGATTGGGAATCGAACCCGGGCCCGCTGCGTGACAAGGCAGCACGCTACCTCGAGAATAAATTTCATATATTCTTTTATTAAGAAATATAAAATTTGTATAATAACAAGTAGGTATTGCACCGAATAATACGTAATTATGTTAAGTTTCTTATTTTGAATAAACAATATAAATAAATCTGAAAATTATTATAAATTATGTTCAAGATAGACCTAGATCTTGTTTTTCAGTTTTTAAATTTGTTTATTAATTATACACCACATTAACATGTAACTCATATTAAGTCTACTTTTTTAAGCGATAACATGAAATGATGAAACGAATCCTGCAATGAAATTTAAACTGGATATTTGCCTTGATGAGTAAGGAAAAAACAGGTAAAAATCTCAGGTTAATGAACATCGAATTGAACACGAGATCTCCCGAATGCGAGTCACAAATGATATTGTTTGAGCCAATTCGCTTGGTATTCAGTTTTTAATAATATTTATGGGAAATTTAGAAATTATGAAAACGTGTTTTTGCGTGGTTGTGCGTTTAGTCGTACTTACAGCAATGGCGATCGTGATTGAAAGTTAACTTCCTACATTTCGGGGTTGCCAACCTAAATAACTATACTGTAATTAAATAACTATATTGTAATATTATATTACAAACCGCGTGTGGGAAGTAAAACCTCTGCCCTCTATGTATAATACATACAATGTATATACAAAAAATATCCAAAAGGTAGTGTTATTATACATTATACGGAACAAATCACTGCATTTTAAATTAACTGAACTTTATTTGAAACAATATAAAACAAGAAATACGTACTTGCCGCCATGTTATAATTGATAGGTGTCACAGCCTCCTGTAGTTTGAAATAATAAACATTGCCTACACTGTTAACGTTAGTCAATTGTTTATAATGAACGCAAATATTTCCAACAAATATGTTATTATTTTACTATTATTTATTATTTTGAAAACACCATCGTACAAAAAAAAGTATAACACACGTTTGTGAATTGTTTTACAGAATCTCGGAAATTAAAAACCTAGCTATCGCTCGGTTTTTAAACATTTTCCTCGATTCTGTAAAAACGACTTCCCATCCTCGCATTGTAACATACTATAGCAGTTTTCATGTTTTTTCTGAAGTCGACTATTTAAGTTTCTGTTTATATCTAATTCGAAATTCGGACGGTACAGTAAATTAATTATTTAATGACATATTTTGTGCAGGAATCGGGACCTGGATGAGTTAACTCTGAAGTTATCTAAGCATGCTCTATGTGAACAGACATCTAATATATAAAAATCAATATTTGTTTGTTTGTTGGTTTGTTTGTTCGTATTCTATACGCGGCCATACCGTTGATCAGATTTTGATGGTTTTTTGCAAAATGTTCAGGAGATTCCCGGGATGGACATAGGCTATAAGAGAGTTGTGATATTCAACCCCATCACCCCTAAAAATCACCCTTTGTAGAGAAAAACGTGAAATAAAGCCCCTATTTTGACGCTTAAATGGCTTACGCTGCCTAAACCATAACAAATACACCAAATTAATGTACACAGAATTGAATATCTCAAAAAAATCTACAAAAAAAGTCTGCGACAACATATATTTATCTTCTACGGATAACTCAAAATAACCATTTTTGTCTTTCATTGATGACAAGAAGATCGGGATAAGCGGATTCCTGAGCAAGTATAACAGCGCACGGCTGGTGGTAAAAACACATTAACATTTATTTAGGAGTAGCAGCGCACGCCGGGTATTAGCTAGTAATATATAAAAATTAATATTTGTTTATTTGTTCGTACTTTATGCGCGGCCATACCGTTGATCCGATTGTGATGGGGCTTTTTGCAAAATGTTTCAGGAGATTCCCAGGATGAATGTAGGCTATAAGAGAGTTGTGATACTCAACTCCTACAGCCCTAAACATCGCCTTTCATAGTGGAAAACGCGAAAAAAGTAGCTCTTTGGACGCTTAAATGGCTTACGCTGCCTAAACCATAACAAATACACATAATTAATGTACACAGAATTTAATATCTCAAAAAGCTCAACAAAAAGTCCACCACAGCATATGTTTATCTCTTACGGATACTCACAATAACCATTTTTGTCTTTGATTGAAGTGCAAGCATAGCGGCACATTGCGGGCATTCTTTTACGGATGGATAACTCACAATAACGAATTTTGTCTTTTAGCTCATTTATGCTAAGGAAATCGAGATAAGTAGATTCCCGGGCAACACCGGGTAATCAGCACGGGGAATCTTAAAATAATTACGACATACATTTATAATCATTTTTCATCTTACTTATTCAACTAATCATAAGAATTACATTAATTTTCGTATTTCAGCTCATTTATGCCTAGAAGATCGGGATGAGTAGATTCCCGGAAAAACGCCGGGTAAACAGCACGGGGTATCTAAAAATAATTACGTTATAAATTTTTCTTTTCAATTTATTTAACTAAACATAAAACACAATAATTTTCGTATTTCAGCTCATTTATGTCAAGAAGATCGGGATAAGTAGATTCCCGGGTAACGCTGGGTAATCAGCAAGGGGTATCTAAAAATAAAATGTGTAAATACCTTTCCTTTTACTTATTCAATTAACATGAAATCACATTAATTTTCATTTATTTAGGCGTAGCAGCGCACGCCGAGTATTAGCTAGTATAATATATTTTAAAAATGTTTTTTTTTGTTCGTATTTTATGCTCTGCCATATCGTTCATCCGATTTTGATGGGACTTTTTTTGCAAAATGTTCAGGAGAATCCCGGGATGAACATAGAGAGATGTGATACTCAGCTCCTACACCTTTAAAAAACAAACTTTGTAGTGAAAAATGTGATAAAATTAGCTTTTTGGACGCTTAAATTACCTGATCTGTACTCTACTGACCTAACCTGACCGATAATGACCGATACTTACCGGACCTGATCGAACGTGACCGAACCTAACGTAACCTAAAGTAACCTAACATGACCTAACCTAAACGAACATAACTGAACCTGAATCTAACCTGAACTTAACTTGAACCCAGTCTGAAGATAACCTTAACCTAGCCCGAACCTAACTTGAACCTAACCTGAACCTAACTTAATCTTAACCTAATCTGAACCTAACCTAACTTGAAGCTAACTTAACCTGAACCTAGCCTACATCTAGCCTTAACCTAACCTGCACGTAACTTGAACTAAGTATGAACCTAACCACAACCTAACTTGAACTTAACCTGAACAATACCTGAACCTAACCAGATCCTAACTTGAACCTAGCCTGAACCTAACCTACACCTAACCTGAACCTAACATGTACCTAATCTGAACATAAATCTCAACCTAAATTAATCTTAAACTGAACTACACTGAGACAACACTGAACCTACAATGAACCGGCACTGGTCCTAAACTGAACCTAACACGAATCAAACTCGAACCTAACCCGAACCTAAACCTAACCTAACCTAACCTAACCTACATCTGTTGTCTACATTATTAAGATTAGAATTTATTGTACTTTCGCTTTATCTTATTATATATTTTTATCTAATTTCTTTTAATTATGAATTATATTATAGAATGGTTTCTTTAACTTTAATCCAAACCCGAACCCAAACCCAAAACCCGAATCCAAAACGAAAAACCAAAACCCGAAATCAAAACTGAAAGAAAAACTGAATTCAAAACTGAAACCCAAACTGAAAATTAACCCGAACTCAAACTGAACCCGGACCTAAACCACGGAGTACTTATCACGTTTTTTTAATCTACGGAATTTTAGTCTTCGCTATAACTATAGAGTGATATTTATAGCTCATCTTTATAAACTGTTTATATGATATAGATGCCGTAAAGGCAGTATGTTGTCAATTTTCCCTCTAAAGTTGTCTTATTCAATGCCGTTTTTCAATAGCTCATGACTTTTAAGAGTCGAAAATTCAAACCTGGGCATAAAATTATCTAAAAAGTGTATTCCGAGGTAATTCAGACTTCAGATTCTTTTACGAGTAGTAAATTTGCGCATGGGGATCCAAAGCCCTACATGGATCATATTATAATATTATAATGATATTGTGAAAAGAAAAATTAATGTCTGAACCAGGATCCATTATTGGAACTGTGTTAAAATAACAGTATTGGAAAATGTTAAATAACATCGTTTTCTTCTTATGAAAGTGGAGGTGTAAAATTCTCAAATATAGATACTTCTAAACGAAGCTGGCCGTTGGCGATGGTAGTGACACCTACCTAGCAGCGAATGAAACGAGAATTATAGATTTGTATATGCGGAAAGAATTGTTAAGATTTGTACCAAGTCTAGAATAGTGCAGTGGGCTGCACACTCCTACGGAGAAGGAGAGGTCCACGGTTCGATTCCTGGTTCAGACATTAATTTTTCTTTTCACAATATCATTATAATATTATAATATAAAACAATAAATACGTACTTGCGGTCATGTTATCAATAATTGTTCTCAAGGCCTCCTGTTGTTTCAACTAATAAACACTGCTCACACTGTTAACGTTAGTCAATTGTTTATAATGAACGCAAATATTTCCAACAAAGATGTTATTGTTTTACTATGATTTATTATTTTGAAAACACCATCGCGCAAAAAATAATGTACAACGCACGCTTGTGAAGTGTTTTACAGAATCTCGGAAATTACAAACCTCGCTATCGCTCGGTTTTTAAACATTTTCCCTCGATTCTGTAAAAACCACTTTCCAACCTCGCATCGTAATATACGATTCCCTTGCATGCCACACAACAAAATAGGACGATTTTTTAAAATTATTTCAATATCATGATATGACTTGCAAGGAACTGTAAACCATTGTATCTCGAAACTTACTTTCAAATTTCTCTCACGAGAAGACTAGTGATGTACCAAGGCTGTGTCCAAAAAATATATACGGTTTTTAACTACAAGGCACAGAAATCGAAGCCAGAATTCAGCAATGGCAATCCACTGTGCGAAGCACATTGACTCTCTGCTTGAATAGAGCAAAGTAGAGGTAGTGATCAGGCGCGAACGGCAGGTTGTGAGGGTTATCCAATCCACCAAGTCCTGAGTTGTATTACGTCCCTGTAGTTTAAATGGGAGGTTAGGCGCTCTATTTAATGTCTTGCAGTTAGAAGCGGCTCTTGTTACATTATAAAATTCTCTGGGAGAAATATCAAGGTAGGTTTCGGCATGTAATTGTCGACAGTTCCCTTGTGAATATGGCTTTTCTGTGGAAGGGAAGTAAATCCATGGATCGTCGGTCATAGAACCTCAAGCTTGAAAGGAGGAGCTTCTGACCATATTGTAGGCCATTTTAAACCCAGATTTGAGCGCCAATGACCTGAACTGTAAAGAGAGTTGTTAAATAAAAAGACTTAAGTAAGAAGTTAGTAGTGTATAAATATATTAATCATCGCAGTTGTTTGAGGAAAATTAAGTATTACTTATTCACAAATCCCAGATGTTAAACAGGAAACTTTCAATTATAAATGCGCGCATTATTTAGTTGGTTACTTTCCGTGCATTGATTATTATTTTTGCAAAGAAAATGCTTGCCTTGACTTCATTAATTTTCGATACTGAAGACTGAATTGTCGTTAAAGCAATGCATAGTTTACAAGGAGTAATCGTTATTATACATTTTGTCGAAAGAAAAGAGAAACATTATTCCAAGTAAACATTAAAAACCATAAATATTTGTCGACGTGTTTATTTTGCTTCAACGTGTCAAAAATTCTAAAGTAAGAAAACAAAATGAGAACATCATGGCAAAAAAATCAAAATAAGTTGAGAGATTATATCAGGCGCGTATTTAAAAAAATCAAAATTATTATAAGCAATTACCTATTATCTCAAATTAAAATTTTGGAATGTTCTTAAGAATCTAAATATAATTTTGAATCATGGTTGTATTAAAATTGAAGTTTTGAATTTTGCAAATATTACATCAATTTTTATAAAAAGATACAGAAATAAAACAAGTAATTATAGAGGAATCAGTATTTTCAACTCTCCATATAAAATATATGCAGGTATATTACTTAATAGATTAAAACCAATAGCAGATGCATTGCTTTTAGAAGAACAGAACGGTTTTAGACAAGGAAGGTCATGCTCTGACAATATATTCACTATACTTACTTACTTACTTACTCACTGGCACTATCGAACCCGTAGGTTCATGGCCGCGCGGACATAAGCTCTCCATACATCCCTATCCTGAGCTAATGCTTTCCAATCATTCCCTGTATAATCTACTTCCCTCAAATCATAGTTAATGTTGTTCTCCCACCTCATTCTTGGTCTACCAACTGGGCGTTTTCCTTCTGGCTTTCCTAGAAGAAGTTTCCATGCACATCTTTCATTCCCCATTCGCGCAACATGTCCTGCCCATCGCAGTCTACGAGACTTAACTGTTCTTATTATATCTGGCTTCCTATAAAGACCATGTAGTTCATTGTTATGTAGTCTTCTCCATTCACCTGTCTGTTCATCTCTCTTTGGTCCAAAAATTTTCCTAAGAACTTTATTCTCAAATACTCGTAATCTCCTTTCCTCCCTTAAAATAAGAGTCCATGTTTCGCATCCATATAATATAACTGGTAGAATAATAGTTTTATATATTTTTAGTTTAACGTTTTTTGAAAGGAGTTGGGACATCAACAGTCTCTGCAATGCATAATAGCATGCATTTCCAGAATTGAGCCTATGTTTAATTTCTTTGTGCATCTCATTCCTATTTGTGATTACTGTTCCTAGGTATTTGAATTCAGCAACTTCCTCAAAATTTCCCTCATTTGTCATTAGCTGTCCATTTCCATTATATACTGAATTTCTACGTGTGACCATATATTTAGTTTTACTGATATTTACTTCCAGTCCTAATTTCTTAGTGTTACTCAATAGTGTGTGCGTGTTGGCCTTTAGTATCTCCTCGCTATCGGCCAGTAGTACTACATCATCAGCATAAACTAACAGCTTATTAATACCATTCAGTTGTAAGCCTTCCTCATTCTCTAAAGATTTATTGGCATGCTCTAGTACAAAATTAAATAGTAGAGGAGATAATGCATCTCCTTGCTTCAACCCATTCTGGATTTCAAAAGTCTCTGAAAACAGTTTGCCTACACGCACCCTACTCTTTGAGCCATTTAGACACATTCGTATAAGTCTAACTAACTTTTTAGGAATTCCGAACTCCAGCAGGATACTATATAATTTCTCCCTCTTAATTGAATCATATGCTTTTTTGAAGTCTACATATAGTTGATGTACAGTACCATTATATTCCCATTTATTTTCTAAAATATGTCTTATACTAAAAATCTGATCTGTTGTAGACCTGTTTCTTCTAAATGCACATTGACGATCTCCTAGAATGTCATCAATATAGGGAGTAAGTCTGCTTACTAATATATTTGTTAGAATTTTGTACGAAGTTGAAAGTAATGAGATGCCCCTGTAGTTGTTGCAATCAGTTTTATCTCCTTTCTTATAAATTGGTACGATAATTGATTCCTTCCATTCATCTGGAAGAGCTTCTTTTACCCAAATCATACTAAGCAACCAGCGTATCTTGTCCATCAATTTTTCTCCCCCTGATTTTATCAGTTCTGCTGGGATCTCATCTGAACCTGATGCTTTATACATCTTCAATTTTTCAATCGCCATTTCAACCTCTAATGCACTTAGCTCTGCGACTAGCATTTCTGCTGTCTGTAACTTATCCTCCTCAATGTCCTGTTCTGTATGTACATTTAATAAGTAAAGTGATCCCACAACAGGCCTCAGGAGGCCTTTAGGGTAGTAGGAGGTTAAGGCTCCCACTTTTTCTAGACAATCGGCACTTGATGTCAGCCGGGTTGTCAGCCCTGCGTGACGGCCGCCTTTACCACAGAACAAGCGTCTGGTACTCATTTCCGTTAGAGGCTGAGTCGACCCCAGGGCCATAGTGCCGCCAGAGGGTTTGGGTCAGTTTAAAAATCCTGACCCCAACGGGACTTGAACCCTCGACCCTCCGGCTTGTAGCTCAGTGCCTTAACCACTACGCTACGGCGTGCCCCATGTACATTTAATAGCTGATTAAAGTAACTTTTCCATCTATTTAATATACTCCTAGAATCTGCAATCATATCCCCATTTTCATTCCGAATTATGTTTGTTCTAGCCTGAAACCTTTCTTCTCTATACTAATTTCCTGATATAATTCTCTAATGCTCCAATTTTTTGCATTCATTTCAAGATCATTAATCTTCTCTCTCAAATATTCCCTCTTTTTACTCTTTAGAAACTTGGTGGTTTTCCGTCTAACACTACCCAATTGCTCTAAATTTACCTCATTTGGCTCGTGTAACCATTTCATTTTTGTTAGCTTTCTTTTCTTTACAATGTCGGCACATTCCTCATCAAACCATTTCTTGTTTTGCCTCTTTTTACACGCTTTATATTAGCTTGACCTGTTTCTATATATCTATCTATCTATCTATCTATCTATCTATCTATCTATGTAACTGAATCTTTCATCGCGTTTTTCACCCACTTAAAATAATTGGATTCGCTTGAAATTTTGTATACGTGTAAAGGACCCGTGACAACACAATAATTTCGTATTTATTTTCTAAAATCCTGGCCAGAATCATCATAAAATCAAAAAAAGTGTTTTTGTATTTATGTAACGGAATCTTTGAACACGATTTTCACCCACTTAGAAACATATGATAGACTTGAAACTTTGTATACTTGTAAAGGACCCGTGACAATACAATAATTTCATATTCATTTTCTAAAATCCTGGCCAGAATCATCAGAAAATAAAAAAAAGTGTTTTTGTATTTATGTAACGGAATTTTTGAACACGATTTTCACGCACTTAGAGACATTGGACCGACTTGAAACTTTGTATACTTGTTAAGATCCCGTGACAATACAATAATTTCATATTTATTTTCTAAAATCCTGGCCAGAATTATCATAAAATCAAAAAAATGTTTTTGTATTTATGTAACGGAATCTTTGAACATGATTTTCACCCACTTAGAAGCATTGGATCGACTTGCAACTTTGTATACTTGTAAAGGACCCATGACACTACAATAATTTCATATTTTATTTCTAAATTCCTGGCCAGAATCATCAGAAAATCAAAAACATTAAAACTGGTATAATAGGTTACGGACTTGTCGACTTTGTAGTCAATCGTTGTCAGAGCTCAGTTGGTAGAGCGGTGAACTAGTGGTATATAATTTTAGTAATCCATAGGTCGCTGGTTCGAATCCGGTTGGGGAGGATTTTTTTTAGAAGAATAATAATTTTAGCTCATACTACAATAGTATGGAATTTAAAGATATTTACATTCTTATCTTATTCTGTAAAATATTGAAACTAAAAAATAAAAAAATAAATAATAGTTTTAAAAAACTAAAAGAACACGCTTTATTAGAAAACTAAAAAAAATGAAAAATAATTTTAATTTCCAATACGCTTGGGATAAAATAAAGTGGTCAACAAAAAAATCATCTCCAACACATATAGAATAAAATTAGAGTTATCAACAAAAAGAAAATAATTTTACCATCAAAAGCGTGGGGTGCTCTATATCAATTAATATATTTGATAATAAACAGATATTGGTAAAACTAAGCTTTCTAAGAAGAAAATGTAAAAATCATAAAAAGTACCCCACGCTTTTGATGGTAAAATTATTTTCTTTTTGTTGATAACTCTAATTTTATTCTATATGTGTTGGAGATGATTTTTTTGTTGACCACTTTATTTTATCCCAAGCGTATTGGAAATTAAAATTATTTTTCATTTTTTTTAGTTTTCTAATAAAGCGTGTTCTTTTAGTTTTTTAAAACTATTATTTATTTAAACAGCCAATGCTTTCTGATGCTGACAATTTAATAGTATCTCTTATAGCCTCCCATTCTTTATTTATATCAGTTTATGAGACAGATAATAGAAAAGATACGAGAATTCAATTTACCCACATATTTAGCTTTCGTTGATCTTGAAAAAGCCTTTGATAAGGCGATAAGAAGAAAATTGTGGGAAATAATGAAGTCAAGAGGGTACCCGGCTCAACTTATAGAAGGAATAAAAAGTCTTTATAATGACACGAAAATTATCCTTAATTTAGATAATTATTCCAGAGAAGAAATTTTAATAAATCAAGGAGTTCGACAAGGGCGTACATTATCACCTACATTTTTTAATATATATTTTGACGAGGTTATACGAAAATGAAAAAATCAAGTCCAATAGGAATACAAATTAATAAGGAAATGTATATGAATATTTTTAATGTATGCAGACGATCTGGTAATTATACAGAAGTCAGAGGATGATTTACAAAGAGCCATTTACATGTTGAATGAATTATGACTCTTTTATAATCTCAAAGTCTCAACTTCAAAAACTAAAATTATGGCTTTTCAGGGCAAAGTGCCAGTCAGAGCAAAAATAGTAAACAATAATGAAATAATAGAACAGATAGCACACTTTAACTATCTTGGTTCAAATATATAACATATAGCTATGATTGGGATATACATAATAAATTAAACCGATATCAAATGATGTGTGGCACCATAAGAAGAACCCTCCGAAACACTCGAAGAGAAACTCAGCTCAGGTTTTATAAAATTATGGCTGTTCCTGTTCTTTTGTATGGATCTGAATCTTGGGTACTTACAAAAAAAAAACAGATGTCTCACACATTCAAGCCACTGAAATGAAATTTTTAAGATCCGTAAAAGGATGTACACGCATGGATAGGTTACACAATGAATCAATAAGAAATGAACTGGAGATATTTTCAATAGTCGATAAACTAGAAGAGCACAAATACCGATGGAAAGAGCATTTAGACAGAATGGACAATATAAGATTACCCAATACGATCAATACCTACAAACCTCATGGAAAAATATCTTTCGGACGGCCAAGGAAACGATGGACTTGAGACCGGAATAGGTTGCATTGACCTAATCCTGGAAAGGAAGAAGAGAAAGAAGAAGAAGAAGTAGTTTAGTTTCAAAACTAATTCTAGTTCATGGTTATTTCCAAAATTTTAAATATAGCCGCATCTTTGTAAAAGTCTATCCTAATTCTGGATCATGGTTATCTCCAAGATAAAATTTTTGTAGTAGCAGGCGCGTATTTTTAAATGTCTAAACTTAATTCTGAATCATGGTTATCTCTATTTTTTAAATTATAATAGCAGGCGTGTCTTTAGGTTTATAAAAGTCAGAACTTAAATCTAGATCATTGTTATCTCCAATAAATAAGATGGTGAAGCACGATTTCACAAAATCAGAAGCTAATTCTGGTGGATCATGGTTATATCTAAAAATTAAAAAAAAGTTTGGAATGGCAGGCGCGTCTTTATAAAAGTGAAAACTTAATTCTGGATCATCCATACATAATAATTCTGCCCGAGGGCAGGTCTTTCACTGCAATCATAGCATTTGTTACTAGGGAATTATAGGTGTGGTAGCTTTCCATTGCTTTCTACACCGGTGAAGGATGCTGTCGATAATGATAAGGATGATTATGGCCGGATGATTTTCGGGGACCATTGAGCCCTAAGCTTCCTGACATTTGTCTTACAGGTGAGGAAAAATCCCGAAAAAAACCTCACCCAGGAGCCTGTCCCGACCGGGAATCGAACCCGTGCCCGCTGCATGACAAGGCAGCACGCTATCTCGAGACCGCAGTGATGGATTTCTGGATCATGGTTATTTAAAAAAAAGAAAATGTTGGAAATATTAAGCACGATTTTACAAAAATAAAAACTAATTCTGAATCTCTAAAAAATTAAAAATTTTGGAATGGCAGGCGAGCGTTTATAAAAATCAAAACCTAATTATGGCTCGTAGTTAATTCTGGAATTAAAATTTGTAAGTGGCAAGCACGTCTTTATTAAAGTCAGAACCAATTGACAATTATGATTATATCCAAAATTAAAATTTTGAAATGACAAGCTTGGCTTAAAAATCAAAATGTAATCATGCATCATGGTATATCCAAAATTAAATTTTTGAATTGCAGGTGAGTCTTTATGAAAGTAAAAATCCAATTCTGGATCATGATTACCTGAAAATTAAAAATTTTGGAATAACAAACGCGTTTTAAAGAATCTGAATTTAATTCAGAAGCAAAACCAAATTCCGAGTGTTGGTTACGTCTGCAATTCCAATTTTGTGCTATTTTGCACGGGTGTAAAAGTCGGCAGCGATACACTAGTGATTGTCCTCCTGGATATTTTTAGGATGGAAAAAATTCAAGAAGTAAATCGTCCGGGAGAAACTTTAAGCCTTGGGTCCCGAGACTGAAGATTTTCAGACTCATAAAAGATATTGAAGCCCGAATAAAAAGGCTTCTGAACAAAATTTACCGACCTCAACATCCTAGTAATATCTTAGTTGCCTGCTAGATGTCTCATTTGGTCGGTATGTTGACCGCATGAAATCTATGAGCAAATAAGTTAACTAAATTAACTTGGTCTAATAACTCCTAACCGAGGAGAAGTTATGACTCATCAGTGGACTACGTCATTATAGATAGATAAATAGCTAGGCAAAAAGTAACATTTGAAAATCTTTGAATGGATATTATAATAATAATAATAATAATAATAATAATAATAATAATAATAATAATAATAATAATAATAATAATAATAATAGTTATATTTTACCTGGCAGAGTTAAGGCCTTAAGGGCTTGTCTACCACTCAACTAGATTTTAAAATATACAAAAAAAATAGTCTTGCATCTAAATTACAATAAACATGAACGATTACATGTTATAAATACAATATAATTAATATTTATAATGTATTTTGATTTACTCTAGATTTAACAAATTAAATGTATAATATGTACAAGATACGAGTATATAAAAAACGAGAAAAAATTATTAATGACATAGTATAAATTTAAATAAATAGAGAAATTAATTATTCGACAACAGGTAACTGTATAAGCGTGACTTAAAAGTGCCAAGTGTGCGGCAACTCCTGATATCTTGAGGAAGGAAATTCCAGGAGCGGGCAGAGGCTACTGTGAATGAAGTAGAATAAGAAGAAGTGCTATGAAGATGAATTGTTAGCAGACTGTTATCTTGTGATCTAATGTCAATATTGTGGTAAGAGGATAATTTCTCAAATCTGGACGCCAAGTAAGTAGGAGTGTAGGAATTCAGAAGCTTGAAAAGTAGTGAAAGAGAGTGCAATTTACGTCTGTCAGTAAGACGGAGCCAAGAGAAGTTAATTAAAAATAAAATAAAAAATAAAAAAACGAATTCTGTTCATGGTAACATCCAAAATTGAATTTTTGGTATTGGTTTAATGGGTATGAATAGGTGATGTATAAAAAATAGTTATCTAAGTGATGATTATCTGTTTAGAACTATTTTCATTAAAAAAAACTGAGGAGATTTATTTATAACAACTTAACGTTCTCTTCACACAAATTTGAGTTATAGTAAAGTCTTTTACTGACGAGTTCCCAGGTCACATCTGCTGGAGACAGCAGAGAATTGGGTTTGTACAGAAGATACAGATCTGTACCGTGAGACCAGATTCGTCGACTCGTGTGATTTGAAACTGTTGGCTTAACCAGGATGTGCCATGGCCATACTGTAATTCAATTCACATTGTCGTCCGACAGAGACTTGAATTCCATTACATCGACGTCTCGTGGGAAACATATCTCCCATCTGTAGTCTATTTCATGCACTTTTCTTTGAATTTGTTCAGAACTTTCGGACATTGTGGCGGTTAGAAGTAAAGGGGTATAAGTGATTTTTTCCCCCAAAAATTATATTTTGGAAGCATAATTTTATTTGGTGACAAAGGGATATAATTATATGCGTTAACAGTAAATAAATAACTATTGTTATAGCTTTTAATTACCTATGTTTTATTTACACAACTTCAACTTTAAGCCTGTTTCTTTATTCTGCAAAACTTCCATTTACTTCCCTTTGCTTCCAACCGTTTCGATTATAAATTACTTCAATTACATTAATTTCTCTTAGAACCACATTGAACACCAATTACGTCTGTCCTAATGTTTTCCAATCATCTCCTGTATAATATACTTCCCTCAAATAATAATTAATGTTATTCTCCCGCCTCATTCTAGGTCTACCAACTGGGTGGGCGTTTTCCCTGTGGTTTTTCTACAAAAAGCTTCCATGCACCTATTTCATACCTCATTCGTGCTACATGTCTTGCCCAGTTTCAATTTACTACGCTTATTTATTCTATTATCTTAAAATTTTAAGGAACAAAATATATTTTGGATGAATATGAAGAAAAAAGTGTAATATTACATATCGGCGTTTTGTTCAAAGTTGATGATGGTTACGTCATGCATGTTCAGAAGGTCTACGTGTTTTAGGGATAGGATTTCTGTAAAGCTTTATAGAAACCAGATGCTACGGTTGTGTTCAAGATGCCTCCGATGACATTTCAAGGAAATGATCGTACAGTGTCTTGACGATGAAAAGCGATTCAAAATTTAATATATCAATAAAATAAACTGATTAAAAATTATATTCAAGATTTTAATTTCAAATAATCATTATTTGTCCCTGTGCTGTAAGGGTTAGAATTTCTAACAGGAGTCACCGGCTGTTCGATACCCGGCTATACTTACTTACTTACTCAGTGGCACTATCGAACCCGTAGGTTCATGGCCGCGCGGACGTAAGCTCTCCATACATCAGTATCCTGATCTAATGCTTTCCAATCATTCCCTGTATAATCTACTTCCCTCAAATCATATTTATTCTTATTCTCCCACCTCATTCTTGGTGTACCAACTGAACGTTTTCCCTCTGGCTTTCCTACAAGAGCCTTCCATGCACGTCTTTCATACCCCATACGTGCAACATGTCCTGCCCATCGCAGTATACGAGACTTAACTGTTCTTATTATATCTGGCTTCCTATATGGACCATGTAGTTCATTGTTATGTAGCCTTCTCCATTCACCTGTCTGTTCATCTCTCTTTGGTCCGGCTATACCATAGAAAATTTTATTTCTGTACAGGGTCTGGAACGTGGTCGACTGAGCAAAATCGATCATTAGTGAGGGTTACCTGAAGCTAAAAATTAAAAATGGCTCTAATGGCAGCAATTTTTCTTAATTGAACTCTATGTATATCATTGACATAAATATAGAAAGGTACTCTTCAAAAATAAGTTATATCCGTGCATTAGTTGTGGGAGTTTGTCTGGAAACCAACATTTAGAAATCGCTCTAAGAGACGTCATGTTTGTTTTATCGCAACTAAAGGCCCTGCAGGGATATTACTTAATAGATTAAAACCAATGGCAGATGCATTACTTTTAGGAGAACAGTATGGTTTTAGACAAGGAAGGTCCTGCTCTGACAATATATTCACTATGAGACAGATAATAGAAAAGAGACGAGAATTCAATTTACCCACATATTTAGCTTTCGTTGATCTTGAAAAAGCCTTTGATAAGGTGATAAAAAGAAAATTGTGGGAAATAATGAAGGCAAGAAGGTACTCGGCTCAACTTATAGAAGGAATAAAAAGTCTTTATAATGTCACGAAAATTATCCTTAACTTAGATAATTATTCCAGAGAAGAAATTTTAATAAATCAGGAGTTCGACAAGGGTGTACTTTAACACCTACATTGTTTAATATGTATTTTGACGAGATGATACGAAAATGGAAAAAAAGTCAAGTCCAATAGGATTACATATTAATAAGGAAATGTATATGAATATTTTAATGTATGCAGACGATCTGGTAATTATACAGAAGTCAGAGGATGATTTATAAAGAGCCATTTACATGTTGAATCAATTAGGACTCTATTATAATCTCAAAGTCTCAACTTCGAAAACTAAAATTATGGCTCTTCAGGGCAAAATACCGGTCAGAGCAAAAATAGTAATTAGTAATGAAATAATAGAATAGATAGCACACTTTAATTATCTTGGTTCAGATATAACACATAGCTATGATTGGGATATAGATAATAAATTAAACCGATATCAAATGATGTGTGGCACCATATGAAGAACCCTCCGAAAGACTCGAAGAGAAACTCAGCTCAAGTTTTATAACATTATGGCTGTTCCTGTTATTTTATATGGATCTGAATCTTGGGTACTTACAAAAAAAAGATATCTCACACATTCAAGCCACGGAAATGAAATTTTTAAGATCCGTAAAAGGATGTACACGTATGTATAAATTACACAACGAATCAATAAGAAATGAACTGGAGATATTTACAATACTCGATAAACTAGAAGAGCACAAATACCAATGGAAAGAACATTTAGACAGAATGGATATTACAAGATTACCCAAAACGATCAACACCTTCAAACCACATGGAAAAAGATCTTTGGGACGGCCAAGGAAACGATGGACTTGGGACCGGAACAGGTTGCATTGACCTAATCCTGGAAAGGAAGAAGAAGAAGAAGAAGAAAAAGAAGAAGAAAGGCATATAGGCTGTTTGAAACCAATGGGAAAGCATTAATGATGTAAAAACGCATGGTGAGTTTTACAGTAAATATGGGGGCAAAATTGTACTTTCAGTTGTTATTTTTAACTACAATTAATAAGTATTTTTATATTATAGGTCATAATGATAACTGTTAACAGACTAGCAGTCAATCCTATTTTCGTCTATTATGTTCTATGCATAAAGTATATTCCTTTTTTGTAAAGAAATTTCTGGCTAACATATGGCTAACACCAGTTTTGAATCCTTCCCGATGATGGGACAAGTCCGGAAAGCGCTACAGTTAAATAATTAATTAAGTTGAGGAGACGGACCTTACAGGTGAATATTCCATAATTTTATATTAATTTTGAATAATACCTCAACGGAACACATAATGAATTTATTAAAGTTGAATATGTTATGTTATAAGAAGCCACCCTACAGAAAAAAAGTGAAACTGTTCGTCCAAGAAATGATTGAGATTAAAGGGAAGAATGAAAGGCGTACGGCCTATCCCGGTAATGCTACATTTGTCCCATTTTCTCTGAACAATTTAAGATGAAGTAATAAAATACACACAGTTTATTGATACATATTTTGTAAATTGCCTGATCTATAATGGACTCAATATTTTTAAGCTGCTCTAAATCTTCTGGCGACACCATAATCCTCGGGTCGACTCGGCCTTTAACAAAAATGAGTAACAGTCATATATTTTGAGGGTACAGGAGCAGGCGGTCGTTTGGCAGGAATGACAGCCTATTTTAAAGGATATTCGCTCTTAAAGTGATCCCCATTAAAATAATACCATGCCACTTGCTCGCTTTTCATTGGTTATGGACACTGACGTACGATGAAGAAGCAATAAATAAGCGAAAAAGTAGTTCCTTCATTAAATTAAAAATATGCCCTCTGAATAAACTAGTTATTCTTCGTGAATGAAAATAATAATATTCAAAAAATAGAAAATATTCTAAAATATACTTAATCAATAATTATAACTTAAAACAGTTTATTACATATGGATGATGCATTTGAGTCATGTTTCAGTCGATTCTGTTGCAAAAAATGGCTGAAAGTGTTGAGTCTTCTGTTACTGTGTCGCCATCAAAATTTTTAAAATACAAGTGTGGTAAACCTTTGACTAGTGGTAAAAAAACAGTTATTTTAAATACATTTAACAAGTTCAGGGAAAAATCTCACCACCTTTCTTGTACCCCATTTAACGATCTCATGTCTTATATACTTCACACGTACACCCTGTCGGACAGTAATTTAATTGTGGCGCTAATGGCGGAAGGATACAATATGCGTTTGTTTATGTTAGGATGACTCTAAGAGCGGATAAGGTATACATCTCATGCCGAGTGTCTAGAAAGGTGGGAACCTCAAATATGTACAGCCTCGAGAACCACCTAGGTCTAAAGACCACTTTACCTTTATTTTCATGAAGATACTCTGATTCTAAAGAAATATAACTTTTAAAATAATAAAATCGACAATTCAAAACAATAAGACCCGTGGTGAAGTATGCTTCGGGAATATGGAATTTATGAGAAAATTATGAAATTACCATGCAACATGGGAGAGATAAATTCTTAGGAGAATTGTTGGCCCAGTTAATGAAAATAATGATTGGAGAATAAGATAAAATAAAGAAGTCCAAGAATTGTATGGAGAACTAATATTGTATCAGGAATTAAAAGCAAAATACTTTCCTTGTTGGGACATGTAGTCAGAGAGAAGGACAACAGAATAGTCAGAAAATATTCAGTGACAAATGAGGTAATAAAAAATAGATAGAAAGACGTAGAAGGTTGGATGATATACAGAATTAATGTTGGAAGATGGAGACTCAATGCTTTGGAAACTGAGGAATTTAATGTCAGTATAAGAGAAGTTAGGGTTCTTCATGGGCTGTAATGTTATAGAGTAGGATATGTATATGGTAAAGTTTGTTAAGTTCGTGAGTGTTTATTTATGATAAAATAGGCATATTTAGTTTTCCTAGAGATATAAATAATAATGGTTTTTTAAGTTTTAGTTTATTTGATAAAATATTTGATTTTCCCAACTAACTAATACCATCGAAGGCCGTAGTTTCATGGCAGCTTGGATATAAGCTCTCCATACACCCCTATCCTGAGATGTTCATCAATCATGCCCTGTATAATCTACTTCTCTCAAATAATGATCAATTTTATTCTCCAATCTCATTCTTGGTCTACCAGCTGGGCGTTTTCTCCCCTGGTTTTCATACAAGAAGCTTCCATGACACTCTTTCATTCCCCATTCGTGCCACATGTCCTGCCTATCGCAGTCTATGAAACATAACTATTATTATTATATCAGAGATATAAATAATAGTAGTTATAAATTCAATTTTAGTGCACGTAACAAGATACACGATTCCAATTTCCTGAATATGCGAAATAAATAACAATAATAGTACATTACGATGCGAGGTTGGGAAGTGATTTTTTAACAAAATCGAGAAAAATGTTTAAATACCGAGCGATAGCGAGATTTTTTCATTTTCGAGATTCTGCAAAACATTTCATATACGTTTGTTGTACATTATTGTTTGTGCCATGGTGTTTTAAATATAATGAATAATTGTAAAATAATAACATATTTGTTGGAAATATTTGCGTGTATTATGAACAATCGACTAATGTTAACAGTGTGGGCAATGTTTATTAGTTAAAACAACAGGAGGCCGTGAGACCAATTTAGTGATAAAATGGCGGCAAATACGTATTTATTGTTTTATATTGTTTCAAATAAAGTTAAGTTCATTTAAAGTGCAATGATTTGTTTCGTGTAATGTATATTAACACTACCTTTTGGATTTTTTTTGTATATACATTGTATGTAGTGTACATAGAGGGCAGTGGTTTTACTTCCCCACACGCGTGTTTGTAATATGTAATATTACAGTCTAGTTATTTAGGTTGGCAACCCCGAAATATAGGAAGTTGAACTTTCATTCATGGTCGTCATTGATGTAAGTACGACAAAACGCACTAGCTCGCAAAAAGTATTATAATTTGATTTAACTAACTAACTCACTGGGACTATACAGCCCATGAGTTCGCGGAATTAAACTCCCAATTTTAGAATTTTTATTCTTCTTCTTCTTCGGCTTTCCCCCACTTATAGGTTTACCGTCTTCAGTTTCCATTTATCTCGATCATTCCAATCTCCCTCTTCCAAATTCCGATCATCCATTATAGTTCTGACGTAGGTCTTCCATTTCCATCTTGGTCTGCCACGTTTATTTCTTCCAGGGGGTGACCATTGGTATATATTTCTTGGCCATCTTTCATTTTCCATTCTTTGTACATGGCCATACCATTTAAGTGTTTGATTTTCAATTCTCTTAACAACAGATGTGGTGACATTCATTTCTCTCCAAAGGAATTCATTTCTTATTTTATCCTGTCTTGTTTTTTGGAGGCTTCTTCTAAAATAATCAAATTCAACTGTTCTAATTTTGTTCTTTTGTAATTCCGTCAAAGACCAAGTTTCACTTCCATATGACAAAATATTCTGTATTATGTTCTTATAAATTTTCATTTTAGTTTCCTTTGTAATATTTTTATTCCAAATTATTCCATGTAATGTCTTAGTTGCATTTTTTGCCATTGCAATTTTAGTCTGTACATCTCTCTCACAGGTACCATCATCATCATCATCACTCCAGGGATTAGGCAATTGCCCGTTCCGACTTCATAATGCATCAGCCCAACGTCTTCTAGGTCTTCCAACTCTTGTACATCCTTTTACTTGTCTTAGGAACCGCATCTCTGCCGTCTGTATTCTATCCTTCACAGGTACCAAAACTTGTAATTATTGACCCAAGATATTTAAAATATTCACATTTTTTTTATTTTCCCTGTTTCAAGTATGAGGTCATACACATCCTTTCCCAAACACATATATTCTGTTTTCTGTAAATTTATATTCAGTCCCATTTTTTATATTCTTCCATTAGTTTATTTATCATATATTTCATATTATCTTCATCCCCTGCAAAAATTATTTGATCATCTGCAAACAACAATGAATGCAGTACTTTTTCTCCTATAGGAATACCCATTTCAGAACATTTTTTATACCACAAGTTAAGAGCCTGGTCTAAATAAATGTTAAAAAGAATTGGTGATAAACTGCATCCCTGCTTAAGGCCTTTATTCACTGTGAATTCCTCTGTTAAATTATTCTGTATTTTTACTTTAGCTTTTGTATTACTATAGATCCTCCTAACAATATTAATCCATTTATCACAGATATATTCATATTTTTCATTGCCGTCCATAACAATTGTCGAGGTACAGTATCATATGCCATCTCTAAATCAATAAAGGTCATATGTAGTTCTATATGTTTTGCTAGAATTTTCTCTTGTAATTGTCTAATACAGAAAATATTATCAATACATGATCTTCCACTCCGGAATCCACATTGTTCTTCTCTTAAGTTATCTTTTATCTCCTTAAGTTTAAAATTTATAATTTTACTAAAAATCCTAGCTGTTGAAGGTAAAACGCTTATACCTCTATAATTGGAACACAGTTTCTTATCATCATTTTTTTAAATATGAGTAATATACGATAAATTCCAGTCTTCTGGGGATATCGTCTCCAATTTCAAATTTATTAAAAAGTTTTGTTAAAAATATTACTAAAATATCTCCTCCATGTTTTAGGAGTTCCGTCTGAATATTTCCTGGTCCTGGTGCTCTCCCATTTTTTGCCTCTTTCAAAGCTCTTTTTACTTCATCCTCTGTTATCTCTGGAGTGCCAAATTTATATTCTACATCCGTATCTTGAAGTTGAAACTCATTTCTGTTTTCTTGAAGTAAACCTTTATAATGTTGCATCCATTCTGATGGCCTTATCAACTGAATATTTATCTTCTTTCTTTCTGATTTCCTGATAATATCAGGAAATCAGAACTGTTATTTAGATTCTAAAAATTATCACGAAATAAACTCTGTCACAGTCAACTTATATATATATATATATATGAAAAGAAAAATGAATGGTTGAGTCGGGATTTGAACCCGAGTCTCTAAACTCTGTATGTTTAGCGCTCTAACCATCTGAGCCACACAAATATTCTAACACAAACATACATTTTTTTCTTATATATGTGGTATTCTCAATTCACACAATAAGTAGCGGGAAGTCGTTCTAACTGCCATCTAGTGGCCGCCATAACAGGTAAGCAAATTTTTAAAGAGAATATTTACTTTATAGCAGTAACGCTTGTATATTTAGGGGACTATATTTTTTTGACATTTGGCAATGAAGGCAAATGTGATATGAAAAGAAAAACGAATGCTTGATATATATATAAATATATATATATATATATATATATATATATATATATATATCTCAGGCATATATACACACAGTGAGATCAGTATAGTATTGGACAGCAAACGCGGGCTTTGTGCTCTGCGATGACGAAGGCTTACACGTGCAGACATGGGACTTGAAGAGTTGCGCTGACTAAGCAGTATGAGTTGAAATGTGAGCTGACTCATCACTTTACGAGTACATCCCACAGATTCACGGTCACAGTCAGATAGTGTACCTCGAGCAGATAAGGTACTCACTCGCTTTTCATTGTGAACTGAATGGCGTGTGCATAAGTGTAAACTGTATAATGAGTAATAATTTTTATACTGAACAACGTATATTTATTTATGGTCAACATTTGTTAACTCAGTCTGCCAGCCAAGTACGAAGACTTTTTGAAACACGATTCTCGAGTGTAAAAATTCCGTCATGTTCAACAGTCCATAATCTGTACAACAAATTTTATAAAGAGGTGTCAAAAATGTATGGACAACGAAGGTGAACAGTTCCAGCAATTGCTTCAATAATGTTGGTAAGTACAATTTGTAAAATAGTTACGAAAATGTGTGTGGTTGTATCACCGCGGTCCTACGCTGTCCGTTCCCCGCCGCGAGTGCGTCAGCAGTGTATAGTGAAATCCCTGCGTCTGCTGTTCAGTGCTATATATATATATATATATATATCTTGCAATAGAATGATAGTATCTCCATGAAAGCAAATCACTGAATTGTAAGTTATGGATGTGTAGATACTTCATTACAGTAATGAACTGTTCTGGGTTATTTTAATATTAATGGGATCGCCTTTCATATCTCCCTTGAAAACTGTTGAATAATTGAGTAAATACACAAAATTTATTGATGTAATGACCACTCACCTCCAGAGTTTCCCCAGCGTCTTGCTGAGCTCTGCGTTGTGAAGTTGGGGATACTGATCTGCCAATTTCCGTCTTGCTGCTTGAGCCCACACCATGAAAGCGTTCATCGGTCTTTTCACGTGCATTTTCCTTTTATCCGATGATGCTCTGGAATAACAAAATTTATATATATTTAGTGATTTCAGTAGTTAACCTTTCTGAATTTAATTTTATTTCGTCATTATTATCTCAGGCTACAAAGAGCATCGCTTACTAAAGTGAAGATTATTTTGTAGAGATGAAACGGTTAGATGTTTGGCCGGATACCGGATATCCGACCAACCTTGAAGCCGGATATCCGGTCGAACATCCACGATTGGCGCATCTTAACGAGCGAGCTCGCATAGGTGGCACACAAACGATCGGACGGACTCGGGCGAATTCGGGCCTTTTCGTTCATGAGCGAAGTTAGCAAGTGTTTCATTGACTTGTTGAATTGAGTGCAAAACACGATCATTTGAGCTTTTTAAATAACGTGCTGCTGTAGTTTGAGGTTATTAGAACAGTATTTTTTGTAAGTAATTCTAAAAAGATTTAGGGACCAAAAATTACATCGGTAATGAAACGATCGCCTTTATGGAAATATTTTGATATAACAGTGACGATCCAAAGTTGCTGCTTGTTAGTTGACAGTGTTAAAATTTATCGTGGCAGTGAAAAAAACTAAAACAAAAACAAATAGTATATTACAATACAAGGTTGGGAAGTGTGCTGTACATTATTTTTTGCGGGATGGTGTTTTCAAAATAATAAATAGTAATAAAATAATAGCATCTTTGTTGGAAATGTGAGCGTTCATTATAAACAATTGAGTAACGTTAACAGTGTGGACAATGTTTATTAGTTGAAAGTACAGGAGGCCGTGAAACCATTATTATTGATAAAATGGCCGCAAGTATATATTTATTGGTTTATATTGTTTCAAATAAAGCTCAGTTCATTAACATAATTGATTTGTTTTGTAGAATGTATATTAACACTACCTTTTGGATATTTTTTTTTGTATATACATTGTACGTAGTATACATAGAGGGCAGTGGTTTTACTTCCCACACGTGTGTTTGTTAATATGTAATATTACAGTCTAGTTATTTAGGTTGGCAATCCCGAAATGTAGGAAACTGAACTTTCAATCATGATCGCCATTGCTGTAAGTACGACAAAACGCACTATCGCGCAAAAAAAATTATATACCAAACAAAACTAACTTACCATTTTTCTTTTGCTTTAATTTCTTCATGGAATTGATCGATCTATTTATCAATTGGATGTTATGGTTAGATTGAATTCATGGAAAACATCTTGGCAGGTAGCTACATAGTAATACTGTATGAAAAAATATGATTAAAGAATATTTTCTTAATGTTATTGATGTAAATTTTATAAGCTTTTATATAAAACGTAGTTTTTTAATAAACTTTTGACTCATCCTGCAGATAAATTGGGAGGCCTATTCATTTACCATAATTTGAGCAGCACGAGTACTATTTTTGTTGTTGTAAAATAAAAATATGGTGATTATATTTGTTATGTGGATTAAATAATGTACCTAAATTTTATATTCCGTATTTTTTTTAATCCGGTATCCTGCCGGTTACGTGCTTATTATCCGGAATCCGGTCGGATAGTAAGTTTAGACCGGATATACCGGATATACGTATCATCCCTGTTATTTTGTTACATAATGCGGAACTGTTGAAAACGTATTTACAACGTATAGCCTCTTTGACACCTTGTCATATATTACTGTTTTTTTTTTCCTTGCGCTCGGAAAGAATATAGAGATACGTTATAGAGAAGAAATTAATTTTTACATTTATAACAGTGAAAATAGCATGTTTTAATTGCTGTAGTTATCGTCATTATGTGCTTATGATCAGGTAACAGCGAAAAAGATATATAAGACTGACAGAGAAAACCTCAGTTTTGAGGTGGGAAGATTATGTCTGTTAGGAGGAACGGATCTTATGTATAAAGAAAGAACTTGAGGACTGTAGCACTGAACATTCTCACTATTGGCCAGCACTTTTGAAGAAGGCCAGTGCCCACATAGTGACGTCTTGCACTGACAATGATAATGTAGTTTTCAACATAATATTATAACTTTGTTTTTTAACGTAATGATGCCGTAGGCATATTGCGTGATATACAGCAAGATACCGTTTAGATGAAGAAACATAATCTCTATGGCGTGAAAGGCCTGCTGGCTGGCCTCGCATACACATACAATTTATAGAGAGAAACGATCATCCAGGCAGTATAAGGGTGACACGTGGTCAGTATATCAGAAAGTATCATATATTCATATACATTTATTCTAAATATTTGTAATTGTAGTTCTTAGGTATTTGAATTCGGCCACTTCTTTAAAATGTCTCTCATTTGTCATTAAGTATAATAATAATAATAATAATAATAATAATAATAATAATAATAATAATAATAATAATAATAAGTAGAAACATTAATTTTGAACAGAAAAAAAATATATCGAAAATATAGTGAAAAAATAATGCAAAATTATAAGAAAAGTTATAAGTCCACAAGTCATAGGTGAAGCATTTAGACTCAGAAGTAAAAAGGAAATAAAACTATATACAGACATTCATAGTGATATTAGAAAACGAAGGTTAAAATTGTATGGCCATATTAAACGAATGAACTCAAATAGGTTTACAAAACAGATAATGGAATTCTACGAAAACAGAAGTAAAGCTCCAGTGGATACTATGAAGTGGATTGATGAAGTCAAAAAGGACTTAAAATTGGCAGGAATTACTAAAGAAGATATCCCAAATAGAGATATATTTAGAATTAAGGTGAATAAGTGGCAAGTTGACCAAGAGGACAAACCGAAGAAAAAACTGGAACAACTTGGGCAGATAATAGAAAACAAGCTCATAGCAAAAGAATGAAAGAAATTTGGGCTCAAAGGAAACGCCTCTAAGTACTTTGCGTAGTCCTACATGAGCTCATCCGCAATAAAAAAATAACAATAATAATAATACTTTATTTTCCTTAGTTTAACCTCTCCATTTATATATTGTTTTATGTTCCCCACGTATTACGGACTTAATGGAACACCACCTGTCAGGAGAGGATTTTGACTCTGTATTACATAGGCCTACACACATTTATATCAAGGACATGGAAGGTTTCCTAGGACGAATTTTCAGATCAATATCTGAGTCGCCTCCGAGAAAACACAAACATTCGAGACAACAAACATCATTCATTCATACATTGAAACTAAACAAAACGAATACGATACGGATGATTATGATGACCAGACAGTATTCGGAAACTATTTGGCGCTTGAAAGTTTCCTGATATGTGTCTTATAGGCGAGGAAAATCACCAAAAATTGACACGCAGGAAACCCGTGTGACGGGTATCAAACCTGAACCCGCACCACTAGTCCACAGTAGTGGATATAATAATAATAATAATAATAATAATAATAATGATGATGATGATGATGATGATGATGATGATGATGATGATGATGATGATAATAATAATAATGGGGCACGCCATAGCGTAGTGGTTATGGCACTGAGCTACGAGCCGGAGGGTCGAGGGTTCAAGTCTCGTTGAGGTCAGGATTTTTAAACTGACTCAAACCCTCTGGCGGCACTGTGGCCCTGGAGTCGACTCAGCCTCTAACGGAAATGAGTACCAGACGCTTGTTCTGGGGGTTAACTCGGCCGTTACGCAGGGCTGACAACTCGGCTGACATAAAGTGCCGATTGTCTAGAAAAAGAGCCTTAACCTCCTACTACCCCAAGGGCCTCCGGGCCTGTTGTGGGATCACTTTACTTTACTTAATAATAATAATAATAATAATAATAATAATAATAATAATAATAATAATGATGTTGATGATAATGGTAATGATAATAGTAAATTCAATAATAATAATAATTATTATTATTGTTATTAATTTAGTTTATTATCATTTCAGGATTGTTTCTGTTATATATACAGATATCCTCAACCAAAATATTTTTTTCCCCACACTTTCTGGTCTTGTGTGTCTGCTTCTGTCATATTTCACTTCTTCATGTTGTCTTGAATTCCCTTTATCCACGTTGGTTTTGGTCTATCACGTTCCCCTTTTCCAGGAGGTATCCATTTCAATACTTCTTTGTTTGTTTTTATGTCCCTTCTTTTCATTTTATGTGCATACCATCTTACTTAGATTTCTTCAATATCTTGTACAATATCCTTTTCTGCATTCATAATTTGTCTTATTGTATTATTTTTATTTTGTCTAATTTTGATATTCTTGCCGATCTTCTTAAAAAGTCCATTTCTGTGACCAATAATTTATTTCTGTGTTTTTGCTTCAACGTTCATGTTTCCGCACCATATAATAAAGTAGGTCTACTCTTGACAATTATGGTATATATTAATAATTTGGTATATAATCATTTAGTCCTCTTAATTATAATAATAATAATAATAATAATAATAATAATAATTTATTTTTAATAAATACATCATGGTACATATTACATAGAATAGATTTGGACTGTATAATTACCTTAAATATAAGTATTTATCCATTAAAATTATAATACCGCGCTGTATATTTGATGGTCTTAAAAAGAATAGCACATTTTTGTTATTATAATAAGATATTTCTTCAATTAGGCGAAGTGGGAATAAGAGATCGGTGACCTGTCCGAACACTCCTTTCAACCAGTTGCGTAACTTGCGGCTAGCGAATTTTCTAGTTCTTTGTTTGTCTGTTCATCTCTGTTTGCGTAACGTTCTATCTTCTTGTTTTTAACTTTATTTTCTTTTGAAAATTGGGCGGTATCCTTTGATCTGGACACCGGTTACCAGGAATTCTTAACACTGAAAATTCCATCTTTACGTTCATATGCACCAAACGTTTCATTGTTATAGATTACTGTGTAAATATAGGCCTAGATGTTTGTCTTTTTATCTTCCTTCCTCCATGTTCACGCACTACAGATATTTAGTTGGAAAAGTTATATTTAAAATACGGCGCTACTGATACTGAAATATGGGTTTTTTATTTAAACTATTTCACAACAAAATTAGATCAGTTTAAGTCACAGAAAGTTGACCTACTGCATTTTTTCTAAAGTAATGCCACGAGTGATTTACAATTTATCTAGAGAATTTGTAAATCAAGAGTGGCATTTGTTAGGGCTATTTAACGAATAAAATTAAGATGTTTAATCACAAATAATTATTTAACCATAGTTATTTTAAAATATTTATATATGTAATGTAGACGGCGATGTTTGAAAACAAATGAGAAGACGATTGGTATGCTTCATTTGCTTCTTTTTTTTATCACTGCAACCAGATCATATTATTTGTTGCCCAAGGATCGCAATATTGTAAGACTGCATCCTAGTGGAGAAATTTATAACCAACATTATAGGTATTAATTAATTTCTGATGTCCTATGATGTAAACATGTCAATTATATTTTTCTTCAGCGTTATTTCCTTGAAAATAATTCGTTCAAGAAAGTGCAAACAATGGTTTCTTTTTTAGGTGGTATAATCAATTGCTGCAAATGATTTTATTATTATCTTCTGTAATCGCTAACTGCCGACATTCGTGCACTATATAAACAATCTGCTAGCCACACTCTCTTGCTGTAAATCAATGCTTTGACCTATACAAAATGTTAAAAAAGGAGGAGCTTGATTTTAAAGCGATTAAATTAAATTGATAAAATTCCAGGTAATAAACGACTGTGATTGGTTGTTAATAAAAAATCATCATAATGTGATTGGTCATTGACTCCCATTTGGGGCATGAGTTAAATAGTCATTTTCAATTACATATACATTTATTATATCACTTTAACTTTAAGCCTGTTTTTCTCAATACTTTAAAAATTGCACCCGTAATTTTCTACCTATCTCACTTGTTAATATTGTATCTGTATTAAATTATAACTTTGAAGACAAATACGATGTTAACTTCATCAGTTAAATTAAATATAATTATTGTTATTATTATACTATTACTAATGCAATTAGCAATAATACTGCTGTAATAGAAATTTTACTATAGTTTTCCTGAAATTGTAACTTGGAATTTACCTTAGCAATTGACAAACACAAAAAAAATCTACCAGTCAGTTAGACCGGTCTCGGAATTTGAACGCGGGACCTCACGGATACGAGTTTGAAACCGTGCCATCTGAATCACTCACTTTGTACCAATCTGACTCGACTGATCTTCAATATTATCGAACAGCATTATATTGACCATTTAACTCATGCCCCAAATGGGAGTCAATGACCAATCACGTTTCAATGAATTTTGTTTTACAACCAATCACAGTTCTGTTCACCTCGATAATTATCGAATTTTGATTATCAAAATATTGCTACTCCTGCTTGAGCTCTTTCTGTTATTTCAACTCCACTATAAAACATTATATAATTACTTAGATCTTGTTTCTGTTATCACTGCTATATATATATATATATATATATATATATACCTCTTTCTTATAATTATCTTTCCAGTTCGGTTTCTTTATGATGTATTCCTCTGATATTCCATGTTGCTACTTTAATTTGATCTTGAATTCCAAAACGTAAAATAAATAGACAAAAAACACAACACAGAAATAAGACAACTAAAAGTAGAGGAATTAAACACAACAATAGTGAAATACAGAACAAACTGGAAGGAACACTTAGCAAGGATGACTGAGAATAGAGTATCAAAGGCAGCATACAGCTATTTACCACGAGGAAGAAGAAGCTTGGGAAGACCAAAGAAAAGATGGAAACATCAGAAATTTGGAGCCGGGAAAGGCTAGTAAATAGGCCTAAACAGTGAAGAAGAAGAAGAAGAAGATTATCAAAATAAAGAAAGCTCTCCTTTTTAATATTCTGAACTGGTCAGAAAATCATTTTGCAGTGACTGAATCTCCAACAAATACCTTGAATATTTCAAATAATGAACAGAGTCCTTCAAATATACATTTGACGATAATTTGTGTTCAATAATTGTGTTTTTAAATAATGATTTTAGGGAGTTATTTCCTAAAAAAATTAATTGATAATCTCTAATGTTGGTTACAACATACAGTTTGATGTGTTTAATTTCATCTCCACTAGGGTGCATTCTTACAATATTGCGACCCTATTTGGCAAAACATAAAATGATCTAATTGAAGTGATGAACAAATGAAATATAAACGTTTCTCATTTGTTTTCAAACATCGCCGTTTATATTAAATATATAAATATTTTAAAATAACTATAATTAAATAATGATTTGTGAGTAAACAGCTTAATTTTATTCATTAAATAGTCCTAACAAATGCCACTGTTGATTTCCAAATTCTCTAGATAAATAGAAAATCACTCGTGGCATTACTTATGAAAACGAATGCAGTTTTAATAAAATAATCTCAGTTGTAACATAAAGGTTTCCCTCCATTTTTATCTACAAACTAAACAGAGAAAAGACGCTTAAAGCAGTTGTGAATTTGAATGTAAGATGAATTTTCATTAGAAGGGAGTAAAGTGTACAAATGAAAACGTTACCGTTTCAGAACAAGGGGACGCTTTCTTCGTGACATGTTAAAAGTGAACGGGAGGCTCACGTAATGCAGATGCGGATTTTAACACGTTGATGATCAGTATTAGCACCACATTAACAGCTAAGGGTTAACGGACAAGAATTCCACCTTCTGTGTGATAATTAGCAAAGCAGGAGTTACAACCTGCCACGCGCTCTCTCAAAATATTCCACACTTCCTGAATAATAAAAAATACAACACCCTTCGCTTCAATATACAGGGCTATTCAGAAAGAAGCAACAGACTTCAAACATTTATTTCTTTCAAATTACAAAACATAGAAACACAATTCCAACATTCCTGGAAAGAGAAAAGTTTGAAGTTGCGTTCACGGCCGCATTGGCGCTGTTGCTTGTCATGTTGATTGGTTGTATTAAAATGGCGAGACAACAGGAAAAAACATTTTGTCTGCTGGAATTAGCAAAATTAGAGTCTGTTATTGAAGTCCAACGTGCTTTTTGCCATCAGTTTAATAATGAACCGCCTCATTTCTCTAACCACGTCCGACGTTATCTCAACAATACCATTCCATAACGTTGGATTGGAAGAGAAGGAGCAGAAAATCAACTTCATCGCCGGTGGCCTCTCAGGTCACCAGACCTAACCCCGAGGGGTTACGTAAAAGACCATATTTTTACCCCCCCTCATATGCCTAACACTTTTGAAAATCTGCGGCATCGAATTGTTGAAGCAGTGAATTCGATAATTAGAGACAAGCTGATTCGTGTGTGGCACGAAATGAACCACTGTTTTGATATTTGTAGTGCAGAACATGGTGCTCATACTGAATGCATCAAATAGTGAAATTTGAACTTTTTTCTTTCCAGGCACGTTGGAATTGTGTTCCTATTTTTTGTAGTTTGGAATAAATACATGTTTGAAATATGTTCCTTCTTTCTGAATAGCCTTGTGAAAGGAGGTTATAGCCGGTCAATCATTTTTATCAAAAAATGCCTTAGTCAACCTTAATACATTGATCAAAACTAGTTCATAGAGGAGTTTTCGAAGGCACTCTTTATGGCGAGAATTTTGTGAATTAATAGTGAAATTGTGCTTCAATAACTGGCGTAAATCAATCACCGTCTATGCTTGGCTCAAGCATAAAACTGGTTCTTAGATGGTCAGTCATATTTGATCAAATCGATTAACGCAACCTTTTGATAAAAATTATTGACTTTTTAGGGCTTACTTAATTTTTATTTATTATATTATTTTATTTAAGTCGGCTGCGGTGGGCTAGTGGTTGTTCCATGCCTTTGGTTCCGAAGGACGCGGGTTCAGACGCGACCGTGGTAGATGGATTTTTGGATGGAAAAATCTAAGGAACAAGTCCTCCGGGAGGGACTTTAAGCCATAGGTCCCGAGTCTGAAGATATCCAGGCTCGTAAAAGAACCACAAGCCTGAATAAAAATACCTCTGTGCAAAATGTACTATCCAGTAATATCTTAGTTGCCCACTAGATATCTCATTGAGGCGCCAGACCGACCCTGTCGCTCGCTGACATTTACGGAGAAATGAGCGTAACTAAATTAACTTGTTCGATAAATTCCCATTAAGGAGCGCCCTGATCCCGGCATAGGGAAGGAAAGGGCTCAAGAAGATGATTTTACTTAACGACGCTCATAGCGTCGAAATTGAAATCTGGACATGAAAAGGGATACAAATTTTGCTCATAGGTCTCTTATTTGAGGCTTGAGGTTCCTTTACATAAGATGATTTACGCATTAATTAATCGCATTATAAAAAAAATATCGGGTTATAAGAAAGATAAAGATGAATTTATTCATGTGATACGACGTATTATGGGAATAAGACAAAAAGTTAAAATATTATATTTAAAATGTTATCTGGAGGCCATTCGGAAGTTAATTTCCATCATCTGCAGAATGAGTGTCTGCTACTAGTTATTGTTTACGACGTTGTAGACTCGAAGTGTCGTTTATAGCAACTGACTTGTTTTTTGACGATCTCGTATAATGGATTGTACAACAGGGGTATGTAGTAAGGTGTTATTTATTACTTTTATAAATTCAAAGTCTTCAAATATTTTTATCTTTGCTGGAATAAAATATGGCGAATATGACATATATGATGATTATATTGGCCAGATGATGTTGGAAACCATTTGGGCATTAAATTGTCCCAATATTTCTCTTACAGGTGAAAAAAAAAATCCCTAAAAGTCTCATACGGGATTTTTTTACCAACCGAGGATCGACGTCATCTCGAGACCAAAGCAATGGGCTGAAAAAAAAAATCTTTCTTTTAGTAGTCGCCTGACAATCTTCCTTGCATTACCGTCCTCAATATGCCTTGATACTTCACGGAAACTTTTTCAAATATATTTACTTACAACATTTCCAAATGTACGCCATTATCTTCATTTTCTTGTTATCCTTATTTAAAGTTAAATTAAATTAAAAATATGAGACGATGCTTCGTAAGAGCCAAAGTCAACTGAGGTGGTTGCTGTTACTATCATCATAAAAATCATCCACCGACTAATAGCTGACAGGACAGGGAGTTGTATATCAGTTTGACGCATTCACTCAATCGTATAGCATTATTACAATTTAAAGTTAAATCGGGGATTTTAATTTTTGTGAAAGTCCTCCATTGGTCCATATGTCCAGCCAACTGAATTTAGTTAGTATCTCCGATTTTCAGTTTCCTAAGATCCAACCGAAAATTATCCTCCCACCTACGCCTTGCCTTCCTAGTAATCGTTTTTCCAAAGGTTTCTAAATGCAAATTTTAAAGCATTTCCACTGTAACTTATTCGGGCTGCACCAGCTTATTCAATATCCATAATCTACCTAATAACCATCAACAAATTATTCAGGGTATAATTTTAATACTATTTTTGGGTTATATTAATGTACTTTTATTATTATTATTAATAATATTATTATTATAATTATCATTATTATCATCATTATTATCATTATTATTATTATTATTATTATTATTATTATTATTATTATTATTATTATTATTATTATAACTAAACTCACTGGCATTATCGAACCCGTAGATTCATGGCCGCGCGGACATACGCTCTCCATACATCCCTATCCTGCGCTAATGTTTTCCAAACATTCCGTGTATAATCTACTTCCCTCAAATCATAGTCGATGTTATTCTCCCAGCTCATTCTTGATCTACCAACTGTACGTTTTCCCTCTGGTTTTCCAACAAGAAGCTTCTATGCACGTCTATCATTCCCCATTGGGTGCTACATGCCCTGCCCATCGCAGTCTACCAGACTTAACTCTTCTTATTATATTGACTTCCTATAAATACCATGTAGTTCACTGTTACAGTATGTTGTCTTCTCCATTCACCTGTTCATCTCTCTTTGATCCATATAATAGAACTGGCAGAATAATAGTTTTATATATTTTCAGTTTAACGTTTCTTTAAAAGAGTTGGGACTTCAAGATTATTATTATTATTATTATTATTATTATTATTGTTGTTGTTGAAGATTGGGCTATACCCTATTTGGATGCGATTACTTTTCTTTTGGATTGATTTTTTATAAGTCTATGAATTTGTGTTTTAATGATTTTGGCTAGAGGATCAATTTTTCGGTTGAATTATTTTGGAAATTTCTTTGTGGTCATGGTTGTTACATTAAATATGACTTAGGACAACGATATTAATTTTCTGTTTTTCATATGAAGCTTCCCCCTTTCTCCATTTTAATCCTTAGTGGGACCAAATGTTTGTCTCAGATTCTGTTTTCGGATATTTCAGGTTATCTCGTAAGTACAACCTCTTTTTAATGTAATGTTGTGTTTGGTGGAATTTTGAAGGTGTGATTCACTGAAAGTTTGTTCCAAACGGGCATGCAATCGATGCGGGTCTTTATTCCAAACAACTAGAACAGTAAAGTGATCCCACAACAAGCCTCATGAGGCCCTTGGGGTAGTAGGAGGTTAAGGCTCCCACTTTTTCTAGACAATCGGCCCTTTATGTCAGCCGGGTAAAAATTTTGAGGGTCACGAGTTCAAATCCGACTGAACCCCATACTGCACGAACAACTACGAAAAATCAGGAATTGAGAGGAATCAAACTATTACCACACCCATTATAAGCCCTGATCTTGCGCCTTCAAATTACTATCTGTTCCGATCCATGACCCATTTTTGCGTGAAATTTTGAAAGCAATGAAGCTATGGAAGTGGGTCTCTACGAATTATTCACATGAAGAACAAGAGATTGTTACCGTCCCGTCGCGGAATAATACAGTGGAGGAAATTGGTATAAAGGCACTTGTTAAAAGTGTTAACACAAGTTTATTTACTCTTTCTTTGGCATTTTTCTATATTAACTTTAGGAGCTGATTGTGTATAAAAAACACACACAAATAATGTCAAAATTAATTATCCATTTCCGTCCAAAAAAAGTACATGAAAACTGAAACCGTTCTCACATATGGGTGGAAATTAGTATGAAGGCACTTTGTGTATTACACAGATTAAACCAAAAAGACTGAGCGCAAAGTTCTAAAATTTAGTTGAACCTCCATTGTTGTTAATTACTTGGAAGATTCTCTTTGGCATTGACTTGATGAGGGTGTTTATTTCTTCCACTGAGATTGAAGCCCACTCTTCCTGAATAACATTTTTCTGCTCAGTCACTGTCCCAAACTGCCGCCCATTGCGATACACACGCCTTGCCAGGATCCCCCATAAGTTCTCAATCGGATTTAAATCAGTACTTCTGACTGGCCACGTCAAAAGTGGTATTTATTTCTTCCTGAACCACTCCTTTGATTTGGCAGACACGTGAATGGAAGCATTATCTGGCTGAAAAATTAGATCTTCGCCAAATTCCTCATACATTCTTATCAATTAGAACTCCAGAAGCTCCTCAGTGTAGGACTCAGAATTCATCTTGGTGCGTATCCATGCTATTTTTGATCTTCCTTTAAAGCAGAATGCTGCCCAAATCATAATGCCTCCACCACCGAAGTCTCTACTCATTATAACTTGCTCTTCAGTACGGAGGTCGTTCCAGTAATACTGAAGGCCATTAGGCCCGTCCAGATTAAACTTCTTTTCATCACTGAACATTACTTTGTTCCATTCTGAAGTCCAGGATATGTGTTCTTCAGCAATTTTAGGTTCTTGTCTTCTGACAGAATTTGTCTTACTCGTCTGGCTGTTACTGGCAACTTCAAATCAGCCTGGATTTGAGAAGAAAACATACTCTTACCTTTTGCTTTACGTAAAATGAGACGTTTAGTGCGCTCAGACGATTTTCTTGTCCGTCCATATTTCCCGTTTTTTCCATATTGTGAGCTCAGTTTGACAAAATTATCAATAACACATCTTGAAGCCCCAATTTCGTAGGTATTTGTCTATTGGAAAGGCCCATCTCATTGAAGGCACTAACTCTTGATTTCTCTTCATTTGATAGAGGCTTTACACGTGGAATTGTACTTACTTCTGACTTGTAACTGATGAACGATGCTCACAGACACGTCGTCTCCATGTAATTGCAGTGTTTTGTTTACATTTATGTCTCTGTAAGAGCCAGAAGTTGACCTGCCTTTATACCGATTTCCACCCCTAGGACAGCGTTTTTTTTTTAGATTTTACGTATTATTTACATATATAATAAATACAAAATGAGGAGACCTATATGAAATTATGTCCAAGATAATTATATGTAATCTATGACACACATACGGTATTTGCATAAATATTTCAGGTTGTTTTACTACTAAAAGTTAGTAGCTTTATACCAATTTCCTCCGCTGTAAACCTCTCTGAAAGATAACTCAAGACCATAGTCTTTGGTGACATCTACTTTGAAAGAGTAGTTTAATTTCTTGTAAAAAAAATCGAAATAAAATTTAGTTTGAAAATGACATTACTTAAGTAATGTTTTTGATAAATGCAGAGTAGATGCATTAAATATATTTCATGACCTCATATGTACAAATTAAATATATTTATACTGCAAATATAAAACACAGAGCATAGAAAGTTCTTGTAGAAAATAAGAGGGCAAGCCCCCAATAGAAAGGCTAACAAAGAGCTGGATGAATGACACAATCATAATTTGAGACAGAATAAATATACAGAAATGACTGGAAAATACACTGGCCAACATCATTTTTGTCTCATGAGTACCAATATTTGTACTTAATGCAGTTTTTTTATCGCATTTTCAAATATGTATTCGGAATTTCTCTATCATCCACAGTTTTTTTTATTTCAATTTCAATTAATGGATTTAAATAATTATTTTTTAATAAACCTAGATTTCTTCCCGGAAAATCTTTACGCAGTGAGCGATGAGCACGCAGCTATAGAAAAGAGATATCAAGGCAATATGCTGGCCGATTATTGTAGGACCATCAAGAGGGATGCTCCACAGGAGAAATATAGCAGAGCATCGTCATTTATTACTTTCTAGGTGAGTCCGAATGTTCGAATATTGTGTAGTTACGAATGTAGAAAATATTAAAGTGTTTGGAATTATAAATGCTTGTCTCTCGGAAACCTTGCGTGATGGAGAAAAACATATTTCATATTTGAATTCAGGAGAAAAAATACTATCAGAATCACACATTTTTCTTTCTGAGACAAAAAAAAATATTTTTTTTTTCTGGCTCAGTGATATTAGCCCTGTATAGGGATACATGGAGAATGGCCATTAGCCTATAAGATCAATAGGGCCAGTATATGTAAAACAAGTTGATTGCTTTTGGGTCTGAAAATGCTTTGCATTAAAGTTTTGTTTATATATTAAATAATACTATCAAAGTTTTATTTAATAAATAAAATAAAATCAATTGACTAATTAAAATTTATATTTAAATAGCCTATGCATAGTCCTACATGGTTTTGAAAATATGATCTATGTTTGTGTTTTTGTACAGGCAATAAGTCTGTTCAATGGTACGATTATTTGCATCTCATTTGTGGCAAGCATATAGCCTAGATTTAGATCATAGACAAATAAATAGTCAGTGGGCTTCTCTTATCTTTAAGAAAAGCATTCATGAAAATGCAGCGACAACTGATTGATGTAATTTGCTGACTTAAGAATGGGATATCTTCTGGTTATTTATCCAACGTACAGCACAGCATATAAACTAGAGGCGACACAGTAATCAGCATTTTTACCACGCGGTACAACTTTGAAATTAAATCCGATTGCTCTACTGTTTTGTGTAGCACCCGTGAGTCATATTGTTAATTTTTGAAACATGAGACAATACCTACATAACACTTTTTCGCTTGTTACAATGAACAAACAGCAGGGTACAGTTTTATATACCTGCATTTTGATGATCTGTTGTGGTTATGTTCCTTGCCTCTGATCCCGAGGTTGGTGGGTTCAAACCCGGCCGGAGTTAATGAAAAAATCTAAGGGATAAATCCTCCGGGAGATATTAAACCGCGGGTTCCAAGTGTGAGGATTTTCAGGCTCGTACAGGAACCTCAAGCCTGAATAAGAAGACATCTGAATAAAATTTAATCGATCTTTCTCTTTCCAAGTACTATAATACTTAGTTTCCTTCTTCTGTAGATGTCTGGTCGAAGCGATGTGTTAATAACATGTCACTCACTGACATATCTAGGGAAATAAGCGTAAGTAAATTAGTCTGGTTAAGAAACTTCCCACTAAGGGTGGACTTACATCCTACCTAGCTGGAAGAACTGGCATAAATCAATCAGCTAATAAAATACTCGTATCTTCTTTTTTTCTTATTTGTTTTACACCGTCTTAGCAGAATTTTAATCCCTTAAGGGCACCCGGTACTAATTCCCTTAGAATTTGGTTTAAAAATGTGCAACTTGACATTTTTTTCAGCTTATTCTTAAGTTATGTGCATGAAAATTATGTCACAAATTAAACAAGTCTCTCTGAACATAATGACACTCTGGTTAACTTTTTAGACATATTTCTCCGCGAGTAATTTAAAACACACAAAAAAAAAATGAAAATAAAAATCCATCTTCTTAAAAGTATTGTCGTGGTACATTTTTCTCAAAAACTGCTTATCCAATTGTTTCCAAAATTTAGTATGTAATTGTCCATAGTTCATTTGACAATGATAAGGTTTGCTTGTGTTCAGATATCGATTGTGATTTTTTTTAATTCGAATACCAAATCTTTTTTTGTTAAGATTTTTACATGCATTTTTTATTTCAAATGCTAACAACAGAAATAAAGATAAATTTACCTTATTATAGAGCTCTTTAAACTACATATCCACGCCAAAAATTATTCTTCTATCCTTCATAGTTTCAGAGAAAAGCAAAAATATGAAGAAATACAAGTTAGGGGAAAATGGAAAAAAATTGCACATTAGCAGAACACAGAGACGCCATTTTTAAAAATCAATTTTTAAGGGTTTAAATATCCAACATCGACAAAATAATAGTACACATCGATAAAATAGACCTTCCTGGATTTTTTAAGCAAAAAGAAAAACATCGACTTTTTTAACCCAAATAAGTACTGGGGGCCTTTAAGATCTTTAAAAATGTCGCCCTGGGTGGTTCGCCTTATGCAGCGAACACGAACTCTCAACTGTACTCGTATTTGAATCTATGTTATAAACGAGTACAAGTGACTTCCATATTCGACCTACATAGTCAGAACTCTGAACTTTAAAGACTAACTTGTTTGTTGTTAGGAAGTGACTGACTGCTCAAGTATGAACAATACAAACTACAAATGGAGCACAATGTTTTATGAGTACTTTATTAAATAGTATTGGTGCCGTCTCGGTATGTGCGTCTGCTCCGACTGGAATCCCAGGTTTAAAACCTGGCTGTACCAGAGGGGTATTGGTGGATTTGTCTGGTTTTTCGGGATTTTGTCAGGAGTTTTCGTTTGTAGAATTTCATCCCACCATTACTCTCAATTTCCCCTTCTTATCATTTCATAGCACCATTCACATCATCTCATTATAAGAAAAAATAATTTGCTTGGCACCCACTAGTGTTGAAGATATGTGATTGGAGGGATCTAGTAGAAGGCCCCAATAGGGCGAGTCTGAGTAATAAAAAAAGGGTAGAAGGGACCAACACTCGAACAATGTCGGGCAATTACCTAGGACATTATGAAAAACAACAAAAAATAAAGTCTTCCATTTTGTCAAAATAAACTAAACACTTATTTTATCTTCAGTTGATTATTTGAAAATATTTAAATGACGAAATATCTGCGCAACTTCTCTTGATACGTCTACCACTGTGTCCTGAGGTAGCGTGCTGTCTTGTCACGCAGCGGGCCGGGATTCGATCCCCGTTCGGAACAAGTTTCATGATTGATTTATTTTCGGAGGTTTTTCCTTACCTGTACTGTAAGACAAGTGTCAGGAATCTATAAGGTCGAAACGGTCACCGAACATCATCTGGCCATCATTTTCATCATTATCACATTCATTAAGTTTAGGATTAAGGCCTCTCCTGGCGCATCATTACCATCATCATATCTTATCATATAGGGCCTATCATCGGGGCAGCGTAACTCCGCTTTCCAGGTGTCCCAACCTCAGAAGTGGAACGTCGTGCCAGGGAGAGTACCAGAAAATTAGAAATGACAACCTGGTGTCAATTATTAAAAAAAGTATTTGATCATTAAAGTTTTCTGAATATTTAGAAAGTTTTCTTTTTCAGTAGACATTATGCAAAACACCGTGAACATAATATATGGCCGTTACTGCACTGTTTTCGAGTGGATTGTGGCTATGAGATGGAGTAAACAATTGTATATTTGGCTACTCTAAGAACGCAAGTACCAGGTTTCTATGTTAAAAAGATAAGAGGTAGAAAAAAAAAGGCAGTAACGCAATGTTTGTTAATGAAGGCTTTCACCAGACCGTCTGGTGCGGTGGGAACATTACGCGTGGCTTATCGTGACTTGAGCACTTTGCTAGTCACAACAAAGTGCATTTTAATTTTCACTAATACAATCTAATTTATTCTCCTACTTCTTAAAATCGTTTAAGTAATGTTTTGTGTCAACGAACTTTCAGTTTCCGCCTATAGCAGGATAGATTTTTCTCATATAATTGTTATACATTTCCGAGATCCTATATCAATTTAAATGTAAGTTTAACAAAATCCATACAGTTGTTATTTTTCTCCCCATAGTAACACGCACACACTATTGAGTAACACTAAGAAATTGGGACTGGAAGTAAATATCAATAAAACTAAATATATGGTTACAAGTAGAAATTAATTAAATAATGGAAAAAGACAGCTAACGACAAATGAGGGAAATTTTGAGGAAGTGGCTGAATTCAAATACCTAGGAACAATAATCACAAATAAGAATGAGATGCACAAAGAAATTAAACATAGGCTCAATTCTGGAAATGCGTGCTATTATGCATTGCAGAGACTTGTTGTCCTAACTCCTTTCAAAAAACGTTAAACTGAAAATATATAAAACTATTATTCTACCAGTTATATTATATGGGTGCGAAACATGGACTCTTACTTTAAGGGAGGAAAGGAGATTACAAGTATTTGAGAATAAAGTACTTAGGAAAATTTTTGGACCAAAGAGAGATGAACAGTCAGGTTAATGGAGAAGACTACATAACAATGAACTACATGGTCTTTATAGGAAGCCAGATTATAATAAGAACAGTTAATTCTCGTAGACTGCGATGGGCAGGACACGTTGCACGTATGGGGAATGAAAGACTTGCATGGAAGCTTCTTGTAGGAAAGCCAGAGGGAAAACGCCCAGTTGGTAGACCAAGAATGAGGTGGGAGAATAACATTAACTATGATTTGAGGGAAGTAGATTATACAGGTAATGATTGGAAAGCATTAGCTCAGGATAGGGATGTATGGAGAGCTTATGTCCGCGCGGCCATGAACCTACGGGTTCGATAGTGCTAGTGAGTAAGTAAGTAAGTTTAACATCTCTTGTAAGTACTTTTATATACACCACGCCACCAGGGCCTTAAAAGGACACAACATGTCATATTTAACTCTGAATCACATGCTACACTTTTTTTGACCACACGACATGCAGGGTAGGGTGGGCCGAAAAAACTATTTTTTTTTATTTCGAAGTTGTAATAGCGCGGAAAAGTTGCGAATTATATAGAGAAAAGAAAATTTAAAAATATGTCAAAATCGGTTGACGTCTTCCGGTCGCGCAAAGGCTCTAAAGTTTTACAAAATATATAAAAAAATCATTTTTGAGATTATTTCTTTAATATTTTACTTAGATGTTTTCGTAATGTAATAGTTTGTAACGTCTTCAAATAGAGCCTAAAAAATCGTGTTTTTATTTGGTTTATCAGTTGATGCCTTTCGGTCGCGCATAAGTTTCAAAATTTGCCAGAATAATGAACAAGTTATATATTTACGCATTTTTGGTATTTGATAAATAACTTCCAGAGTATTGATTGTCAGATCCCACAGATAGACATAAACGTGCTTCGCAAAGATAAGCAATATGTACTCGATATTAAAAAAAAAAAGAAATTATTGCAAAAATGAAGTTTTTTTTTTCATATTTTGCCAAACTTCAGAGCTTTTACGCGAGCGGAAGATGTCAACCAATTTTGACAAATTTTTCCCTTTTTTTTTTAGCTATATAATTCACAACTTTTCTGCGTTATTACAATTTCGAAATAAAAAAAAAGTTTTTTCGGTCCACCCTAATGCAGGGTCTTTCTGGAAGAGTGATCGGACCAATACCGTAGTCACCTCCAAGACACCAATCGCTCATAAGTTATACTATACAAGGCGAATGTGAGATGGATGCTTATGTTGACCAGATGGTGTTCGAGGACTATTTGGGCTTAATTCCGTTTATATTTCTTACTTTATGTAGTTTATATAAAACATTACATTTTGATTGTAAAAATATTGATCTTCAATCAAATTCATTTAAGGATTCTATAATCACCATAGTATCTTCCTAAAGTTTCCTGATATTTGTCTTACAGGTGAGGAAAAGCTCCAAAAAATCTTCATCCAGGAAACTTGTTCCGATCGGGGATCGAACCGTTGACCTCTGCGTCTGAGGCAATGACGTTACACCTAGCTCACAGAGGTTGAACTTTCAATTGTTTTCATCATTGATATAGAATAAGCTGTGATAAAATAATGAGTTATTCTATTTACGTGGAACGCCATAACGTAGTGGTAAAGGCACTGCGCTACAAACCGGAATGTCGAGGGTTCGAGTCCCGATGGGGTCGGGATTTTTAAACTGACTCAAACCTTCTGGCGGCACTATGGCCCTGGGGTCAACTCATCCTATAACGGAAATGCGTATCAGACGCTTGTTCTGGGGGTAAACGCGGCCGTCACGCAGGGCTGACAACCCGACTGATATCAAGTGCCGATTGTCCAGACCCCAAGGGCCTCCTGAGGCCTATAGTGGGATCACTTTACTTTTACGTATTACATCTTCAGCTATATACTTCTTATTTATTTATTATATCTGATGGAGTTAAAACCGTAAGGTGTTCTCTTCCACTTCACCAGGGTTCAATTATACAATATAATAACAATTATGAATTATCTACATGTTGACTAATAATACATAATAGACATTCATCATCTTACGGCACCACAACTTCAAAATTGAATGTTTTGGCCTTCTAAATAATCTCCCTCCAGACTCTTCTATCTTCTGACAATTTGTGGTTTGTCACTCTCTTCTTCTTGAAATCCTCCCAAATTGTCCTGCCATCTCATCTTAAGTCTACCAGCAGCTCTAGTTCCTGTAGGCTTCCATTTATATATATATATATATATATATTACTTACTAATCTCTGTTAATCCATTCTTATCATATGACCACACATCTAATCCTAAGAGATCTGATATGATTTATTATATTTGGGCTTACACCATAGTACATTGACTACACAATATAGAGTTGAAAAGGAAATAATTATTAATAATGAGAAAAAATATAGTTTATTATATCAACCCCTAAATTAACAAAACACAAATTTCTTCAGTTAGTTATGTAAATGTGGCGGACCGCAGTGAAAACGCAAACTTGTATAACTGTTATTATTAGGTATATTGTATAATTAGACATACATTTAAGTGGTTTCTTTTTGTTCGTTTTCTTTGATTTATTTCAAATATTAAATTAACTGAATCAACTGATGTACACAAAAGGATACATTACGAAGGAGAAATATATACATGAAATCCGGTTACATTACATTGTCTAAGGAAATATTAGTGAGTTTTTTAGCTGAATAAACCTGACTCAAAAACAGCTAAAAAAAACTCACTAATATTTCCTTAGATATTAAATCTTCTTTCTGCCTGTATTTATTTTCAACTTTCCCAAACACCCAAAGACCGAAGCTATTTTAATAAATAGAGTTGTAAGACAAGGGTGTAGTTTATCACCTACTCTTTTTAATCTATATATTAATGACATCATCCAAAATTGGACAAATAGGCATATTGTTAATATAGGTATAAGAATGGACCGTTTTAAAATATTAAACGTTTTAATGTATGCAGACGATGTGGTTATTATTCAAGAAAATGAAAATAATTTGCAGTACTCTTTACATCAATTAAATCAGTTATGCCAAGAATATAATTTTAAAATATCAAAAAATAATAATAACAGCATTTTGGGGAAACGAACATATAAGATCAAAAATCGTAATAGAAAACAAACCTCTGGAACAAGTAACACATTTTAATTATATGGGTTGCAATTTTACTATAAACACAAATACTGAAAGAGGCATAAATATGAAATTGTCGAAATTTCAAATGATATGCGGAACTATACATAAAACATTAAAGAACAAAACAAAAAGAGATACTAGATTGAAGTTTTATAAAACATTGGTAGTTCCTGCATTACTTTAAGTGAGTGAAACTTGGGTAATGACCAAAAAATTACAAAGTAGAATACAAAGTGTAGAAATGAACTTACTTAGAAGAACAAAAAGCTGCACAAGAATAGATCGGTTAAAGAATGAAGATATAAGGACAGAGTTAAATATATATGCGTTAAATTATAAAATCAAAGGACATAGAGAAAAATGCTATAGACATGTAGAAATAATGAACGTAACAAGATTACCAAAATCAGCATTTAACTACATGCCAAGAGGTTCAAGGAATGTAGGAAGGCCAGTGAAAAGATGGACAGAACAACTGTGAGGCGGAACAGGCATTTTGCCTAGTGCGTGAAGTGAAGAAGAATATATAAAGAAGAAGATATAAATAAGAAAAAATAAATCTTTGTACTAGATTTGCCTGGTTGCGTAAGTGGTAGCGCACTGGAATGTCAATCCAGAGGTCCGGGATCAAATCCCGTCCAGGCATTTATTTTTCTTATGTCATATATAGGCCTACTATATAAAACTGTATAGGCTATACATATTATACTGATAATGGGCTCGAATGCTCAAGATTTAACATATACATTGACTGTTAGTCCATGAAGAAAAATAGATCTTCAAGTAAAACAATGCATACTCGTAGTGAGGCAATGACATGAATTTAGAGAATATTCACGTTCGAGAGTCGCATATTTAAGATACATTAAAGCTCTGGAGAAAAGAACAAATAAGCAGATACTATAGAGAACTCCACCTTCTAAGTAAATGAGGCCTGAACTGCCACAGTAGCAAGTGAAGTTACCGATGGGTGGTTCTTTCTTACTTATTGTCTTCTTAAACAGCTGTCATTTACATCTTGAATATTTATGCTACATTCCTTAACCTGTGAAGTAGAATCCATTTATTCATCGGTGTGGGTTCTTGTACATTACAAGTCAGTAGCCGCAAACCTAACTTGGTGTGTAGGAAACTCGTATTTTGAACTTTTTTTGTAAGGATACTTTTATACAAATTTAGAATATTTTTTGTATAATATTATAAAATATTATTGATATTTATAATATACATTTGGGAAATATTTTCTCTCTCATATACACACTTTAAGATTATACATACGTTCCTACAGAAGGCATTTTAAAATCTTCTGCCATATGGAACTAAAAATAGTCATTTTATAATTGTAGCGATTTTTTTCTTGAGGAGAGCAGCAAGATTCTCAAAATTAGAAAAAAATAAATACTGTCATACGAGAAAAAATGAACGTTAGATATTTAGATTATGTTAGATACAAGCAATTAAATTGGTACGACGCGACGAATGCAAAAAAAAAAAAAAAAGGTTACTCAGAAAACATTGAATGGTGTCCACCTGGAAGAAGAAGTAAAGGAAGACATCGAAACTCGTGCATGTAAAAAAATAAGAACTGGAATGAGAACATGAGGACTGGAGGACATGAAGTGGATGGATTGAGACGAGTGGAGAAGGAAAATAAAACTTTAGGCACAGAAAGATGTGTAAACATTGAAAATCTGTATGTATGTATGTATATATACTATATAGGCCTACATCTTGTTTCAGGATAAGTATTACAAACGTCTAGGGGTTGTTGAGGGAACTTAGTAGATACATTTTTGGCAAGGAACCCACGTCTGGAAACGTACCATTTCGATCTAAAATAAGTTTGAAGATCGTAACACAATGTGTTAATATCGTGTCTTGTGTTTCAGAATAAGTATTACAGACTTCCGGGGGTTGTGCTACACCTGTCGAGTCGGAGGAAGTTCTTCTTGCACAAATTCTGGCGGCAGTAGAAATTATTGAGCACACACCAAGTCTTGTGGGGGCGTGTGTATGAAAACATGCGTCGCAGGTACAATTTGTGCAACGAACAACAGGGTCGCCTCGTGGAACCATACTTGTGGTACAACCCCATAGAAGTCTATAATATAATACTTAATCCGAAGCACAAGGTACACTGTAAGGGTCCATTGTGTTTCGTTCTTCAAACCTATTTTAAATCGAAATGGTACGTTTACGGACATGGGTTCTTCATCAAAACTTTATCTTCTAAGTCCTCTCTACAACCCCTAGAAGTCTGTAATACTTATTTTGAAACACCCTGTATATATAAAATGTTTCTGGTGATTGTGTATACGTTCATAAATTTAAAAGTAGGCCATATTCCCAGTTATTAACGCACACATATTGGCATTATCAAACCCGGAGATTCATGGCCGCAGGGACATAAGTTCTCTTTATACAACTCTGTCATGAGATAAATTTTTCCAATCGCTTCCTTGTATAATCCACCCTCTCAAATCATTGTTAACGTTATTTGCCCACCTCATTAATGGACATTTTCACTCTAGTTTTTCTACAAACAGGTTTTCATGTCCCATTTTTCCCCATTCATTGTTGATGTCAGTCTACGAAAATTAACTGTTCTTATTGTATCTCTTTTTTCTATAGCTCAATGTTGTATAATTTTCTCCATTCACATCTCTGTTTATTACTCTTTGCTCCAAAAATTCTCCTAAGGACTTTACATTCAAATATTGGTACTTTTTTTCCCCATAAAGAAAGGGAACATGTTTCGCATTCATGTGTTATAACTGGACAAATCACTGTATTTACTTAATTTCATATTTTTAGAGAAGTTTGGGTGACAAAGAGTTTATTACTGCATCATAGCATGCGTTTATAGGTTGGATACGCCAATATTATAATAAATAACCATGCAAATATTAATCCTGGCTCTTATAAACGTTATATCATAAATGTTATTGATAAGATCAGAGATAATTAAGCAGGTTAGAAGCTAAGGGGTGTAAGTGAGATTTTATCGCAAAAACGAGTTTGATCCCTAATTACATTCTTTAAGCATAATTTTATTAAATGGCAAAGGGATATAAGTATATCCCTGAGGAATATACATCCATCCATAGTAATTCTGCCCGAAGGCAGGTCCTTCACTGCAATCATAGCATTTTCATGCTATGCTTGCAGCTTTACTTAGGGAATTGTGTAGGTGTGGTAGCTTCCCGTTGCTTTCCACACCGGCGAAGGATGATGATTTTAATGATAAGGATGATGATGATGGCCATATGATTTCGGGGACCGTTTGGGCCTTAAAGTTTTCCTGACATTTGTCTTACAGGCGAGGAAAAACCCCATTAAAAACCTCACCCAGAAACAATGTATGATTATTTTCTATTACCTATAATACATCTTCAACTTTAAACCTGTTTCTCTCTATATTGCTTCTAACCGCCTCAATTGTGAAGCAAAAAAAAAAAAAAAAAATATATATATATACATATATATATTAAGTAACATTTTAACATACTTAAATTGTTAACCAATTCTAAATTCTGTGATTCAAGAATTCGCATATTCTCAAGTAAAACCACTAAACATTTGTCAGCTCTATGTTTCGACCGAGTTTACCCAAGACTTTTGTATACATTATCAAACGAAAATAATTTTATTTTTCCTTTGCGTCCAACTTGTGATTCAAATTAGAAAGCCAACTAAGCTATCTCTGCTCGTCAATAAACAGGCCCAAAAAAGTTAAATAAAAAGTAAATTGATATTTTTTAAAAAAATGGGAAAAACAGAATCCAGATTCCATTGGTGAAAGATTATTGAAGCTAGTCATATTTTTAACGGTATAGGCCTAGTAATACACGAGTATTCGATAATAATGTTCTTAGGAAAATGTCTGGACCAAAGAGAGATGAACAGACATGGTCTACATAGTCTTTATAGGAAGCCAGATATAATGAGAACAGTTAAGTCTCGTATACTGCAATGGGCAGGACATGTGGCACGAATTAGGGATTAAAAGACGAGCATGGAAGCTTCTTGTAGGAAAACCAGAGAGAAAACGCCCAGGTGGTAGACCAAGAATGAGGCGGGAGAATAACATTAACCATGATTTGAGGGAAGTAGATTATACAGGGGAAGATTGGAATACAGCTCAGGATATGGAGAGCTTATGACCGCGCGGGTTCGATAGTTCCAGCGAGTTAGTATTGTAATACGCAAAAAATATTGTATAATTATACAGTAGCCGGTTTTGGAATTTCTGGAGACCACAAGCCTGGAGATGACTATGCAGTGCGCCATACTGTTCTCGCTAATGTTTGCTCTGGAGATCTGGACATGGCTCCTTGCAGAGATAGGAATTCACTTGACAGACCGCTCGCTCGTGACGTCAGCATGTAGGATACATTACGCTCTCAAAATAAACAAAACCTGATACTGTCCAGCTCTTATCAAAAAGATGACAGTCTCACTATTTAAGTGTATATACAATATATATACATTTTCTTTATTCCATGCTTATTTACATTAGCTTCTCTACAATCTTTGTTTATATATACAGCAGGCTACTTATATGTACATTTGACTCTCGATGGTCTAGGGGTTAAGTTTCTTACATCTAGTTCCTGGTTCAAACCCGGGGGGATTATTTATGTCGATGGATTATTTAGAATGGAAAATTCAAGGAACACGTCTTCCGGTAGGAACATTATAAGTCCTGGAACTCGAGTCTGAAGATTTTTAAACCCGTGAAAGAACCTAAAACCAAAATAGAGCTTCTGAGCAAAATTAAATGTCTTTTCTATCCAAGTAATACCTTTATTGTCCTCATGGTGTCTATTTGAGGCGATGAGCTAACCACTTATCACTCGTTAACATCTTTAGGGAAATGAGCGTAAATAAATTAGCTTGGTTAAGTAGTTCCCGTAAGGAAGTATCCTTATCCCATTTGATGATGTAGGCCTATATGTGTAGATATCAAGTGTTTTTGTGGAAGTTCAACCAATTCTTTAAAATTGTGCTACGAAATGATGATTAATATGAAATGAATTCTAGTTTTTATAAAATATATTGTTGTGAATGATACAAACATAATATTATATTAAAGAATGAGATAAGATATAAAGCACATTAGGCTTAAAATTAATAATTTTGCAACCGAACTTTGAATAAACACTTGAACCGCTTAAAAACATATGCAATATGTAATCGAAATTATCTCTAATATTTTACTTCATTATTATTTTATAGACGTCTGAATATGTCGGGTCAAATTACGTCAAGAATATTTTGCTACAGTATGATTGCAGTGAAGTTCATGAGATCCCGAGTTCGATTCCCGGTCAAACCATAGGAATTTCTCCTCAAAGGGATTTATTCTTGTGGTTGCCCATGGTCTGGAATTTAGGCTAAGTTTAGGTTAAGAACTCTCCTGGCGCTTCATTATAATCCGCCTTCCATGTGCCCCAACCTAAGAAATGGGTGACACATTCCGCCAATACAGGAGAGAAAGCCATAAATGTCATAAAAAACAACCTGATGGCATTAGACAAAAAATTACATTATTTATTTAATTCTTTATCTCATTTTAAGCTCTCACGTTATATGTAGGTGCTTTTTTATATGCCACACGCCACCTGGATCTTAGTGACAAGACCTGTCTAGAGAGGGATTTAAAATGTGTATTACACATTACTTTTTTGACCACACCATGGAGGGCCTCCTAGAAGAAGTGTCAAGGCCTCTAATTTTATTATAAAATGGTGAATATAATTCTTCTTCTTCTTCTTCCTTCCAAGTATTAGGCCAAGGCCTGTTACGATCCTATAGAAAATTTTCCCTCCAGCGTTTGAGGGAAATTCTCGTATAAGACTTGAAAGCATAATAATAGTCCCTTCGATTGGTTGCTGGCCAAAGGAAGGCAAGACCAGTGATGGGGCTGCCATCTTATAGCCTCTGGTCAGGCTTTTCTGGAGAAGAAAAGAAAATAAAGGAAAGAAGAAATGGAAGAAAGGAAAGACTCCCTAGCCCTCGGATGCCCTAATAGTGTCGGCGTCAAAAAAACAAGAGTTAACCAAGAGAGGTTAGATAGTAAAGTTAAAAGAGTGTGAAACACAAGTAAGTGGAAGAAATGTTTTGCACAGCTTGGGCACCTTGTGGTCGCCATCCACATATCCCCTAGATGAGGACCCCTGAGGGCGTGAATATAATTAAATGTACTATTTAACTCATGCTCCAAATGGGAGTCAATGACCAATCACGTTTCAATATATTTTGTTTTACAACCAATCACAGTCGTGATTCACCTCGATATTTATCAACTTATGTTTATCATATTAAAGAAAGCTCTTCCTTTTTAATATTCTGAACAGGTCAGAACATTATTTTGCAGTGACTGACTCTCTTAGAAATACGTCGAATATAGAAATTTATATATTAAGATGTAAGAATCCTTGAATGCATGTGGTTCCCAGATTGTCTATATATAGTGCACGAATGTAACCAAGTACCGATTGCGGGATATAATAGAAAAAAATGTAGTTAATGATTATACCACAATAAAAATAAACCACTGTTTGCACTTTCTTAAACGTATTATTTCCCAGGTATTTACGTTCCAGAAAAATATAATTGACATATTTACATCATAGTATATCAGAAACTAATAAGGTTATAATATACAGTTTGATGTGTTTCATTATTTCCCCACTAGGGTGCAATCTTACACTTCTTACAATATTGCGATCCTATTTGGCAATAAATAATATGATCTGGTTGCAGTGGACGAACAAATGAAACATAACAAACGTTTCTCATTTCTTCTCAAACATCGCCATTTACATTAAATATATACATATTTTAAAATAACTATATTTAAATAATGATTTATGAGTAACAGCTTAATTTTATTCGTTAAATAGTCTTAACAAATACCACTCTTGATTTCCAAATCCTCTAGATAAATTGAAATCACTCGTGGCATTACTTACGATAATTGTAATGAAATTCTAACCCAGATTCTATCTTGACGAATGAGAAAAACCAAGAAAAAGCCTCGGCCAGGTTTGTTCACTAAATTTTGTGGTATAGTTAGCGCTTACGTATTACAGACTTGTCTTCGTAGAATCTATTGTTGTTAAGTAGAAGCTGTGGTCTCGAGGTACGCTTACAGACTTATCTTCGTTGAGTATATCGGTACTAAGTGGGCCACTGTGGTCTCGAGGTAGCGTGCTGCCTTGCCACGCATCGGGCCCGGCTTCGATCCCCGGTTTTCCAAGTTTTGTGGGTGACATTTATTTTCGAGGTTTTTCCTGATCTGTAAGACAATTCCAGTAAACTGTAAGGTGCAAACGGTCCTCGAGCACCACCTGGCCATCATTTTAATATTCACCTCATTAGATTGAGTTTAGGATTAAGGACTCTCCTGGCGCATTATCATCATCATCACTCATCATGTCATTGGGACAGCGTAACCCTGCCTTCCAGACACCCCAACCTCAGAAGCGGATTATAATACACCAATGCCAGGAGAGAATACCAGAAATGTCAAAATGACACACTGGTGGCATCGAATAAAAATATTATTTTAATTAATGACATTCTATTACAGTTAAGGTCATTAATATAGCAATACGAAAGGGCTGACAAATGTTCCTCAGTTACCTCCTTTCTCAGGCTTTAGGTTCTTTTATATATCCGTAAATCTAGACACGGGACAGATAATCAGACCTTTACGCCCTGAAAAATCCATCGACTCCGACCGGATTTGAACAACAAATCTTGGAACCAGAGGTGAGGATGATAACCACTAGATTACCAGGACCGATGAAATGGACCGCGGTAATGGAATCCAAACTCAGAATTTGTCTTGAATACTGGAAAAACCACCAATAATGTTAATCGGCACCGGAATTTGAACTCTGTTTTCGAATATGAGTTTCACACTACCATTTCAGCTATCGTCTTCTCTTTTTAACCCTGTAGTTTATACAAATAACATTCAAAATATTAAATTCAGGTTTTTTTGTTGATTTTAGGTGTCTTAAAGTGATATTATTCCCACCATAAGAGTAAGCATCGTTTTCTTGGTCCTATACTAAATAGTCCGATGCTATTTTGATATAATCATGCAAGCTCACCTACTGTGCAGTTCTGACTTCTTTAGCAGCTTTTGAGGGGTCTATAGTATATGGTGCGGTAAGAGGGGAGGGCGAGTTGTAGATACTGCCAACAACAACCCTCCGCTTTGAAAACATTATAGTTATTAGTCGTTCAAAATATCTCTGCAGGCGGAAGAATTACGAAGCTCTGTTTGTTGCTACACGTGGCATCATATAAGGCAGTGTTCACTGTCAGCGTCCCACGTCCCATTCCCCTCTGCACTCGTAGATAACAGTGTCACGTGTTCTATTCCTGCATAAACACGACTGCAGTGCCCTCCGTCAACAACTGCGCTTACTCCTTAAACGGGTAATATTACACGTTGCATTTTCTCTTTACTAGTTCTGTGTTATTGAATAGTTTTGTTGTCTAGTAAGTTTAGAGTGTTCATTATAGGATAGCGCTGTTTTTACAACAATGTATTATTATTATTGTTATGAATACATAGAGTATTTTATATAGATATTTAATTATTTTATAGATTATTTTAATTATTCAAATAAAACGTTGTTGATATAAAGCTTTAGACATATTATATTTCAGAACAAAGGTTTCAAGGCTAACTGTAAAATCTCTGCTTTTAGACTCTGGTATGTTAGTACAGTTAAGTCAGTGGAAATGTAGGTCAAGTTTAGTATTTAACCCTGGCAAAGTAAGGGACTGGTGTCTGTCTGTGAAAACAAGAGCAAGAGCAGCTGATGGGTAAGTCAAGCTACCATTTTTCTCAATATAATGTACCTAGGACTTTTGGAAAGGGAATCAAGTATTACAGTAACTATTTTAATACTATATTTTCAAAGGGATATTAGAATTTTTAAAATGTAGATTAGGGTACATTTATAAAACCCCCATCTCCCTCTCTCAAACTCCAGAAAGTTCGAATGTAGGTTTTCTTAATATAAGCTTAGATTAGTTATTTAGGGATAGAATACTTAGGGTTATTATAAACATTATACTCTAGAAATAAAATAGTTAAAATTAAGAATCAATTTATTTATGTTCAAAAACACGTATGGCTTTATAACTAATACTTCCACATACTAACGCTCGGCTAGAACCTCATGCTACCAAAATTTCCGAAGGTCCTTTAAGCCCTAAGAAAACCAGCAGTTCGTAATAATAATAATAATAATAATAATAATAATAATAATAATAATAATAATAATAATAATAATAATAATAATAATAATAATAATAATAATAATAATCATAGTACATTCACGAATTTAGGTCATTTGTTGACCTGTTTCGGCCTCAAGAGAAACACCATCCAAAAGTCTTTTGAGTGGACGTCCTGGTCTTCTTCTTCCTGCAGGTTGATATCTTAACATTTGTTTGGATATTCTGTGATCTTCCATTCGATGAACATGTTGTATCCATCTTGACTTATAATCAGAAGGGGTACTGACGTGTGTATAACCTCTCCTACCCAATTCTCATCCTCACCTTCTCGTGGTACAACCAGTTTTCGCAAACGAGACTCTGAGGACCGAGTCACGGCGGTATAACCGTTCCATCGGGTACTGAGTAAATGCAGTATCCTAATGTCTGTCCAGAGACTAAAAGGTAGCAGCCCTACCACTGGACTACTTAGCGTCGGGCCAGTAACCTGTCCTAAGGAACTTCAAAACTACTTTCAAGTCTCAACACGAAAAAATCCAGAAGGAATTGAAAAAAAAATATATATTATTATTATTATAATTATCATTATTATAATTATAATTATTCTTCTTCTTCTGCTTCATGAAATTAGGCCTTTTGACCTGTTTTCACATCAAGTGGGATTTAATGAATCCTCCCATCTAGTAAATGGGCGTCCAACATTTCTATGTCCTATTTGTTTGTACTTAACAGCTGAGGGATTCTATCTGTAGGCATTCTCTTGACATGTTCATACCAGTTGTTTCTCATGTTGTCAAATAATTATTATTATGTAATAATTATTATTATACTTATTATAATTATTATTATTAATATAATAATAATAATAATAATTATTATTAATATAATAATAATAATAATTATTATTATTATAATTATAATAATTATAATTATAATAATTATTATTATTATAATTATAATAATTATAATTATAATAATTATAATTATAATAATAATAATAATAATAATAGTAATACTATTAATTAATAATAATTATAATAATAATAATTATAATAATTATATATAATAATAATACTACTCCTTCTCCTCCTCCTTCTCCTTCTCCTCCTTTCTCCTCCTTCTCCTTCTCCTCCTTCTCCTCGTCCTTCTCCTTCCTTCTCCTCGTCCTTCTCCTTCCTTCTCCTCGTCCTTCTCCTTCCTTCTCCTCGTCCTTCTTCTTCTTCTTCTTCTTCCGCCCCTGTTTTTTTGCCTGTCTCCTCGTTCCATCCCCCACTCGGCAATATTCCCTCCTGCCACGTGCCTTTAGTTTCACCGAATGGCTACAGTTACCAGAACTGGACTATATAAGTAAAGAATCTATCTATATCCGTAGCCATACCTCCCTAAGTGATGCCTCTTGGAGGAGTTATTTTGCCGAGCTAATTTAATTACGCTTGTTTACGGATTTGCCGAGCTAATAATATTTACGCTATTTCCCTATTTATATCACCGAGTGACAAATGCTTAGCTCACCGTCTCAAAGAGACAGCTACTAAACTAGTAATATAGGCAACTAAAGTATTACTAGGAAGCTAAAGGGCCATTGAATTTTGCACAAAGGCTCTAAATTAGGCTTGAGATTCATTTACGAGCCCAAAAATCTTCAGACTCGGAACGAACTTCACCCACGGTTTAAAATTCTTCCCGGAGAACTGTACCTTCAATTCTTCCACAATCCGTTGATCTCTTCCGAGTTTGAACCCTCGACCAATGGAACCAGAAGAAATTAAATTAACCATAACCACCGAAGCCGATAAGCAACGAGTGCATAGAAACAATAAATGGCGAGATTGGTTTACTGACTGGCCGTTTTCCCTCTGGTTTTCGTACAAGAAGTTTCTATGCCCCTCTTTCAATTACCATTCGTGCCACATGTCCTGCCCATCGCAGTCTACGAGACCCATAGTGTAATGGAAAGCTTCCTGATGCCTGACAAACCTTCTCCTGGTCATCTAACTTCCTGCAAAATGACTTGATCCAAGGGTGATTTATCTAATTCCCATGTTAATATTTCTAGTGCCCCACTATTATATATTGTTTTAACATTCCATGTTCCTAGGAACATGTCACTGTGTTTGAGCCTTTGCCATGGACGCCTGAAGTAGTCCCCGCCCGGAGAATCGAATGGAGGACTACATTACTTCCGGAAAATTTTAACCCCAGTGGAACCCAAGTCCGCGTTTCTTGACGATTGTATTATTATGGTGAAAAATTCTAACTCTTTCGACCAAGGTATGTTTTTTATCTGATTTATCTCCTTCGACCTGTCCGGCATGGGTAACCCTTTCAGCAGCAATGCTACCGCTGACATAGCTCTTGTGGTCATTTAAGCATGCAAGCCACTCCACCATGACAAGATAAAGATACCATGAGGGACATGGACCTATATAAAAATCTAATTTTAATCACTTAATCGCTCGGTTTTTAATTTCCGGCATTCCGTAAAACACTTCACAAACGTGTGTTGTACATTTTTTTTTTGCACGACGGTGTTTTCAAAATAATAAATAATAGTAAAATAATAACATATTTGTTGGAAATATTTGCGTTCTTTATAAAAAACTGACTAACGTTGACAGTGTGGGCAATGTTTATTAGTTGAAACAACAGGAGGCCTTGGGAACAATTATTGATAACATGGCCGCAAGTACGTATTTATTGCTCTGTATTGTTTCAAATAAAGTTCGTTAATTTAAAATACAGTAATTTGTTTCGTATAATGTATATTTGATATTTTTTGTATATAGGCCCTACATTGTATGTAGTATACGTAGAGGGCAGTGGTTTTACTTCCCACACGCGGTTTGTAATATGTTACATTACAGTATAGTTATTTAGGTTGGCAATCCCGAAATGTAGGAAGTTGAACTTTCAATCTTGGTTGTCATTGTTGAAAGTACGATAAAACACACTATCGCGCAAATATATATATATATATATATATATAATATATATATATATATATATATATATTGAAATTAATGTAGAATACTCAGGGTTGCTGTTCCCAACTAAAGGGGAAAATAATTCTGCCTAAACTGGAATTTGAACCCAAGATATTCCGCTTTATGTGTTCGTGAAATAAACCATTGTGTTACTTAGGCAATCCAGGAAGACATACAAATATTTTCTATTTGAAAATACCATGTTATTAACTTCTATTCTGCTAAGAAGACATTATAATATGAATGTATTCAGTCTCCCATAAGATAATTAAACATATAATTTTGAAATTAATATACTCGGGTCTGCTGTTCGCATGCAATAGTTAATACAACAGGAGAGAAAACTATCTGCCATCATATCACTACGTAATCAGTTGTCCTTCGGTAAAATAGGCACATGGTATGAAGAGAAATAGAAGATTGATATGGAACGTGGCTCTTGTTATAAAATGGTTGATCTCTTTGTGATACCGACGTAATATCTGTTGTTTGACCCTCGTGACATTGGCCATGGGGAAGCCAATTAGTGAGCGCTCCAGCTGTGGCCCGCGGGTCACTGACTCCAAATCACGGCGCGCAACAGTTCAGCTGTCAACACACTTACATTGGCAATTCGAGAAAACATGCCAAAGTAGTAAAAATACCGATGAGTATCAAGTGATAGTTACTTAGCAACTTTCAATCCCGAAACTGCAAGTCATAAAATGGCCTCGATCCTAGAACTCTTTACTTCGTTCCACATTTGGTAAAATATGTCCATCTTCTGAAGGAAAGGAAGGTACTGAGGGATAAGGAGACATCCTAATGAATTTTAAAAGTCTATCGTAACGCTTATGTCACTGTCCTCGCAAAAACTCTGTTTAACAATGCAAGTAATAAAATTGCTTCGATTCTAGAACTCTTTACTTCCTTCGACATTTTATAATAGTATATTACAACGCGAAATTGGGAAGTGCTTTTTACAGAAGGGAGGAAATGATTAAAACCGAGCGATAGCGAGAATTTTAATTTCCGAGATTCTGTAAAACACTACAAACATGTGTTGTACATTATTTTTTTGCACGTGGCGAATTTTCAAAACAATAAATAATAGTAAAATAATAATAATATCTGTTTATAAAGTTATGGCAGTCCCCTTGCTGTTGTATGGTAGTAAATTTTTAACTAAAAGAGAAGAACACATTATAGAAGCAGCTGAAATGAGATTTCTCCGAAGTGTAGCTGGCTGCAAACTTCTAGAGAAAAGAAGAAGTGAAGATATTAGAAATGAGCTAAACATGTTTAAACTTTTAGATAAAATAAAATAATCTAGAAAAAAAACTGGAAAGAACATGTCAAAGAATGAAAGATGAATGCATACCAAACATTATACTTAATTACAAAGCAAAAGGAGACAGGAATGTTGGTATACCGAAAAAGAGATGAATTTAACTTTTTCAATGAGACCGGAACAAGCCACATGGGCTTAAATCCGTGATTGTTGTTGATGATGATAATATCTTTGTTGGAAATATTTGCGTTCATTATAAACAACTGACTGACGTTAGCAGTCTGGCCAATGTATATACGTTAAATTCCGAAAATAATTTAGTTGAGACTACAGCAGGCCGTGACACCAATCTGGTATGAAATGGCGGCAAGTATGAATGATGGTAATCAAAATGATGAAATTGAAGAAGCGTGAGAAGTTGGGTGCGCTTCTTTAGTGCCCGAGAAATCTGAATTAAGATATGAAGAAACAAATATCATTCATAAAGTGGCTGGAGGAAAAGAATGTACTGCAAGGGTAAAAAGTATTCCATAATATGGCATCTTACTCTATATTTAATGTGAACGGCGATGTTTGAAGACAAATTATAAACGTTTGTTATGCTTAATTTGTTCATCACTGCAATCAGATCATATTATTTATTGCCAAAGGATCGCAATATTGTAAGAATGCACCCTAGTGGAGAAAAAATGAAACACGTCAAACTGTTTATAACCAACATTATAGGTTATTGATTATTTCTGATGTCTTTTATGTAAATTATATTTTTCTGGAACGTAAATTCCTGGGAAATAATGCGTTAAAGAAAGTGCAAACAGCGGTTCCTTTTTATTGTAGTATAATCAATCACTACGAATGTTTTTCCATTATATCCCGTAAGCAGTATCTGTTTACATTCGTGTACTATATAATCTGGTAGCCGTATTTCTTTTTGACTACGTCATTGCAAAATAATGCTCTGGCCTATTCAGAATGTTAAAAAGGAGGAGCTTTCTTTAATATGATAAACTTACTTGATAAGTTCCAGGTGAAACACGACTGTGCATGCTTGTCAATCAAAATTCATTGAAATGCGATTGGTCATTGACTCCCATTTGGGGTATGAGTTAAATAGTCATCAATAATACAGTCTATTTGAACAGAGTAACTTGAAACATTCCCAATTATATATTCAAATATTTAAATAGATCTTGTTAATATTCACAGTAAAATTTGCTATATTTTCATGAGTAAAATCTCAATGAAATTATTTGTAGTAATGTAAACATGTGAAAAAGTGTAAAATATTTCATTCCCGAGCAATGAATGAAGATACGATAATAAATAATGGCATCATTTTGCCAGTTTTTATTCATTATCTTTCAAGGCGTTCTGGTTCAGTATATCTCTGTTCGATTTGTAATGCTTTGACATTGTATAATACATTAAGTTGCAATTAAGCGAGAATATTGCTCATTAACAAAGATTTGATGAAGAGAGTTTTATCTGATATTTCTTAAATCATGCCTGCTTTAACCAGTTTTTAAGTAACTTACATCCACACGTTCTAAAAAGCAGTTTATATATTTCGTAACATTAGAGTAAAATTTGTGAGTTTTACTAATCCATAATTAGAAATATGAACTTTAATTAACATTTTAACTCATAGACTGTACAAGCAATTAAAAATGTAAGACAAAAATTCAGGACTGGATCTTCGTATAGAGCTACAGACTAGATATAGTAAGTCTATGTGATAAAATTATTGCTAGTGTATTAGTACCTCGATTTGTTAATTTGTAATTTCATTGCTACAGTTTAACAGTACGACAATAACATAAAATGCGTGTTACCGATCTTGGCTAAAAAGTTCATTGCTGAATGAAATAATCATAGGAAATTTAAGCTTTCCTCCATAAAATAATAATAATTCACATTATTTTGATATTTGATAGTTCAATATCGCAGCGATAATAATAATCTTCGGACCCCTTGTTTAAGTTTTTTTTTTAAATGCCCCGGTTGACTTTCAACATCCCTGGTGTTCTCTCTTGGCATGGCGTACTTGTAACCAACTTCTGGGGTTGGGGCGCCTGGAAGGCGGGGTTACGTTGCCCCGATGATATGACGGGTGATGATGATGATAGTGGTGCGCCAGGAGAGTCCCTAATCCTAAGCTTAATCTAAGATGAATATGAATGATGATGATTGCGTTGGTCATATGATTTCGGGGACCTTTTGGGTCTTAAAGTTTTCCTGGCATTTGTCTTACAGGTGAGGAAAAAACCCGACAAACCTCACCCACAAAAACTGTCCCAACCGGGGATCGAACACGGGCCCGCAGTACGCTACCTCGAGACCACAGCGGTGGACATAAAGAAAATACCAGTAGGGAAATCGATAGGTATAAATATTAATTCATCTTTTAAATAAATATTAGAGGGCATAATACACAGTAGTATTCGCCTAACTCATAGCTTTGGTAATTTAATTATCTTTTCTTTACGAACATTTTTTAAAAAAATACCTTGCCATGTTTAAGTTATTTTATGCATAATTAATGAACGTAAATAAAATATAAAATAATTACAATTTATAGGATTTAATTAAATTACAGTTTTCATATAAAATAAATATAATATATTATAATTTATAAGTAATTTTTTTCCCCTGGAGTAGGCAAATGTTGAAAGGTTGGTGTTTTTATGGAAGATAGATACGGTTGACCGAAAGCATGAAACCAATTAACTTGCATATCTCAACATGTGCTCCCACCCATCTGAGTCATATGTTTTTCTGGTGTAAAGTGACCCATGCCGCTCTCCTTCCAGCACTGGAGCTGGAGCAACGAAATCGATTGCACATTCTAACATCATTATGGAGTTCAATTTCATAGCGTCTTTTCTTGGCATGTGGACGAATCCATTGCTTTAGTTGGATACATGCAGAGGAATTCCTACATACAAACACTGCAAGCCAGAATAATCATACAAAAAAATTAAAATGATCACCTTATAGGTTTTATTTTTACATTTTTTACTTGTTACACCTCACCTGGGCCTTCCAGTAGCACGGCCTGTCGAGAGGGATTTTAAACTGTGGATCACACATACTTTGTTGACCACGCATGGGCTTGTAAGGTCTACCCGAATGAGAGATCAGCTCAAAGTCAGGGCATCCTCCGTTAGAACACAAATTAAGACTAAACACACCATTCAAACACAGATTCAAACTAAACATTGCGAATATGGAAATTATGATTATGATGGCCAGATGATATTCTGGGACCGTTTGCGCTAAAATTTCCATGACATCTGTCTTACAGGTGAGGAAAAATCCCGAAAAGTCCACCCATGAAATTTGTTCCGAACGGGACTCGAACCCGAGTCCACTGCGTATGAGGCAGAGACGCTAGTTCGAGACCACATCGGTGGATAATCTCGTAAGAAAAAAATTATGGATGATGATGATGATGATGATAATAATAATAATAATAATAATAATAATAATAATAATAATAATAAAGACAGTCTAAATACGGGAACAGATTAATAAGAATTATAATTTAATTTAAAGACAAAGTTTTTGATAGTAGGAATAAATATTCTTTAAAAATAAATAAAGAGAAAATAAGTTTAACTTTCTAAAAGTGAAAATTAATAACATAATAATTAAGTTTGAGATTTAATATCGATATTTAATTTTGTAAATACTTCAGTGAAACCTGAAGGAGAGTCAAAATATGTGAAGTTAGGTCATCTAAAAGAGGAGCATACATATATAGTTTTATGAAATATCAGACATAGGCTACTAAATTATTGAACAGAAAAAAAACTTATCAATGGAAATTCTATATATAATAAGTAGGAGTCGATTAAACAAAACGAAGAGATGAAATGACTATAAAAAATAATTTAAATATGGTTAAATATACGGAAGATCGCGATTACTCCAAAATGTATTTTGGATTCAGAATTTAGGCGGAATTGGTGTGTATCGGAGTAATTGTCAATTGTAGCGAGAGTAGACCGTGGCGAATTGACATGCTATAGCGAATTTAGGTGTTAGTAACTTTATAATAAATATAATGATGGCATTACGTCAATCTCCCTCCGAACACACAAAAGCAATGAAATATAAATGTTTTAATCACACATAAAGCGAACATTTTCATCATCGAGGTCTACAATATAATTAAACAATTCTAATCTCTATCCACAGTGTAATAGCATTTAAAAAAAAAATATCTGCTCTATCGCACATAGAGATTTTTGTTATAGAGGAATTTCGGGTAATGTGGATCCCTATTTTGAATTTGTTTTTCTTCTTTTAATTAAGTGATTTGAATTTTGTTTAATTACAGTGATTATCATTAGAGTTGTAACTATGAAATAGCATTGTTATTTTATTCAAATATGGAAAGATCTTCATAATTTATAAACTTTTTTACACTACAAGAAAGGTCCACTTTAACCTCCATATTCGGGTAAAGTGGACTCCAGAGTCCATCCTAGCTTTTAGACAATTTTTAACTTTATTTACTCTATTAACTTATACAGACAGGCACAAATTAATCTGAAAATATTTATGGCTGAACGTAATTAAAAGCGTTGCTATTTATTTAATGCTTTGAAAATTAATGTTTATTATAACGTTCACACGTCATTCATCTGCAAACAGCGACGGTCTTTGGTAATAGGTAAAATTACAAGGATATACAATAAAATTAATCAAGTGCTCGGTTTTTACTGATAGCATCCTCATTGATAGAATATACGTATTCGTGTAAAGTGGACCCAGTAAACTTTAACCGCCTCATGGAAGGTCCACATTAACCGAATTCCATTGTTATGTTTAATTACTATATACAGCTGTCATGTCACATAGTATCAAATGAAACCTTTCAGTATTTTAAAACAGCATCTACATAATATAATATAGTTAGGAGATTTAAATATTCATAACATCCAATAGTAGAAATTAAGAATTAATTCTTAGCTTGAAAAACTTTTAAAATGGTAGTTTTCATAAATATCACAAATAAATCCTTCTTCCCACAAAGAATAAAATAAACTGGTCTTGAACACATCAAAGTTGATGAGGAGAAAAAAGGTAAAATATTTTCTGTTAGAGGGCAGCACCAATTAAATAAGATATTAACAGGGTCCACTCAAACCGAAGAGTTTACATTATCAGAACTACCTCTACTTTGCAGTAATAAAATAGGAACTGCCATTTAGCTTAGTAAAGGAAACGTTTGCAGTTCTTATAAGAAAACTGTTAACACGAATATGAGGAGCGGTTCGCTTCTCGTTGATTCCTGATTGTGTATTTATCTCTCAATAATTTAAAAATTATATTATAATTTTCCACAACATGTACCCGGTTCTAGTTCGTACAAGATAATAAAGCGTTTCGGTCGGTCCTATGTTTTATGTATTTCCGTTCTCTGTTTTATCCGATGGCCTACATCAACGCAAATTTTGACATAATAAAGTACGGTTCAGAACGAGTGAACCGATAAGAAATTCTAAGTTTCAAATACTCTACAGTACTGAATCCTCATCAAACTTCGAGCTATGAAGTAATACACTCATTTAAATATAATATATTTCGAGTGTTAGTGGCATGGTTGATAGTCTCTATCTTCCACTCAAGGCGGCCAAGGTTCGATTTCTGGGGGATGGGGTTATTTATTCATTGTATACCTTCCTTTAGACTCTCGGTAACACAATATTGAAAGAAGGTCAATTCGAGATACCAATATAATGATGTTAATAATAAAATAATAATGATAATGATAATAATGATAGTAGGCCTAAATCTATAGATTCAAAAATCAATCTTAGCAAAGAAGTATTTGGTCCATTATATCTAATTTGAATGTATGTTCTTGCCATCACTTTGTTTAGTCAAATTACCAAACGCACAAAAATTTACAATTTTAAAATTAGGTCCAGCCCCTTTACATCTATAAATAACAAAAAAGTGGAATCATACCATTTAAGAATTAACGCATTTCTTAGACAGAAATAACTAATCAAGTGTGTAAAATAACAAACGAAAATAATGATTTGACTTAAATTAAAAAGAAGCAAGCATTCATAAATATTTATTAATTTAGATACATAATAGCGAGTTGAGACCAGATGGCATGAAATGAAATATGACGGGCGAGGGTAGTTGTGAGCTAAACCAGAGGGTAGAGTTGAGTGTTACAAGCGACAGAGATAATTGGATGTGAGCTCTGCTAATGGATCCACACTGTAATATTCAATGACATGCCACGTGTGGCCAATTTTTCAGCTCGAAGCATATCTAACTTAATATTCACTTACAAGATCTACCTCTGCCAACGAATAATCCTTACCCTATTGAATACATTATCTAATGGTAGATGCGTAACTGCCAATCGTAAACTTCCCACTATTTTCAAGATTTCTCCCGCTCCTTATGCCTATAGTTTTATATTTAAATTTAATCATAATAATAAGCTTCGTTCTTGATGGTCTAGTGGTTGTTCCTTTAGTCCTGAGGATCGCGCGTTCAAATCCGGCCGGGAACGATGGATTTTCAGGATATCTAAATCCAAGAGACAAGTATTCCTGGAGGGACTTTAAACAGTGAGTCCCGTGTATGAAAATTTTAGGGCTTGTAAAAGAACCTCAAGCCTTATTTAGTGTCCCTGAGCAAAATTACCGGTAACCTGCCTTCCAGATCTAAGTAATACCTTAGTTGCCTACTAGATGTCTCAATGAGGCGAGTGTGCTAACCACATGTCACTCACTGACATAAGTAGGGACGTAAACGTAACTAAATTAGCTAGGTCAAAAAACTCCCCCTAGGGGAATACTCTTGTCTCCACGAGTGACGAATGGGGCATTTACATATATACTAACAAAAATAATTATCTATTTTATTTTTTATAGAAAATGTAAATTTGAGATTCTTTCTTTATAAAAAAAACTCTAACAAGAAATGCATTTATGCATTAATCTGATTTTAATTATTAGAAAATAAACAATAACACTTAAAACATAGGATTTTTACATGCGAAGGCAAACATTAGCTCCTTTCTTTATATCAAATTTCCAACAATAAAAAATTAGACATTCCTGGCTCATGGAAAGAATATACTTTGATGTATTGCTAGGTCTCGACTAGGCAGGATACTGGGGGGAGGGGGGCGGAGTAACCGAGATGTTGGTAAGTGCTACTTCGACAGTCCTATCTTATCTGTTATTAAATGAAGGGCTTCAGGCCAGACATGACTAACCAGCAAGTACTGAATTTTGAGTTATTGAAGTGTAAAGTTAAAACATGAATAATTAAGTAATGAAACTGGTTTAGCATGAAGCACAATATAAGTAACAATCTTAAAAAGTTATTAAAACGTTTTGAAGAACAAAATGTAATATTTTATTCCTCGTGCTTTGTTTTAGCATTAAACATTACAGTCCCTTCAAAAAAGCATTATTCGTGCTGCTTTTTGAGATGACGCAGTGCAAAGTTAAACAGAAATAATTAAATAATGAAACTATAATTAACAGTACTAAACGTTACAAAAAAAAAAGATAAGAACAGTGTGCAATATAATTATTTTTTATTTCTTGTGCTTTGTATTTTAGCATGAAAAATTATAGTCCCCTCATATATCAAGGACTGTCCGACTCAAAAACAGTTTAAAAAAGAAACTCACTTCATATTTCCTTAGACAATATTATATACCATGTTCCATGTATACTTTTATTATTCCATTATATTTTAAACTTTCTTCACTAAGCAATTTATCTAATCTAACTATAGATTTTTATTTTTGTTATTATAATTATTATTAATTACTAGCTAATACACGGCGTGCGCTGCTACTCATAAATAAATATGTGTTTTTACCACAAGGTGTGCACTGTTCGGGAATATGCTTATCCCGATATTCTTGGCATCAATGAAAGACAAAAATGGTTATTATGAGTTATCCGTAGAAGATAAACATATGCTGTCGCAGACTTTTTTTGTAGTGTTTTGAGATGTTCAATTCTGTGTACATTAATTTGGCGTATTTCTTATGGTTTAGGCAGCGTAAGCCATTTAAGCGTCAAAATAGGGACTTTTTTCACTGCAAAGGGTGATTTTTAGGGGTGAAGGGGTTGAATATCACAACTCTCTTATAGCCTATGTTCATCCCAGAAATCTTCTGAACATTTTGCAAAAAAACTCATCAAAATTGGATCAACGATATGGCCGCGCATAGAATACGAACGAACAAATAAACAAACATAGGCCTACATTGATTTTTATATATAAGATTATTATTATTTTTCTTTCTTTCCCTTGCCAACTTTATATTATGTAGTCTATAATTATCTAAGTCCACCATTGTGGTCTCGAGGTAGCGTACTGCCTTGTCACGCAACGGGCCGGGGTTCGATCCCCAGTCGGGACAAGCTCCTGGGTGAGGTTTTTTCGGGGTTTTTCCTCACCTATAAGACAAATGTCAGGTAGCTTAGGGCCCAACGGTCCCCGAAAATCATCCGATCTTCATCATCACCCTTATCATTATCGTCACCATCCTTCACCGGTGTGGAAAGCAACGGGAAGCTACCACACCTATAATTACCTAGTAAAGCTGCAAAGCATAGCATGAAAATGCTATGATTGCAGTGAAAGTCCTGCCCTCGGGCAGAATTACTATGGATGGATATATCTATTATGAACCATTTATCCTAATTCTTATTGTATGTATAATTAAATTAAATTATGTATAATTTAAGTAAAAATTAGTATGGTTCAAATTCTTCCCTGTAGGGGAGAGCGCCTAAATCTCTCTTAAGGGAAACATTGGGCTTACAAGATACAAGAAAATGTATAATTTAACCCTGTGAAGTGAAAGAGAAGACCCTACGGTCTTAACTCAATCAGGTAAAATAAATAAATAGTCACTTCTGGCTTAACAAAAATTTATAGCTAATTTTAAATTCAAACAGTGTTGAAAATTATCGTACTAAAAAAGTTCTTTAAGAATGAAATTTTTATTCCAGAGGTATGTATTTTTCATTATCGCTCTGCAGATTCTTGTAAAAAGATAAAAAGAATGATGAATTGACATAAATCTTGCAAATCTTATACTTTTCTTTAGTAAGAGACCAAACTTCTGGATACTACAAAGGTAACTGGATATTTCCAAAGAATTTTATTTAGTGTTCCCTTCCCTCTTCTGATCAAGTTCAGTCTGGAAAATTATTTTACATCTAAATTGAGGGGTCTAGTGAGAGAGGGAGCTATGCCACTTTGAGAAGAAATGGAAATAATCAGTGCTATTTATATTAAAATTTTTCTTTTTCTTATGTAGGCCTATATTTTACATAACAGTAAGTTAAGAAGAAAAAAGTTATCCCTTTATTGTACAAATATTGTAATATAATGCTTTATAAAACCCAATTTATTTCCATTTCTTCTCAAAGTGACATAGCTCCCTCTCTCATTAGACCCCTCAATTGACTGAAATTTTAAGAGCACGTCCAAGGAAAATTACACAAAAAAGTATTCTTATAAATAAAATTCTTGCATATTCAGGTAAAAAGATTAACCCAAATCCTCCTCTACTATACTCTACATTAAACCCAGAAACCAGTTCTGATTCTTTCTCAGCAGAATCAAAAGGGGTTCGATTAGTTTCAGCCAAACAATAAGTAAATCACACTAAAGCTAAAGGTGTGGTTAAAAATATAAATCATAGATAAGCTTGAAATAAATTAAATATTATTAAATTATAACTACCTACTAAAAAAATAAAGGATAATAAAATTAATGCCAATCTTACCTCATAAGAAATTGTCTGAGCTACTGCCCGTAGTCCTCCCAATAAAGAATAATTAGAATTAGAGGCCCACCCAGCAATCATTACAGTATAAACACCTAATCTAGTACAACTTAAAAAAATAAAAATTCCAACTCATGAATGAAAACCTCTTAAATAAGGAAAAATTATTCATAGTAATAAAGATAAAATAAACTAAAAATAGGATCAAAATAATAAGAAATATAATTAGAAGTTAACGAGAATGTTTGCTCCTTTCTAAATAACTTAAGAGCATCCTACACAACAACTATATTCAGCGATTTGTAGTAGGGCTAGATAAAAAATATCTAGGATATAAATTGTTGGCCGCGGTGGGTTTGTTAGTTATGTTCCTTGCCTCTGGTCCCGAGGGTAGTGGATTCAAACATGGCCGGGGTAGATGGATTTTTTTTAGGATGGAAAAATCCAAGGAGCAAGTTCTCTGGGGGGGGGACTTTAAGCCGTGGATCCCAAATCTGAATATTTTCTGGCTCGTAGAAGATCATTAAGCCTGTACAAAGAGTCCTATAAGCAAAATTTACTGACCTTTTTCATCCTGTAATATTTTAGTTGACTACTAGATGTCTTAGTATGTTGACCGCATACCATTCATGACATCTTTGGGAAATAAACTTAACAATGAACTTATTCTAGTAAAGGAAAGGCTAAGGCCCAACATTGGCCATTACGCCATTGTAGTGTAAGATATAAATTACTAATTGCATGTTTTAAATAACTTTATTTCTTTATATTATTATTTTGTTTAAATTAATATAAAACTAGATTAACATTCTGCATTGTTTAGGCTACAATTTCATATTTTAAAAAATTATATTAAGCATAAACAGACTGACAAATGAAAACCACGTATTACCAGTTGTGTGCGGTGAACAGAGCAATTACCCCAGCTGTATGACGAAAATATGACATATTATATAGGCCTAAAAACTTACTGCCATATATTTATGTGTTAGATCCGGTAAATCTGGAGTTGGCCTACCTTGTCATATAAGGTCATTTTTCTCGTTGAAAGGTCTGCACGAAATTAATCTACTATGTAAATTATAAATTATAGTCACTTACATTCATCAAACTGACAGTTCACATTTATCAGTAACATTTTAAAATCGTATTAATAACGCATTCGAACGAACTCAGTGTCGATATTAAATTCAACTGTTGCTCTCCAAGACTGTAGACGTTCGTAATAATTCAATTGCTGTTATTCAGACATATAATATAAATAAAGCTTTTTAAATTAAGAGGTTGCTATAACTGACAAAACGTTGCACATAATTATCTTTTTCTTGTATTTTGTAAAAATATAACAAACATAAATAAAATATTATAAATTTAAAAAAAATGTTATTTCTAAAAATTCTATTATTGAGGAATCAGCGCATTCCAAATCAGGTAATCATGAATGTTTCATGAATCGATAAGTCGAATGGTCATTTGACCTTGTGTATACTCCCAGTTGTGACGTTTCAGGGTTCAGTTAGCTGTGTTCAATAAAAAGTCGATTGAATAAGACACAACATTTGTTTAGAGGGTTATCGCTGGACTTAGGAGGTGGATTCATTTAATGGATTATCGCTAATTCATCTGCAGCGAAATAGCTGGTGTTGGTGGGGATAACATAGAGGAAACACACTATGTGTGCCTCTATGGAGGTAATGTGAATACGCAGAATACGACGGGATTTTTTTATGTTATCGCGAAATTGATTTGAATGAAATCTGAAATATTTGCTTTATTTTAATCCGAAATTATTAATATACTAATTACTCCGCAGTGCTGGGGTTGCTGGGATTGAATGCACGCCACTGCACATTACATTAAGCTCGTACATGTTTTTCATGGGAAGCCAGATGTAATAAGAACAGTTAAGTCTCGTAGACTGCGATGGACAGGACATGTGGGACGAATAGGAAATGAAACGGGGTATGGAAACTCCTTGCAGAAAAACTAGAGAGAAAATGGTCAGTAAGTTGGCCGGGAATGAAGGTGGGGCATGGAAACTTCTTTAGGAAAAACAGAGAGAAAAAGCCCAGTAAGTATTCCGGGAATGAAAGAGGGGCATGAAGCCCAGTAAGTATGTCGGGAATGAAAGAGGGACATAAAAACTTCCTACAGAAAAACCAGAGGGAAAAATGCCAATAATAAGGTGAAACAATGACATTAATCAAGATTTGTGGGAGGTAATTCATACAGGGGATGATTGGAAAGTATTGACTTACGATAGAGATGTATGGAGAGCTTCTATCTGCGCGGCCACGAACCCACGGGTTCGATAGTGGCAGATAGCTATTTTTTTTGTACAAAACTTTATATTATTTTATTATTCGCGTTTGAGTATAAGAGAAAGTCTTATGGCCTTACTCTGCCAGCTTAAATAATCAACTTTTATAAGATTCATGATATGTTCCATTGAGGTATTATTTAAAATTAAAGTATACAATTATGGAATATTTACCTGAAAGGTCCGTCTCCTCAACTTCATTAGTTATTTAACTGTACCGCTTTCGGGACTAGTCCCATCATTAACAGGATTCAAAATTGAATCTGATAACAACAAGAAAACATGGATAACACTTACATATACAGGAAAAGAAATGTCAAAATTAGCTATCACTAAATATTTAATTAGCTAAATCACTAAAGAAAGTCGATAAAAACGTAAAAATAGCATACAGAACTAATAACAAATTAAATAACATAATAAGCAATAACATTGAAGAAAATAACATTTTCAACAGCAAAGGAGTATATAAATTGACATGTAAGGATTGCAACAAATTTTATATAGGAAGAACAAACAGAAGTTTTTACATAGGATTTAAAGAACATTTTCGAGACTTTATTCACGCAGAAGGAAAATCAAGCTATGCAGAACACGTTATCCATGAACAACATCGCATGTTAGATATTGAAAATGCCCTAACAATAATGCACAGAGAAAATAATCCAGCGAAGATAAACGTACTCGAGGAGATGGAAATTTTGAAAGCAGTTAACAACAACGACCATGTGATAGACGAAAACGAACCCAGTACGTGTAACCCCCTCTACCAGATCTTCAGTGAAACACCAATTTTGAATCCTGCTGATGATGGGACTAGTCCCGAAAGCGCTACAGTTAAATAACTAATAAGGTTGAGGAGACGGACCTTTTAGGTAAATATTCCATAATTTTATACTTTAACTGAGCTTAAATAGGTAGAAGTAGACAACTATTTCATCACGGCCAACCATTATAGCTATTTCTATCAACTTGATCATAGCCTTAAAATTATTATTAACATAAAAGTCTTGAACGTATTGATAACGTCAAAGTTATTAATATTTTCTCTCAAATGAATTTTCACACTTCAAAGTTGTTCAAGGTTTAGCGTTTTCACACATTTTCATTTTGTGAAATATATTTAGCCATGTTTAATAATTGCAGCCAATATTGGAATGTGGGCGACAAAATTCCACCCATTAACCTTCATTTGTTCTTCTTGTTAGCGTTTGTTGTGTTTCTATAGCAACGTTAATTATTGATAAGCAAAAACTGTTTGAAGATATATAAATGTGTTAATTTTGTGGCGCCTCTTTGCGAATTCTTAGCGAGTTTTTACAGCTTTGCGTTGTTGTTGTTTTAAAGTATGTTTATTTTTCTTGTCTCTCTGAGCTGCTGGTTTTGAAAGCGTTTTACGTTTAAACTCGCTGTGCTTGTTTAGACAGAATTAACTCTTTTATGTTAATTGTACATACAAGATCCTGCCCAACAAAACATATAGATTGGTAAGTTTCCTTATGTAAACTCATTTTCATATCCTTACGATATATTTTCAAGAATGTTTAATTTTGTATAAGCATTATATAATGGAAATGGACAACTAATGACAAATGAGGGTAATTGTAAAGAAGTGGCTTAATTCAAATATCTTGGAACAACAATTACAAATAGGAACGAGATGCACAAAGGAATTAAACATAGGCTCAATTCTGGAAATGCGTGCTATTTTACATTACAGGGACTCTTGTCGTCCCAACTCCTTTCAAAAAAACGCAAAACTGAAAGTATATAAAAATGTTATTCTCTCAGTTACATCACATGGATGCGAAACATGGACTCTTTCTTTAAGGGAGGTAAGAAGATTACGTGTATTTGAGACTAAAGTTCTTAGGAACATTTTTAGACCAAAAAGAGACGAACAGATAATTGAATGGAGAAGACTAAATAATAGTGAGCTACATGGTATGTTTAGGAAGCCAGATATAATAAGAACACGACGGGCAGGACATGTGGCTCGAATGGGGAATAGAAGGGGTGCATGGAAGCTTCTTGCAGGAAAACCAGAGGGAAAACGCCTGTTGGTAGACTAAGAATGATGTTAGAGAATAACATTATCCAATATTTGAAGGAAGTGGATTATACAGGGGATGATTCGAATACATTAGCTCAGGATAGAGAGTTTATGTCAGCGCGGTCATGTACCAATGGGTAAGATAAAGCCAGTGAGTTATTTATAAGTGTCTTATAGCGCAAATGACAGTCTACAGTATATTTTAATATGTCCACTAAATTAATTTTTTTTTTAATTTACCGTACAAGTAAAATATCAAAACACGCACTAATTATTGTAACAGTACGTGAAAAATATGTGATGAATGATGATATATTTATGTCTTTCGTCGTTGCCCAAGCTGTTTTAGGTATCAAACCTAGATGCGGAGCTATTATATATTGTATACGGTCGAGTTTTCGAAAATTAAAACTGAATTCCATAATTTTGGTGACATGGAAATGATTCCTTACGTTGAAGAAGAATGAAATTTTTTTTTTAGCAAAAATATTTCTAAATAGACCTATAGCCACAAAATGTCGGCCGCGGTGGTCTAGTGGTTATGCTCCTTGCCTCTGGTCCTGTGGATTTATTTAAGGTGGAAAAATGTAAGGAGCAAATCCTCCGGGAGATACTTTAAACCCTGGGTTCCGAGTCTAAACATTTTCAGGCTTGTAAAAGTTCCTTAGACCTGAATAAAAAGGCCTTTAAACAATATTTACTGACCTCCTCATGCTAACAATAGGTACCTAGATGTCTCATTTGTTCGTTATGTTGACCACATACCACTAATGGCATCTATGGGCAAATAAGTGTAATTAATTCTACTTTTATAGGAATTAATCACTATGAGGTTAAATTTACGATAACATCAAATGTTTCCTACCTCTCTTCATATAAATCTTCTAAATAGTTCGCGATTTCGAGATCATAACGGTCTCATCTTCAGTACAATCTTGACGACATGATATGTCGATCGGAAGAACCACTTCTTCTTCCCTCTGTTGGTGGACCGATAAACCTCTGGATCAGGTCAGGATTCGCGGGAATTTCGAAGTTTATAAGTTTTCCTTTGTTTTTGTGAATGTGGATTTTTCCCAAACCGTGATTTCCTTTTGTTTATCTATTTGTTTAATTGGGCTGGCTCCTAACAAAGGAGATGCTAAGGCTCAACACTTCGCTGCGCCATTATAGATAGATTGTAGATAACCACGAAATAGAAAACAACATTAGTGACGTAATCATGCAGTTCCCATTGTTTGTCCTAGACATTAAAATGTATATTATTGTGAGGATGGCTTAGCGATATTATTATTTTAAAATAAAATTAATTTATAAGAGTACTAGCCAATACCCGGAGTGCGTTGCTACACCTACATGAATTGAATGTGTTCTTATATTTAGTTAAATAATTAAAAACATATATAAATCTATATATAATTATCAGTATAGGGGTTGTTTGGTTGGTCGGTTTACGGGTAGTTCGGTCATTTTAGAGGTATATTCATCGGTTTAAAGGCAGTGTTATCATTTTAAAGGTAGCTTGATCGTTTTAGTATTAGAGATAGTTTAATTGGTTTACTGTTAGTTTCGTCATTTTAGAGGTAATTTGATCCGTTTAAGAGTAGTTTTCTCGTTATGGAGGTATTTGGTCGTTTTAGAGGGATTTTGATCAGTTTACTGATAGTTTTGTCGTTTTAGATGTAGATTGATCTGTTTTGGAGTATTATGGCCGTTTTAAACGTAGTTTGTATGGTTTACTGGTAGTTTGGGTGTTTTAGAGGTAGATCGATCGTTTTAGGGATAGTTTCTTCGTTTCGGAGGTAGTTTGGTCGGATTACTGGTAGTTAGGTCGTTTTACAAGTAGTTTGATCGGTTTGCTGATAGATCAGTCGTTTTAGAGGTAATTTGATCGGTTATTGGTTGATCCTTTCAGAGGTAGTTTAATCGGTTACTGGCTGTTTGGTTCTTTTAGGGGTAGTTTCATCGGTTTAGGGGTAACTTGGTGCTTTACAGAAAATTGTATCGGGTTTTGTTCCTTTTAGAGGTAGTTTAATCGGTGTTCTGGTAGTTTTGGTATTTTATAGATAGTTTGATAGGTTTTAGGGTTGTTTGGTTGCTTTACAAGTAGTTTGATCAACTACTGGTAGTGTGGTCGTTTCAGAGATAGCATAATCGGTTTAGGGTAATCTGGTCGTTTTAGAAGTAGTTTGATAGGTTTACGGGTAGTTTGATCGTTTTAGATGTAGTTTAATCAATTTATGGGTTGTTTGACCGTTTCGGGGATATGAATATCTTTTTAGGGGTAGTTTGGTCGTTTTAGAGGTAGGTTGATCGGTTTAGCAGCAGTTTGGTTGGTTTAGAAATAGTGAATTGGTTTACGGGTAGTTTCAGAGGTAATTTCATCGGTAGGACTTGTTAGGTTAGGTTACTTAGGTTATTTCGGTTAGATTAGTTAGGTTAAGTTAGATTAAATAATATTAGTTTAAGTTAGGTTAATTAGGTTAAATTTGTAAAGGTTAGGTTAAGTTAGTTAGGTTAGTAGTTTGTACGGTTCATGGGTAGTTTGGTCGTTTTAGAGGTAGTTTGGTCGCTTTAGAGGTAGTGTGATTCGTTAAGGGGTATTGGTCGTTTTAGAGGTAGCTTAATCTGTATATTGGTAGATTGGTCATTTTAGAAGTAGTGGTAGTTTTGTCGTCTTATAGGTAGGTTGATCGATTACTGGTAGTCTGGTTGTTTAAGAGGTAGTTTTATCGGTTTAGGGATTGTTAGGACGTTTTATGGGTAGTTTAATCGGTTTGGTCAAGTCGGATGGGCGTTTAAGTTGTTTCTTAGCTAGGTTAAATCGGTTAGGATAGGATGTGTCAAGTGTTCAAGCGTTCAAGTTTCAGGTTAGGTTAAGTTAGGTAGGCTAGGTTCGGTTATGTTCCGTAAGGTTAGGTTCGTTTACATTTGGTTCGGTACGGTTCGTCTAGGATAATTACGTTAGTACGGTTAGGTTAGGTTACGTTATGTTAGGTTCGGTTCGATTAGGTTAGGTTCTGTTCGGTTTGTTTCGGTTAGGTTAGGTTAGGATAGATTTGCTGTGGTTTGGCGTTCAAGAGTCTAACTTTAGGTTAGGTTTTTTTAGGTTAGGTTAGGTTTGCTGTGGTTTGGCGTTCAAGAGTCAAAATGTAGGTTAGGTTAGTTTACGTTCGGTTAGGATGGGTTGGTTAGGTTAGATTACGTTAGGTTAGGTTCGGCTAGATTAGATTAGATTACGTTAGGTTAAGTTCGGCTAGGTTAGGTTAGGTTTGCTGTGGTTTGGTGTTCAAGTGTTAATGTTTTCAAGTGTTGAAGTGTTCAAATGTTCAAGTGTTTTAGGTTAGTTTAATTTAGTTTAGGTTAGGTACGGTTCGGTTCGGTTAGTTTACGTTAGGTTAGGTTCGGCAGGGGTCGGTACGGTCAGGTTAGGTTTGTTGAAGTTTAGCGTTGAAATTTTAGGTTAGGTTATTTCGGTTACGATCGATTAGGTTTTGTTTTGGTTTGTTGGTGTGGTCCTGCCACCCTAGTTTGGTTAGGTGAGGTTAGGCTGGGTTAGGTTAGGTTAGGTCAGGTCAGTTTAGGTTGTAGTGGTCACGCAACCCTAGCTTGTTTAGGTTAGGTTTGGTTTTGTTTGGTTGGGGTGATCACGCCACTCTAGGTTAGTTAGGTTAGGTTTTTAGTTTGGTTGGGATGATCACGCAACCCTAATTTGGTTAGGTGAGGTTAGCTGTGGTATTTTTTGTTTTGGTTGGGGTGGTTACGCCACCGTAGATTGGTTAGGTGAGGTTAGGTGGGATTGGTTGGGTTGGGTTGGGTTGAGATGGGTTAGGTTACATTAGGTTAGGTTAAGTTAGGTCAGGTTGGTTTTCTTTTGGTTTGTTTAGGTTGGTAAAGGCACTTTGGTTAGGTGAGGTAAGGTTTGGTTTTATTTTTTATGATTGGGGTTGTTACGCCACACTAGCTTGGTTAGGTTAGGTTAGGTTGGGCTTGGTTACGTTAGGTTAGGGTTGTTTTGGTTTGGTTAGCTTTTGGTTTAGTTCGAGTGGTCACGCCACTCTAGCTTGATTATGTAATGTTGGGATAGGTGAGGTTAGGTTGGGTATGGTTAGGTTAGTTTGGGTTGGATTGAATATAGTTTGGTTGAGTTTGGTTAGTTTAGGTTAGGTTAGGTTATGTTCGTTTCGGTTAAGTTCGGTTCGGTTAGGTTAAGATTTTGTTAGGTTGTTAGATTAGGTTAGGTTCAGTAAGGTTGAGTTCTGTTTGGTTAGGATAGTTTAGGTTTAGTTAGGTTCGGTTCGGTCAAGGTTAGGTTAGATTAGGTCCTGGTTAGGATAGTGTTTTGTCTCGGTTAGGTCAGGGATAGGTCAGGTTTTGGTCCGGTTTAGTTCCAGGTTTGTGTCCGGATTTGGGTTCGGGTTGGGATTCAGTTTGGGTTTGGGTTTGGTTCAGTTTTGAGACAAGTTTTTCTTTCAGTTTTGGTTTCGGGTTTTTATTTTAGGTTTGGGTTCTGATTTGTATTCAGGTTAGGTTTAGGTTAGGTTTGGAACGGTTGGGTTAGGTTTAGGTTCGGGTTAGATTCGTGTTAGTTTCAGTATACGTTCAATTTAGGACTAGTGTAGGTTCAATGTACGTTCAGTTTAGGGTCAGTGTAGGTTCAGAGAACGTTCAGTGTAGTTTCAATGTATATTTAGTTTAGGTTCAGTTTAGGTTCGGTTAGGTTCAGGTTAGGTTTAATTTAGTTTGAGGTTAGGTTAAGGTTAGGTGTAGGTTCGATTCATATTACGTTCAGGATTGGTTAAGTTTAGGTACAGGTTATATTGAGGCTAGTTTCAGGCTATGTTCATGTTCTGTTCAAGCTAGATTCAGGCTAGGTTCAAGTTAAGTCCAGGTTTGGTTCAGTTTAGATTCTAGTTATGTTAAGTTCAGGTTAGGTTTAAGTTAGACTGAGGTTAGGTACATGTTAGGTTCAGTAGTTCTGGTTAGTTTCATTAGTTCAGTTAGGTTCAGGATAGGTTCTGGTTAGTTCAGGTTAGATTCAGGTAGGTTTAGGTTAATTCAGGTCAGGTTAGGCTTGGGTTCAAGTTAGATTGAGGTCAGGTTTAGGCTAGGTTCAAGTTAGGATTAGAGGTTATGTTTAGATTAGGTTCAGGCTGGATTTAAGCTAGGTTCATATTAGGTCCAGGTTTGATTCAGGTTAGGTTCAGTCTAGGTTCAAGTTTGGTTCAGGTTAGGTTCAGGCTAGATCCAAGTTAGATTAAAGTTAGGTTCAGGTTAGACTCAAGTTAGGTTGATGTTAGGTTGAGGTTTGGTTGAGGCTAGGTTCTAATTAGGTTCAGGTTAGGTTTATTTTAGGTTTAGGCTAGGTTCAGGTTAGGATCTGACTATGTTCATGTTAGGTTTAGGTTAAGTTCAGGCTAAGTTCAAGTTAGGTTCATGTATAGTTCAGGTTAGTTTGAAGTTGGGTTCAGGTTAGGTTAAGGTTCTGTTATATTCGGTTAGGTATGGTTAGGTTAGATTACGTTAATTTGGGTCAGTATACGTCGTGTTTGGTCAGGTTCGGTCAGTATAGTTCAGTATATAGTGCAGGTCAAGTTAGGTCATTTAAGAGTCTAAAAAGCTACTTTTTTCACTTTTTCACTACAAAGGGTGATTTTTGAAGGTGTAGGAGTTGAGTATCACAACTCTCTTATCATTCCAGGAATCGCCTGAACATTTCGCAAAAAAAACCATCAAAATCGGATGATATGGCAGCGCATAAAATACGAACAAACAAACATATTTGTATATTAGATATAGTCCACTATTGTGGTCTCGAGGTAGCGTGCTGCCTTGTCACGCAGCGGGCACGGGTTCGATCCCCAGTCGGGAGAAGTTTTCTGAGTGAGGATTTTCGGGGTTTTTCCTCACCTGTAAGACAAAGCTCGGGTAACGTTAACTCCCAAACGGTCCCCGAACATCATTTGGCCATCATTAATATTCATTCAGTTTAGGATGAAGGCCTCTCTTGGCGTATTATTACCATCATCATCACCTATCATATATCATCGGAGTAGCATAACTCCGCCTTCCAGGCGCCAAAACTCAGAAGTGGGTTACAGTAACGCCATGCCAGGAGAGAGTATCAGAATGTCGAAATGACAACGTAGTGGCAATGAATAATAAATAAATAAATAAATATAGTACAACCCAATGGCCTCATCTTTAACATGAGGATTAAAGATGAGGCCATTTGAGCAAGTGGATAGCTTCAAATACTTGGGTTGTACAGTACTATCAGTAGTAATATGAACTGCGGTTAAGAAGTAAAGCAGAGGATAGCAATGGCAAAAAGCTTTTAACAAGAAGAGAATAATTTTCTGTGGACCTTTGGCAAAAGAATTACGGAAGAGACTAGTGAAGTGATTTGTGTGGAGTGTAGCATTGTATGGTGCAGAGACTTGGACATTACGACGGAAAGGAAAAGCGACTGGAAGCTTTTGAGATGTGGATATGGAGAAGAATGGAACGTATAAAATGGACAGACAAAGTAAGAAATAAAGATGTGCCAGACAGAGTGGGCGAAAGAACTATGATGGAACTCATAAAAAAGAGGAAAAGAAATTGGATTGGCTACTGGCTAAGAAGACACTGCCTGCTGAAGGATTCCCTAGAAGGAATGGTCAACGGAAAGAAAGTTAGAGGCAGAAAAATAATCAGATGATAGACAATATTAAAATAAATTGTTTGTATGCAGATACAAAAAGGAAAGCTGAGTTGAGGAAAGAGAAGAGAATGCTGAGTTTGCAGTGAAAGACCTGCTCTTGAGCAGAACACTATGAATGAATATATATATTACGAAAGCACTTCATACTCATAAGGTAAAACCATCATTTCGTTTACAGTTATGTATGCAATTGATTGTATTCTTTAAGCTTAACCCATTAATTTCCAGCATGTATTTAATATTCAAAACATGTCTTAAAATCGTTGTAAAATATTACTAAGTGCAAAATGGTATATTGCGATACGAGTGCGGTAATCACTTGATACGGATCGAGAATTTTTTTTTTTTAATTTCCGAGATTCCGTTATGTGCTTACCACATACAATTTTTTTGCACTATGTGTATTTATTTTAGTAATCAAGATATTAGCTAAAATATTAATAAATATAATTGAAGATAAATGTTAGTTTTCAGATGGTGAATCGGCTATACATGTTGCTATGGACAAATAATAAGTATTGTTGGTCATGTCGCCTTCTTATATTTGTTAAAACTTTAAAACCAATTTGATTTGGGATTTGTTTCTGATTATGGAGAAAGTTTTAGACGATGTGTGCAATTTTGATGAAATAGAAGAGGCGTGGAAACCTGCATGTGATGAATTAATACCGAAATTAATACAAATTGCAGTATCACTATCAATATTTCAAAATAAATGTTTTTACTTACCGCACTAGTGATTTTGGTAATTTTTAAAGTATTGAGTTTTTTTGTTTTGTTTTCATAACAACCAAGATTGTATGCATGAATATCAAATTACGATCTACATCAACAATAACAATAAGTATACAATATTAGTTACATAGTTCAAAAAGAAAGCTTCGTGTATCTCTCGCATATATAATATTTTCCGCTAACAAAATTTGAAAATTATTAGAAACATCAAATGATTAGCTTTTTAATAGTCTAAATGTGAAGCTTTGATGTGATTGGAGGTTAAAAATTCGTTGCTATGTTACGACTGTAAACAATAATTTGTTTTGTCGCCATTGTTCCTTAATTTAAAGAAGAGGAAACTGCTGAAAATAATGTATTAGACTTTCCAGGCAATATTAAGTAGTGGGAATGTTAGAACTGCTTTCCTAAAAGTATATGAAGAAACGTGTAGTGTACTAGAGAGAGGATTAAAAGTGCTAACAGTATTTTGTGTTGTATAAATTCACAGATTAAAACATTGAAGTGGGGAATGTGAAGTGAAACATTACTGCATTAATTGTGATACTCCTGCCAGAGCTTCATATAAAATTAAAATCATTTAGGTAGCTACACAAAGGTCAGTGTTTAATACTAAATTTATCACTTCTCACTGAATGACAAATTAAATTTGAATATTAGCTTTACTTGCTATAAATGTAATGTGTTGATTTCCATTTAAAAAGTCTTCTTGTTTAAGAGGCCGTTAGATGACGTTAGTGGAACGAAATTCACTGCTACTTGGCGCGCTGGAATCGTATTAGTATAGGAGAAAATCTGTGTTTAAATCGAGATGCCTAAAAGCTTAAATCGTTAAAGCGCTGCTGTACACGGCTCAAGTTTACAAACACTTACCCATGATTTTTCTGTTTATTGTTATGAATTATAACTCTTCTTCTGTATTTATTAACATTTTAAAATATTTTAAAATACTTTTTTATAATTTTATTTTATAATTAAGTATCTATTCAAATACACATATTGTCATGGTGACTTGCTATTTTCTCCAGAGAGTATATTACATAGTTGGAACCAGTGGGTTATCGATGGTTGCGATTATTAAGCAGTGAAAAAAAAGGCGTTTCATGAGATCCACCCCTAGGTTAGATTAATTGAATTAGGTTAAGTGTGAGCTAGTTAGTTAGCTTTAAGGGTTCATTACATTTTAAAAGTGTCTAAATACATAAAAAAAAGACAATCGAAACAACGATAAAAATCGATATGTCGTTCGATGGTGGGTTATCACTGGCTCTATAAACTCTGGCTCATGCGCAATGTTGTTCTATAGGACTTTGAATATAAATCAGGTAAGTTAAAGTAAGCTTTTCCTCAAAGTCCTCTTGTTTAAGAGGCCGTTAGATGGCGTTAGTGGAACGAAATTCACTGCTACCTGTTGCGCGGGGGGAATCGTATTAGTATAGGAGAAAATGTGTGTTTAAATCGAGATGCCTAATAGCTTAAATCGTTAAAGCACAGCCAGAGATATTAGGTTCAAATCCTGATTTAGACATATATTTTTCTCTTCAAATATAACGAAGATCAGTGTCAATAAATTAGGCCTATAAGTAATAGTTTCATAGTCGCCAGCACTGGTCACTTCGCATATTTTTTTAAATTTCCGACATAGGTATTTTATGGGCGAGTTATCCCCAATCGCGATCACCACCGCTAAAGGGAAAATTCGTGATGTAGCTACACGAAAATGAAAGTGATCTAAACTCAAATTGCTTCATTTCGATATTCATGATAATTATAGGGACCGCCATTGTAAAATTTCATAAAACAATGGCGGTCCCTGCCCTTTTGTATGGGAGCGAATCTTGGATTATCACTATCAATCAAGAAAGTAAAATCCATGCAGCAGAGATAAAATTCTTAAGAAGAGTAAAAGGATCCACTAGAATGGACGAGATAAGAAACGAGGATATCCTTGAAGAACTACAGATTTGCTCCATAAAAGAAAATATATTAAACAACAAGATTCAGTGGAAAGAACATGTAGAAAGAATGGAAGAAAGTAGATTACCAAATAAAATCTTACATTATTTTCCGAGAGGAAGAAGAGATGTCGGACGTCTCCGGAAGAGATGGTCTTAGATCCATTAGTGAAGACGGAACAGGCAAATAATGCCTAATCCAGGAAGTGCAGAAGAAGAGAGAAGATTATAGCGATGCCAGTGTTATAACAAAGCCGCAGCGTTTGAGACTCGTATTCGAGAGGTTCGAGGCCGAAACTACAGTGCCGGCAAATCTAAGCGAAGTTTCTTTTATACAGATTTTCTCATCGTCAAAGAAGATTTCGGGTATAAATTTCGTTACCAGGGTCGTTTATATCATATTTACCATTTCATAATATAAAAAGAAACAATAAAATACATAGACGCTATATGATCTCATAATTATGTTAAAAAGTATGTATAAATAAAAATATTTCGATAAACAACACATTGTTTTTGAGTATCATTTTCTAAATTTTCATGCAGCATGAAATGTTAATGAAAAAAATTATCCCGTCCAAGCATTTATTTTCCTTAACATGTCATATTAAGCTTGCATTGCTCAATGTCAAAAATTTAAACAAAGAAGCGTCACTGTTATAAAATAAAAATATTATCTTTAATTTGCTTACTTGTTATAGGAGCTACTAGATGACAGTGGAAACAGAGTTCCCGCTGCCTCTAATTTGCTTGGTGGCGTAATTGGTAGCGCACTGGAGTATCAGTCCCCGCCCAAGCATTTATTTGTCTTATGTCATGTATATATATATATATATATATATACATATATACATACGGGATTTGAACTCGAGGCCTCTAATTCTATACGTTAGTGCTCTAATAAACTGAGCTACTTAGGAATCCTAACACAGCATTTATTTTTCTTGTGTGTGTGTGTGTGTGTGTATATATATATATATATATATATATATATATATATTTATTTATTTATTTATTTATTATTTATTTGTTTAATGATAGTGTTCTGCCCTAGGGCAGGTCTTTCACTTCAATCATAGTATTTTCATGCTATGCTTTGCAGCTTTACTAGAGAGTTATAGGTGTGGTTGTTTCCCGTTGCTTTCCACAATATATATATATTATATATATATATATATATATAGTACAAAAATGCTTTAGGCCTAGTACTATTTTCATTCAAAATAAAATACTAATTGTTAAGAGAATACTATTAGTAATTTGTTATCTGTTACTTAATAAAACATTCTTCAATTTGTTTCTGAAACATGTTATTATCTGGCAGTCTCTGACGTAGAGTGGAAGAGAATTTCATGTTCTACCAATTGAAAGTGCAAAATATTGTAAGAGGTATTGTGTTTAAGAGGGATATAAAGGACAATGTGCTAATGGGATCGGATGCCTAATTTTGTGTGTCTGCGAGTAACGAAGCGATGTGATAAGTAACTATATGACGATGTAAGGGAATTGACCGTTCTATGATATTGTAGACGAAACCAATGACAGTCCAGGGACGGTGTAACGTGATCAAATCTGCGAATGCCACAAATAAAACTATGCAAGAATTATGAACAGGTTGACGTTTTTTGATAAAAACAGTATTTGGGTCTATAGAAAGACTATCATAATAATCAAAATGAGGCATAGCAAGTGTTTTCCTTAGAGCAAATGTAAACTGTTTCTTATGAGATTTAATGAATAAATTATTATTGAGAAGATTCTTTTGCAAGTGTAGTTTGTTTATTAAAATTTATATTTTTATCCATAAATACTATTAGAATTTTTACTGCCTCACTATAAGGGAAGTTTTAGAAGTCGATAAGCTGATTGGTGGCAGGACAGATGGTATTTAGGCCCAAGTTTGACCCAATCATCCGCAAAGAGGTGAAGGAGATGGGAAGGAATGAAAAATAAGATGTGAAAAGTGGCATAGACTACACTAATTCCACGATATGTACGGAGCGGAAATAAACAATCGAATGAAAAAAGTGAAGTTCACAAGATACTGTTTTTTAAAGGCTGTTGGAATTTCTGGAAAATAGAATATGAACATAGATATAATATTACAATAAAACATACCTTTAATCACTTTCTGACGAATCGGATCCAAGGTTAATGACTTCAGCATCACTCACATTTCTTTTAGAAAGTAAGCTATGTTGTTTTCCTTTTTTACGGTACCTCGTAATTCTCCCTGAATATTTTCGCGGCCGTGAAACAATACATTTGTGTCCAGCAAATGTTTTTTTATATGTTGTTTATCGTAATTAAATCCAGTATATTTCACTAACTCGTAAAATGTTGATTTCTTAACGTTAGGGAGATCGGGACCTTCATGGACGCCATTATTATCTTTACTGTTGGAATTTCGTTATTAAAATAGTATGTATTCCACCTTCCTCTTGTTAGCACATTTAACACTGTCTTCTGTGTCATTAATTATTGTCTTCAATTCCAGTTTAATTTTGACCGCTGACGTATAAACCATACATGCAAAACAGTCTTCTCAATAATACATTCATTAAATCGCTTAAGAAATTGTCTGCCATTCGCTCTCAGGAAAATGTTAGTAGAAACACTTGCAGTGCCCATTTTGATTATTATGATACTCTTTTTACAGACTTAAAAACTATTTTCGCTCGAAGACTTCAACGTGTTCATAATTCTTGCGCACGTTTTGTTTGTGGTATTCGCAAATTTGGCCATGTTACACCGTCCCTGGAACAATTATCGTGGCTTCGTCTAAGAGATCGTAGGACTGTCTATTCCCTATACCTTCTCTATAAAATAATTCACACATCATCGCCTAATTATTTATCACGTCGCTTCATCAGACTATCCGACACACATAATCTTGACACTTGATCCCATCAGCACATTGTCCTTTATATCCCTCCTCATCACATTGTGTATTATTCATTATCTTTTACAGTCTCACTTGCCAAAACATGGAATTCCCTTCCGCCCTATGCCAGAGACTGTCAAACTATAACATCTTTCAAAAAGAAACTAAATGATTATTTAATAACAAACTAACTTATACACCTCACTGATAGAATTATTCTAAGAATTAATAAATTTAATTATTTATGAGAATAATATTAAAATTAACAAATATTTTCATTTGTTTAAATATTGTATAATCTTAAAATTAGTTTCTTATATCCCATTATTTTTCTTTTATTTTTTATGTAGGCCCCTATATTAGACAGGGACAGTCTACCAACAATTTAATTTACCTTGCTAGAATACGTTTTATTATTAGTTTTAATCTTAATCTTAACTATCATTAACTGATTACATTATAGATCATAATATAACAGATATTATCTTATTGGTCAAATTTGCATTTAGTATTTAATATTAGAGTTAATTATGATTGTTATATTCTGATGTAATATATGTTTGTCCCGGTGAGTGGAAGAGACGGCCACATGGCCATAACTCCATCCTGCTAAATAAATAAATAAATAAATAAAAATAAATAAATATAAACTCGCATGTAGAGTTACACTATTTCAATATTTTGAAGATACTTGCTTCTATTCGAATAAATATGGCCACTGTATTCATTACATCCCGCATAGATATTTAAGGAATTTCCCTTTCGTAATTATTTGCACAGATTTAGAATTTTGATCTTCTCACCGCTGGTGAATCCTTTCCCGCGCAGATGTTTCTTTACTGGTGATGTGAGTTTTGAAGTTCCTGTTTCAAAATTTTCCTCCTTGACTCAGAATATTAAGGATTATAGTATAATGGGAATCAGGTTTCTATAACAACATATAGTCCAAATGACGTAAGTAAAAGTAATAATGGTTAATTATTAATATGTTATTATTATAAATACTATTTCTCCTATTTCTGTAAACTGTTAAAGTGTTTCCTTTGAAGTAACAAAGTTGTTCACGTAATGATAAAAAATAATGATAATGATAAAAAAAACAAATATATTTACCTTAAATATGACACAAAAGCACTTCACGTTACAATATTTGAGCAAGTGAAGTTCTTTAGTAAACCAGTGAAACTGCGCTGATGAGGTTAGCCGTATACAATGATGTCAAGCTAGGCAACTGTTTAGTTCCGCTCCGTACACAGCGTGGTTTTTAGTATAGTGTCATATCCACAGTTTTCGGGGTAGATAAGCTGATTGGTTACAGTCCCAATTACATTTAAACCAAAGTTTGACCCTAGCACCTCTAACAGAATGAGAAGGGATCAAAAACTTAATGACCAAAATTACTAAGATTAGTTTCGAATTCATAGTCTCGATAACATTTAATCCCAAATTTGATCCCTTGCACCCCTTAAGAGGAAGAGGTAAAAGTAAAATTTCTAAATTGAAAAAAAAAACAAATACTATCCTTAAGGGTAATTAGTACATCCTAAATGGATGGGGAGGTGAAAATGATGAAGAATAAAATGACATCAGTGGTCGAAATTAGTCTCAAATTTATTGTTTTCGGGATTGTTAAGCTGATTGGCGACAGTACAGATGTCACATAAGCCAAAGTTTGACTCCAAGCACACTTAGGTGGGCGAAAAGGGATGAAAAAATAATATATAAAAATGTCGGAGATTAGTGTTTAATCCATAGGTTTAAGCTCATTGTTGAAAGTGCTGATGTCACATAAACCCATGTTGCCTTTTAATTCTCCTGAGGATGAGTAGGGGTGAAAAATAATATTTCTAAAATTGCCGTCAATAGTGTCTAATCTATGTTCGTGGTCAAGCTCTTGGTCACAGTTCCGAGGACATACAGGCCCAACTTTGACCCCTAGCAGCTATAGCGCAGCGAGTGGAGATGGCATGCAGAAATAATCGTGAATAATCATTAAGATGGGTATGGACCAGTGAAGTCCAAGTTGGAGGTGCAGGTTTAAGAAGAGATGAAAAATAAAATTTCCAAATTGACCAAGAGTAATCCATAGTTTTCGGGGTTACTAAGTTGATTAGTAGGGAACGGATTTTTATGTAAATAAATATTTTTCTTGCTTGGAGATAAACACCTCAAATTGAGTTCATTGTTCTAGATGAGACTTTCAGAACAGATATACCAAATTTTATTCAACATAAAAACATATATTTTCGATTTAATTCTATGTAAATAAATATTTTCAAAAATTCTGTCGAAAATACAAAGGCATATTTTGTTAATTTTTCGACAATTATCCACAGTTTATTGGTTTTTGTCTCCAGGAATTTTCCTATACCCTATTATTAAAACTTTTAAATATATTCAAATCACTAATTTGTTATTTTCTCTTTGTTCTAATTTCTAATTTTAATAAAAATAACATATTTTTATTAAATAGAGTTTTTATTACATTAAAAAATTAATTATCTTACATATCTGCAAATTTGGGTTTCTTGTGTCACTCTATAAAAAATTAGAGGTTTCAACCATCTTATTAACTAAGACAATTAATGAGGTGAATAGCATTAAGAAAAATAAATAATTCACTCAAAGGTCCCAAAGTAGAAGCTATTAAACAGAAATATAAAAGTGTGTTCGAAAAAAAAGATGGATTCATACTATGTGTAAAATTGTCAAAGTTTTGGAAGGGCAAGTAGACATTGGGGAAATTGAAAATGTGCTTGTCGGTGACATTCCTTTGATGAAATATGCAAGACTAATTTTCTGTGATGTTGAACGGCCCTTCTCCCGGTATCGTGCATTGTTCCAAGACAACCGACGTTGCTTTGTGATGGAAAACTTGGAGAAAGTTTTCATAGTTCACTGAAACAGCGAGTTGTTTTAACCCTCCAGGGTCTCAACATGAATGGCGAGTGATTTTATAATAAATATTTTATAATTTTGTAGTAATGAAACAAAATATTTTTGCATTTTTATAACATATTTTTACTACATAAAAAATATAATATTTTAAAGTTTTTTAGCACATAAAAAGTCGTTCCCTACTGATTAGGAAAAATATCCGAGCAACGTCAGGTAATCAGCTAGTACATTATATATTGTAAATGGACTGTTAATGACAAATGAGATAATGTTGAAGAAGTGGTTGAATTCAAATATATCGGAGCAATAATTGAAACAGGAGTGAGTTACAGAAATAAATTAAACATAGGCACAATTCTGCATTACAGGCAATCATGTCATTTAAAATTGCCACAAAAACCTTTAACATAAATTATTAGAAACGGTTATTTTTCCAGTAATATTATATGGATGCGAAACATGGTCTCTTGTTTTAAGGGAGGAAAACTTATTACGAGTATTTTCTTACAAAAATGTTTGGACCAAAGAGAGACGAACGAACAGGTGATAGAGACGTCTACATAACAGTGAGCTGTATGATCTTTGTGGAAAATAAGCTGCAATAGTAACAGTTAAGGCTCATATTTTGTAATGGACACGACATGTGGCATGAATGTGGAATGAAAGAGGGGCATGGAAACTCCTTGTAGGAAAACCAGAGGAAAAGCGCCCAGTAGGTAGACAAAGAACGAGATGAGAGAATAATATTAACTGTGGTTTGAGGGGGGTGAATTTTATATATATATATATATACTAGAAGTCCCGGCCACGCGTTGCTGTGGCTAAGGTATACGTTTAAAATTTAAATTAAGTTGCTGTCTTTCAGCCAGATTACTTAAAACTAATACTTACACACGAAATTAATAATATTGAAAATAAAATAAACAATGAACACACTTAAATTATGAAATAATCAATATTTGTAATTCAATTGAAATTCACGGTTGCAACAAAAAGCACAGCCAACTGGATCTCTCTTTATTAAATAATAAACAAATTACCTTACACCACCATCTGTTAGAATCGTATGGAACTCACAGATAATTATAACTCTTTGTTAAATAATAAACAAATAATTTGCAATAAAATAATGCGACCATAAATTTAGTTATAAACTACCCTAAGTCTCAAGTTGGATCAAACTGCACACAGTGTGCAAAATTTTATTAAAATCGGTTCAGTAGTTTAGGATTCCATCGCGGACAAACAACGTGACACGAAATTTTTATATATTAAGATATATACTAGCTAATTCCCGGCGTGCGTTGCTACGCCTAAATAAGTGAAATATTAAACGTTAATTAAAATGGTATGGTACACGAACCGAACATGGTGGTTGCTAATCAGTTTTTAATTTCGGATTTCAGGTAAACCTCCACTTCTAATTGTCGGATTTCAGGTAAACCTCCACTTCTAATTGTCGGATTTCACTCATTTTTGGATAATACCTACTTAGGTTTATTTTAACACGAAATACCGAGTTTCGTTGTGAAACATCGAAAAATGTGACCGCTAGAGCGATTTTTAAATTTTCACTTCAGGTAAACTCCTACACCTAATGGTTTTAGAGGGTTCAATTCAAACACACACAAAAAATGTCATTAAAATAGGTCGAGTCGTTTAGGCAGTTTTTAATTTCGTGTTTGAAGTAGCCTATACCTCCTGTTCAGATTGTCGGATTAAACTTATTTTTGGATAATAGCTACCTCGGTTTATTTTAATATGATATACTGAGTTTTGTTGTGAAACATTGAAAAATGTGACTACTAGAGCGATTTTTCAATTTTAACTTCATGCGAACTCGTACGCCTAATGGTTTTAGAGGGTCCAATTGTGAACCTAAGCAATCGAGGAACCCAATCACACACACACATAACATTTAATCAAAATCGGTCCAGTCGTTTAGGAGGAGTTCAGTGACAAACACATGTACAGAAGAATATATATCAAGATTATTGAAAAAAAACTTAACATAATAATGTATGGAGAGTTTGTGTCCGCGCGGCCTTGAACCTCTGGGCTCGATAGTGCTAGTTTGTGAATTAGTTAGTTTATAGGCATAGTCTAAACATGCATTTCTAACACTTTATCCATTAAGAATAATTAGTCACGTTCAAAATATTTAATTAAATTCTGAGTACACAGTAGAGCTGTCTCCAAGTTGGCTGGAATGAAAGCGTTTGAGATTAGTATTAATGAGCCTCCGAGTTAAAATCGTTGTGGCGACCAAATTCAACCAAGAAATTCAAGCCGATGAGTATTCGAACTCATGCTTGCTATGTGATATCAAATTACGTATAAATAAATATGAAATTATTGTATTGTCACAGATCCTTTAAACGTATACAAAGTTTCAAGTCGATCCAATGTTTCTAAGTGGGTGAAAATCGTGTTCAAAAATTCCGTTACATAGATACAAATACTTTTTTTTTCTGATGATTCTGGCCATGATTTTAGAAACAAAATATGAAATTATTGTATTGTCACGGGTCTTTACAAGTATACAAAGTTTCAAGTCGATCCAATGATTTTAAGTGGGTAAAAATCGCGTTGAAAGGTTCCGTTGCATAGATAGACAGATAGATAGATAGATAGATAGATAGATAGATAGATAGATAGATAGATAGATAGATAGATAGATACAGGTCAAGCTAATATAAAGCGTGTAATAAGTATTAATTTTTTAAATATATTTTCCAGGTGAAATCATGATTAGACTTGATCAGAATCTAGAAGAACCAGATGAACTGAAAAGATTTATTCCTGGAAAGGGAATAATTCCAAAAATTCGTCGATATTTCAGAGGAATGCGCCTGGTATCATACACACACCCGCAATCGCTTGAAATATTTAAGAGTCCTCAAGCAATTAAAAATGAACGAATCAAGCAGCTCTCCACGTATCATTACATGATCCACCCATTCAGCGTTTTCAGGTAATAGCACTTTCTTCTCTACTAAGTAATAATAAATAATAGTTTTAAAAAACTAAAACAATACGCTTTATTAGAAAACCGAATTAAAACATGAAAATTAATTTTAATTTTCAACACGCTTGGGATAAAATTAAAGTGGTCAACAAAAAAATCATCTCCAACTCAAATAGAATAAAACTAGAGTTACCAACAAAAAGAAAATAATTTTACCATCAAAAGCGCGGGGTGCTCTATATAAATTAATACATTTGATAATAAACAGATATTGGTAAAAGTAAAGTCTCTAAGAAGAAAATGTGAAAATCATAAAACACCCCACGCTTTGATGGTAAAATGATTTTCTTTTTGTTGATAACTCTAGTTTTATTCTATATGTGTTGGAGATGATTTTTTTGTTGACCACTTTAATTTATCCCAAGCGTGTTGGAAATTAAAATTATTTTTCATTTTTTTAGTATGGTTTTCTAATAAAGCGTGTTGTTTTAGTTTTTTAAAACTATTATTTATTTTTTATTTTTAGTTTTAATATTTTACAGAATAAGATAAAAATGTAAATATCTTTAAATTCGATACTATTGTAGTATGAGCTAAAAGTAATACTCTTCTAAAAAAATCCTCCCAGCCGGATTTGAACCAGCGACCTATGAATTACTGAATTATATACCACTAGAGTTCACCGCTCTACCAACTGAGCTCTTACAACGATTGACTAAAAAGTCGACAAGTCCGCAACCTATTATACCAGTTTTCATTTTTTTTATTTTCTGATGATTGATGGCCAGGATTTTAGAAACAAAATATGAAAATTATTGTATTGTCACGGGTCCTTTACAAGTATACAAAGTTTCAAGTCGATCCAATGTTTCTAAGTAGGTGAAAATCGTGTTCAAAGATTCCGTTACATAGATACAAAGACACTTTTTTTATTTTCTGACGATTCTGGCCAGGATTTTAGAAACAAATATGAAAATATTGTATTGTCACGGGTCCTTTACAAGTATACAAAGTTTCAAGTTGATCCAATGTTTCTAAGTGGGTGAAAATCGTGTTCAAAAATTCCGTTACATAGATACAAAGACACTTTTTTTTATTTTCTGATGATTCTGGCCAGGATTTTAGAAATAAATATGAACTTTTATTGTATTGTTACGGGTCCTTTACAAGTATACAAAGTTTCAAGTCGATCCAATGATTTTAAGTGGGTGAAAATCGCGTTGAAATATTCCGTTAGATATATATATATATATATATATATATATATATATAGATACAGGTCAAGCTAACATAAAGCGTGTAAAAATGGTTGTGGTTTATTCGGAACATTATATAGGTCCAATTATTTGAGCATGCGTTTAATTCTATTCATGTTAGGAGTGGAGTTATGGTGAAAGAAAAAACATTAAAACCTCCTTCCAACTAACATGCTTACATCGGCATCTATTTCTACGCTTTTCATCTAAAAATAATGAAATTCTATAAAAAAATAAATGATTTTAAAGACAAAGTTAAAAAGCCTTTCCCATAAGTAATGCCACGACTGATTTCCAAATAAATCTAGAGGATTTGGAAATCAAGAGTGGCATTTGTTAGGGCTATTCAACGAATAAAATTAAGCTGTATACTCAAATGTCATTATTTAAATATAGTTACCGGTATTTTAAAATATTTATACATTTAATGTAAACGACGATGTTTGAAAACAAATAGAAATGTGAGGTTATGTATATGCAATGCAACTTGACCATATTAGTTTTTGCCAAATAGAATCTCAATATTGCAAGAGTGCACTCTAGTGGATAAATAATTAAACACGTCAAACTGTATATTTTAATCAACATCGTAGGTTATTAATTTAAATCTGTAGTAAACACCTCGGTAAAATCAAGGAATCTGTTCATTATTTGCTATATTCAATGTACTTGTTGGAGAAAAATAATGTTCTGATCTGTTCAGAATGTTAAAAAGGAGGAACTTTCTTCATCACAAAAGTAGGAGCTGATAAAGAGTAATCGATAAAGAGCGAGGTGAAACACGACTGTCATTGGTTGTAAAACAAAATTCATTGAAACGTGATTGGTCATTGACTCCCATTTGGAGCATGAGGTAAATAGTCAAGCAAAATTGATTGGATATTGTTTGATGAGACAAATTTTTCTAAGCAACTTGTTAAATTAATTTGGAAGTAAATTTAAGAGTAGTCACATAGTAAACCCGCAGTTAGTTTAGGAACGAGCCGCTACTGTTGCATATATTAATGACATATGTATATAATATATACGTAAGTGTGTATGTACCTGCGTGTCTGTCTGTGTGCGTCTTCCTTGGCGTCGCTGAGTATTCTAAGGCACAATGGCGGCCTAGAAAGATAACTACGGGATATATGATGGCTAAATTCCCCGCAGGGGAAGAAGTTTCTCATGGAATTGGGACCGGTGCTGACCCAGCATAATGAGGAATTTGGGTAGATACAATAAGTAGCGGCTCCAAATTGTGAAAACCAGCTCTAATGCTACAGTTACAGATAACCTGACCTAAGTTACTTCTATACAGCATAAATAATCATATACATCTGCGATTAAAACAATGTGAGGAGAGCAGCAGCTGTAGGCTGTCTTTATAGTCCTTTCTAGTCTAGTCCTGTGGAGGTTCTGTTTTATTTTTATCAAGCAGATAGGGTCAAGATTTCTAACATCATCATCATCATCATCCTGCCAGGTATTAGTCCTAGAAGAACTGTTACTGCCTGAGAAAGCGGTTTCCGTGCCATCTTTTCATAGGTGGACCAAGTGACCGTTTCCCATTTGGACAGTAGTTCATTATTGCCTTGGGGATCCTGGATCTAGCCATTCTTGAGACATGTTCCTTCCGGTTTAGCTGATATCTGGAGATGTAGTCCAGTATTGGTGACACATTAAGTTCTTGAAGGATTTCTACATTTTTATTTCGATCCCATTTGGTGTAGCCAGCTGTTCGGCGCATAAATTTCATCTCACAAGCTGTTAGTCTGCTTTCATCTCTCGTCCTTGTAGTCCACGCTTCACTCCCATAACATAGGACTGGTCGAGCCATTATTTGATAAAGACGAGTATGAGTTGATTTTTGCACTAATGAAGGTTTTAAAACTCTATTAAAGATTCCCATTGATTTGTTGAATTTCACAATTTTCTCTGGTAAATCTAAATTTTCAGCAAAAGAGAGTTTATATCCTAAGTAAGTAAACTCATTAACTCTCTCTAAAAATGTGTTATTTAAACAAATTTTGCTTGGTATTGGGGATTTTCCACAAAAGGCCATCTTTTCCATCTTAGCCTGATAAAAGGAAAATATTTCTAAAATACATTACAAAACTCGGTTGAGGTCATTATATAATTCTTAAAAAAATAAAATAAACTAGCTAATACTTGGCGTGCGCTGCTACGCCTAAATAAATTAAATGTTAAGATTTACTTAATTATATGATATACACTGCGACGAACCAAACATGGCACTTACTAGAGTATTTTTTTTTATTTCAAATTTCAAGTAACCCTCCAGTTCTAATGGTCGGATTTCACTGAATTTTGGATATTACTTACCTCGATTTATTTTATTGGGATATTCCGAGTTTTATTATAAAAAATTGAAATGTGCGATCGCTAGAGCGATTTTTAAATTTTCATTTCAGGTGAACTCCTACACCCAATGATTTTAGAACATAATAGGTAACGGCCAAGCACTCGCCGCATCTGAAAATCTTATTTACAAATTTTCCCGAAGATCGGTTGAACGGTTTAGAAGTCTATTAAGAACAAATAGACATACATTCGTTTAGGCCGAAACAGGTCAACAAATAGCCTAAATTCGTGAATGTACTATGATGATGATGATGATGATATATAAACTAGTACCTGAAATTCTCAGTGGTCCTCAACTATCAGTAGTGTACATTTTTTTAGTAGCCCTTTCGAAAACATGTTTCATCTTCTGCTTGTAGTTTGCCTGCAAAATGTATACTGTTGATAGTTGAAGACAACTCAGATTTTAATTTTATTTTATATTTTAAGGTTTTATAAGGAGATAGGGGCCTACTGTAATAATTGGAAATGCATGTAAATCATTTCTTATCATTCCTGCCGCTGAGTACATAATTTTTCATTATTAGCCGGTTGACTGAGCCGTAAGGACGTATTTTGTTTTTGTTGTAACTTTGAAATTTTCATGGAAATGAAAACAAGAAGTTTTATAAATATGGGCCACTATTTATATTATTTTAATATTAGCAATATGGCTTTAAAATGATGTATCTGATTTATATTTTGAATTCACTTGATGCTTGATTAAATTAATGTAGGAAGATCCCAATATGGGGAGATATTCGTTTCGTAATTTGGGGATTCCCAAATTAGGAGCCATACTTTTATATTGTAAAAACGTATAGTCTAGAGTGAATTTAAAACCGCGTTTTAATATAAATAACATTTTTGCGGTAGTGCGTTTTGTCGTACTTACAGCAATGGCGACCATGATTGAAAGTTCAACTTCCTACATTTCGGGGTTGCCAACCTAAATATCTATACTGTAATGTTACATTTACACCCACGTGCGAGAAGTAAAACCACTGCCATCTATACTACGTACAATGTATATACAGAAAATATCCAAAAGGTAGTGTTAATATACATTATACGAAACAAATCACTGCATTTTAAATTGACTGAACTTTATTTGAAACAATATAAAAAATAAATACGTACTTGCGGCCATGTTAACAATAATCGTTCTCAAGGCTTCCTCTTGTTTCAACTAATAACATTGGCCAACACTGTTAACATTAATCAATTGTTTATAATGAACGCAAATATTTCCAACAAAGATGTTACCGGTACTATTTTACTATTATTTATTATTTCAAAAACACCATCGCGCAAAAAAAAATGTACAACGCACGTTTGTGAAGTGTTTTACAGAATCTCGGAAATTAAAAACCTGGCTATTGCTCGGTTTTTAAACATTTTTCCTTCGATTCTGTAAAAACCACTTCCCAACCTTGCATCGTATTATATACTACTCACATATCTATAGCAAACTATTGTTCAGTTAAAGTAATAACGATTTGAAGTGCATGAAATGGCCCTTACTAATATTTACTAGCCAACTTAATGTTAAATGTAGGCCTAGGCCTATGTGTGATTTCTGTTCTCCAGAAAATAAAACATTATTTCCTAATAACCTGTGTCTTACACATAGGCCTATAGGCTTACTTATTTGTATATTTAACACTAATAAGATTCATGATGAAGTTCCGTTGAGGTATTATTCAAAATTAAAACATAAAATTATGAAATATTTACCTAAAAGGTCCGTCACCTCAACTTTATTAGTTATTTACCTGTAGTACTTTCGGGACTAGTCCCATCATCAGCAGATTTCAAAACTGGTACACGTACTGTAACCCCCTCTACCAGATCTTCAGTGAAACACTAGTTTTGAATCCTGCTGATGATGGCACCAGTCCCGAAAGAGCTACAGATAAATAACTAATAAAGTTGAGGAGACGAATCTTTTAAGTAAATATTTCATAATTGTATGTTTTCATTTGTATGTATCTATCAAAATTAGGAACCCTGCTAAATATTACTTATAAGTTACACGTACTATTTTACATTTTGGTCTTTTGTCATAAACTGACGCATGCAAATTAAATTTATGCTAAGGTAATTTAGTCTGAGTAGATATAGTAGTAAACTAAATTATATTAAGTTTTTTTAGGCTTTCCTAATTTGTACTGGGTATTTATTCCAAATTATCGCACTTTCCTTCATATATCGATTGCTTTGTTCAATACGAAAAAAACTAATATTTAGATACTGTGTGTTATATATATAACTCCCAATGAAGTTTTAAGAGTATAGGCCGACTGTAGTAATATGATTTTTTACTTAAGTTTCATTCTAAGGCAATTCGTGATTCTATGTTACAAATGTAATAACTTTACGCGTATTTCTTGTGGAATTTTAATTCAGTTGAAAAATTCCAGGTTGTGCAAAATTGTAAGTAGACTCTATAGGTTTAATGCCTAGTTTTACTATATATTTCACTACATATTTCAGTATTGTTCCTCATTAAAATATTTTCGCCCTTGGAAAAATATTTGTTTAAACTTAATAAACTCATATATCATTAGTAGAGTCCGGATGTTAGATACTTAAAAAATTCAAAATAAGCAGGCAAAAAGGCACCAAAAATCGTTAATATAGATACTAGAAATTCAAAATAGGCTCTTACAAAAAATAGACTACAACATAATTTTTTACAGCCTTACATAAAGAATATAACATATGCTATCAATAGCATACGAAGATATCAGAGATGATTTTGGAACTTGTTTTGCCTTTTTGCAAAGAACATACTTGCGTTTTGCAGTGTGTACGTGCTGCGAAACATGGCATTTTTTCGCGCAATTCACTGAAATTTTACACACTTTGCAAAACAATATTGAACCATATTTCCATATCAAATCCTTTCACGAAATTGGTCAGTTTGTCTTTTACTGTTGTCCGTTCTTTAGGCATTAAAACAATTATTGTTCTAAAGGTAAAAATAAACCCACTTATACTTGTCGCATCACTTTGTCTTTGAAGCATCTCTCTGTGAACGAGGACTAAAGACTGAATTCAGTGTTACCAACATCAAAAATAATATTGCCACTCACTTAAAGGTTGCAGCAGCAGGTGTGAAACAGACAAAGAAAGCTTGAGCCATATACCCTTTCTGTCACTCAGCAATGTTTGTATTGAAAAGAAGCAAAGTTGTACTATAGAACTTTCTCCAAGCCTTATAGCCAAGTATAAATACAATAGGACATAGCTTAGGGCTATTTCGCTTAACGAGAGTGCATGAGGTGGAAATATACAGGGTGGACCGCTCGAATGGACCTAATTTCAATTGCTTGTTACTGGCAAACGGTTGAAGATAGAAACTTAAAACAACGTTCATAGTACAGAAAAACTCACCAAGTTTTGATATCCAGATCACCACATCTCTATATGAGCCCCAGCAGTCACTGTGACGATATCAAAGCGATGAACAATTTCTTGCCAAGTACGTTGGAGTATGTCTTCTGGAATGTTCTCAATAACCTCTATGATGCGCTCACGAAGATCACGAAGGTCTTTGACTGGGGTGGTGTAAACTTTATCTTTGACATAGCCCCAGAGAAAGAAATCCAGTGGTGTTAAATCGGGAGATCTCGGGGGCCACGCGATTGGTCCTCCCCTACCAATCCAACGGCCAGGGAAAATGTTGTCCAAAGTCGTACGAACTTCATTGGACCAGTGGGGAGGAGCACCCTCTTGCTGGAAAACGATGTTAGGCTGCAGTTGTTCAATTTGTGGAAAGAAGAACTGCTCCAGCATGTCAAGATATGTGGTACCACGAACAGTTTTCTCGGCGAAGAAAAAACGGTCCAATGACCTTATTATGTGACAAACTGCACCAAACATTCATCTTCGGACTATCACGAACATGCTCTTGAATAGCGTGAGGATTCTCCGATCCCCAGATCCGCACATTATTGCCGGTTTACCTTGCCTGACAAATGGAAAGTGGCTTCGTCCGAGAAGAAAATCTTGGTCATGAAGCCAGGATCAGCGCCGAGACGGTCCAGCATCGTATTGGCGAATTCCACTCGTTTCGGCATGTCATTCGGCTCCAGACGTTGCACTAACTGCACTTTATATGCGTGCAGTTTTGAGGCGTTTGTGGACAATCCGTTGTAATGTCGATTTTGGTATTTGAAGTTCCCGCGAAGCTCTTCTTAATGACTTCCGGGGGCTTCGCTCAAATGCGGCTTGAACATTTGCTACCATTTCATCGGATGCTCTGCGACCACCACCATGCTTCTTCAACACAGATCCTGTAGCTAATAATGTATCACGCCACTTCTTTATGCTTCTAGCAGTTGGAGCATCACGGTTAAACACACGCCGGAACTCCCTTTGAACTCTAATGATTGATTTAAACTCCGCATACCACAAAACAGCTTGCGCTTTCATCTGCGGAGTCGCCATTTTCACAAACAATTAAATCTAAGAACGAGAAACGTATCTTTGTGCCATCTACCGACAGGATTCGAAACTTGGTGAGTTTTTCTGTACTATGAACGTTGTTTTAAGTTTCTATCTTCAACCGTTTGCCAGTAACAAGCAATTGAAATTAGGTCCATTCGAGCGGTCCACCCTGTACAATTGCCGGTATTTGTTATTTCGCCTAATGGGAGTACATTGAGGGGGAAGTGTGTCAATTTCAATTAATTTCATTGATATACTAAGTTAATTTCGAGAAAAAATGGCAAATAGGTATTTATAGACAATTATATTATTTTTAGTATGATCATCTTACCTCAATATTAATGTTGATTTGTTCTTGAACATGTTTCAGAACAATTCTGTTTTATCGTCAGCTTTTCCAGACTGGTTTTATTTATGTTGCATTATGTTGCACAACCTGGATGTCGATGTCAGCTCCATCATGTGGTTGGCCAAAGCACCTCCAAACAAGGTCACGCTCCATCGGTATATCAAAATTCATAACTCTGTTTTTGTTCTTCTGAATATAAATTTTTTCCCAAATAGTCAGCTCTTTTGTATTTTCTAACTGTTTTAATAATTTAGTGTCTGAATTTATATTATTTTTTCAGACCAAACATGAGCAGCAACTGCAGATTTTTCTATTTCCCCATTTTTAATATTTCTTACGTGTTCTTTGGTTCTAATTTTTAGGTTTCTTTTTGTTTTTCCTATATAGCCTATATATCTTTTCACAATCCATGCATTCAATTTGATATATTCCTGACTTTTTATTTTTATCAGTTTTGTTGGTTTTTATTAGTTTATTTAAACTGTAGTTATTTTTTTTGTGCTAATTTAATATTAAACTTCTCAAATATCTTTTGGAATTTATTATGTACCCAAGGGTGATATGTGAATTTCCTATATTTTTTCATAGGTGGTTCTTCTTTTTCAAGAGTACTTCTGTTTATCATTCCTTGCGGATTCTAATCTAGTGTAGTCTTCTCGATAGCTCTCTGTGTTTTTATTTGGTGACATATTGGAGATTGGTTGGTTTTTCTCCACAGTTCTTCATTTGATATTATTTCCGGCCATATATTTAAAATATGCCTCAGACATATGTTTACAAAGGTCTGCAACTTTTTATTTGTTGTTTCTGTAGCTTTCCATGTTTCGCAACCATAGAGGAGGACTGATTTTACGTTGGTGTTGAAGTGTCTAAGTTTTGTCTTTAAAGAGATGTTCATAGTTTTCCGTGGCATAACTGCGCAAATGCTCCATTTGCTAGGCGAATTCGTCTTTTTATATCTTCTTCTGTTCCTCCGGTTTTTGTAACCACACTTCCTAAATATATTAAGGATTCAACTTCTTCAAAGTCAACATCATTAACTTTTAATTTATTTCGATTATTCGGCCTACAATTTATCCTCATCTGTTTTGTTTTTGTATTCTATCTTATAAAATAAAATAAGTTAAAATATACCTTCTTAGGTAAGATCCGTCGTCCTCAACTTATAAAATATTCATTCTTTATACATGTAGGCCTTTCAGAACATTCGTTCCATCTTCAGCAGCTTCAACCAACATATTAAATATTGTAGCGACGAAGGACTTGCCGAAGATGGAACGGATGTTCTGAAAGGCCTACAGGTATAAAGAATACATATTTTATAAGTTGAGGACGACGGATCTTACCTAGTGAGTGATCCCACAACAGGCCCGGAGGCCCTTGGGGTAGTAGGAGGTTAAGGCTCCCACTTTTTTCTAGACAATCGGCACTTTGTCAGCCGGGTTGTCAGCCCTGCGTGACGGCCGCCTTTACCCCAGAACAAGCGTCCGGTACTCATTTCCGTTAGAGGCTGAGTCGACCCCAGTGGGTTTGGGTCAGTTTAAAAATCCTGACCCCAACGGGACTTCAACCCTCTACCCTCCAGCTTGTAGCTCAGTGCCTTAACCACTACGCTACGGCGTGCCCCCACGGATCTTACCTAAGAAGGTATATTTTAACTTATTTTATTTTATGGCTTTCCAGCTCAACGGTTTAACAATGAATTTTATTAGTATTGATTCTATCTTATAGACACAGAAAATGATCATGGACAAAATTTATATAGGCTCTACACAGACACACACACGCGCACGCACGCACACACACACACATATATATATATATATATATATATATATATAACGAAAATTAAAAAATAGACCATAAATTAGACGTGCCAAGGAATACCCTTAGTTTATGTAATTTATGTGTGATAGACGTTTCCTTTTTTTTCCCTTTTTTTTTGCGTTTCACCCTCTTTGGGACATGTTGGCTGTGTGTTGTTCCTTTCCTTTCTTAGTGCCCAGTATTTCTTCATTCTTTCTGATCTTCTTTTCCTATCTTTTTCCGAGATTATACACTGCTCAAAACAATTAGAGGAACACTATGAAATATGCAAATATTTTTTCGTTGGATAAAGGTACAAACATGAAATAAATAAAGTACATTATTTGTGGTTATTTGTTTATTTATGTATTGGTCATATCAGTAAAAACAAATGAATAACGCTGACAATTAACTTTTCATATAATTCTGCTATGTAAGCAATTGAATCTTGTGCTTATTTTTCAAAGTTAAACACTCGTTATATAGAGTTAGTATCGTGTATGGCCTCCACGATATTCGATGACACTTTGGCACCTTCGTGGCATGCTCCCAATAAGATTCTGGATTTCCTCATGCGGGATATTCTCCCATTCCTCCTGCAGAGCATCTCCAAGTTGCTGAAGAGTTTATGGAGCTTGATGTCGGTTTCTGACCTTCCTGTCTAGAAGATCCCACAAGTGTTCAATAGGGTTGAGGTCTGGGCTGACCGTTGGCCACTCCATTACCTCAATTTCATTCCTCCTCAGGAAATCCCTGGTGACAGCCGCAGAATGTGCCATGGCATTATCCTGCATAAACAGAAATCCAGGGCCTACTCCAATGGCAGCAGGTACTACATGCTCTTCCAGAACGTACTCGATATACCGGACAGCATTCAGTCGCTGGGGAACAAGTAAAAGGTCCGTACGATTGTTGTACATAACTCCGGCCCACACCATTGTGGAACCTCCTCCGAATCTATCAATTTCCTGTACAGCCTCTGCAGAAAATCTTTCTCCTGGCCGTCCCCACACCCTCAATCGACCATCACAACGTGTAAGACGATACCTGGATTCGTCCGAGAAGAGCACAGACTCCCACTGGTTCAGGTTCCAATCACCATGGTTTTCAGCATACGTACGTCTTGCTGCCTTATGCCCATTTGTTAAGCGTGGTTTTTAACGGGCCTTTTTGGACGAATATTCTCTTTCCTTAATCTGTTCCTTATGGTTTGGTCTGAAACACGGATTCCGGAAGCCATATGAAGGTCATTCTGCAGGTCTTTTGCAGTTTTTGTACGCTGTCGAAGAGCAGAAAGAACAACGTATCTGTCATCCTGGGGGGCTTGTTTTAAATTTACGGCCCTGGCCACGTCTTCAACAATACTGACCTGTCTCTCTGTGCCTGTTGCGTAACCTGGACACCACGGAAGGAGAAACCCCAAGCTATCTAGCCACTTGTCGCAGAGATTGATCTTGTAAAAGATGTAGAGCATGATACACTTCAAACTCATTTAAATACCTCATTTTGTCAGAGACTTCAATAAACAAGGCAATAATCAACATTCGTCACTATAGCAACATCAGGAACCTTACCAATTAGAAGTGGCCAGTGCCTTCCAAAATAAAAAAAATTCTCTATATTTGTATTTGAGGTAATTTCTCTGTATTTAGGCCATGGAACTTTAAAATTTGTATCCATTGATAAAATTAATAATTCAATTTACATATTGTCCAACTTTCAGCATCAGAGTTTTGAAAAAACAATTACTTATTTAATTTATTACAAGTGTTCCTCTAATTGTTTTGAGCAGTGTACTTTTAGATTTTAGTGTAGATTTATCTTGTAACCTTATGTTTTCACCTTGAATAATGTTTTTATTCGATGCCACCACGTTGTCATTCGACATTTTGGTAATCTCTCCTGGCATAGCATTATTGTAACCCACTTCTGAGGTTGGGGCGCCTAGAAGCCGGAGTTACGTTGCCCCGATGATAAATAATAGGTGATGATAATGGTAATGATGCCCCAGGAGAGGCCTTAATCCTAAACTTAATGAATATGTTAAAGATGATAAACTTGGGTAAATTTCTGGACAAAACGCGGAAAATAGGAACACTCATTCATGCGTAAATAAATATGTTAAATTGCAATACCATTAATTCTTAATAATTCTACATAACCTAGTTAATGTATAATGTAATTGTATTGTTATCTAATTGTAATATTATTATGTTTTCTTTTTTTTTTTGTTTTTAAGTTATATTATTACCAAACATTAACTTATTGTAACAGACTATCAACAGCACGTACGGCTTACTGCCCCTGCGACCCATATTTGTAAATAACATTGTATGTATCTTACTTTTAGTCTAATAAAGTCCTAGTTATTACATTACAAGGACTATTTAACTCATGCTCCAAATGGGAGTCAATGACCAATCACATTTCAATGATTATTGATTTACAACCAATCACAGTCGTGTTTCGCCTAGAATTTACCAACTAAAGTTTATCATAATACAGAAAGCACCTCCTTTTTAACATTCTGAATAGGTCATACCATTATTTTGCAGTGACTGACCCTCTAAGAAATACGGCTACCAGATTGTATATATAGTGCATGAATGTCAACACGTAGCGCATGTGGGAGTTAATATAAAAGCATTTGTAGCAATTGATTATAGGATTATACCATCAAAAAAGAAACCACTGTTTGCACTTTATTAAATGTATTTTTTCCTAGGTAATAACATTCCAGAAAAATATAATTGTATTTACATCATAGAGTAATATATAGTTTGATGTGTTTCGTTTTTTCTCCACTAGAGTGCATTCTTACAATATTGCGTTCATTTGGCAATAAATAATATGATCTGGTTGCAATGATGAACAAAAGAAGCAAATGAAGCGTACCAATTGTTTCTCATTTGTTTTCAAACATCGCCGTTTACTGTAAATATATAAGTATTTTAAAATGACTATATTTAAATAATGATTTGTGAGTAAACAGCTTAATTTTATTCGTTAAATAGTCCTAACAAATGCCACTCTTGATTTCCAAATTCTCTAGATAAATTGGAAATCACTCGTGGCATTACTTATGATGATAATGATGGTTAGATGATGTTCAGGAACAGTTTGGGACTTAAAGTTTCCTGATATTTGTCTTACAGGTGAGGAAAAACACCGAAAAAACCATCATCCAGGAAACTTGTCCCGACCGGGGATCGAATCCGGGTCCACTGCGTGACAAGGCAGTACGTTACCTCGATACCATAACGATGGAGTGAATAATTAATTTAGCTGTTCAATCGATTATTAATGTACGTCTTTCATTAATCGAAGTTTAACTCTTTTATAGGCTGCGATGGGAACTGTTGATGTTAATTGTTCTTACAGTGAGTTTAACAATGATTCCTTTTTATTTGGCTTTCGTAATGGAGATCGAGGAAGACGCAGATTTAGCTACAATTGGAATGCTAGTACTTGATATTTTCTGCTTGTTTGACATCGGTGTTACATTTCTTACCGGTTATTTTAAAGAAGAAAATAAGGAAGTCCACTTGGAATTTAAATTCGTTGCCAAGTAAGTAATTCTTAAAATTACATTATTTTTTTACTTGTTTCTCAAATTCTGTGGTCATACAGCGGAGGAAATTTGGTATAAAGGCACTAACGTTCAGTAGTAAAACAACCTGAAATATTTATGCAAATACCGTATGTGTGTCATAGATTACATATAAATTATCTAGGACATAATTTCATACAGGTCTCCACATTCTGTATTTATTATATACGCAAATATTACGTAAAAAACTAAGAAAACGCTGTCCTAGGGGTGGAAATCGGTATGAAGGCAGGTCAACTTCTGGCTCTTACACAGACATAAATGTAAACAAAACACTACTGTTACATGGAGAAGACGTGTCTGTGAGCATCGTTCATCAGTTACAAGTCAGTAGTGCGTACAATGTCACATGGAAAGCCTCTATCAAATGAAGAGAAAGCAAGAGTTAGTGCCTTCAAGTAGATGGGCCTTTCCAATCGCCAAATAGCTACGAAATTGGAACGTTCAAGATGTGTCATTGATAATTTTGTCAAACTGGGCTCACAATATAGAAAAAAATGGGAAGATGGACGGACAAGAAAATTGTCTGAGCGCACTAAACATGTCATTTTACGTAAAGCAAAAGGTAAGAATATGTTTTCTTCTCAAATCCAGGCTGATTTGAAGTTGTCATTAACAGCCAGACGACTAAGACAAATTCTGTCAGAAGACAAGAACCTAAAATTAAAAAAAAAAGTCTTAGTAAACTACCTCTGAACAATGCACATAAGAAAGCTAAAATGACTTTTGCTGAAGAACACATGTCCTGGACCTCAGAATGGAATAAAGTAATGTTCAGTGATGAGAAGAAGTTTAATCTGGACGGGCCTGATGGCCTTCAGTATTACTGGAACGACCTCCGTACTGAAGAGCAAGTTAGAATGAGTAGAAACTTCTGTGGTGGAAGCGTTATGATTTGGGCAGCATTGTGATTTAAAGGAAGATCAAAACTGGCATGAATATGCACCAAGATGAATTCTGAGTCCTACACGGAGGAGCTTCTGGAGTCCGAATTGATACGAATGTATGAGGAATTTGGCGAAGATCTAATTTTTCAGCAAGATAATGCTTCCATTCACGTGTCTGCAAAGTCAAAGGAGTGGTTCAGGAAGAAAGAAATACCACTTTTGAGGTGGCCGGCCGGAAGTCCTGATTTAAACCCGTTTGAGAACTTATGGGGGATCCTGGCAAGGCGTGTGTATCGCAATGGACGGCAGTTTGGGACAATGAGCTGAAAAATGCTATTCGGGATGAGTGGGCTTCAATCTCAGTGGAAGGAATAAACACCCTCATGGAGTCAATGCCAAAGGGAATCTTCCAAGTAATTAAGAACAATAGAGGTTCAACTAAATTTTAGAACTTTGTTGTAAACTTTGTACTCAGTCTTTTTGGTTTAATCTGTGAAATACACAAAGTGCATTTATACTAATTTCCACCCATATGTGGGAGTGGTTTCAGTTTTCATGCACTTTTTAGGACGAAAATGGATAATTAATTTTAGACATTATTTGTGTGTGTTTTATACTCAATCACTTCCTAAGTTAAGATAGAAAAATGCCAAAGAAAGAGTAAATAAACTTGTGTTCACACTTCTAACAAGTGCCTTTATACCAATTTCCTCCACTGTAGGAATAAGTTGTTAAGCATAAAACTGCTACCTTTCGGGGAGCACTTATTGAACCATTAATGTGAACTCCAATATATCAAGAATGAAACGTCTTTATAACTCGAAAAAATATTAAAGTCCCGAGTTACCAAGTTCTTCACAGTGTGCAGAAGTCTAGGCAGTTGATCATACTACATTTAACTAATTTTGGCCATTTTTTCGGCTTATTCCTTGTGACCACATACATATGCAAAAAAGAAAATTTGACGCAAATAATTTAGCAATTATTATAACAGACAAAGGCCTTAGATTGAACAATAACACAAGTATTAATAACTTAATTTTCGCCGATGATTTAGTCTTACTACACCATGATGAAGATCTGTTACAATTAACTGCTTATAAACTAAATACAATATGTATCGATTATAATTTTAAAATTTCAGTAAGTAAAACAAAAGTAATGGCATTTTGTGGAAAAAACACTCTGCGTGCAAAAAAATAATAATTAGAGACGAAATTATTGAACAAGTATCCCACTTTAAATATTTAGGATGTGATATCAGCTATGGGTAGGATAAAGATATTGAATATAAAACTCATCATTTCAAGCTATTTGTGGCACAATAAATAGAACATTGAAAAATAAAGCCCATAAACAAACAAAATTAAAGTTTTATAAAACAATGTCAGTTCCTGTCCTTTTGTGGGAGCGAATCTTGGATTATCACTACCAAACAAGAAAGTAAAATCCAAGCAGCAGAGATGAAATTCTTAAGAAGAGTAAAAGGATGCACTAGAATGGACCAGATAAGAAACGAGGATATCCGTGAAGAACTTCAGATTTACTCCATAAAAAAAATAGATTTAACAACAAGATTCAGTGGAAATACGAGTGACATATAGAAAGAATGGATGAAAGTAGATTACCGAATAAAACCTTACATTATTTTCCGAAAGGAAGGAGAGATGTCGGACGTCCTCGGAAGAGATGGTCTTAGATCTATTAGTGAAGGCTAAACAGGCAACTATTGCCTAATCCAGGAAGTGCAGAAGAAGAAAATAATTGAGGTATTTTAATAAAATTACATTTTAATTTTTAAAATTTTAATCTCGGCGGTCATGTACAATTTTTAATCGCTAGATGGAGATGAACAATCAGGCGAATGGAGAAGACTTTATAACAGTGAGCGACATGATCTTTATAGGAAACCAAATATAATAACACTCAAGTCTCGTAGACTGCGATGGGCAGGCCGTATGGCACGAATTGGGTATTAAAGAGCATGGAAATTTCTTGAAGGAAAACCAGAGAGAAAATGCCCAGTTGGTAGACCAAGATAGAGGTGGGAGAATGACATTAACAATGATTCGAGGGAAGTAGATTATACAGGGGATGATTGGAAAATATTAGCTCAGGATAGCGATGTATGGAGAGCTTATATCCGCGCGGTCATGAACCTACGGGATCGATAGAGCCAGTGAGTTAGTTAGATATCCCATCAATCTGGATACTTGTTAATTATTAATAATTATAATTATACTATATTAATTATATTAATACATAAAGAGTATTCTTGTGACTTTGTGATAAACTTTGAGGTGTGATAAATGAATTAGTATATATTAAAAGGGCTTTTAACTGAACTAACTAACTCACTGTCATTATCGAACCCGTAGTTATGACCACGCGGACATAAGCTCTCCACACATTCCTATCCTGTGCCAATGTTTTCCAATCATCCACTGCATATAGTCTACTTCCCTCAAATCATGGTTAGTGATATTCTCCCACCTCATTGTTTGTCTGTCCCGCGCCGTAGTCGAGTGGTTAAGGCGGGAAGCCTTGGCGCAGAGCTACGGGACTTGCGCTGGTTCGAGTCTCCATGAGGGAAGAAATTTTCTCATGGTATTTCGGCCAGTATGGGACAGGTGCCCACCCAGCATCGTGATGCATTTGGGTAGCTACAATAAGTAGCGGCTCCAGGTTGAGAAAACCAGCTATAACGGCTGGGGGACTCGACATGCTGACCACATGTCACCCCTACACTGGCTGATTATCATCTACCCCTGTAATTGACACATGTGGATGTGAGGCCAGCAGCCGGCTGGTAGGCTAAGGGCCTTGTAGGCCTGTCTCGCCAGGAGGTTTTTTTTCATTCTTTGTCTACCAAATGGGCGTTTTTCCTCCGGTTTTCCTACAAAAAGCTTCCATGCACCTCTTTCATTTCCCCATTCGTGCCACATGTCCTGCACATCGCAGCCTACGAGACTTAACTGTTCTTATTATATCAATAAAAGAGCTTCAGGGAAGAAAAATGGAAAATATTTATTTAGTTGCGTGGTTGTATAATATGCAAGTCTTATGCTGTAAAGACCTTAGTCAGATGCTCCTTTGTAATGGAATAAGAGTGCGGAGGTGCAATGTTACACATTATAATGACTTGAGTCAGTAACTGAGGCACTGTCACTAAACCTGACAGTAATAATTAATACAAATTGTTCAACATATCTCATTCATTTATTTTATTTTGACTATTTAACTCATGCCACAAATGCTAATCAATGACCAATCACGTTTCAATGAATTTTGTTTTACAACAGAAGACAGTCGTGTTTCACCTCGCTCTTTATCGATTTCTCTTTATCAGCTCCTGCTTTTGTGATAAAGAGAGCTGCTCCTTTTTAATGTTCTGAACAGGTCAAAGCATTATTTTTCTCCAACAAATACATTGAATATAGCAAATAATGAAAAGATTCCTTGATTTTACTGAGTTGTTTACTAAAAAAATGAATAACCCGTAATATTGATTATGATATATAGTTTGATGTGTTTCATTTATTTCTCCACTTGGGTGCACTCTTACAATATTGCGATCTTATTTGGCAATAAATAATATGATCAAGCAGCAGTGAATGAACATAACCTCACATTTCTGATTTCTTTTCAAACATCGCCGTTTACATTAAATATATAAATATTTTAAAATAACTATAGTTAAACAATGATTTGTGAGTAAACAGCTTAATTTTATTCGTTAAATAGTCCTAACAAATGCCACTCTTGATTTCCAAATTCTCTAGATAAACTCACTCCTCACTTCGTGAGTCGTGAATTTATCGATAATTTGGAAATCACTCGTGGCATTACTTATGATAATTTTTATTTTATCCTGTAACCCCTTGGAACGTATCCCCTATATACCCACACAAATTACCATTCCATATTCGCGGTTTCTTATTCGCGGCATATTTGCGGAATATATCCCCCTCGAATAAGGAGCTTTTTCTGTATAGATTCGGCCTCATTGCACACCCGTTATGCGAAACACAGATACCCGTTTTGCAAATAACAATTGCGCCGTAAAATCTTAAATTAGTTAAGTTCTGAGACCGATCTTTCACAGGTAGCTTTCTGAATTTACGGAATAAAGTTGGCTGAAACGTATGTATCATTCTCATTAAGCGAAAAAGTGAAAGTGATTGAAGATAAATCTCCAAACATTTCCGGACCGATGCGAAGCCCCGAAGTCAATCTCTAACTCTTGTAAAATCCCTAAGGGAATAACGATTTCATGGAATCTTCAAGTTGGCTGGACAGTTTAGTTTTAAAATACGTCGCAATGTAGTGTGGAATGAAATTTGCGGGGAATCAAAGAATGTGGACGAAAGTGTAGTTAGCGAACAAAAACTGAAACTGCATACTTGAATTTAAGGTTACGCGTCTAAGAGACATTTTTAACGCTGACGAAATGGGACTGTTTCTTCGCGCGTTACCGTCGAAGTCGCTCATACATACTATACTCCACTTTTCAACGGCAGCGGGACTACAATTAATCCAAGTTAAAATTTGCAATTATTGATAATTGCAAGTTAGATATATTCCAACTTCAATTCTACCCCCCTTAAAGATAAAACTTCTCAATAAATTTTAAGCCAACCGGAACCACATATTAAGACATATACGGTACCATGCAATCTAAGGTTATTAATAAGTTTTAGTTTTTTGCGGAATTTTGTCCAATATTGGAAAAAAAATGGTCCCATGCGATTTCGCTTTGAGCAAGTTTTACTGTATATAGGTACATATATATATATGTTATAATTAAATGTTTAACATTGAGCAATGCAAGCTTCCATATATATATATATATATATGTGTGTGTGTGTGTGTGTGTGTGTATGTATGTATGTATGTATGTATATGTATATACCGATATTTTAAAATATTTATAGGATAGGCTACATTTAATGTAAACGGCGATATCTGAAAACAAATCTGAAATATATTCACTGTATCTTAACCATATTATTTATTGCCAAATACGATCGCAATACTGTAAGATTGTTCCCTAGTGGAGAAATAATGAAACACATCAAACTGTACATTACAATCAACATTATGGGTTATTAATTTATTTTTTTAGTAAACAACTCAGTAAAATCAAAGGAATCTGCACATTATTTTCTATAGGCCTATATTCAATGTATTTGTTGGAGAAAAATAATGCTCTGAGCTATTCAGAATATTAAAAAGGAGGAGCTTCCTTTATGACTGAAGCAGGAGCTGATAAAGAGAAATCGATAAAGAGCGAGGTGAAACACGACTGTCATTGGTTGTAAAACAAAATTAATTGAAAGGTGATTAGTCATTGACTGTCATTTGGGGCTTGAGTTAAATAGTCATAAGTAAATGACACGAGTGATTTCCAAATCATCGATAAACTCACAAGTCAGAAGTGAGGAGTGAATTTATTTTGGACATTAAGAGGGACATTTGTTAGGACTATTTAACGAATAAAATTAAGCTGTTTAATCAAAATCCATTATTTAAATATAGTCACTGGTGTTTTAAAATATTTATATATGTAAACGGCTATGATTGAAAACAAATCAGAAATGTGAGGTTATGTTTCAAGTTAACTGCAACTTGGTCATATTATTTGTTGCCAAATAGGATAACAATATTGTTAAGAATACACCCTAGTGGAGAAATAACGAAATACATTAAACTGTATATTATAACTAACATTATAGGTTATTAATTATTTTTTAGTAAACAACTCAGTAAAATCATTATTTATAAACACTATTGTTAAACACACATTTATCAAATGTGTAGTTCGAAGGAATCTGCTTATCATTTGCTATATTCAATGTATTTGTTGGAGAGTCACTTACTGCAAAATAATGCTCTGGCATGTTCAGTATATTAGAAAGGAGGATCTTCCTTTATCACAAAAGCAGGAGCTGATTAAATGAACTCGATAAAGAACGAGGTGAAACACGACTGTCATTGGTTGTAAAACAAAATTCTTTGAAACGTGACTGGTCATTGGCTCCCATTTGGAGCATGAGTTAGATAGTCATTATAAACTGTATTGAGTGGAAGAGAAAGCCACATGGACCTAACTGTACCAGACTAAATATACAGAGTGTAACTAAATTCTCATTACAGTCTTTGAGTACATGCAGTAGGGACCATGAACGTTACGTTTAGCACAGGAACTCAAGTCCGGAAACGTACCGTTGTCCCGCTAGACGCAAAATACCACAACACACATTCAGCTCTACCGCTATTTCGGCGCCAAAGACCCTGCACGTTGTCCCGACTTGGCCCCAGACTGACCTGTGGAATCACACAAACTCCTTGATTTACGACCCCTATGGCATCTGAGGAAGACCTACTTACGTGGGTTATGGCTTCGGCAGATGTTGCAGGACCAAGGATTGTTTATCGTGTGTAACAGAAATGGTACAGAGGTATCATATCTGTGTTGATGTTGGTGGTTGTCACATCGATTCCTTCTTTTAAGTGGATCCACACGACAGGCAGCAGACCTGAGTGAGACCAACGTGTGTTGTGGTGTTTTGCGTGTAGCGGGAATACCTTACGTTTCCGGACATGAGTTCCTATGCTAAACTAACCGTCTTGGTCCTGACTACATACTTAAAGTCTGTAATGAGAATTTAGTTACACTCTGTATATTAAATATATAGGGCCTATATTGTAATCTGTATATATATATATATTTACACAGGATGTTGCAAAAATATACCGACAACGAATGTGAGGTGGTATATTGAAATATGTTGATTTTTTAAAAATAAGGTACCTATGTCCGGAAATTATGCGTTTTCACACTATGAGTAGCTAACTTCTCAAGAGTACAGTTAATAGGATTTCAAGACTCAATACTTGACAATACTGTCACAGTCACATCAAGTCATTGCACAGTGTACATCGGCCGTGTAGTGATTGGCGCACACGTTCAAATACACCTGGCCTCGTTTGAATTATTTGTGTAGCAGCGTGGATTCGAGCTATAAGATCCATACGTGACTCTACTGGAGTCTGATAAACAGACTGTTTTATGTCGCCCCACAAAAAGTAATCCTGAGGGTTAAGATCTGATCTCTGAGGCCACGGGATTGGTGCCCCCCGACCTGGATACGTGGTATCCAAATGTCTCCTCGCATTGGCATGGAAGTGAGCTATAGCTTAGTCATGTTGTAGCCACATTCCGTTCCGAAGCTACGTATCATACTTCCGTACCTGTGAGTTGTCAAGTAATGAGTCTTCTACTCCACCAACTAACACTAATCTTGAGACAAAATTAACTAGTCATAGTGTGAAAACGCATCATTTTCGGACATTGGTACCTTATTAGAAATTATGAACAATTCTCAATATACTATCTCACCTCCGTTGTAGGCTTTTTTGCAGCATCTGTATGTGTGTGTGTGTGTGTATATATATATATATATATATATATATATATATATATATATATATATATATAAATCAATGTTTGTTTATATTCTATGCGCGGCCATACCGTTGATCCGATTTTCATGGCGTTTTTTTGCAAAATGTTCAGGAGATTCCCGGGATGAACATAGGCTGTAAGGGAGTTGTAAATACTCAACCCCTTCACCCATAAAATCACCCTTTGTAGTGAAAAACGTGAAATAAAGTACCTATTTTGACGCTTGAATGGCTTACGCTGCCTAAACCATAAAAAATATACCAAATTATTGTATACGGAATTGAATATCTCAAAAAAACTCTACAAATAGTTCGCGACAGCATATGTTTATCTTTTATGGATAACTCACAATAATCATTTTTGTCTTTCATTGATTCCAAGAAGATCGGGTTAAGTAGATTTCCGGACAACGTGCTCTGCCATACCTTTCATCCGATTGTGGTGGGGCTTTTGAAAAATGTTCAAGAGATTCCGGGGATGAACATGGCTATAAGAGAATTGTAATACTCAACCCCTTCACCCCTAAAAATCACTCTTTGTAGTGAAAAACGTGAAATAAAGTCCCTATTTAGACGCTTAAATGGCTTACGCTATCTAAACCATAACAAATACACCAAATTATTGTATACGGAATTGAATATCTCAAAAAAAAAAAAAAAAACTCTACAAAAAGTTCGCGACAGCATATGTTTATCTTTTATGGATAACTCACAATAATCATTTTTGTCTTTCATTGATTCCAAGAAGATCGGGTTAAGTAGATTTCCGGAGAAGCGTGCTCTGCCATACCTTTCATCTGATTGTGATGGGGCTTTTTGAAAAATGTTCAGGAGATTCCGGGGATGAACGTGGCTATAAGAGAATTGTAATATTCAACCCATTCACCCCTAAAAATCACTATTTATAGTGAAAAACGTGAAACAAAGTCCCTATTTTGACGCTTAAATGGCTTACGCTGCCTAAACCTTACCAAATACACCAAATTATTGTATACGGAATTGAATATCTCAAAAAAACTCTACAAAAAGGTCCGCGACAGCATATGTTTATCTTTTACGGATAACTCACAATAACCATTCTTAGATCGGGATAAGCTGATTCCCGGTCAAGCATAGCAGCTCAAGGCTGGTGGTAAAAACACATTATCATTTATTTAGGAGTAGCAGCGCATGCCGGGTATTAGCTAATATATATATATAGGTATATATATATATATATATATATAATAATAATAATAATAATAATAATAATAGCTTTATTTTACCTGGCAGAGTTAAGGCCTTAAGGCCTTGTCTACCACTCAACCAGGTTTTAAAAAAATACAAAAGAAAAGTCTTAAATCTAAATTACAATATATATATATAATATATATATATATATATAAACGATTACAAGTTATGAATACAATACAATTAATATTTATAATGTATTTTGATTTACTCTAAATTTAACGAATTAAATATATAATATGTACAAGATATATAAAAAAAAACGAGGAAAAGATTAATGACATAGTATAAAATTAAATAAATAGAGAAAAATTAATTATTAGACAACAGGTAACTGTATAAGCGTGACTTAAAGGTGCCAAGTGTGCGGCAACCCCTGATATCTTGAGGAAGGAGATTCCAGGAGCGGGCGGGAGGCTACTGTGAAGGAAGTAGAATAGGAGGAAGTGCTATGAAGAGGAATTGTTAGCAGACTGCTATCTTGTGACCTAGTGTCAATATTGTGGTAGGAGGATAACTTCTCAAATCTGGACGCCAGGTAAGTAGGAATGTAGGAATTCAGAAGCTTGAAAAGTAGCGAAAGAGAGTGCAATTTACGTCTGTCAGTAAGACGGAGCCAAGAGAGGTTATTAAAGTGTTCGGAAATATGGTCATAACGGCGGATATTGAAAATGAATCGAATGCAAGCATTATGAACACGCTGCAGTCTCTGCGACAAGGCATAGTTTAGATCATTATATATAATGTCACAATAATCGAAGTGTGGTAACACAAGATTCTGCACTAGGATTTGTTTTAACGAAACTGGGGAGAAAATTCTTTAAACGTCTAAGATAATGTAAGATGGAGAAAGTCTTTTTACATATGTGTTTCACTTGTGTTTGCCAGGTTAAATTTGCGTCTAGATGTAGTCCAAGATCTATTACTGAAGAAGAATAAGGGATAATTATATTATTTATAGTAATGTTTGGAAGTGTAGATATGTCAAAGGTTGTAAGCAGTCTTTGTTGTCCCATTAGAATTACTTGTGACTTGTTAGGATTTAGATTTAGACCGATACTTGAAGACCAGTTAAAGATGGATATGAGATCGTCATTCATTTTCATCAAGCTGTTATAGAGAGAATGAGGAGGTGAATGTAGGTAAATTTGGAGATCATCAGCATAGAGGTGATAACGGCAGTGCTTTAGTACAGTTGGCAAATCATTTATGTAGATTGAGAAAAGAAGAGGTCCGAGAACACTGCCCTGGGGGACTCCAGCCGGCACGTTACGCCAAGTCGAAGATCTAGAGTTTAATGAAACGTATTGTTGACGACCGTGCAGGTATGAGTCAAACCAGGATACAGCGCTGTCAGACAAATGTAGGTGCTTGAGCTTTATCATAAGTAAGTCGTGGTCTACTGTGTCAAAAGCTTTGCTGAAGTCAAGTAAGGTTAAAGGAGTCAATTGACGTCTGTCCACGGCTTCACGAATATCTTCGGTAATTTTTAGCATAGCTGTGGTTGTGCTATGACCAGATCTAAAGCCGGATTGATAAGGATCAAGGAGGTGATTTTCTTGGAGATAATCAGTCATTTGCTTATGTACAATATATTCCAGGGCTTTAGATAATGTCGGAAGGATGCTAATCGGTCGGAAGTCATTACAGTTAGTAGGTGTACTTATTTTTGGTATAGGCCGAACTCTAGACTGTTTCCATACAATAGGGAAGATAGAAGTTATAAGGGAAGCATTGAAAATATGAGTCACTGTGGGTAGTATAATGTCAATGATTTTATTTAGCATTAAAATGCTGATGTTATCTGTTCCTTGCGCATTGGATTTAATCCGCTTGAGTGCTTTTTTAACGTCTATAGGCGAAATGTCGTAAAAGTAAAATTTATCTCTTCCTATATGTGGGGATGGGGATAAGTCTTTAAGAGTGTCTATTTTAGTCTTGTTGTCTGGAGGTGTCATGGGTATTGAGGTAAAATGTTCATTTAAGTCATCTACAGAAATGTCTATAGAGTCAGTTGAGGGATTCAACTGTCTAAGTCCCATTGCACGGAGATTTCGCCAAGTGTCCCGTGCACTTATTTCAGGTCCGATTATACTGTGGGCGTGTCGTAGTTTGGCATTACGTATAGTTTGTGTAGTTGTGTTTCTAAGTTGTTTGTACAGTTGCCAGTTCTCGTCATTTTTATGTCGTCTGTATGTTCGGTATGCTTTGTCTCGTTTTGACATAAGTTCACGTATTGAATCATTCATCCAGGGAGCAGGGGAGCGGGAAAATCGTCGGGTTTTACTGGTGCATGTCTGTCGTATAGTTGTAGTATCAGTGTATTAAATGTGTCTACTTTTTCATCAACTGATCTAAGATTCCATATTGAATACCAAGGTAGTTCTAAAGCGTCTGATTTTAGTTTAGTATCGTCTATGTTTGTAAATTTCTGTACGTAATCAATTTAGAGCGTCTTTTAGGACATTGGAGTGAGTATTCTACGAATACAATGTCATGAGCAGATATGCCAGGAGCAGGAATTTGTCCATATGACAGTACTTTCTGTGGATGTGTAGTCACAATTAAGTCCAGTAGAGTGTCGGAAGTAGCACTATGGTGTGTGGCAGAGAGAGGAACAATGGTCATATTAAAGCTTTGGAACATATTTTTAAGTTGTATGGCTGGTGAGTCAGTCTGAAGAAGATTTGTATTAAAATCGCCTGCGACAATAACGTGTTCATAATGAGGCAATGAATCGTTCAGAGCGTTTTCTAGATCCGAAAGGTGCCCAATTTTTGGAGGTTTGTATACAATGCATAAGAGACATTTTTTTAGACTGGCTTGAATTTCTACGAATAAGAACTCGGGGCGAGCGGAATATACAGAAGGGGACTTGTGGACAATTCTTGGATTAAGCTCATTTGATATAAAGGCACAAACTCCTCCACCTCTTTTACCTATTCTGTCATTTCTGAGCAGTGTATATCCGTCTAGGTGAACAAGGGACGAAGGTATGGATGGGGTGAGCCAGGTTTCCGAAATTAAAATGGCGCTCAGTCCAAGAGATGAAAATATGGTTTCAAACTCATCAAAGTGGGACAGAATGCTTTGTGAATTTACGTGAGCGATTTTAAGTGATGATTTATCAATAGAAAATGCATTCCTAAGTAGACTGGTAGTTGTTTTTGGAGGGGATGGTAGGGATTGAGGAATGTTGCTACCTGTGTTAAAAGCTGTCTGCACAATAAGAGGGTGATTGTAGAAGGTGAGTGAGTCAAGGGTTGCAAATAATTCATCATTTGTCAGCTCAATGTTGCCAATAGCAGAAAGTAAAAATAAACTATGTACTGTAATAACTCTAATAAAATTAAAATAATTTAGCTAAACAAATAACTTAAAAAATGAAAATAAAACAAGTAAGTTGTCCTAAATAAAAAATAATAAACTTAAAACTTACCTAAATTAGAAATAAATTAACAATATAATTGTTAGCAAAGAAAAGACAAATAAAGTAAACATATTTTACACTCAGGTCCTATCTAGTTGATATCCGTAGAAGATCTAATTTTGCGTTTTTCGCCATTTACTTTGGCTATGACGGCACCGTCCATTGTCCATACATTTTGAATACCGTATTTTTGTATATATATATATATATTGGTTGAATGGAGGCGTTATGACGTTAACTAGACCAGAGTAAATAATAAAATAAATAATAATAATAATAATAATAATAATAATAATAATAATAATAATAATAATATTATTATTTATTATTATTATTATTATTATTATTATTATTATTATTATTATTATTATTATTATTGTCCAAACTCAGCGGATTTAAGTATACCATATAAATAAAAACTGATTAAAACTGGTTTTAATTGCAGAAGATATTTACGAACTTTTTTCTTGCCTGATTTGATATCATCTTTACCATTGGACATCATTTTTTACGAGGTTCCAACTATAACTGAAACTAGCAGATTTTACGCGAAACTCGTCTCTCTCGTCAAGGTTTTCAGGATCAAGAGTCTCTTAACATACCTGAACAGATGGATGGCCGTGAGTATTCGTAGTTCCTAGATTTCAGAGACGGCAGCAAATTTGAACTACTAGAATCACAATTTGATATAGTAGACCTATATCCAGATTAAGTTTGGTCCCTACATTTTAATGATGGCATATTTTAACTATTAAATACATTGTTTTAATATTTATTTTAATTGTATAAATGGACGGTGTTTCTAATAATGATCCAAGTGCCGAATACAAATATCGCGGAAACTACCGCAGTACATACAGGACTATTAATTATCAAAATTATCAGGGTTTGATATCGATTTTTTCCAAGAAATCCTGATAATTATTTTAGTCAATTAATTTAAAACAATTCATTTTATTGGTAGTTATGCCTAAGTAGCTCAGAGATAGACCACCAGTAGGTCTACGCAAACCTGGTGATATTCCTGCTGTGACGTACATTTTATTTTAGTTTATAATGAATAATTCTGAATTAAGCTAATTATCTCGTAGTGTTGCTTCCCTCGAGTCAGCATATGTTCCAGTATTGGATATTTTTTTATTAATCACCAACTATATTCACCTATTATATCTAATCAGTTCTCATGTTGCAGAGACGAAAGTTCAGTCCAATTTTTCTACAATTATTAAGAGCACTTTTCCTGCTGTGCTTATATATACATTGGATGACGTGTATAGCTTATTTGATACCTCTTATTTATTGGTACAATATCAGGCCTGCCCAGAGAGGGTAAGTACATAGAATGTCTAAAATTAAGGCACATTATTTTAGAATTAAATTTCTCAGCAATAAATTCTGTCAAATAATGAGTGTGGTTTATAATTCCGAAGGTGACGGAAACCTAAAATCGCTTTTATAGTTCAAGGAATTGTAAAGAAACTTGGCTGAGGTGCTGTAATCATTCGAATGACTTTTCTTTTTATAAAAAGAGCGAAGCAATTCTATCGTTTATTTGGTATAACCATACATAAAACTTTAAAAGCGCCACCGTGTTTAGAAACTAGTAATACCTAACCTCTCCTTGGAGCCGACAGACCTAGAAGTCGGTTATTGATCTCATTTGCTCATGTGTAATTTACAGAGGTGGATGATCATACAGTCTGCATGGGAGTGACATGTAGTCAGCATGTCGGGTCTCCCATTCTTACAGATTGTATTATCAACTTATAGGCGCAAATTATTGTAGCTACAGAAATACTTCATGATGCTGGTTTTTTAGAAAGGTGTTCACTCATGTAGCTCTATGGCAAGACATGATAGCTCAAGAAAAAAGCATTTCCGCTTTTATTTAAACAGAAATAACAGCATATTATGTTATAATAAAAGTAATACAAAACTGAAATAATACTAATGACATACGGTATAAAATGTGTTAAATATCGCGTCTACATTATAAGTTGTATCCGCTGGAGCGAAGTTTTCAATGTGGGCTATGCGACTTGCTTCAGCGGATGGCTAGCACATCCGGCACGTGGATGCAGTTAGCCAGCTTTATGTTATCAAGATAATGAGATCTGGCGCATCATATTTTCGTGTGTAAAGATTATTTTAAGTACGAGTCTGCTCAATGGATACATGATGAATTTATTCAGAAATTTCCTGCTGAAGTGGCAGCTTCAAAGGCAACTTCAAGAACTCTTTCGTTAGCCAGAAATGAGGTTTTAAGATACAATGCTTGTATAACCCAGGAAGAATGACACTTTCAATTTAAGTTATGACTAGAGTCCGGATGTTAGGCACTTAAAAAAATTCAAAATAGGCAGGCAAAAAGGCACTAAAAATCATTAATATAGGCACTAAAATTCAAAATAGGCTCTTACAAAAAATGCACTACAACATAAATGTTTACAGCCTTACGTACAGATTATAAAATATGCTGTCAATAGCATACGAATATATCACAGATGATTTTGGAACTTGTTCTGCCTTTTTACAACGAGGATACTTAGGCCTATGTTTTGCAGTGTGTACGTGCTGCGAAATATGACACTTCTTCGCGCAATTCACTGAAATTTTACACACTTTGCAAAACAATATAGAACCGTCACTTGAGAATATTTCTGCACCTAATTCTTTCACGAAATTGGTCAGTTTGCCTTTTACTGTTGTCCGTTCTTTAGGCATCATAAAACAACTGTTCTAAAGGTAAAAAAAAATAATAAGCCACATACAATTGTCGCACCAATTTGTCTTTGAAGTATCTGTCTGTGAACGAGGACTTTGTCTTTGAAGTATCTGTCTGTGAACGAGGACTAAGGACTGAATTCAGTGTTACCAACATCTAAAATATTATTGCCAGTCACTTAAAGGTTTCAGCAACTGGTGTGAGACAGAGAAAGAAATCTTGAGCCACCTAACCTATTTGTCACTCAGCAATGTTTGTATTGAAAAGAAGCAAAGCTGTAGGCCTACTATAGAACTTTCTCCAAGTCATAGAGACGGAGCATAATACAATAGGACATAGCTTAGGGCTTTTTCGCTTAACGAAAGTGCATGAGGTGTAAAAATACAATTGCCGGTATTTGTTATTTCGCCTAATGGGAGTGCATTGAGGGGGAAATTTGTCCATTTCAATTAATTTCATTGAAAAACTAAGTTAATTTCCACAAAATTGCAAATATGCATTTATAGATATGGTGAGTTGAAATAGGCATTTATAGGCAAAATTAACTTCATGAAAAACAACTCTAGGGTCGTCGGTATGAACTTATAATAAAATAAGAAATGCGCACAACGTGCAAGGAAGATTGTTTTTAGTCACTGCAGAGTTTCAGCAACGATTCTGATCTCATCCTATAGTTTAACACATGATATTTCTCACACTGTTCGCCACATCTTGAACACACGCAGTCTGGGCCGGGCTCGTGGAATCTCTGGTTGCTGCACAGCTTGTGGTGAAATCCATGCACAGCGAGTCTGGTCACTGTGTGGCGCAATTCATATCCTCCCTGAGCCCATTCACTGTTTGTCATGGCGTCAGTAATATAGAATTCTTCCCATATTTTGCGTTTCTTTTCGTAGAGCTCTTGCAGGAGGTCCTGGTAAGCTGGTGTCACTGGTAATAGGAACTTTAGCCTCAGGTCTTCTATGTAGAATGGTTCTCTGGAGAGTTCATAAACAAGTCGTGAGGGCTTGTATTTGGAGAGACAGAGCACCCTTTTTAGGTATGTTGCGGTATGAACTTATATTAAGTCACTTTTACAATATCTATAATACAAAACTGTAGGCATTTTCCCTCACATCCGGTCTCTAGTTATAACTTAAGATTATAATTTAATATTTTTATACAGTTAAAGTAGGGAAGCCACGCGCGGGTCGAATACGGCTAATGCGGGCTTCAAAGAGGAGAGTGGAAACACCCCTCGCGGTTACAACGTATAATGTAGAATATATATATTTGCATCTACTGTATGTCACCATTATTACATTTTTAAAATAATCGTTTCGTACTTTTTAAAAATGTTAACTTATAAAGTATTTGTCTCAGTTTCACTTGTTTTATGTTTGGTTGCATTTCAATTTGAATTGTACATTTAATTAATATAAGTGGATATTAAATGTTATTGGAAATTGGAAAATGTTGAGATTCAAAGTAGTTAGGGAGTTGAAATTTATCCTCCGTCTCCTTCCGAAGAGTTTAACTCGTTCAATTTCCAGATAAGAAAGTATATTTAAGCTTTTCTACGACCTCTAATCTAAGTTAGCCAACAGTTACTTAATATAATATATTTTTAAACTTTTAGATAAAATAAAATAATCTAGAAACAACTGGAAAGAACATGATTTTATTTATTATTTGTTTGTTGAAAAAAATAACATTACCAACATAACCAAACTTGAAAAAGAATCCAATGAAAATAACAAGAAATGGACAATCCTCGCATACACTGGTAAATAAACATTAAAATTGGCCAACACACTAAAATAGTAGATAAGAATATAAATATATCTTACAGAACTGATAATAAATTAAACAATTTAATAAACAGCAACATTGAAGAAATAGATGAATTCAACAATAAAGGCATCTACAAATTAACATGTACTGACTGCAATAAATTCTACATTGGGAAAACTAACAGAAGCTTCAACATTAGATTCAAGGAACATTTCAGAGATTTCATTTATAATGGAGGAAAATCAAGTTACGCAAAACATGTAATTCAGGCTGGACACCTATTGCATAACATCGATAACACTCTCACAATAGTACATAGAGAATACATTCCAACGAGGATAAATATACTAGAGGAAATCGCAATCCTAAGAGAAATCGACAACAACCTGATTCTCAATGAAAACACACCCAGTCCACACAATCCTCTATACAAAATTCTCACAACCAAGTCAGTGCTTCAACAAGGGTCAACAAGTACGGGCCTAATGCATTCTGCTGATGATGGGACTAGTCCCGAAAGGCCTACAGAGTTTTAAAACAACTTAAGTTGAGGAGACGGACCTACAAGGTAACTATTTTATAGTTTTAACCGTACATTATATTACTGTGAACTAATACCTCAACGGGAACTTACCATGAATTTTACTAGTATCGATGTTATGTAACATTTTCCAATACTGTTATTTTAACACAGTTCCAATAGTGGATCATATTATAATAATATAATGATATTGTGAAAAGAAAAATTAATGTCTGAACCAGGAATCGAACCGTGGACCTCTAGTTCTCCAGACTAGTTTGCAGCCCACTACACCATTCTAGACCTGGCACAAACACTAACAAACAATTCTTTCCACATATACAATTCTATAATTTTCGTTTTGTCCACTGTCAGGTAGGTTTCACCACCATCACAAACGGCCGGCTTCGTTTAGATTCTAGATACTTTAAGCTTTAGAAGTATCTATATTTGAGAATTTTACACCACCACTTTTATAAGCAGTAAACGATGTTATTTGCATACCAAAAATTATATTTAATTACAAACCAAAAGGTGACAGGAATGTTGATAAACCGAAAACTAGATAGATTCAACTTTTTGAATGAGAATCTATGATACCGGAACAAGCCACATGGGCTTAATCCGTGATTGTTGATGTTGATAATGTTAACCCATCAAATTGAAATAAAACTTGAATATACTCATATCATAGCTCATCCATTACATTTTTATTCCTGGTTTGTATCATTTATATTGGGAGATGTAATGTTTGCACTAGGAGCCTGAATGGAGAAGACGGTTTCACACTAATGTATAAAGTTAGAGGTCTCTGGTTCAAATCCAGATTCAGACTTTAATTTTTATTTTCACGGCATATTTGGCCTTCGTTGCTAAATGTCAAAATTTAATTATAATATCGAAATAAAAAAGCATTATTGCTATAAAGCAAAATATTCTAATTAAAAATGCTTTCTTGTTATAGAAGCCGTGAGATGGCAGTGAGAGAGATGTTCCGCTGCCTCTTATGATAGAGAATAATTAGACTTTCAAAACAGTTCTGTTTCGAATATAGCTAAAATCAAACAACGCAAAATAAAATATGAAGCCACCTTGATATGTGTTACCAATTCATAAATAACACTGGTCAACAAAAAAGAAACTTTTTTTTTTGGTCTCAGAAAGAAAAATATGTGTTTTTGATAACATTTTTCTCCTGAATTCAAATATGATATCAGTTTTTCTCCATCACGCAAGGTTTCCGAGAGACAGACATTTATAATTTCAAACATTCAAATATTTTCTATATTCGTAGTTACACAATAATCCGACTCACCTAGAAAGGAAGAAATGACGGAGCATCCCTCTTGATGGTCCAACAATAATCGGCCAGCATATTAGGAGATTTTATCTATGGAAAAGATATATCAAGGCAAATGGAATCCTGAGTTGGCTCATTTGGTTCTATTTTACAATGGACAAATGGACAAAAAAGTTTATTAAAAAAATAATTATGTAAATCCATTAATTGAAATTGAAAAAAAAAAATATATGACTAGAAAAGTAATAGAAGAATATGAAAAATGGGGTTTAAATTTAAACATAAAAAAATATTTATCAATTTGTGAACCAGAACAAAATTTAATTTTGGAGACTGGAGAAACAATAAAATTTTGTAGTGAGATCACATATTTAGGAATTAAAATAAATAAAAATTGAAGTTATGAAGAGGAAATAAGAAATAGAAGTAATAAAGGAAAATTTGCAATTGCATGCCTCAATTTAATATTGTGGGATAAAAATATAAGTAATAAAAATAAAACGAATATATATCATACAATTGTTAAAAGCATCATTACTTATTGAGCAGAACTTTGGCCATTAACAACAAAAACAAATAAGTACCTTTTGGCAACGGAAATGGATTTTATACGAAGGGCCGCAATAATTTCAAGAAGAGAAAAAATTAGAAACTCAGTTATAAGGGAGAAAATGAAGATCGAAGACACTATTTTAGATTATATTAAAACTCAGCAATTAAGATGGTACGGACATGTCCAGCGAATGGAAGAGGATCGACTACCAAAATCTGTTTTGGAATGGAAACCTGAGGGAAGACGAAGCAGAGGAAGACCTAAAACCTCCTGGAGTCAGGGAATATGTTTATATATGAAGGAGAAACATCTACAATCAAGAGATTGGATAGTCCGACAAAATTGGCTATTAGGAATCGGACGATGTCAAAAGACATTAATCAACCGATGATCTATTTATCTAACAAAAAAAAACTGTGGGTGGTGGAGAAATTCCGAATACATATTTGAAAACACGATAAAAAACTGCATTAAGTACAACTATTGGTACTCATGAGACAAAAATCATGTTGACCAGTGTTATTACTGCTTAATCTATGTAACATTACTAGCACTACAGAGAACTAAACATATGAATCAACTTTAAAAGTTTTGTCTTTCTTGAGTGATGTACATTAAAACTGTGCTAATGAAAGTTTTAAATAAGCGCGGAGATAAAGAAAAGAAACAACTGTTTTGCTAGGCGACATTTGCCGTTCAAGTCATGTATATTTCTCTTTCTCACAATTATTTGGAGGAGGTTGTTTCTTTAAGTAGTCGTTCCCTATGGAACGCTTTCTGTCGTTATCAGTGTGAAAAATATTCCATTCTACAAGTTATTACAGTAACCATGAGTCCAGAGCTGGTATGACAGTTGAACGAAAGCAGGAAACGTTTTAAATGTATCTCTTTCTCCGTTTTCACTACATGACCTTGAACGGTAAAGTAAGACCAAGTGCTCGAAAGACAACCACACTTTATTTTCATTGAATATCGACTCTTTAACGAACTTCTTCTAAAACTGCCTTAAATTCCTTCTAAGTTCGTTCTCTATACATTTATATTACTTGCCCATTTTAATCTTCTAGTAAAAGTATCGTATGCACATGTTAATACAATTTTCTTACTTATACAGGATGTCTCAAGTCTTTTAGGCCATAATTATACAGAAGGGAGAGTAGGGCCTATTGTCTTCTGAGTGTTTTGAGGTGGTGAAACAAAGGTCGGAAATGCATATTTAATTTGTATGGCTATAAACAACCTCATAAAACTCACAGCAAAAAAAAAAAATCAACAAGTTACAATTTAGAGCAAGTGTTTCAAGTGATGATCAATCTCAGTGTAAGACAATAAGGCATGCTCTTTGTGCCTGAGACAGAGTCAGCCAATAGTCCATCATCGATGTCTATTGATGTTTCATACTCTGAAAAAAACATAGCACGCGATAGTGTACAAACTTGCCAAAAAAAACTTTCTTCACTCAAGAACTCCCTGAGTCTGAAATATTATGCAATTTTCAAAATTCTCGGTTTATGTTCCTCTGTCATCTGTATAATTTTGATTCTAGTGTTTAGGAACATCCTGTATAGGATACGGTTCTTCTTGTAGAATAATTTTAATAAAGTTATTTGATTTATTGTTTATTTCAGCTCATGGTTGAATAGTGTAGGTTTATGGACAAAGGACATAAGAAATAACTATTATTATTGCCTATATCGGTCAGTGTCTCTAGTATTCTGTAATTCTTTTGGGGGCGTAGCTGAAGGAACGGCTGCCTTATACTTCACAATGGTCTCTGAACTCGCAGGCTTTATTATCACGGCAGTCTTAATAGGTACGTATCTAAAGTTTTAGGTGGTTTTTCAGTGGGAGTAAGGAGAGGTCACCTTACCTGTAGCATTTTATCAAAATACTAGCTAATACCCAGCGTGCGCTGCCACGCGTAAATTATATAGTATACTAGAAGTCCCGGCCACGAGTTGCTGTGGCTAAGGTATACGTTAAAAATTTAAATTAAGTTGCTGTCTTTCAGCCAGATTACTTAAAACTAATACTTACACACGAAATTAATAATATTGAAAATAAGATAAACACTGAACATAATTATGAAATAATCAATATTTATAATTCAATTGAAATTCGCGGTTGCAACAAAAAGCACAGCCATCTGGATCTCTCTTTGTTAAATAATAAACCAATCACCTTACCAAATTACCTTACACCGCCATCTGTTAGAATCGTATGGAACTCACAGATAATTACACCGCCATCTGTTAGAATCGTATGGAACTCACAGATAATTATAACTCTTTGTTAAATAATAAACAAATAATTTGCAATAAAAAAATAATGCGACTATAAATTTAGTTATAAACTACCCTAAGTCTCAAGTTGGATCAAACTGCACACAGTGTGCAAAATTTTATTAAAATCGGTTCAGTAGTTTAGGATTCCATCGCGGACAAACAACGTGACACGAAATTTTTATATATTAAGATTACGATGCGAGGTTGGGGAAGTGGTTTATACAGAATCGAGGAAAGCGTTGTACATTTTTTTTTTGCGCGATGGTGTTTTCAAAATAATAAATAATAGTAAATTAGTAACATCTTTGTTGGAAATATATGCGTTCATTATAAACAACTGACTAACGTTAACAGTGTGGAAAAATGTTTATTAGTTGAAACTACAGCAGGCCTTGGCACCAATTCAGTGATGAAATGGCGGCAAGTACACATTTATTGTTTTATATTGTTTCAAATAAAGTTCAGTTCATTTAAAATGCAGTGATTTGTTTCGTATAATTTATATTAACACTACCTTTTGGATATTTTTGTATATACATTGTATGTAGTATACATAGAGGGCAGTGGTTTTACTTCCCACATGCGTGTTTGTCATATGGTAATAATTCCATTATAGTTATTTTTATTACATTATAGTTATTTCTTTTTTCACCTATCCCGAAATGTAGGAAGTTGAACTTTGAATTATGGTCGCCATTGCTGTAAGTACGACAAAACGCACTATCGCGCAAAAGAGAGTATTAAATAATAGAAGAACGTCAGAAATTAAACTTTTCATGTGATTTCCAACATAGGTACTCATATATTAGATCATTATAATCTGGGGCACGCCATTGCGTAGATAATGAAGGCAATACGCTACAAACCGGAAGTTTGAGGGTTTGAGTCCCGGTGGAGTCAGGATTTTTAAACTTACCCAAACTTTCTGGTGCACTATGACTCTAGGGTCGACTCAGCCTCTAACGAAAATGAGTACCAGACGCTTGTTAATGGGGTAAACGAGGCCATCACGTTGGTCTGACAACCCAGCTGACACCAAATGCCGATTTTCTAGAATAAGTAGGAGCCTCAACCTCCTACTGCCCTAAGGATCTCCTGTAATGAGATCACTTTGCATTTACCTTTTTATCATCAGAATCTAAATAAATTTGTATGAACTTTGGATGTTAAAATATGCATCTATGTGTTTGTGTGTTCTGTTTATATTTATTTTTCACTCTCTATTAAATTAATTTAAGGACTATTTCATGTTCTAGAGGACATTGAACAAATAATATGTACAATATTTAATACTAGAATTTATTTTACTAGTGATTATTACTGAATTTATATGTAATAATAATAATAATAATAATAATAATAATAATAATAATAATAATAATAATAATAATGCTTTATTTTAGCTGGCATAGTTAAGGCCATAAGGCCTTCTCCTCCACTCAACCAACGAATAGTAAAATTATACAAAATTACATACTTATTACAATTTTAAGATATTATTAAAGTATAGACTAAACAAAAGAAGATGAAGATGTGATCTAATACTAGCTAATACTAACAAAAACATGGAATAAAATAAAATTAAAATAATATAAAATAAAATAAAATAAGTAAAGCTTCCTAGATGTGTATTTATAGGTATATACAATATTCTGAATATAGTTGTTATGCAGTTAATGTTTTCATTGTGTCGAACTTAAGATATCAGTTAATTTGGATTTAAATAATGATAGCGATTGACCGTCCCTGACATGACTGGGAAGTGAGTTCCATGCTCTAGTCATAGATATTGTGTAAGATTCAGAGCATAGACATGTCCTGTGCTGTGGTATCAAAAGTAAAGAAGAGTCGTGTAATCTTGTTCCTAAGTTTGTGATGAGCCGATAAATTTTGAAAACGCGTTGATGGAATAACTTAGTAAATATGTATGTGTGCAGGATTTGGAATAGTAAAGCACGTGAACGTAAAGTTCTTCTGTCATTTAGACGTAGCCATGATAAGGCCTGAAATGAAGGAGACACGTGGTCATAACGACGGAGATTGAACACAAATCGAATTCACGCTCTAGTCTGTCAGATAGATCAGTTGCCAGATTAGTCAGTAATATGTCGCTGTAATCGAAGAGTGGCATTATAAAAGTCTGTACAAGTAGGCCTATTTGTTTTAATTTTGTGGGAAGGAAGTTTTAAACCATTTAGGGAGTGAAGAATTGAGAACACTTTCTTGCAGGTATTATTCACCTGGATTTTCCAGTCTAGGTGTAGGTCCATGTAGATACCGAGATTTTTTACTACTAAGCTGTACGGGATGTTTTGGCATTTAGGAGAATGGTAGGGATATTTTCATAATGTTTAATGTTTTGCATTCGCCGATGGCCTATAGTTATGCACTGTGTGTTTTCAGCATTAAGATTAGCCTAAGTCCATGTTTCGTCGACCATTGGGAAATTGAGACTAGGTCGTATTTAGATTGTCTAGTGTATCATGTGCATCGTCGGGATGGGAGTAAATGTAAATTTGTAAATCGTCAGCGTATAGGTGATGTCGACAATAAGTAAGACTAATGGTTTTGTCGTTAATATAGATAGAAAACAGCAGTGGTTCTAACACTGAACCTTGTTGGACGCCACCCTACAGTGATAGCCAGGATGAGGAATGTTCTGCATTGGATACACATTGTTGGCGATCATGAAGGTAGGATCCAAGCCAGCTAACAGCATTGTCCGAAACATTCAGAGCACATAATTTTGCTATTAGTATGTCAGTGCCGACAGTGTAGAAAGCTTTACTGAAGTCCAATAGTGTTAATTTTGTCATGTGGCCATTATCCATTGCTTCCCGCGCATCTTCAACAACTTTAAGAAGAGCGGTTGCTGTACTATGGCATGTCCTTAAACCTGATTGGTGTGGGTCGAGTATGCCATGCGTATTAAGGTAATCAGTTAATTGTCCCAGAACAATACGCTCCAAGACCATAGAAAGGAAGTGACAACTTGTATCACTAAGTTGAATAGAATATAATAAAATTAGTTGAAAGTAATTATATAAGTAACTAGTTAATACCCGGTGTGCGCTGCTACGCCTAAATAAATGAAAATTAGTGTGCTTTTATTGTTAATTGAAGAAGTGAAAGGAAAAATAATTATACATTTATATTTTTTATATACTCCGTGTTGATTACCTGGCGTTGCCCGGGAATCCACTTATCCCGATCTTCTTGACATAAATGAGCTGAAATACGAAAATTATTGTTTTATGTTCAGTTAAATAAATAGGGGGAGAAATGTATATCGTAATTATTTTTAGATACCCCGTGCTGTTTACCCAGCGTTGTTCGCGAATCTACTAATCCCGATCTTCTTGGCATCTTGGCATAAATGAGCTGAAAGACGAAAATTAATGCAATTCTTATGATTAGTTGAATAAGTAAAATGAAAAATAATTATAAATGTATATCGTAATTATTTTAAGTTTCCCCGTGTTGATTACCCGGTGTTGCTAGGGAATCTACTTATCTCGATCTTCTTGGCGTAAATGAGCTAAATGACAAAATTCGTTATTGTAAGTTATCCGTAAAAGAATACCCGCCATGTGCTGCTATGCTTGAACAGGAATCTACGTACTTGTCTCGATCTTCTTGGCTTCAATGAAAGACAAATGTGATTATTGTGAGTTATCCGTAAGAGATAAACATATAGCGCCTATGGTCGCGGACTTTTTTGTAGAGCTTTTTGAGATATTCAATTCTGTGTACATTAATTTTGTGTATTTGTTATGGTTTAGGCAGCGTAAGCCATTTAAGCGTCCAAAGAGCTGATTTTTTTCACGTTTTCCACTACAAAGGGCGATTTTTATGGGTGTAGGAGTTGAGTATCACAACTCTCTTATAGCCTATGTTCATCCAGGGAATCTCCTGAACATTTTGCAAAAAGCCCCATCACAATCGGATCAAAGGTATGGCCGCGCATGAAGTACGAACAAACAAACAAATTAACAAACAAACAAATATTCATTTATATATATATATATATATATATATATATATATATATATATATATATATATATATGATTATGGACGTGATATAAGTGGCCAGATTTTAATTCCTTAGAATAAATAGCTTAATACAGGTTTATGAAAACCATAAAACTTTATAACCTTATTATTAGGGCTAGAATTTTTATAGTGTAGCTAACATTTTTGATGACATTGATATTATTATGTTTATGGAATAAGATATTGCTTGTACATGAAATTTGGACTGTAATTTTAAATGTATTTTTTAAAGCATCATAATTAGTATAGGCCTATTGTATATTTTGTCGGCCGCGGTGGACTAGTGGTCCCGATGGTCGTAACATATATACTTACTTACTTACTCACTGGCACTATCGAACCCGTAGGTTCATGGCCGCGCGGACATAAGCTCTCCATTCATCCCTATCCTGAGCTAATGCTTTCCAATCATTCCCTGTATAATCTACTTCCCTCAAATCATAGTTAATGTTGTTCTCCCACCTCATTCTTGGTCTACCAACTGGGCGTTTTCCTTCTGGCTTTCCTAGAAGAAGTTTCTATGCATTCATTCCCCATACGCGCAACATGCCCTGCCCATCGCAGTCTACGAGACTTAACTGTTCTTATTATATCTGGCTTCCTATAAAGACCATGTAGTTCTTTGTTATGCAGTCTTCTCCATTCACCTGTCTCTTCACCTCTCTTTGGTCCAAAAAATTTTCCTAAGAATTTTATTCTCAAATACTCGTAATCTCCTTTCCTCCCTTAAAGTAAGAGTCCATGTTTCGCACCCATATAATATAACTGGTAGAATAATAGTTTTATATATTTTCAGCTTAACGTTTTTTGAAAGGAGTTGGGACATCAAAAGTCTCTGTAATGCATAATAGCATGCATTTCCAGAATTGAGCCTATATTTAATTTCTTTGTGCATCTGATTCCTATTTGTGACTATTGTTCCTAGGTATTTGAATTCAGCCACTTCCTCAAAATTTCCTTCATTTGTCATTAGCTGTCCATTTCCATTATATACTGAATTTCTACGTGTGACCATATATTTAGTTTTATTGATATTTACTTCCAGTGCTAATTTCTTAGTGTTACTCAATAGTGTGTGCGTGTTGGCCTTTAGTATCTCCTCGCTATCGGCCAGTAGTACTACATCATCAGCATAAACTAACAGCTTATTAATAGCATTCAGTTGTAAGCCTTCCTCATTCTCTAAAGATTTAATGGCATGCTCTAGTACAAAATCAAATAGTAGAGGAGATAGTGCATCTCCTTGCTTCAACCCATTCTGGATTTCAAAAGTGTCTGAAAACTGTTTGCCTACACGCACCCTACTCTTTGAGCCATTTAGACACATTCGTATAAGTCTAACTTTTTAGGAATTCCGAACTCCAGCAGGATACTATATAACTTCTCCCTCTTAATTGAATCATATGCTTTTTTGAAGTCTACATATAGTTGATGTACAGTACCATTATATTCCCATTTCTTTTCTAAAATCTGTTTTATACTAAAAATCTGATCAGTTGTAGACCTGTTTCTTCTAAATGCACATTGATGATCTCCTAGAATGTCATCAATATAGGGAGTAAGTCTGCTTACTAATATATTTGTTAGAATTTTGTACGAAGTTGCGTAACATATATAACAAATTAAAATTAGCCTAATGCTTACAGACAACTATTGTTAACATATAGCTAGAAATAAAAATGTGTACCTGTGCCCGAATATCAACCGAAGATCCAGCTTTATACAGTGGCGTTCATTCATTGAGCAACTTAGGCACATCTCCCGAAGCAAGCACCAATTCCTCTCTCTTTAATTCCGAGTCCCCGCAACTTATGTTCACAAGACGTGGGTCTAATGCGAGCGCTACAACTGCGAGGAAACATTACGATATATTTTCGCTTAAATATTAGCCAATTACGAAACTTATTTGGAAAATAATGTTTCAAAACTTGCTCCGGGAGGCGTGCCTAAGTAGATCACTGTTAGAGCGCTAGCGCGAAAATCTGGAGATGTAGCGTTCAAATCCCGGCTCAGGTGTAATTTTTGGATTTATTGAATACAAGAGCTTGTATTTTGTGGCATTGCAGCTCTAACCGACAGGCTAACAAGGTCAGTGAATACTTCAAATGTAAAATACCAGGAGAAATCGGCTCAGGTGAGAGAATATATGCGCCACAAAATGATGCCTAGAACGCTCCAGAAACGCATAATGGAATACTTCGACTTCCGCTTTCAGAAAAGTTACTTTAACGAAGCAAAAATCCATAATATTTTGACAAGAGAACTTCGACAGGTATATACGACATTTATTTTTAACTTTTATAGGAATTAATCACTATGAGGTTTAATTTATGGTGACATTAAATGTTTCTTACCTCTCCTCATATAAATTTTCTAAGTAGATCGCGATTTCGAGACCACAAAGGTCTCGTCTTAGCACCTTCTTGGCGACTGATGTTATGTCGATCAACGAAAATTTATATGAGGAGAGGTAAGAAACATTTAATGTCACCATATATGACATATTACTAAAGTAGTATAAAACTACAGTACGTATTTTGTTTAACGACCTTGTTAGTTTGAGATCGTAACTTGCACATGATCAAATACGTGACTGCAAGATGATATTTATTAAATGTTGCTTCTTTTTTATGTCTGGTGTGTTTAGTAGTAGGCTTGTGTGTTTGAGATACTCCAGTGTGTATGTATGAATTTTATGTGAGATTGTTTGTGTTCTATTACGCTTGTTTTGTTGATGTAGGGTCTATACACCCGTATATTTACAATTCAAGAGTTCCTTCGATGTAACCATCAATTTCTGCAAAGATGATTTTAAGGTTTAAAACTGCAATATTCACGGTTTTTACAGTAATATCCCCACACTTTCAAATTTACTCACTTGTCAGTAAGTTGCAGGAGTAATTTTAAGCACGTGTCATAATTTACCACTTGTAAAATTGTTTTCCATCTTAAAAGAATGTTAATAATAATAATAATAATAATAATAATAATAATAATAATAATAATAATGCTTTATTTATTCTGGCAGAGTTAAGGCCATAAGGCCTTCTCTTCCACTCAACCAGCACAAATACAAATAAATATTTGACAAATATAGATATACACTACACTAATTATTATAAACAGTTAAAGATAGACATTAAATGTAGCAATGTAAATTTAATGTACAAACAACATTTTATAGGATAATAACAATAATAATACTTACGATAATAATAATAATAATAATAATAATAATAATAATAATAATAATAATAATAATAATAAATAATAATAATAATATGATAAATTATACGAGAAACACCAATTAATATATATATACCTTACACTGGGTAATAATGAAGTCGAGGTTAGAGCAAATATAAATTTAGATTTCTTTTAAAAGATGCCAATGTCCGGCAGCCCCTTATTTCTTGTGATAGGGAATTCCAGTTGCGAGAAGTGAAGAAATGTTATAGAGAATTTAGGTTCAGACCCTCATTCAATGGGGGATTTCAATTGTGCATTTGGGTAGTACCTCATTGGTCTGCGTATCTGAGTATATACATTCTACTTTTAGAGAATTCCAGAACAAAATGTAGCTATTGATGTTGTTCTCATTAAAATATTTGAAAAAATACAGTCCAGTTCTAATAACTGTAGCCGTCTAGGAGCGTAGCAGGAGAGAAAATTGCCGAGTTGGGAGGGAACTAGCATCCAAGCAAAAAAACCTTATTATTATTATTAATAATAATAATAATAATAATAATTTTATTTATGTACAGAATTTTAATGTTTACACATCTTTCTGTGCCTAAAGCTTTATTTTTCTTTTCCAGTCGTCTCTCTCCATTCAATCCATGTCCTCCAGTCCTCTTGCTCTCTTTCCAGTTCTTATTTCCTGCATCCATGAGTTTTGAGGTCTTCTTCTCCTCCTTCTTCCAGGTGGACGCCATTCCAATGTTTTCCTGGGTAATCTTTCTTCTTGCATTCGTCTTACGTGCCCATACCAATTTAATTGCTTATACCGTATATAATCTACTATTGAATAACCAATATTCATTTTTTCTCTTATGACAGTATTTCTTTTTTTGTCTAATTTTCAACATCTTGCTGCTCTCCTCAAGAAATCCATTTCCATCGACATAAGTTTTTGTTCTAAGTTTTTGTTGAATTTTCAAACTTCAGCTCCATATGTGACAGTACTTCTCACTATTGAATTATATATTTGTAACTTATTTTTCCTGGTTATATGTCTGTTCCATAAGACTCCATTCATCATTGCTGTTATTGCTCTACCTTTATTTATTGTTTTTAATATCACTTTCTTGTTTATCCTCTTTATCTAATTTACTCCCAGATACTCAAATTCTTCACATCCTCTAATATACCCCTATTCATCTTCTAATATCAAATCTTCGGTTTCGGCTCCACATCCTATATAAAATGCTTTTTCTAAATTTATTTTCAAACCCCAGTTATCGTATTCGTCCAATAATAGTAATAATAATAATAATAATAATAATAAAAAATCACGTATAAGGAATGAAATATGTGCTTGGAAGCTTCCTGTAGGAAAATCAGAGGGAAAACGCCCAGTTGGTAGACCAAGAATGAGGTGGGAGAATAACATTAACTATGATTTGAGGGAAGTAGATTATACAGGGAATGATTGGAAAGCATTAGCTCAGGATAGGGATGTATAGGAAGCGTATGTCCGCGCGGTCCTGAACCTATGGGTTCGAAAGTTCCAGTGAGTAACTAAGTAATAAAATAAATTGTTATAAAAACGGCGCTATTCTATATTGAACACACTTAAACTAACTAGACAACAAAAATATTCACTAACATAGAACTAGTAAATAAGAAAACTCAACGTGTAATAACTATTATATTTTCTAAACTGATGATAGTTGCTGGCAGTACCTGCAATTCACCTTCCCTCTTACCGCACCAAACACCATAGACCTCTCAAAAGCGGCTAAAGAAGCCAGAATTGAACTGTACATATCTTCGCCGATCCTACTTAGTACACCGTAAGATCATATTATCATGTTTACTCCTGTCAATTTTTATTCTTAGGATTTCATTTTTCAAATTATTTTCCACCATTTACAATGATATGATTTTTACATTTTTTATTACGATTATTTGAATATATTTTTCTATGATATTTAACTACATAAATAGTGTAAATATACGCACGAATATTTAACATAGTTATGATTTATGTTTGCAGGATGTAACGTTACATAATTGTCGAGTAATGGTAGAGCACGTATCGTTTTTGAGTAACTTGCCTACGGAGGTGTTGGTACGGATAGTCACATGTCTTCAGATTGAAATATATCTTGCTAATGATATAATATTCAAAGCTGGATCAGAAGGAGAGTCCATGTACTTCATAGCCTTTGGAACTGTTGCTATGTTCTCTCCGCTCGGTGTAGAGGTGAACATTTTGTTAATTTAATTTTCTGTAAATTTTTTTTGAGTCTGGAAACATCTTACCTCAATTTAATGTTGATTAAGATGATATAGAAGATTATATCGAAACATGTTCGATAATAAATCAACATTCATTTGAGGTAAGATGTTTGCAGGCTCAAAAAACTTGATTAAAAGAACCTCAAAATATTTCTTCCTAAAATAAACCATTTTCTGCATTTCATTAGTACCATTGGTCGATAAGATTTTCATCACAAGAAATTGGTGAATCTAGTGCATTTTTTCATACTGAATTCAGAAATGTAGTCAATTTTTTTCCATCAGGCACATTTTTTTTTTGTGACAGCTACATTTTAAATTCATTGACCTGTCATAGGAAGATTTACATAATATGTAGCGATTTTATTCAAGCTGTATTTAAGGAAATTAAATATAATATCATGCTGAAGCACCAAAAGACAAGACTGCAGTTTCATTCATGTTTTGACATGCTCAGACCTGTTAATCCGGCATTGTGTTGCGTCAGTTTCACTACATTAGAAAATCATAGCCTAAACGCGAATCTCTTATCCCTGGCCAGAAAAATGTGTCACATGTCCCTTTAGTTAATCCTGAAAAAAATAATTTACCTCCATTACATATTAAATTACGACTAATGAAAAATTTCGTTAAAGCTACGAATAAACTTTCTGATGAATTCTTGTAACTTGAAATCGAAATTACCCAACTATTACTAAACTGAAAGAGGAATTTTATAGGATCACAAATGGTGTCATGAATGGCTGATTAATGTTTTGAAGGACTGTTAAATCCACTTGTAAAAGCAGCCTAGCAGTCTTTCAAAAATGTATGTTACAATTTCCTCGGAAACCATAAAGCAGAAAACTATCGTGACCTAGTGGCTGATCTCCTCCATTCTTACAGCCTATAGCTATAAGTTGTAACATGTCTCTAAAATTTCACTTCTTGGACTCTCACTTAGACTTCTACCCGGAAAATCTTGGGGCTGTCAGTGATGAGCAGGTGAGTTGTTTTCATCAGCAAATTTCTACAATGGAAAACAGGTACCAAGGCAAGTGGAGTTCTAATATGCTGGCTGACTACTGTTGGACCAAAAGATATATAATATTCCAGATACAAAACATGCCCTAAAATCATTATCACTACTTCCTAGGCAAGTCGAAATTGAAATGAGTATCACACAAAACTCCTGTCTTATGGGGAAAAATTAAATTATAATTGAATTCAGCATGAAAAAATACTTCTAGAATTCAAATGAGTATCACAGAAAACTCCTGTCTTATGGGGAAAAATGAAATTATAACTGAATTCAGCATGAAAAATACTTCTAGAATCTATTTATCTTCTTGTGAAAGAAAAAAGGTTCATTATTGTAGGTCAGTGTTCTTAGAGAAGTTAAAGGTAATCTGCTATTAGTATTTTTGGTTGTATCGGTTGTGTATTTCTAGTTATGTTTTGGGTAGAATTTATTAATTTGATTTAATGATAACAAAAGCCCGGATTTGTATGCAAAATAAAATACTAAATATGCATAAAATGTAGAAAATATGCACCCTAATATGTAAAAACAGACTCTAATAAAATTAAATAAATTACTTGCTTTGTGGGTAATTTTGCCTTATATATATATTATGTCAGACAAGATATGGAAGGTTTTCATGAGGTTTTTTTTGTGTGAAGCTCCTTCGCCTGTCAGTGAAGAAGGTTTTAAACAATGAAAATGCCCTTTCTACATCACATGATGTCACAGTTGCATGTGAAAAACACCACATTTCTTCTTCAGTGAATTCCTCTTCGGTTACAAATGTTTCACTATCGCCAGAGAATATTTTGCTAATTTTATAAATTATATTGTAGCCATGATTTTTATTTAATACTTCACTAAGCTTATCAAATGCAATTTTAGCAATACCGTGAGTTTCTGAAGATAAGGAATTTGAAACTCGATCTATCAGAGAAAGTTAATACTCCAAAGAATAATTTCTGGCTTCCAACTGTGTTATAATTTCAGGTATTTTAGAGAAGGAGTTATGAATAAACTGGACCCTTTTGTCGATGCCATCTTCAGATAATCATATTAGATAGATAGATCATCGGTTGATTAATGTATTTGACATCGTTCGATTCCTAATAGCCAATTTTGTCGGTCCATCCAATCTCCGGTTGTAGATGTTTCTCCTTCATGCATAAATATATTCCCTGACTCCAGGAGGTTTAAGTCTTCCTCTGCCTCGTCTTTCCAATCCAAAACACATTTTGGTAGTCGATCCTCTTCCATTCGCTGGACATGTCCGTACCGCCTTAATTACTGAGTTTTAATATAGGCCCTAATCTAAAACAGTGTCTTCAATCTTCATTTTCTCAGGTAAACACATTAATTGCATAGGCCTAATATTATTTCTCAAGGCCCTCAAGTATTCCCCTCCTACACAGATGTAAATATATGTGTTAGCTTAGATCCAATTGATTGTAGAGACTTTATTAATTAAAAAACACATATTAAATAATAATTAATTACTAGTAATTAGCTGAAGAGAAAATTACAATTTAATACTTAATTTAGGAGTAAAATACGTATTTGTGCATTAAAAATTTAATATAAACATTTTTTCCCCGGAATATGCATTTCTATGCATTATCAAATACCGCTCAAATTGTCTGTGAAGGGCCCACTTAAGATGTAAATCATTTCCGCATACGTTTTAATGGGTAAAAAGAAACATGCATTTCGCATACAAATCCGGGCTCTAATGATAAGGTGAATTGATGATCGTAATGAAATGATACATGTAGCTTCCAATTCACTCGTTACCTTGACGACCGCAAAAAAAAAAAAAAAAAAAAAAAAAAAAAAGAAACTAGGCCGTTCCAGATTGGTCTGCCCCGATATTTGAATCCACGAACTTCCAAAAAAGCAAATAGCTCGATGATATTACATTTTATTCTTGGGTGAGGTTTTTCATCTTTAAGACAAAATATCAGAACTTTTAAGGCCCAAATAGTACCCCAACACTATATGACCATATCATAATCTCCTGACCAACTTCATGGACGAGTGGTCAGCGTTACTGACTACTGTTCATGAGGTTCCGGGTTCGTTTGGCGGTCAGACCATAGTATTTTTTTCTTAAATGGAATTATTCCTGTGGTTGCCAATGATCTGGAATTTAGATTAAGTTTAGGTTAAGAACTCTCCTGACGCTCCTGAAAAAGTGATATCAATGCGTTATGTGGATAATCGGATGATAATGGTGAGTTTACAAGGGAAAAAAGTGGACTTGGTGATAGTGCAAATTTACATGCCCCATAGTGGGTTAGCTGATGAAGAAGTAGAAGAAAGATATGACAAGATAGAAGAGATCGTTGAGAGAGAGAGAGAAAAAGGAGGAGGCATGTGTTATCCTAATGGGTGACTGGAATGCTGTAGTTGGAGAAGGGCAAGATGGAAGTACAGTTGGATGATATGGATTAGGAAAAAAAGGAATGAGAGAGGTGAATCACTGGTGAGTTTCTGTAAAAGGAATTCAATGATAATTGGAAATACAATGTTCGAACAGCATAAAAGAAGAAGATACATGGATAAGCCCATGGACAACAAACGATACCAGGTCGACTATATACTGATACAGCAAAGATTGCGAAATTGCTTGAAAAATACGAAGATTCTACCAGGAGCAGATATTAGTTCAGACCATGTCTTACTAATAGGCGAAGTAGATATTTTCCTAAAGAAGTTAAGAGAAAGACAGGCAACAAAGAAGTTTGACTTGGAGAAACTTAAAACTGAAGAGAAAAGTAAAAAAATTCCAACAACATTTTCAAGAGAATGCCTCTAACCTGGAAATGTGTTCCGGCAGTAACAATGACCACTGGAGTCATTTGAAAAGCTCTATACAGACAGCTGCGGAGGAAACAATATGATACAAAGAGAGCAAGAATATTAAGAAACCTTGGGTCACAGAAAAATGTTGGAAAAGATGGAAGAAAGAAGAAAATGGAAAAATAGCAATACACAAGAAGGCAAAAGAAACTACAGGAAACTAAACAACGAACTTAGAAGATAAACTGACAAAGCAAAGGAAGAGTGGATGAAGCAGAAATGTGAATAACTAGATAATCTGGAGAGGAAAGAAAAGGAAAATATGATTTAATGTACCAGGAAGTTAAATGTATGGACTATAGAAATAAGAGCAGGAAAACTATGTGGAGATTGGGAACGAAAATCATGAAGAAACAACAACCAAACAGGAATTATGAATACGTGGGAGAAATATGTAGAAGAGCTATATGAGACAAAAAATCGTCCGGCTAACTTGGATATAAAAAATGAAGAAGATGTATCAGAAGATGAAAAAGGATTTTCAATTCTGAAGGAAGAAGTTGAACTAGCAATTAAGGAAATGAAAAATGGGAAAGCAACAGGGGTATATGGAATCCTCATTGAATTGGTTAAATGCTTGGGTGAAGGAAAGAAGGAAATTCTGCGTTTATGCAACAAGATATATAAAGAAGGTGAATGGACCGAAGAATTGACTGAGACAGTGTTAATAACACTACCGAAGAAAAATAATGCTAAGAAATATAAGGAGTTCAGGACTATCAGCTTGATATCACACTCTGCAAATATTATCCTGCGAATACTGAATCAACATTTACGTTCTACGATAGAAAGCGAATTGCAAGAAGAACAGTTTGACTTCAGGAAGGGAAAGGGTACGAGAGATGCAATTGGATTGATACGAACAATAGGAGAAAGATATATAGAAAAAGATAAAAAAGTTTATGCGGTATTTGTTGACCTGGAAAAGGCCTTTGACAGAGTGAATTGGAATAAACTCATGAGGATCTTGAAGAAAATTGGGGGGAACTGGAAGGAGAGGAGGCTCATAAGTAATCTTTATATGAAACAGCGAATAAAAGTGAAGATAGAAGGAGAAGAAATGTCAGAGGGAAAAGAAATTGGAAGGGGGGTACGGCAAGGATGTCCTCTATCACCTACTCTTTTCAACATCTACCTGGAAGACCTAATGAAGAACTGCTTCAGGAATACGGGAGGCGTAAACATGGGAGGAAGAAGAATTAAGTGCATAAGATTTGCTGATGATATGGCTTTGCTAGCAGAAGATGCAATGGCACTGAGGAACATGCTGATGGAGCTAAATGACAAGTGCGAGGATTATGGAATGAAGATAAATATAAATAAGACGAAGGTCATGATTATAGGAAGGAAACCAAGGAAGATAAACATGAGGATTAAAGATGAGTCCATTGAGCAAGTGGAGAGCTTCAAATACTTGGATTGTACTATCAGTAGTAACATGAACTGCGGTCAAGAAGTAAAGCAGAGGATAGCAATGGCAAAATAAGTTTTTAACAAGAAGAGAAGCATTTTCTGCGGACCTTTGGCAAAAGAATTACGGAAGAGGCTAGTGAAGTGCTTTGTGTGGAGTGTAGCATTGTATGGAGCAGAGAGTTGGACATTACGATGGAATGAGGAAAAGCAACTGGAAGCTTTTGATATGTGGATATCTACACATGGAACGTATAAAATGGACAGACAAAATACAAAATAAAAAATAAAGATGTGCTAGACAGAGTGGGTGAAGGAAGAACAATGCTGAAACTCATAAAGAAGAGGAAAATAAATTGGATTGGCCACTGGCTAAGAAAACACTGCCTGCTGACGGATGCCCTAGAAGGAATGGTCAATGGAAAGAAAGTTAGAGGCAGAAAAAGACATCAGATGATAGACAATATTAAAATAAATAATCACTTGAGTTGGTGTTTACTTGATGAAAATCCATATTTATCAATTAAATAAAAATAAAACATAGTTTTATTTGATTTCATATTTATTTAAGATATAATTCATGTACTATATGTGCTATAATAGCACAATTCATAATTTGTTAACATGTCTGAAGAAGGTACAGTGTACCGAAACAGCTGTCAATGAATTATATCTAAGATAAATATGAAAATCAAATAAAACTAAGTTTTATTTTTATTTAATTGATTAAAATAAATAGTTTGTATGCAGATAGAAAAGGAAGGCTGAGCTAAGGAAAGAGTGGAGAATGTTGAGTTTGCAGTTAATATATATATATATATATATATATATATATATATATATATACTCATTCATCTAAACATGAAAACATACTTAATTTATTACTCGACCGCGTTAAAAATGTTTAACCGGTGGTGGGAAGCAAAGGCGCTAGTGGTGAAGATGGGAAAAGTGTCTCCGTCCACCTTGGTACAAGGGAATGGCTGGGCAAGTGGTATAATCAGTGGCAAAATATAGTGGTAGACCTACTTGAAATATGAGATGAAGTTAATGATAGATCGTCAGACTTTGTATGGCTACGGGTTTCTGAATAATATTACCTACAGAGAAATTAAATCAGCACTAATTTCCAACTACTGTCTGTCAGACTTAAATGTGTATATACTGTGAATATAGGGTCTAACTTTCGCACTTGACACTGTCACTAACAACTGACTAACAGAAAATAAACACTATTAACTGCAATCTAAGTCAACCTCCAGCCCCCACACGCCCTTACCACATTCTTTTAGTTCGCAGTTTTTCCGCATTGCAAGTTAATGTAGTCGAGTAGCAGCGCACGCCGGGCATTCAGCTGGTAGGCTATAGGCCTACAAAGGACCCGTTATTTTCGTTACATCTTGTAGGCCATTAGGGCAGACATCTGAAAACGTTAGAAATTTCTTTTGTGGCACAAAACATTTTTTGCGATAGTGCGTTTTGTCGTACTTATAACAATGGCGACCATGATTGAAAGTTCAACTTCCTACATTTTGGGGTTGCCAACCTAAATAACTATACTCTAATATTACATAGGCCTATTACAAACCACGTGTGGGATGTAAAACCACTGCCTTTATGTATAATACGTATATGCAATGTATACACAAAAATATATCCAAAAGGTAGTGTTAATATACATTATACGAAACAATCACTGCATTTTAAATGAACTGAACTTTATTTGAAACAATGTAGGCCTACATTTTTTAATGTCCCAGTTTGTCCTTTTGGACATTTCTGGTGTTCTCTCTTGGCATTGGCGTAATTGTAACCAATTTCTGAGATTGGGGCGCCTGGAGGGCGGGGTACGTTGCCCCGATGATATGATGGGTGATGATGATATTGGTGCACCAGGAGAGTCCTTAATCCTATGCTTAATCTAAGATGAATATGAATGATGATGATTGAGATGACCATATGATGTCCGGGGACCGTTTGGGCCTTAAAGTTTTCTGACATTTGTCTTACAGGTGAGAAAAAACCCCGATAAAATCCTCACCCAGGAAACTGTCCCGACCGGGAATCAAACCCGGGCCCGCTGCGTGACAAGGCAGCACGCTACCTCGAGACCACAGCGGTGGACTATCTGAAACAATATAAAACAAGTACGTACTTGCCGCCATTTTATCACTGATTGGTGTCACGGCCTGCTATAGTCTCAATTAATAAACATTGCCCACACTGTTAACGTTAGTCAGTTGTTTATAATGAACGCAAATATTTTCAACAAAGTTGTTGTTATTATTATTATTATTATTATTATTATTATTATTATTATTATTATTATTATTATTATTTTAAATGGTTTATTATTTTGAAAACACCATCGCGCAAAAATAATGTATAACACACGTTTGTGAAGTGTTTTACAGAATCTCGGAAATTAAAAACCTCGCGATCGCTCGGTTTTTAAACATTTTCCTAGTGTCTGTAAAAACCACTTCCCAACCTCGCATCGTAATATACTATTTTTGTGGACAGATAGGTCATCTGGAAGATGGAGATCATTTCGGTGAAGCTGCAATAGTGTTGGGGATAAAACGCATAAGCAGTGTGATAGCAATTGAACACTGCGAACTATATCGTCTAGATCGGGAAGATTTCATGCGTGTGATAGCACCATACCCAGACATGGTACGTAAGGTAGAGCAAATCGCAGTGGATCGCTTGGAATACACAAACCAACTTGAAGATGAATATCGTCACCGCAGGGGATCAGTGGACATGTTAGAAGATGATAAAAGCGAAACTAAAAAAGTATCCGAAGACAAAAAACTAAGGCCTAATATTGCTGATGAGAGACGCAAACAAGTTATCGACAGAAAGCCAAGAACACAGACGGAGAGGGGAAGAAGAAATTAAAAAAAAAGTTAAATGTAAAGTTATGTATATGTCTACCATTAACCATATTAAAGTTGTCTATATGTAGACTATTAGAGAATGTTACAACATTGATGTAGTCTTATTTAGTTGTGTTACAACTTTTTGAGTTAATCAATGTTCCACCCTACCATTTCCGAGTTAACATTTCCGAGTTAAGGGCACCCAGTACTTATTGATTGTTTACTTTTTGCTTAAAAAATCCACGAATGTCTATGTTACCTATGTGTAATATTATTTTGTCAATTTTGGACATTTAAACTCATAGAAATTGATTTTTAAAAATGGCGCCTCTGTGATCTGCTAATGTGTAATTTTTTTGTTTCGTGCATTTTCCCGTAACTTGTATTTTTTTCATATTTTGGTATACTTTTTTTTGAAACTATGAAAGTTAGGATAATAAATTTTGGCATGGATATCTAGTTTAAAGATCTAAGTTTATCTTTGTGCTATTGAAAGTGCTTGAAATTAAAAAAAAAAGTATGCAACATTTTTAACAAAAAAAATGTTTTTGTAATTTTTAAAAAATAAATAATAAACCATAACTGAACACAAGCAAACCTTATTATTGTCAAATGAACTATGGACAATAACATACTAAATTTTAAAAAGAATTGGATAAGTAGGCCTAGTTTTTGAGAAAAATATACCAAGACAATACTTTTAAGAAGTTGGGTTTTTTATTTTCATTTTTTGTATTTTAAATTACTCACGAAGAAATATGTCTAAAACGTTAACCAGAGTGTCATTGTATTCAGGAAGACTTGTTTAATTAGTGACATAATTTTCATACATATAACTTAAGAATAAACTGAAAAAATTATTTTTGTATGTTGCTTATTTTTAAACCAAATTGTAAGGAAATTAGTACCGGGTGCTCTTAAGTTCCAGTTGTGCTGTAAGCAAATTTATATAAGGTATTACTTCCCCGACACCGTCTACTGGGGAACCATGGTGCTACTTTTACCCGCCATATGACTGAATTGTGTACGGAACTGTCATCGATAGAAAAATTGTTCTTTGACAACATCGTATTTTATGGGAAATAAGACAGAATACAAGATAAGATGGTACATTTCATATTTATTTATTTATAACAAAAAATATATAGGCCTATGGGCTTACTAAAAAGGAGTTTGCGATTTTTCCATGATGTCATTAGATATCCTTTATTTAAAATTTCATTACGAGCAGAATAGATGCTCCATGCTGGCTCAACTGTAAATTCTGCTGTTATTTTAACCACATCTCATTGGCTAATGTAGAATATGTTTCATTAAACCGTTCGAAAACATTCAAAATTATTAGTTTCTCTCCGCGTTTTAAATTATTTCCTTTCCAATGTTTTAAGAAATTCTACAGAAAGCGGCCATTTTGAAAGAATTGAAATCCAACGTATTCTGCATTGCGCATGCGTAAGAATAACAAACATGCTTACTTATTCTATTAAAATTGTAAGTACAGTAAAACTTGTTTAAACCGGAACGTGAATAATGCGGAAATCTGTCCAATGAGAACAAATTTATTGTCCCGGCAAAATAATAGTCATTTTACGTGTATTTATTTTGTATAAAACGGAATCTGTCCAACGCGGGAACGGAAGGATATTTCTACACAATTCATGAAAAAGTTGTATAAAGCGGAAATACAGACAAATAAATTAGTTTACAATTCATTGAATTCCCGTTAGGCCAAAAAAAGCAATAAGGAATGTTTCCTGCCGCCGGGTAAAGTACAGATTCTACCTGTACCTTAAATGTTATTTCGGCCTCACTGCACACCCGTTATGCGAAATACATATAGGCCCTACCTGTCTTTCAGATAACAATTGCACTGTGAAATTTTAAATTAGTTTAAGTTCCGAGACCGATCTTTCACAGGTAGGCCTAACGTTCTGAATTTACGGAATAAAAATAGCTAAAACATATGTATCATTTGACATTAAACGAAAAAGTGAAAGTGGTTGAAGATAAATCTCCAAATTTCCGGACCGATGCTACAAAGTCAAGCTGTAGTTGTTGCTAAATTCCTAGAGAATAACGATTTCAAGGCATCTTCATGTTGGCTGTATTGTTTTAAAATATGACACGATGTAGTGTCGAATAAAATTTGCGGGGAATCAAAGGATGTGGATGAAACTGTAGTTAGTGAGCGGAAACCGAAACTGCATAGGCCCTACTTCAGTTTCAGGAATACGCATCCAGGAGAAAATTTTAACACCTGACAAAACTGGACTCTTTTTTTCGCGCGTTACCTTCGAAGTCTCCTATACATAGGTACTACACTTCACTTTGCAAAGGCAGCAGAACTACAATTAATCCAAGGTACGTTAAGAAAAGACATATAGGCTACATATGGTACATTATATTAAAGTTTTTGCTTTTTTATCATCATCATCATCAACAACAACAAGGATTAAGCCCAATGCCCTGTTCCGATCTCATTATAGGTCGAATTGGTCCTTCCATCTCTTCAATGGTCTTACCAACATTCTTCTCCCTTTTGATTTATAATTATACATTCTTCTTGGTATGCGCTATTCATTCATTCGTAATACGTGCTGAAGATAAGCATTTTGATAATATTTTATTCTTTCACAGAGATTAAATATATTAAGTTCTGTTCTTATATCTTCGTTTTTCTTTTTATCGGTCCTTTGGTATCCTGCTATTGCTCTCAACATCTTCATTTCAGTAGCCTCTATTTGTTTACAATCTGCCTTTTGTTTTTCATAATGCGGAAATTTGCCTAATATGGAAAAAAAAATGGTCCCATGCGATTCCGATTTGAGCAAGTTTTACTGTAACTTATATATTTTAAAATTCTCTAATATAACTTAATATATAAGCCTAGACATGTGCTAGATAATATGTATCTTTATTATTTTTACTTTCTTTATTTCGAAAGTTGGAGAGCGACTACATTTTCTTAGACACTTAGATAAAACTGTTATTCGACCAATGAAAATTAAGTCATACAACTGATTTGTTTACATTACAACTGAAACTTAGCTCTGAAGAGGTTTAGAGCAGGAATCCTCAGATTTGCATATTACTTGAAATTTTTCAGGATTCTTTTCTGTTATTTACACAGGTATCCTCAACCAAAATAGGCCTATACAATTTTTTTCCTCCCACACTTCCCGGTCTTGCGTGTCTGCTTCTGTCATATTTCTCTTCTTAATGTTGCCTTGAATTCCCTTTATCCACGTTGGCTTTGGTCTACAACGTTTCCCTTTTCCAGGAAGTATCCATTTCAATGCTTCTATGTTTGTTTCTGTGTACCTTCTTCTCATTATATGTCCATACCATCTTATTTGGATTTCTTCACTCTCTTGTGCAATATCCTTTTCTACATTCATTATTTCTCTCATTGTATTATTTCTTACTCAATCCAATTTTGATAATCTTGCCGATCTTCTTAAAATGTTCATTTCTGTAACTAATAATTTATTTGTGTGTTTTTGCTTTAACGTCCATGTTTCCGCACCACATAATTAAATACTCTTCACAATTGTGTTATATACTAATAGTTTAGTCCTCTTGATTATATGCTTATTCCGTAAAATAGAATTTAATATGCCAAAAATTTAATTTTCTATTTGTGGAATATAGCGGCATAGGCTTATTGGTTATTAGCTCAGGGTAGAGATGTGTGGAGAACTGTGAACCTACCGGTGTGACAGTGCCAGTGAGTTAGTTAGTTATCATATAGGCCTAGGTCTATAGGCCTACGTACTAAAATAATTAAGTAGGGACATTTAAAAATAAATAGCTTAGCTTTTTCTTTTTAAATTCTCATGTTAATGAACTCGTTTTATTTTTTTACTGTAGGCCTATACTCGGAATATTTTTTTTAGACTAGAATATAAAATTTGACCTAGATGTAAAATGTAATAATGTTAGCTATTCTATAGAGAACAATATTCTAAAATTCCTTTTACATTGGTATATATATAGGGCCTATATATATAAATAGCCTATATATATATTTATTGGAAATCAACGGGAAGCTACCACACCTATAATTTCCTAGTAAAACTGCAAAGCATAGCATGAAAATGCTATGATTGTAGTGAAGGATCTGCCCTAGGGCAGAATGCTATAATAATAATAATAATAATAATAATAATAATAATAATAATAATAATAATAATAATGATAATAATGATAATGATAATGATAATAATGATAATAATGATAATGATAAAATAGGCTACGTATATTACATACAGGCCTAATTGATATAGTCTACTCTAGATACATTTTTATTACTTATTTTATTTAGGCCTATTTATATGATAAAATATTTTTTTTAATTCTGCTTTTCTAAAAGATAACGCTCGAAAGAAGACATCTTTGGTGGTGTGTAAAGAGAGGTATCTTCATTCGCATTTTTAGCCTTTTTTACACACCAAGAATAAAAAATTATGAATTACCATGAAATACACTAAGAAGTAGGCTATAGGCCTACTAATAAGTAATCACATTGTCACTAGAAGGAATTTTTCTCTGTCCTACAATATTAATATTTCTTCTTTTGTTTTATGGCACAGGGAAAACTTCTCTCTCTTTCTAGCTAGATAACTCTTTTTTCTCAAATTTGGAGATATCTCTCTTTTCCCACCCTCCCGAGAAGGAGATATCTCTTTACACACCCACCCGATATATATAGGCCTACTGCTCAAAACAATTAGAGGAACACTTGTAATAAATTGAATAAGTAATTGTTTTTTAAAGCTGTGATGCTGAAAGTTGGACAATATGTAAATTGAATTATTAATTTTATCATTGGATACAAATTTTAAAGATCCATGGCTTAAATACAGAGAAATTACCTCAAATAACAAATATAGTGAAATTTGTTATTTTGGAAGGCTCTGGCCACTTCTAATTGGTAAGCTTCCTGATGTTGCTATAGTGACGAATGTTGATTATTGCCTTGTTTATTGTAGTCTCTGACAAAATGAGGCATTTAAATGAGTTTGAAGTGTATCATGCTCTACATCTTTTACGACAAGGTCAATCTCTGCGACAAGTGGTTAGAGAGCTTGGGGTTTCTCCTTCCGTGGTTTCCAGGTTATGCAACAGGCACAGAGAGACAGGTCAGTATTGTAGAAGACGTGGCCAGGGCCGTAAATTTAAAACAAGCCCCCAGGATGACAGATACGTTGTTCTTTCTGTTCTTCGACAGCGTACAAAAACTGCAAAAGACCTGCAGAATGACCTTCATATGGCTTCCGGAATCCGGGTTTCAGACCAAACCATAAGGAACATATTAAGGAAAGAGCATATTCGTCCAAAAAGGCCCCTTAAAAAACCACGCTTAACAAATGGGCATAAGGCAGCAAGACGTACGTATGTTGAAAATCATGGTGATTGGTACCTGAACCAGTGGGAGTCTGTGCTCTTCTCGGACGAATCCAGGTATCGTTTTAAACACGTTGTGACCCTGGTCGATTGTGAGGGAGTGTGGTACGGCCAGGAGAAAGATTTTCTGCAGAGGCTGTACAGGAAATTGATAGATTCGGAGGAGGTTCCATAATGGTGTAGGCCGGAGTTATGTACAACAATCGTACGGACCTTGTACTTGTTCCCCAGCAACTGAATGCTGTCCGGTATATCGAGCACGTTCTGGAAGAGCATGTAGTACCTGCTGCCATTGGAGTAGGCCCTGGATTTCTGTTTATGCAGGATAATGCCATGGCACATTCTGCGGCTGTCACCAGGGATTTCCTGAGGAGGAATGAAATTGAGGTAATGGAGTGGCCAGTGGTCAGCCCAGATCTCAACCCTATTGAACACTTGTGGGATCTTCTAGACAGGAAGGTCAGGAACCGACATCAAGCTCCACAAACTCTGCAGCAACTTGGAGATGCTCTGAAGGAGGAATGGGAGAATATCCCGCAAGAGGAAATCCAGAATCTTATTGGAAACATGCCACGAAGGTGCCAAACTGTCATCAAATGTCGTGGAGGGCATACACGATACTAACTCTATATAACGAGTGTTTAACTTTGAAAAATAAGCACAAGATTCAATTGCTTACATAGCGGAATTATTTGAAAAGTTAATTGTCAGCGTTATTAATTTGTTTTTACTGACATGAGCAATAAATTAATAAATAAATAACCGCAAATAATGTACTTTATTAATTTCATGTTTGTACCTTTATCCAATGAAAAAATATTTGCATATTTCATAGTGTTCCTCTAATTGTTTTGAGCAGTGTATAGGCCTATATAGAAAGAGAGGGCGAGAGAAATTTAAATAAGTAAGGTAGATTAAAATAAATAAATTTTGGAAATTTTATTGGAACCACATGATGTTCTGGTACGATGTGCTAACCACATGTCACTCGTTAACATCTGTAGGTAAATACGCGTAACTAAATTAGCTACGTTAAGAAACCCCCTCTAGGTGGCACCCGTGTTCACAAGTGGGACGTATGGCGACTATATACATCCATGATGTTCAGTTCGATTTATTTTGGCTCTACTGACATTAGCCTAATAGGCCTACAATGGTTTTACAGATTCTATCTTAAAGGCCCCGGACTATATATAAATAGGACATAGGCCTAATGATTTGAGGCTAGAATACGTAGGCCTAATAACTTCGACCTAAAATAAAATTGAATTAATTTGTGTGTTGAGATAGACCTTACCATTGAAGCTTAACAGTATATGGCTTCCATATAACATAGGCTGTATGGTTAACTAGGGGGCACGCCGTAGCGTAGTGGTTAAGGCACTGCGCTACAAGTCGGAAGGTCGAGGGTTCAAGTCCCGGTGGGGTCAGGATTTTTAAACTGACCAAAACCTTCTGGCGGCACTATGGCCTTGGGGTCGACTCAGCCTCTAACTGAAATGAGTACCAGACGCTTGTTCTGGGGTAAAGGCGGCCGTCACGCAGGGCTGACAACCCGGCTGACATCAAGTGCCGATTGTCTAGAAAAAGTGGGAGCCTTAACCTCCTACTACCCCAAGGGCCTCCCGAGGCCTGTTGTGGGATTACTTTACTTTACTTTTATGTGGTTAACCAACTCACTGGCATTATCGTGGACATAAGCTCTCCATACATCCCTATCCTGAGCTAATGCTTTCCAATCATTCCCTGTATAATATACTTCCCTCAAATCATAGTTAATGTTATTCTCCCACCTCATTCTTGGTCTACCAACTGGGCGTTTTCCCTCTGGCTTTCCTACAAGAAGTTTCCATGCAAGTCTTTCATTTCCCATACGTGCAACTTGTCTTGCCCATCGCAGTCTACGAGACTTAACTGTTCTTATTACATATGGCTTCCTATAAAGACCATGTAGTTCATTGTTGTGTAGTCTTCTCCATTCACCTGTCTGCTCATCTCTCTTTGGTCCAAAAATTTCCCTAAGTAATTTATTCTCAAATACTCGTAATCCCCTTTCCTCCCTTAAAGTAAGAGTGCATGTTTCGCATCCATATAATAGCCTATAACTGGTAGAATAATAGTTTTATATATTTTCAGTTTAACGTTTTTTGAAAGGAGTTGGGACGTCAAGAGTCTCTGTAATGCATAATAGCACGCATTTCCAGAATTAAGCCTATGTTTAATTTCTTTGTGCATCTCATTCCTATTTGTGATTATTGTTCCTAGGTAGGCTATTTGAATTCAGCCACTTCCTCAAAATTTCCCTCATTTGTCATTAGCTGTCCATTTCCATTGTATAATGTATTTCTATATGTGATCATAGGCCTATATTCAGTTTTATGAACATTTACTTCCAATCCCAATTTCTTAGTGTTAACAATAGTGTGTGCATATTGGACTTTAGTATCTCCTCGCTATCACCCAATAGTAGGGCCTACTACATAATCAGCATAAACTAACAGCTTATTAATACAATTTTTGAGTTGTAGGCCTTCTTCATCCTCTATAAAGATTTGATGGCATCCTCTAGTACAAAATTAAATAGCAGAGGAGATAGTGCATCTCCTTGTTTCAACTCATTGTGAATTTCTAAAGTATCCTGGCTACTTGTTACAATTTATATTTTTATCAGAAGAACAGAGTGTGACACAATTATTAACAAATACCTATTTAATTTCTATGATGCTATGAACTGGTAATTATGATGAAATGAGCCTTAAAATGAAATTGAATGGAGCGTTTTCCATGTCTACCGAAAAAAAAAAAAAACTCAGAATTGTCGGCACTGGCTTTGAACCCAGGTCTTATGAATTTGAGTCCCGTCGCTACAGGCCAAGCAACTAGCTCGGTGATGTATACCTAGGGTCTATACGTATCTTAAAATTAACCAGAATAGGCCTAACCTAAAAGTCTATCTTAACGTTTATTAATAAAATCTAACCTTCGAAATTTTAACACATCCGCAGTCTCATTTCACTTAGGCCTATTTTATATTTATATAGGCCCTAAGCTTAATAGCCTACATAAATTAATTTACATATTGATGGTGGTCAATGTAAACCTCGTAACTCCATTTTGGTAAAGTTTACAGCATAAACAAATAGCTGTTTTAAATATTTATGAAAATTGATAAGCAATAATTCCCACATAGACCTATTTTACTACAGAATACAAGTGAAGTTATTAATAAATTTGAAGTCCGTGTTCTCAACAGGTTATGCACCACATGTATTTCTCAGCTGGCTACTGTAGTTATATGGTTTTCATTTCCTACCATCGAATAGGCCTATGCTTATTTTAATTTTACATGTCAGTGTAGTCTATCGTAGTTTGTGTAGAGGCCTATCATAAGTTGATTAATTTTATTGTGCCCATAAGCTTATGCTAAAATATTAATTTATGTTTTGTAAATTCACTGAAAAAATCTTATTAGTTTAGGCTTATGTTATGTCCCATACCATAGCCGATCGGTTTAAGACATCATCCTTTAGTGCAGTTGCGCTGGTTTGAATCCCCATCTCTTGAAATTTCGGAACCGGTGCTCACCTAGCATGAGAAATTCGGTTAGAAAGGCCTATAACAAGTACCAGCTCCAGGTTGAGGAAAATCAGCTGTAATGGTGGTAAACCCGTCATGCTAACCACTTATCACCCCATAGGCCTACTGGCCGAATAATCGTCCACCTCTGTGATTATCACATCTGGATGTGAATCAGCAACAGGCAGGTAGGCCTAGGCCCTATAACAAGGAGCCTTACAGGCCTCTCGCACTATGGAGTGGAGTATGGCTTAGGCCTATGAAAGCGTGGTATAAGGCGTAGGCCTATGTAAATCATCATCTTCTGTCACGGTTTAGACCATTTCTGATTTCTTCCGGCTCAATATTATAGTTGCTCGCCCCATCTTTTAAATGGTCGTCCACGGCTTCTATGTCCTTGTGGATTGTAATTTAACATCCTATAAGGCATCTTCTCATCACTCAATCTATATACTAACATGTTCAAACCATTTATTTCTATATTCTTCTATTTTTTTACCACACTAATTATTTGTAATTCCTCACGAATATCTTCACTCCTCCATTTGTCCAAAAGAGTAGGCTACATCCTGTCACATAGGCCTATCGTTGGAATTTCATCTCGGCTGCTTCCAGTCTTTTTATTAAACTTTTGGTGAGAGTCCAACATTCCGAGCCATACAACAGAACAGTAATAGCTAAAACTTTGCAAAACTATGTCCACCGCTGTGGTCTCGAGGTAGCGTGCTGCCTTGTCACGCAGCGGACCCGGGTTCGATCCCCGGTCGGGGCAGTTTTTCTGGGTGAGGTTTTTATCGGGGTTTTTCCTCATCTGTAAGACAAATGTCAGGAAAACTTTTAAGGCCCGAACGGTCCCCGAAATCATTTGGCCAACATCATTATCATCATCATGCTTATCATCATCAACCTTCACCGGTGTAGAAAGCAACGGGAAGCTACCACACCCTACAATTCCCTAGTAAAGCTGCAAAGCATATCATGAAAATGCTATGATTGCAGTGAAAGACCTGCCCTCGGGCAGAATTACTATGGATGGAGGAGTGTATCCTTACGAACTTTCTTTGCTGATGTTGTTCTAATTGTACCGCAAATATGTTGAAACATAACCTATTAAGCTTTCTATTAATAACTCTTATCCGATCATTGCTTAGGAAAACTCCTAAATAATTAAAATTCATTACTTGTTCTATTATTTTTTTATTGAATCTCCATTAATACGAACCCTATTTCACCATCCCGTATGTTAGGGTTTTAGTTTACAATACAATTAGCCTAATTATTTACAGTAATTTAGATTGTGGTTAATTTCTAGCGTTACATAATAACGTAATATGAATAAATAAATAAATAAATTAACAAACCAAAAAACTAACTAAAAGTGTCTTAAAAATATGATAAAATCACACAGCTTTCTATAGCAACACTTCTTACATAAAATATTTTACAAAGGCAGTTGAAATATGTTATACAAAATCATATAGGCTATTATTATTTTGGCTCTTATTGGATTTTCCCATGAAATGCCATCACTTTAGTTTAAATTTTACTTAAAATTTATTTTAAAGCAACTTTCCATTAGTTCTAAGATAAAATTAGCATTTGTGGGTTCTAGCAGAGTGGAAGAGAAGGCTTGAAGGTCTTCTTCCTCAGTTAAATAAATAATTAAAGAACTCTGTAAATAAGTAGGTTTAAGTTTATAAAATACAATAGGAAGAAGTAACATTATGAGGTTCTTCTTCATAAATAAGGTGAGTCTACTTCAATAACAACTTTACGGAATTGAATGGAGAAATTAAACGGTTTATCAAGTTAAAAGAAAAATAAAAGGGCAGCAGACATAAAATTTATCAACCAATGTTTGAAATTAGAATTAGCCCCAGAGTTTATCCTGAAAACTATAAAAGACAACCAATGCACCAAACAACTAGAAATTTCGGAAAATAAATTCTACCAAAAATGGAAATAGCCTACACATTACGCAATAATTAACAACTTGAATGACAAAATTTAACTACTGCACACCAAACTTTCGAAGCGCTCAGGAAACATAATTTGGTACAATTTAGAAATAAATTTTTACAACAAACAAAACGGAACTACGGGTAGAAAAATTGAAAAAAATAAATAGCTAGCCTAAATAAATAAAATAAAATAAAAATTTAACTCAGAAATCAAGGAAAGAAAAGAATATTAATAATCCACAAAATAAACATAATTAAATAACTCACTGGCACCATCGAAATCGTAGGTTCATGGCTCGCGGACATAAGCTCTCCATACATCCCTATCCAGAGCTAACGTTTTCCAATCATCCCCTGTATAATATAGCCTACTTCCCTCAAATCATGGTTAATGTTATTCTCCCATCTCATTCATGGTCTACCAACTGGGCGTTTTCCTCTGGTTTTCCTACAAGGATCTTCCATGTAGGCCTACCTCTTTTATTCCCCATTTGTGCCACATGTCCTGTCCATTGCAGTCTACGAGACTTAACTTTTCTTATTAGGCTATATCTGGCTTCCCATAAAGACCATGTAGCTCGCTGTTATGTATTTTCTGCATTTACCTGTCTGATCACCTTTCTTTGATCCAAAAACTTTCCTAAGAACTTTATTGTCAAATATTAGTAGGCCTAATCTTTTTTCTTCCGTTATAGTAAAAGTCCATGTTTCGCATATATACAGGCCTAATATAACTGGGAGAATAACTGTTTTAGGTATAGGCCTATAGGCCTATAGCTATTTTAATTTTAAGGAATAGGGATGATAAAAGAGTCCCTGTAATGGATTGGCCAAATAGCACGCATTTCCTGAATTGAGCATATGTTTAATTTCTTAGTGAATCTCATTCTTATGTCTCATTATTGTTCCTAGGTAAAAAAGAAACATAGCCTACTGAAAAAAAAAATGAAAAATGAAACAACAGGAAACTGTCAAAAAATTATCAACAGAAACATTTAGCCAAACCCAATTTTTTAGAAAAGGGCCTAAACAGCAGTTAATAAAGTTTTATGAGGTGATTTGCAACAGACTCACCATAGCTTTTTAGGCTATACTAAATTTGTGTTGCTAGTAAAAGTTGTGAAATTGAAACATAGAGTAAAAGTGATAAGATATAAAACAACTTACTTGGTAGCGATAGGCACAAGCGTCCAGTCGTATCCCTCCAATACTTTGGTCACCGCCTCATTAATTTCTGACTTATCAGCATCGATAGTTTGGGCAGGCGTCCCTCCTCCAAGCGTCGTTCTGTCGCTGTTTATCGCTGCCGCCGCCGCTGCTGCCACACTCGCCGCGGCGCTAGCAGTGATGGCTACTACAGGCCTTGTACCAGGTAATGTTTCTGGGCAAGGGCTTGCCCTAAGGAGATGTTGATGTCCCGAATGCATGGTTCCAAATTCACTTACACATTATAAACAGTCACAATTCCTAATAAATATGTTCTTTGGGATGTTTCTCTTGAATAAAATTGTCACTTGGGTTCCCTTAATTGTCACAAGAAATAACTTTATAGTGTAGATATTAACAAGATTTTTCGATCCATGCATGTGAAGAATATATATTTATATAATACGCTAATGTTTCTTTGTGTAAAATCTACCAATCACTTGAACACAATTTTAATACACGCTTATGTTAGAAATATTATTAGAAAATAATGAGTAAAGAAGATTCGAAACGTTCCGTTATATAATTTATTATTATGAAAAAAATAAATAATGTATCTTGGAAGACGATATCACAGCCACAGTTGATGGAAGACTGAATGTAAACACAGATCCAAAACCAAACAGCGACCACAATTCTTTCCACGTTTCTTCTTACATTTTGAATAAGGAAGAAATTATCTGTGGAACGTGCCGATAAAAAATAAACTCCTTTTGAATGAAAATTCTCTGATTATTTTTTGTGCTTCTCTCTTCGTAGTAAATATGAAAGCTTTTACAAAGAGACCTTTCCTATCCCACGTTTTCGGAATGAATGAATCCTTGTTTAGCTTCAGGGGCAACTTTTATACATAACTAGAACCAACTATTCCCCGAGGGTGGGTGGGGTTTAGGCGCGTGGTTCTCAAGTCACAAACATATACAAAAAATCTTAATCTTACTCTGAGATATAGTGTGAAGGGTAGGAGAAATCTTAGAATAAAAAAAGAGATTGGGGCGTTACTTTAATTTCGGAAGGGAAGGGAGGGTTGATATTAATGTGATACAGTTGTGCGTAAAGCCAATGAGATACTAATATGATGGGATGATACGCCAATCCGCAGTAGTGAAGCTCCTCCCACGACTCGTCATTGGTGGAAGTGAATTTGACAGTGTAGGATAGAAACCTCCCCGAATCGACTTATCTGGGAGTGCAGCACTGGCGACTGAGCAATCAACTATGGAAGCTTGAGTTTAATAATAATTCAACAGATGGCTGTAGAATAGCAACGGAGTCAAATCTCGGCTGTGCTATTAACAATTTTCATTAGTACGTAGAAGCAGCCCACTCAATCTCATGAGAGAGAGAGAGAGAGAGAGAGGAGAGAGAGAGAGAGAGGAGAGAGAGAGAGAGAGAGAGAGAGAGAGAGAGGCTACTTGAATAAAATTGAGAAAATGCCAATTCTAATAATAAAACTAAAACTTAGTTGATTGTATAGGCCTATGCCTAACTAACCGTGTAGGCCTATTTCTACTTTTCCTTTATTTGTAAATCAGTGAGAGTAACCATGTAAGTCTGGTTTGATTATTCGAACTTATGATCATATTAGTCATATAATAATAATAATAATAATAATAATACTAATAATACTAATAATACTATTACTACTACTACTACTAAATTAATAATAATATAATATTTTTTTTATTATTCCGGCTTTTACAATGAATATACATTTTTCCGGTACCCCTGATCACAGTTAACTACACATTTGTTTCAACACATTTATCCATTCTTGTCTGTTCAATTATATAGGCCCTATATTCTATTTCCCATTCCCATTTAGTTTCATTGATTCCCTAAATCCACGTAATATTTGGTCTACCCTTCTTTTTCCTTCCCTGTGGTTCCCAATCCGTGATTATCTTAGGTAGTCTTCCTTCTTTCATCCTTCTAATGTGTCCGTACCAATTTAATTGTTTCTTCTTTATAAAATCTAATATTGAATATTGCACCTGCATTTTTTCTTTTATAGGGCCTATATGAATTTCTGATTTTATCCTTCCCGGATATTCTTGCAGCACGTCTCCAGTAGTCCATTTCATTGGCGAGTTTTTTTTTTTTTTTTTTTTCGTTTGTGCATTTAAAGCCCACACATCAGTTCCATAGGTAATAATGCTTCTTATTATTGTATTAAAAATATTTTTTTTTTGTTTCTTTGAATATATGTTTGTCCCATACTATTCCATTTAGGGCAGATATAGCATACTTTCCTATATTGATCCTGTTTCTTATCTCTGTTTCTTGTTTTCCATCTTTAGTAATTTTAATTCCCAAATACTTATATTCTTCAGTGTATTTAATTGTCCCTAAATTTCCGTCTAGTATTAAATCTTGAGGAAGATCCCATATTGTCATAGGCCTATATCTAGATTTATCCATATTGATCTTTAAACCCCATACACTACATTCTTGTAACTTATTAATTTTCTAGTGAGGTATTCTATATCTTCAAATTCTTGAGCCAATATCAATTGGTCATCTGCAAACTGGAGTGTATATATTGTTGAATTACCATCTAGTGGTATTCCCATCGGTCATAATATAATAATAATAATAATAATAATAATAATAATAATAATAATAATAATAATAATAATAATAATAATATTATAATAATATAGGCTAATAATTATTTATTTATATACAAAATTTTAATGTTTACACATCTTTCTGTTCCTAAAGTTTTATTTTTCTTCTCCACTCGTCTCTCTCCATCCAATCCATGTCCTCCAGTCCTCTTGCTCTCATTCCAGTTCTTATTTCCTGCATCCACGAGTTTCGAGGTCTTCCTCTCCTCCTTCTTCCAGGTGGACACCATTCCAATGTTTTCCTGGGCAATCTTTCTTCTTGATATCGTCGTACGTGCCCATACCAATTTAATTGTTTATAGCCTACCGTATATAATCTACTACTGATTAACCAATATTCATTTTTTTCATTTTTTTCTCTTATGACAGTAAATAATGTAATAATAATATAATAACCCATCCACAGTAATTCTGCCCGAGGGCAGGTCTTTCACTGCAATCATAGCATTTTCATGCTATGCTTTGCAGCTTTACTAGGGAATTGTAGGTGTGGTAGCTTCCCCTTGCTTTCCACACCTGTAAAGGATGATGATAATGATAAGGATGATGATGATGATGATGATGGCCATATGATTTTGGAGACCGTTTGGACCTTAAAGTTTTCCTGACATTTGTCTTACAGGTGAGGAAAACCCCGATAAAAACCTCACCCAGAAAAACTGCCCATACCGGGAATCGAACCCGGGCCCGCCTGGTGACAAGGCAGCACGCTACCTCTAGAGCACAGCGGTGGACACAATATAATAATAATAATAATATAATAATAACATAATATAATAACAATAATAATATTAATAATAATAATAATCTTCTTGTAATCTTATAAGCCTTAACAGAGATTTAGGCGCTTTCCCCCTATAGGGATGAATTTGAACCATACTAGTTTAGTTACACTTGTTTTCGTATAGATGTCATTTGAGTGTCCGTAGTCAGCGTTCCGCCTCATACTAACATCTAGGAAACCAAGGTAGTACTAGGACGAGAAAATTCGGTAAATTTGCTTAGAGGCCTTTTCATTCAGGCTTAAGGATCTTTTACGACCCTGAAAATCTTCAGACTCGGGACTCACGGCTTAAAGTCCCTCCCGGAGGACTTGCTCCTCGGATTTTTCCGTCCTAAAAAAAATCCATCGACCCCGGCCGGGTTTGAACCCGCGACCTTCGGGACCAGAGGCAAGGAGCATAACCACTAGTCCACCGTAATAATATTAATAACTCTGGCGTGCGGTGGTCACAGCAATTATCCCAGCTGTATGACGAAAATGCTTATGCCGGCAGTAGCTTTACTGCCAAAAAAATTACCCATACCGAACAGAACGAAGGCAGTAAGTCAAACGAAAAAAAATATCTTGGTCAAAAGAGTGACGATCTTTAACCGTAAAAATACACCGTCAAGAAATGCGACTATGGATCCCACTGGGGTGTAAATTTCCGGAGTTAAAATAGTTCCCCATTCGGTTCTCGGGATGGGAATAAATTTGTGGTTTAGATAAAAGCTTCGTCTAGTGCGGTTATCGCTGACATTAGTAGGCAGCTACATTAATTATAATGCCCATGTGTGAACGCATCTGTATCGTAATAGCTGGTGTCAGCGATAACCGCTGGTGTTAGCAGGGATAACATAGACGAAACACTCGGTGTGTGCCTCTATGTAAATAATGAGAATGCAGTAGACTCCATCAAGCCGAATGTTTAATGTCTGCTGGTGCGGCGGGAAATTGGAATTTTAATGTTCACGCGTAATTGATTTGAATGAAATTTGGCAATTGTATTATTGTATTTTAATCCAAAATTATGAATATACTAATTACCCCAGCAGTGCTGGGGTAGCTGGGGTTGAATGCACGTCACTGAATAATAATAATAATAATAATAATAATAATAATAATAATAATAATAATAATAATAATAATAATAATTTGATTTATAGACTATAGGCTACATATTTTCAATGTTTACACATCTTTCTGTGCCTAAAGTTTTATTTTCCTTCTCCACTCGTCCTTATCCAAACCACTCCATGTCCTCTAGTCCTCGTAATGATGATAATACTAATAATGATATACTTATTAGGGGCCTATTACATTTTTTAGACGAAAGAGAGACGAACAGACATGTGAATGGAGAAGACTCCATAACAGTGAGCTACATGAATTTTATGGGAAACCAGATGTAATAAGGACAGTTAAGTCTTGTGGACTCTGATGGACAGGACCATGTGGCACAAATGGAAAGAAAGTGCCCGGCACGTAGACCAAGGATAATGTAGGAAAATAACATTAATCATGATTTGAGGGAAGCGAATTATACCGACAGGAAATAATTTAATAACAAACTTTTGCTCAGATTAGGGGTGTCCGCGCGCCCATGAGTTCCCCGGTTCGATAGCACCAGTGAGTTATTATTATTATTCTGTTTATGAAGGTAGCCTATCTATCTATCTATCTATCTATCTATCTATCTATCTACCTTCGGGTTTTTACAGCTGCTGCCGTCTTCCCGTGCCAAATCTCCAAAGCCTACGATCTTGGGCAACTTCGGTGCTTAGTCCTCTAGCTTGCATTACTCTCTTCATATTTTCCTTCCATGTTAACTTTAGTCTCCCTCTTTTCTTCTTTCTGTTCGGATGCCATTCATATAGGCCTACCGGTAGTTGCTTCGTTTTTACAGCTGCTGCCGTCTTCCCTTGCCAGACCTCCAAAGCCTACGATCTTGGGCATCTTCGGTACTTAGCCCTCTAGCTTGCATTACTGTCTTCATGTTTTCCTTCCATGTTAACTTTGGTCTCCCTCTTTTCTTCTTTCTGTTCGGATGCCATTCATATAGTAGCGACGGTCATCGCCTAAATGTATTTAAATATCTCGCTTAGGCTTAGAATTTTCATTTTTTTAATTGGCCTTATCTAACTGCAATAGGTAGGCTATTTAGAAACAAATAGTAATATATATATATATATATATATATATATATATATATATATATATGTAGTCCACCGCTGTGGTCTCCAGGTAGCGTGCTGCCTTGTCACGCAGCGGGACCGGGTTCGATCCCCGGTCGGGGCAGTTTTTCTGGGTGAGGTTTTTATCGGGGTTTTCCTCACCTGTAAGACAAATGTCAGGACAACTTTAAGGCCCAAACGGACCCGAAATCATATGGCCATCATCATCATCATCATCCTTATCATTATCATCATCATCATCCTTCATCGGTGTGGAAAGCAACGGGAAGCTACCACACCTACAATTCCCTAGTAAAGCTGCAAGCATAGCATGAAAATGCTGATTGCAGCGAAGGACCTGCATTCGGGCAGAATTACTATGGATGGATATATAGCTATATATATGTAGGCCTATATATATATATATATATATATATATATATAAGTATATATATAGAGTATATGATACAGCCTATATATTCTATTCTATAATAATTCTGCCCGAGGGCTGGTCTTTCACTGCAATCATAGCATTTTCATGCTATGTTTTGCACCTTTACTAGGGAATTATAGGTGTGGTAGCTTCCAGTTGCTTTCCACACCGGTGAGGGATGATGATGATGATAATAAGGATGTTGACGATGATGATGGCCGGATGATTTTCGGGGACCGTTGGACCCTAAGCTTTCTGACATTTGTCTTACAGGTGAGGAAAAACCCCGAAAGAAACCTCACCCATGAGCCTGTTCCGATCGGGAATCGAACCCGGACCCGCTGCGTGACAAGGCAGCACGCTACTCGAGACTACAACGGTGGACAGCCTATATGACATTATATATACAAACGAATGTAAACTACAGGCGACAGATCGTAACAAAATTTTCATCATGATGATAATCGAATGTATTGTCTATCCAACGGATCTGTGCCCCCGTAATATATGCGAACTAAAGCCTACTTAGTTTTCTGCCTCGGTAAATCATTTCCCTCCCTGCATTCCTATCTTTCTCCTTAACTACCCCTCTCTTGCACTTGCAATCCAGAGTTGTCAACTCAACTCCAACCTTGCATTATTCAATATTCAAGAGCCGTGACACTGGGGGAAGTTTGACAACATCCCTTCCTTTGGCTGCCCTTTTGTCGTAGGGGGAGGGGAGTGAGGTGAAATGGTGTGTTTACTTTTCTAAGAACGATGTCAGTGCTGTAGGGGCACAGATCCGTTGGTCCGAGTATATCATAGGCCTATGTCTGTCCTTTATAGACTTCTAAACCGTTCAACACGATCTTCGTGAAAATTTGTAGCGAGTGTTTAGCCGTTATCTGTTATGTTTCAAGATTTTTAAAATCCATTACGAAACTCCATTGAGGCCACTGTGTTAAAGTTTAAAGAACTGTAAAACAGAACCTAATATCTCAGTCGTCCTCAATAATATTCAGTGTTGTTTTATAGGAGGCCTTTCGATAACTTAAGTATGATCTTTTGCTTTCATTTTGGTACTGGTATTATCAGTGTTGTTTTATAGGAGGCCTTTCGGTAACTTAAGTAGGCCTAGCCTATGATCTTTTACTTTCATTTTGGTACTATCAGTACCAAAATCAAAGCAGAAGATGATACTTAAGTTACCGAAAGGCCTACTACAAAACAACGCTGCAAGTTACTGAGGATGACTGAGATGTCAGGTAGTGTTTTACAATTCTTGAAAATCTATTATGTTCTAAACTCATTAGGTGTAGGAGTTCACCTGAAACGAAAATTTAAAAATCGCTCTAGCGATCGAAATTTTCGATGTCTCACAACAAAACTCGGAATAAAAAAAAACTCCTGGCGCGACAGGCCTACAAAGCCCTTAGCCTACCAGCCGGCTGCTGGCCTCACATCCACATGTGTCAATCACAGAGGTAGATGATAATCAACAAGTGTAGGGGTGACATGTGGTCAGCATGTCGAGTCCCCCAGCCGTTATAGCTGGTTTTCTCAACCTGGAGCCGCTACTTATTGTAGCTACCCAAATGCATCACGATGCTGGGTGGGCACCGGTCCCATACTGCCCGAAATACCATGAGAAAATTTCTTCCCCCATGGAGACTCGAACCAGCGCAAGTCCCATAGCTCTGCGCCAAGGCTTCCTGCCCTAACCACTCGGCTACGGCGCGGGACCAAAACTCGGATTACCACATTAAAATAAACCGAGGTATGTATTATCCAAAAATCAGCAAAATCTAACACAAGTGGTGGTTTACTTGAAATACGAAATTTAAAAAAATGTGTATACGATTGGACCGATTTTGATGAATTTTTTTGTGTGTGTATGAGTGGGTCCCTGGATGGCTTAAATTCACAATTGGACCCTCTAAAACCATTAGGCCTAGGTGTAGGAGTTCAACTGAAGTGAAAATTTAAATATCGCTCTAGCCGTCACAATGTTCGATGTTTTACAACGAAACTCAGTGTATACATTCTATTAAAATAAACCAAGGTAGGTATTATTAAAAATGAGCGAAATCCGACAATTAGAAGAGGAGGTGTATTTGAAATCGGAAATTAAAAACTGCTTAAACAACTGGACCGATTTTAATAAATGGTTTGTGTGTGTTTGAGTGGGCCCTGAATATTTTAGATTCACAATTGGACACGGTAGGTGGCGCTGCGATCGGGTTATATGAATTATTTTTATGTCAGATGTATAGTCATCTGCATTACCGACATGTTCCACGCGACTACAATGTTAAGTCATAATTCACGCTTCTTCAGCCACAATAGATGGCAGTGAGGGGTTTTCTTGCGTACTTATTAATTAATGAATTTTATGGTAAAAAAGTAACATATTTTTATGGAACGTTCGGGCAGGACAACTTATGCCGGGTCCGCTAGTAGCATATGTTTATAAAAAAACACTAGCACGGTTTGTCCTCACTTACGGAAGTGAAGCGTGGGCTCAGTGAAAATGTGGTGAGAGAGGACAACTCCAAATGAGGCGAGGTGTTTGAGTCGAACTGCGGGTTTCGCCAAATGAAACAGGAAAACTAATGAATAAATGTGGTACAAGTCTTTTACTACGTGTATTGGTTACCAGCTAATTTGTAATGACTATTTAACTCATGCCACAAATGCTAGTCAATGACCAATCACGTTTCAATGAATGTTGTTTTACAATCAATGACAGTCGTGTTTCATCTCGCTCTTTATCGATTTCTCTTTATCAACTCCTGCTTTTGTGATAAAGAAAGCTCCTCCTTTTTAATGTTCTGAAGAGGTCAAAGCATTATTTTTCTGCAACAAATACATTGAATATAGCAAATAATGAAAAGATTCCTTGATTTTACTGAGTTGTTTACTAAAAAAATATATGAATAACGCATAATGTTGATTATGATATATAGTTTGATGTGTTTCATTATTTCTCCACTTGGGTGCACTCTTACAATATTGCGATCTTATTTGGCAATAAATAATATGATCAAGCAGCAGTGAATGAACATAACCTCACATTTCTGATTTCTTTTCAAACATCGCCGTTTACATTAAATATATAAATATTTTAAAATAACTATAGTTAAACAATGATTTGTGAGTAAACAGCTTAATTTTATTCGTTAAATAGTCCTAACAAATGCCACTCTTGATTTTCAAATTCTCTACATAAATTCACTCCTCACTTCGTGAGTCGTGAATTTATCGATAATTTGGAAATCACTCGTGGCATTACTTATGACTATTTAACTCATGCCCCAAATGGTAGTCAATGACCAATCGCGTTTGAATGAATTTTATTTTACAACCAATGTCAGTCGTGTTTCACCTCGCTCTTTATCGATTTCTCTTTATCAGCTCCTGCTTTAGTGATAAAGGAAGCTTCTCCTTTTTAATATTCTGAACAGCTCAGAGTATTATTTTTCTCCAACAAATACATTGCATATAGGACTATAGCAAATAATGTGCAGATTCCTTTGATTTTACTGAGTTGTTTACTAAAAAAATGAATTAATAACCTATAATGTTGATTGTAATATACAGTTTGATGTGTTTCATTATTTCTTCACTAGGGTACAATCTTACAGTATTGCGATCGTATTTGACAATAAATAATATGATTAACATACTGAATACACATAGGCCTAACCTCACATTTCTGATTTGTTTTCAGATATCGCCGTTTATACTAAATATATAAATAAATATTTTAAAATAAGGCCTACCAGTAACTATATTTAAATAATGACTTTTGAGTAGACAGCTTAATTTTATTTGGTAAATAGTCATAACAAATGCCACTCTTGATTTCCAAATCCTGTAGATATGATAAATTTGGAAATACTTATGAACATGTATCAGGATGTCTAGAACAAGGATCCCTATAACCATCACACAGTAACAATCGCCTGACAAGAGAAAGAGAGAGGCGATCCTTACGTCACGTCGTCCGAGAAAGAGATGATAACAGAACATCAGCCTTTAATTCAGACTGTAACAATTCTAGGACCAATAATTACATAGAAATATTAGACTATCATTATTATTATTCGTCACGGTTTAGGTTTAATTACTAGCCTGTTCCGGCTCCAAATTGCTGCTGTTTACATATTTTCTTTGGTCTTCCCAAGCTTCTTCTTCCTCGTTGTGAATAGTTGTAACTTATGCTGCTTTTTGGTATTCTATTCTCAGTCATCCTTGCTAAGTGTATTATTATTATTATTATTTTTATTATTATTATTATTATTATTATTATTATTATTATTATTGGGGGCACGCCGTAGCGTAGTGGTTAAGGCACTGAGCTACAAGCCGGAGGGTCGAGGGTTCAAGTCCCGTTGGGGTCAGAATTTTTAAACTGACCCAAACCCTCTGGCGGCACTATGACCCTGGGGTCGACTCAGCCTCTAACTGAAATGAGTACCAGACGCTTGTTCTGGGGTAAAGGCGGCCGTCACGCAGGGCTGACAACCCGGCTGGCATAAAGTGCCGATTGTCTAGAAAAAGTGGGAGCCTTAACCTCCTACTACCCCAAGGGCCTCCTGAGGCCTGTTGTGGGATCACTTTACTTTTTACTTTTATTATTATTATTATGTCCACCGCTGTGGTCTCGAGGTAGCGTGCTGACTTGTCACGCTGCGGGCCCGGGTTCGATCCCCGGTCGGGGCAGTTTTTCTGAGTGAGGTCTTTATCGGGGGTTTTCCTCACCTGTAAGACGAATGTCAGGAAAACTTTAAGGCCCAAACGGTCCCCGAATTCATATGGCCATCATCATCATCTTCATCCTTATCATTATCATCATCATCATCATCATCATCATCCTTCACCGGTGTGGAAAGCATCGGGAAGCTACCACACATACAATTCCCTAGTAAAGCTGCAAGCGTAGCATGGAAATGCTATGATTGCAGTGAAGGACCTGCCCTCGGGCAGAATTACTATGGATGGATTATTATTATTATTCTTATTATTAATTTTATTTAGCTGGTTTCACAATGTTTCACATCATCTTCCTGCGCCCAATTTTAATCTACTGTCATTCTCTTCCACATCGCTCTATCATTCCAATCTCCGTCGTCCAATCCTTTTCCTTTGTTGCTGCTCAAAACACCACCAATTCACGTTACTTTTGGCAGTTCTCATCTTCTTCTACCAAGTGGAACCTATTCTAGTATTCTTTTTGGGAATATGTCTTCTGTCATTCTTTTTACATGACCACACCGTTTTAATCGGTTTTTTGTTTATGAAATCCACAATTTAAGTTTGAACATTCTTGTTTTGTGTCCACCGCTGTGGTCTCGGAGTAGCGTGCTGCCTTGTCACGCAGCGGGCCCGGGTTCGATCCCCGGTCGGGACAGTTTTTCTGGGTGAGGTTTTTATCGGGGTTTTTCCTCACTTGTAAGGCAAATGTCAGGAAAACTTTAAGGCCCAAACGGTCCCCGAAATCATATGGCCATAGCAATCATCATCATTCATATTCATCTTAGGTTAAGCTTAGGATTAGGGACTCTCCTGGCGCACTATTATCATCATCATCACCCATCATATCATCGGGGCAACGTAACCCCGCCTTCCAGGCGCCCCAACCTCAGAAGTGGGTTACAAGTACGCCATGCCAGGAGAGAAACCAGGAATGTCGAAAGACAAACCTGGGGCATTTGGAAAAAAAAAATCTTGTTTTGTTTAACTGTACTCTTCATACCTATTCTAGAAATTTCAGTTGAACGCTTCCAAAAATCCATTTCTGCACAATTTACTTATTCTTCTAGATATTAATTGCTATGTATCTGCACCGTATGTCATTATACTCATTATGGTATTATTTTTTATATTTTAGAGCTTAGGCCTATATTCTCATCCCATAAAATACCATTTATTTTCATATTATTTGCTTTTATTTATCTTCTCATTACTTTCGGCATCATGACTTTCATCGGCATTCATTTTTGTCCCCAACTATATATATAGGCCTATATATTAAAATTTGCCTTCATTGCCAAATGTCAAAAATATAGTTATAACATCTAAATATACAAGCGTTACTGCTATAAAGTAAATATTCTCTTTAAAAATTTGCTTTAACTGTTATGTTGGTCACAAGATGTCAGTCGGAACGATTTTCCGCTATCTCTTGTGTGAATTGAGAATACTACATATACGTATAAGAAAAATGTATGTTTGTGTTAAAATACTTGGGTAGCTCAGATCGTTACAGCGCTAAACGTACAGAGTTTAGAGACTCGGGCTCAAATCCCTTCTCAAGCAGTCATTTTTCTTTTCATATATATATATATATATATATATATATATATATAGGCCTTATAGGCCTATTCGTCATATACTTTTATTTATCGATTCCCGCCTTCTTCTTCTTTTTCTTCTTCTTATTATAATTATTGTTCCTACTGTCATCCCAACTTGCGTGATCCACAGCCACGAGTTAAAATTTTGGGAAGAATGTCTGCTGAACGAATAAAATATCAAATCGGAGCTGGTTATTTTTATTTATAATTCGTAAGGTATAACTATTCTACTTGTTGGAATCATTGAGCGATAGCGTTAAATTTTGGGGACTAGGCCTATTAAAAATTTCTTTATTAAGTAATTAACTAATTATTATTATTAGCTATTATGAGAGACCGGATGTTTAGGCATTATAAATAATTATTTTTGCACAGCAGCACTTATTGTTGTTAAGATAATAATAATAATTATGAACTAACTGAAAGACAATAATATACATTCGGTGAAGTCACTTTTATTGTAACGGTTATGGAAATACATTAAAATATACCTATAGGCAATTTTTAATAATAAATTAATAAATAGTAGAAAAATAATAAAAAAAGACAACAAAAAGCTTTTTTTTTTTTTTTTTCGTAAATTAGGTTCTTTAAATTTTATTTTTTGAGAATTTTCCTCACCATTGAGGGTTTTCTCCAATCAACCTTAGTAATTAACACGAACTAAAAAAATTAATAAACATAGATGACTACGGACTTACAAACTATCAGTTTGCAACAAACATTCACAATTTTCCCTTAATTAAAGTTCTCCATCGTTCTCTGTTCTCTGTGTCTTCATCTGTTACATCAAATTTCCACATTGAATTTTGAATGTTGTTCTTCCAGGTTGTTCTTGGTCTTCCTTTTCTTTTCCTTCTTTCAATTGAAATAAAATTGGGTAATCATATTTAAAAAGGCAACATAAAACTGTGGCATTTAAAACACAAAGTTATAATTCATACAGATTCACTTTCAAATTAAAGATGGATTTGATTCATTTAAAAAGGCATTCTGCCAAAGTTTCGGTCTCTGGCTATTATTTATATTAATTTATTATTATTAACATTACTCTCTGTGCGAGCAAAGCGCATATCATGAATGCAAATTTGGAGAGATTCTACATCCGTTGAGGTGGACTTTAAGTACATTATTCATCATCATCATCATCATAGTACATTCACGAATTTAGGCCATTTGTTGACCTGTTTCGGCCTCAAGAGAAACACCATCCAGAAGTCTTTTGAGTGGACGTCCTGGTCTTCTTCTTCCTGCAGGTTGATATCTTAACATTTGTTTGGGTATTCTGTGATCTTCCATTCGATGAACATGTTGCATCCATCTTGACTTATAATCAGAAATTTTGTTTTCTAAAGATTCCATGTGTAATTCTTCTAAGATGTCTTCATTTTTTTTGTGATCTAGTAGTGTGTATCCTGCAGTCCTCCGAAGATATCTCATTTCAGCAGATCTAAGTCTCTGTATATCCTTCTGTTTCAACGTCCATATTTCGCTACCATACAAAAGAGTTGGAAGAGCCAGTGTTTTATACACTTTCACAGTCTTGAATGCTTTTGGACTAACTGTGGCTTGAAGATAGAATTTATTAACCCTAAAATTCTTAAAAATTTAGATATTTTTGCATTTACATCCTTTTCTTCTTCATATGAGATATTGCATCCTAGATATGTAAAATTATTCACCTGCTCCAAAATTTTATTGTCCAGTACAATTTTACTTCTGACAGGATCTACACCTTGAAATGCCATAATTTTTGTCTTTTCTGTAGATATCTTTAATCCATATTCTTCTGTAATTTTGTTAAGTTCATACAGACCTTTCTGTAGATTATCTTCAGAATTTGCTATTATTATTTGGTCATCTGCAAACAATAGGGTGTTTAATTTTCTATTTTCTGATATTCTTATTCCAAATTTATATGTTTTGTTCCAGCAACATATTACTTCATTGATATAAATTGCAAAAAGTGTTGGGGATAGGGGGCAGCCTTGTCTCACACCACGATTTATAATTCCTTCTTCAGAAAATCTGTTATTTAATTTAATCTTCATGGTGTTGTCTTTGTAAATATTTTGTATGTTCTGCCGAAGTAAATTTGGTATATTTCTGTCTTCCAATGTATTTAAGTACATTATTAATAGACCTATTCAAAACTCTGGAAAAACATATGAAATACACTGTAATTGTGACATGCATATTTTTATGGGCTTTAAGTTCTTAATATTTTTATAGGCTTTAAGCTCTTAATAAAGCTTAGCCTACATTTTCAGTATCAAATCTACCTTTACATTAATCATCATCATCATCATCCGGTATCATGGCAGCTGCCGCCGTCTTCCGGAAACCAAACGCCATTCCTCTCTGTCCATCGATTGATCTTCCTCCAATCCTCTGATATTCACAGCTGCTTGTACCCCTTCTATCCAAGTTTTCTTCGGCCTTCCTCTCTTCGTCCTTTCCATTGGGATCCATTCCGTAACTACTTTAGGCAATCTTTGATCTACATTCTTTTGACATGGCCATACCACTGCAATCTTTTTAAATTAATATTTTATAAATTTTAATTAATTAATTGTTTTATCACTGGAAAAATAGAGGAATTCGTTCATATTCTATAACATAGTAACATATAGGTCTAATGAGGTTAATATAACCTTGATGGTTTTGATGAACGAGTAATGTGTTTCTTAGACTGAAAAAAAAAAAATGCGCGATAGTGCGTTTTGTCGTACTTACAGCAATGGCGACCAGGATTGAAAGTTCAACTTCCTACATTTCGGGGCTGCCAACCTAAATAACTATACTGTAATATTACTTATTACAATCCACGTGCGGGAAGTAAAACCACTGCTCTTTATGTATAGCCTACTATGTTCAATGTAGGCCTATATACAGAAAATATCCAAAAGATAGTGTTAATATACATTATACGAAACAAATCACTGCATTTTAAATTAACCGAACTTTATTTGAAACAATATAAAACAATAAATACGTACTTGCGGACATTTTATTAATAATTTTTCTCAAGGCCTCCTGTTGTTTCAACTAATAAACATTGCCCACACTGTTAACTTTAGTCATTTGTTTATAACTAACGCAAATATTTCCAACGAAGATGTTATTATTTTACTATTATTTATTATTTTGAAAAAAAACATCGCGTAGAAAATAATGTACAACACACATTTGTGAAGTGTTTTCAGAATTTCGGAAATAAAAAACCTCGCTATCACTCGGTTTTTAAACATTTTCCTCGCTTCTGTAAATACGACTTCCCAACCTCGTATTGTAATGTACAATACCACAATTGCGACATTTCCGGTATTCTCTCCTGGCATGCGTACTTGTATCCCACTTCTGGGTTGGGGCGCCTGGAAGGCGAGTTTACGCTGCCCCGATTATATGAAAGATAATGATGATAGTAATGATACACCTGAGAGACCTTAAACTAAACTTAATATATAATGATGGCCAGATGGTGTTCGGGGACCGTTTCGGCCTTAACGTTTCCTGACATTTGTTTTTCAGGCTAAGAAAAATCCCGAAAAAATCCTCACCCAAGAAACTTGTACCGGGGATAGAACCAGGGTCCGCTGCGTGACAAGGCAACATGTTACCTCGAGTCTAGTCGGAAGACTATTGTGAAAATATGATAATCCCATACTGCAAATAAAAAAACAATGAATATTGCTCATTGCCTAAATTTTTCTGAAGTTCACTATACGCTATCTCAAAAGTTGGCACATATTGAGATTTTGTATCTATGAAAGGACCACCTACTTTGGTTATAAGTTTACAAGCTACTGAAATGAAATTTGCGAGAGCAGTGACAGGTTTAAAAATTAATATTACAGAAAAGAAATGATAAAATAAAGCAAGAATTAAATATATTTGACCTCAATGAAAAAATATACGAATATAGGACAAAATGGATAGGCCTACCATTTAAACTTGCAATCGATAGATGATATAGCAAAACAGGCAATTTCAGGTACGGGTCTATATAAAAGCAAAAGGACGAATGAAGTATGGACAGCCATTGATAAGAAGCATGGATCAAAGTAAAGCAAGAGTAAACAGGTTTGATGAAAAAATGATACATAAAAGGATAGAAAAGTATAAAAAACAAAAAATGATAAACAGAAGTACTCTTGAAAAATAAGAACCACCTATGAAAAAATATAGGAAATTCACATATCACCCTTGGGTACATAATAAATTTCAAAAGATATTTGAGAAGTTTAATATTAAATTAGCACCAAAAAATAACTACAGTTTAAATAAACTAATAAAAACCAACAAAAATGAAAAAACTGATACAAATAAAAAGTCAGGAATATATCAAATTGAATGCATGGGCTGTGAAAAGATATGTATAGAAAAAACAAAAAGAAATCTAAAAATTAGAACCAAAGAACACATAAGAAATATTAAAAATGGGGAAATTGAAAAATCTACAGTTGCTGCTCATGTTTGGTCTGAAAAACATAATATAAATTCAGACACTAAATTATTAAAACAGTTAGAAAATACAAAAGAGCTGACTATTTGGGAAAAAAATTATATTCAGAAGAACAAAAACAGAGTTATGAATTTTGATATAGGGCCTACCGATGGAGCGTGACCTTGTTTGGAGGTGCTTTGGCCAACCACATGATGGAGCTGACATCGACATCCAGGTTGTGCAACATAATGCAACATAAATAAAACCAGTCTGGAAAAGCTGACGATAAAACAGAATTGTTTTGAAACATATTCAAGAACAAATCAACATTAATATTGAGGTAAGATGTCCAGACAAAAAAATAATAGAATACGTATTAGGGTTATACCTTTTTGGACTTTTGTGAAATAAAATATTTCCTGTACAAGGAATTCGTTCATATTCTATAACATACTAACATATAGATCTAATGATGGATGAACGTTTGCTTAAAACCATCGAAAAAGGCCTTAATTTCACTGAGCTTTAAGAAAATATCTCCCCAAATATATTTATATAATACTATTTAATATTGATTTGGGGTGACCTTTTCTTGAAGCACAGTGAAATGAAGGCCTTTTTCATTGGTTTTAAGTAAAAATTCACCCATTTATTCAGTCCAAAAATGTATAATCCTCCAGGGTTATAGCTTTTTGGACTTTTGTGAAATAAAATATTTCCTGTGCAGTGAATGGGTGTAAAATATTTCCTGTACAATGAATGGGTGAACTTTTACTTAAAACCACCGAAAAAGGCTTTCATTTCACTGAGCTTCAAGAAAAGGTCACCTCCAAATATATTTATATAACAATATTTAATATTGATTTGGGGGTGGCCTTTTATTGAAGCTCAGTGAAATGAAGGCCTTTTCAATGGTTTTAAGCAAAAGTTCACCCATTCATTGAACAGGAAATATTTTATTTCACAAAAGTCCAAAAAGTTATAACCCTAATACATAGGCCTATACTGTTTTTTGGGCCAGAACAGGCACAAATGCCTAACCGCTTAATTAGAAGAAGTAGAAGAAGAAGAGAAAATTTAATTATTTAATGAGAACTCTATATATCAGTAATTTATCTTACACGTCAATTAGGTAATATTAATCCCAATGTTAAAACGATGTAGTTGGTCGCAAAAAAATATTCTATAGCAAATAATCTTTATATCTTTACTATGTACTTGTACTCAAGACCTAACCAAGTCAGTCCTAGTGGACCAATGAATATCATTCTCGCCTCTGGTTCCAGGTCCATGGATTCAAACTCGGGTGGTTAAAATTCCTGACTAGACTTCTTTCGGAAAGAAAGCAAAGCCGTGGGTGTCGTGACGCAGACCTATGCAATTTCAAACAACTTCAAAACTGAAATAAAAAATATAAGAACAGGATTTTTCTGCCCTTTGATGCCTAGCTTTCAATTACGAAGTTAATTACCTGATATGTGAAAGTCGTTAAATAAAGTGAGATTCAACTAAATAACACTATAAATATGACGTTAAAGACAATTACAAAAGTTTAAGCACACTGCATACCCCTCCTATTTCAGTAGGTGTTGCCTTAAAAATTAATATTGTTATCCTAAATAACATCACCTACCTACAGTGTAAATGACTGAGGAAGTTGCATGTCTGACCTTGCTTCACTCTAGGAAGTTAGGACATTTTAAGGTAGGCCTAATAGTATAGTGGAATGACGACAGAGGGCAGACTAATGCATTTTACATACAAGTACACGTACCAGTATATGAGTGCAGAGAATGATAAAAAAATTAACACTTTATAATGATATATCTTCTTCTTCTTTAATTCAGTTCAACATTTCACCTTATAGGTACTTCTAATGATGAATAAAAATATACACACCGTGTCCCATTCAAACCTCCCACATTTAAATTAATCATAACTCTCAAAGTATGCAGAATTATGTAATGAGGTTCGTATTAAGAGAAAGAGAACCTCTTAAGAAGTTTTGTTTTCATTGTTGCAGTTAATTCATGTGTCACATGGTGGAAAATAATGACATAAAACAAAATGGCGACTCCTCAGCAATGAGCACAAACTGTTTTCTGGTATGTAAAAGACCAAGTGTTTGCGACTCCAGTACAAGATATTAATGATTTTCGAACCCATATCCTTGATACAATTGCAACAGTACCAATGGACATGTTGGACAGAATGTGGCACGAAATCGAATACAGACTTGATATTGTTCGTGCTAGTAATGGTGCACATATAGAGGTGTTTTAGTATGTGGCAACGTGTAGCAATGAAAATTCTTTGAGTTTTTCTTTCGTTTAATACCGGCCTCATTTCATAGTACCGCATACTTTGTTAGTTATTATTAATTAAAATGAGGGGGTTTGAATGGGACACCCTACTTTGTCTTTCCATGCATTCATAGACAGGCATGCTCTGAGTTTGATTTCATACGTACAAGTAATATGCCTACGTACTTTTGAGTTACTGAATTTTATAATTTTATTTAATAACTCCAAACGCGACAGGCCTAGAAAGCCCTTGGCCTACCAGTCGACTGCTGGCCTCACGTCCACAGGTGTTAATAACAGAGGTAGACAATCATAAGCCAGTGTAGGGGAGACATGTGGTCAGCATGTCGGGTCCCCCGCCGTTATAGCTGGTCTTCTCAACCTGAAGTCGCTACTTATTGTAGCTGCCCAAATGTCTCATGATGCCGGGTGGGCGCAAGTCACATACTGGCCGAAATTCCATGAGAATTATAATTAATTATTTCTCCTGCCAGTTATTTAAATGTTTCGGACCGCAACGAAAACAAAACAATGTAAAACTCTAAGTTATTATTATATATTATTGTGTAATTTGACACAAATGTAAGTAATGTCTACTCATTTGTTTTTCTATTATTTTATAAACGATATCAAATAAATTAAATCAATGCATCTTATAGGATACATTGCAAATTTAAGGTTAAGGTATCCCACATAGCTTTCATATTTACTGTATCGATTGCTGTTTCGAAATCTATGAAGGTTAAGTGTAGTGCTGTCTGCTACTCATTACTCTGTTCAAGGATAGTTCCTAAAGTATGTAGGCCTACATAAGGTCAATACGATTTTGTCTATGAAGTTCTGCTTGTTCTTTCTTTAATCTTGATTCTGTATCATCTTTCATTCTGTTTAGTATTATCCCCAACAATAACTTTCTAGTAAACTGAGAATTGTTAGGGCCTATACCTCTTCAGTTTTATAGTGTATATTATATACTTTCTTTGGAAATGTTATTACCGTATATCTTCTTTCCATTCTATTGGGATCTTCTCTTCTTTCAAATCTTTACTAATCTCTCTCTCTCTCTCTCTCTCTCTCTCTCTCTCTCTCTCTCTCTATATATATATATATATATATATATATATATATATATATATATCCATAATAATTCTGCCCGAGGGCAGATCTATCACTAACCATAGCATTTTCATGCTATGTTTTGCAGCTTTCTAGGGAATTGTAGGTGTGATAGCTTACCATTGCTTTCACACCGGTGAAGGATGATAATGATAAGGATGATGATGATGATGGCCATATGATTTCGGGGGCCGTTTGGGCCTTAAAATTTTCCTGACATTTGTCTTACAGGTGAGGAAAAACCCCGATAAAAACCTCACCCAGAAAAACTGTCCAGACCGGGGATCGAACCCGGGCCCGCTGCGTGACAAGGCAGCACGCTACCTCTAGACTACAGAGGTGGACAATATATATATAACATTATCCCTAGAAAACTATTTTTGAAAAGTAAACTTATTAAACATATACAAGTATAACTTATAGGCCTATATCTTAATAGATATATTAAAAGGAATATAGGCGGTAATTTAAGCTAATTTTAATATGGCTCAACATCATGAAGAATATAACTACAAAAGTAGGTTTATTTTTGAAAGGATGTCCCCTTTCACCAGTTTTTTTTAAATATGTCTATGTAGGGTGTTCTGAAAAAAATGTTCCACTATTCACAGAGGAAATAGTATGTAACAAATAAACAGAAATGTTCCTACAAAACTGCGGCCCTAAACTTAATATCTTATGAATCATGTATCAATTTAAAATATTTATAAAATTAATTAAATCAAATCATATTGAATCGCACAATAAGATCTTCAATGTAAATTAAAATTCTAACTTGTAGAGCCTATTGCACATGAAACAGAATCCTGCTGAGCTGAACATATTACTCCTGTGTTTAGTTATTGCTTGATGTAAAAAACAGAATAACAATGCATTATATTGATTATTGTGGAAAGCAACGGGAAGCTACCACACCTACAATTCCCTAGTAAAGCTGCAAGCCTAGCATGAAAATGCTATGATTGTAGTGAAGGACCTGCCTTCGGGCAGAATTACTATGGATGAATATTGATTATTTAACTCATGCCCCAAATAGGAGTCAGTGACCAATCACGTTTCAATGAATTTTGTTTTACAACGATTCATCTTGATAATTATCGAATTTTGAATACCAAAATAAAGAAAGCTCCTCATTTGTAATATTCTGAACAGCTCAGAGCAGTATTTTGCAGTGACTGACTCTCGAACAAATACGATGAATGTAGCAACTAATAAACAGATTCCTTCGACCTTTACATTTGATAATTTATTGTGTGTTCAATAATTGTATTTTTAAATACAGTAAAAGCTCCTTACTTGCGGTTCCCTTATTCACGCTTTCATTCAAACAAGATAGGCCTATACTTCGTAATAGTAACATACATAACTTATTCGCAATTAATATATCCCAATTGAAATTCTAATTTTTTTTTCATAAGTTGTTTCTTGCCACATAGAAGATATCTTACAAAATAAGACACACACACATATATATTACAAAAACTTCTTTCTTGTTTTGTGGAATATACCTCGTTCTCTATGTGGAACTTTTTAAGAACAGCCTGTATATAGATGTATGCTTAAGATTATTATTGGCATATAAATGTAATAGAATGGCAGTAGAAATCAGAGAAGAAAAATATAGAATAGGAGTATAAAATCGCTTGTTGTCTGCAGATGATCATAACTCAAGATGCCAGTAATGCGTTCTGTACTAATTCTCGCAATAATATGTAGGCCTAAATGGAGTTTAAAATTTAGAGTAGACAGAATATTCCAACGCGAATTTGGACGAATTATTAATTGATGGAAAGAAAACCGAAAGGGAATAAATTATAAATACTTGAGTTCAATTATGTCCACCGCCGTGTCACGAGGTAGCGTGCTACCTTGGCACGCAGCGGGCCCGGGTTCGATTCCCGGTCGGGACAGGCTCCTGGGTGAGCCTTTTTTCGGGGTTTTTCCTCACCTGTAAGACAAATGTCAGGATGCTTGGGACCTAACGGTCCCCGAAAATCATCCGGCCATCTCATCCTTATCATTATCATCATCATCGTTCACCGGTGTGGAAAGCAATGGGAAGCTACCACACCCATAATTCACTAGTAAAGCTGCAAAGCATAGCATGAAAATGCTATGATTGAAGTGAAAGACCTTGCCCTCAGACAGAATTACTATGGTTGGTTGAGTTCAATAACTAATTGTTTGGTTGAAGAGAAACCTTTGTATTAAGGAGAATATTATTAAAACTTATTGTAATGATAATAATAATTAGAATGTTTAAACATAGTAATGATGAAAATAATAATAATAATAATAATAATAATAATAATAATAATAATAATAATAATAACAATATAGTATTATCCAAGAATAAACTAAATATCACAAAATGATAATTGAGGCGGTTAGAAACAAAGGGGTGTCAGTGATTTTTTTCTCAAAGAACCGTGATTGGTGAAACCGACCCTTAGTGGCAAACAGAAATTGTATGCGTCAGGAGTACATAAAATCTGATTGTCATCATTTTCAATTATTTATGATTTTCTTATGCAACTTCAACGTTAAACCTGTTTTTCTCAATATTGCAAAATTTACACTTATTTCCCGTTTCTTCTAACCACCCCAATATTGTAGTTATTCATTCCCAAATGATAGATAACGACCAAACATGTTTGAATGAATGTTGTCTTTCAACCAATTACGTTGATGCTTCACTCAATATAGTATATCGAAACCTCTTTCATCACCTTCTTACGTGATAAACACAGATATTCATTTTAATATTATAAACAGGTGATATTATTATGTTGCCAACCGATGCCGTCATGTTTAAAATATAAAATTACATCATCACACTGCACAGATCAAATAAATGAAGTGCGCCCAAATGATTCTCATTATCTTTTACATTACAATTAAATGTAAATATTTTATTCCTGTATTTTAATAATCACTAGCTAATACCCGGCGTGCGCTGCTGCAACTAAATAAATGTTGAAGTGTTTTTACCACCAGCTTTGCGCTGTTATGCTTGCCCGGGAATCTGCTTATCCCGATCTTCTTGGCATCAATCTTCTTCTTCTTCTTCTTCTTCTTCTTCACGGTTTTGGCTTATTTACTAGCCTGTTCCAGCTCCAAATTGCTGCTCTTTCCATCTTTTCCTTGGTCTTCCGAAGCTTCTTCTTCCTCGTGGTGAATAGTTGTATTATGTTTTTGGTATTCTATTCTCAGTCATCCTTGCCAAGTGTTCTTTCCAGTTTATTCTGTATTTCTCTATTGTTGAGTTTAATTCCTCTATTTTTAGTTGTTGTCTTATTTCTATGTTATGTCTTGGCATCAATGAAAGACAAAATTGGTTATTGTGAGTTATCCGTAGAAGATAAACATATGCTGTCGTGGACGTTTTTGTAGTTTTTTGAGATAACTCATTCAATTCTGTGTTCATTAATTTGGTGTATTTGTTATGGTTTAGGCAGTGTAAGCCATTTAAGCCTGAAATTAGGGACTTTATCTCACGTTTTTCACTACAAAGGGTGACTTTTAGGGGTGAATGGGTTGAGTAATACAACTCTCTTATAGCCTATGTTATTTCCCGGAATCTCCAGAACATTTTTCAAAAATTCCCACCTCATTCTGATGAACGGCATGGCAGAGCACGCTTGCCCGGGAATCTACTTATCCCGTTCTTCTTGGCATCAATGAAAGACAAAAATGGTTACTGTGAATTATCTGTAAAATATAAACATATGCTGTCAGGGACTTTTTTGCAGAGTTTTTTGAGCTATTCAGTTCTGTATACATTAATTTGGTGTATTTGTTAGCCTGTTGGTTTAGACAGCGTAAGCCATTTACACGTCAAAATAGGGACTTCATTTCACGTTTTTTACTACAAAGGGAGATTTTTAGGGGTGGAGGGGTTGAATATCACAACTCTCTTATAGCCATGTTCATCCCGGGAATCTCCAGAACATTTTGCAAAAAACATCACAATTGGATCAACGGTATGACCGCGCATAAAGTATGAACAAACAAACAAACAAACATTCATTTTTATATATTACATTTTTTGGTCACTTTATTTTATTCGTGAAATACTCCAAGAAGTGTTAAACCTATTCGTGCTTTAATCATCTAGATACATTTATCAATAGACCTAATTTGGAAACCATTTCGTGATATTAATGTTAATGATAATAACATCCGACCGCTTTACTCGATTAGTTTACTTGTTTGATAGGTTTATAGATATTCCACATACATAATTTACCAAAAACACACAGGGATACAAAATGTATTACAGATGTTAGGTTACGATACGAAAAGTGGATACCCGAATTTCGGAATAATTTTGGTTTTAAAATGAAGGTTAAGAATGTCAAACTTAAAAGAAAAAAAAATGCGGTCGATGTAGGAACAAACCAGGAAAGTTATTTGCAAAACACTATTTCACATTCAGCAACAATTAGATCGCGTTATATATAAATCTTGGCTAATCTTAAAGGTAAAAAAAAAAAAACCCGAATGTTGAAATACTGACTAAGGCATATTTCATATTGACCTTAATCAATGCAATGCTGAGCTAGTTTCTACCTTCTTTGCAGATGAATATAATATAATGCCTAGTAGAACGGCCGGTGATCTGTCATTATAAAATTTATTTTGACTATTTAACTCATGCCCCAAATGGGAGTCAATGACCAATCACGTTTCAATGAATTTTGACTTACAACCAATCACAGCCGTGTTTCACCTCGATTTGATCAACTTAATTTTATCATATTAAAGAATGCTCCTGCTTTTTAACATTCTGAATAGGCCAGAGCATTATTTTGCAGTGACTTACTCTCTAAGAAATACGTTGAATATAACAATCTATATATCAAGATGTAAGAATGCTAGAAAGCAAGTGGCTCCCAGATTGTATATATAGTGCGGGATATAATAGAACAACATTTTGTAGCAATTGATTATACCACAAAAAAAAATAAACCACCGTTTGCACTTTCTTAAACGTATTGTTTCCCAGGAATTTACGTTCCAGAAAAATATAATTTACATCATAGACCATCAGAAATTAATTAATAATATATAATGTTGGTTATAAATAGTTCGATGTGTTTCATTCTTTCTCCACTAGGGTACATTCTTACAATATTGCGATCCTTTGGCAATAAATAATATGATCTGGTTGCAGTGATGAACAAATGAAACATAATAAACGTTTCTCATTTGTTTTCAAACATCGCCGTTTACATTAAATATATATATATTTTTAAACAACTATATTTAAATAATGATTTGTGAGTAAACAGCTTAATATTATTCGTTAAATAGTCCTAACAAATGCCACTGTTGATTTCCAAATTCTCTAGATAAATTCACTCATCACTTCGTGACATCGTGAATTTATCGATAATTTGGAAATAACTCGTGTCATTACGTATGATAAATAAGTTTACAAGGGTGTGTGACTTATTTAGTTAGGTTTAGATGAGGACAAGTTGGGATAAATCATATTATTTTACAATAGAGAGAAATACAATATGCATTTTTTTCTTTAGGATAGGGATAAGTTAATATACATCAGATTAGTTTATAGATGTGTGAGATATGATATGTAATTGATTTTTTGCGCGAGAGTGCGTTTTATCGTACTTACAGCAAAGGCGACCATGATTGAAAGTTCAACCTCCTACATTTTGGGGTTGCCATCATAAATAATTACACTTCAAACCTCGTAAAGTAAAACCACTGCCCTTCATGTATACTATGTACAATTAAATACAAATATATATCCAAAAGGTAGTGTTAATGTACATTATACGAAACAAATCACTGCATTTTAAATGAACTGAACTGTATTTGAAACAATATAAAATAATAAATACGTACTTGCTGCCATTTTTAAGTGATTGGTGTGACGGCCTGCTGTAGCCTCAACTAATAAATATTGTCCACACTGTTAACGTTAGTCAGTTGTCTATAATGAACGCAAATATTTCCAACAAATATATTATTTTACTATAATTTATTATTTTGAAAACACCATCACACAAAAAATAATGTACGACGAACGTTTGTAAAGTGTTTTACACAATCTCGGAAATTAAAAACTTCGCTAACGCTCGGTTTTTGAACTTTTCCTCGCATGTGTAAAAACCACTTCCCAACCTCACATGGTAATATACTATTATTAGATAACATTTGATATGGATTAATTTTTTAGGAATACATGCGATGAGTCCACCGCTGTGGTCTCGAGGTAGCGTGCTGCCTTGTCACGAAGCGGGCCAGGGTTCGATTCCCGGTCGGGACAGGCTCCTGGGTGAGGTTTTTTCGGGGGTTTTCCTCGCCTGTAAGACAAATGTCAGGAAGCTTAGGGCCCAACGGTCCCCGAAAATCATCCAGCCATTACCATCATCCTTATCATCATCATCACCATCATCATCATCACCATCATCATCATCATCACCATCATCATCCTTCACCGATGTGGAAAGCAACGGGAAGCTACCACACCTACAATTCCCTAGTCAAGCTGCAAGCATAGCATGAAAATGCTATGATTACAGTGAATGACCTGCCCTCGGGCAGAATTACTATGGATGGACATGCGATGTTGACCTATCGTTAATTGTCGGCAAGCGGTAGCGGTTAATGAAACGACATATCTTAAGTTTCGTCGGTGTGATAGTTCTTTTTTATGCCACCAGGTTGTCTTTTATGACTTTTCTGGCTTTCTCCCCTGGTATTGGCGGAATTGTAATCCATTTCTTAGGTTGGGGCACCTGGAAGGCGGAGTTACGTTACCCCGGTGATATGATGGGTGATAAATGATAATGAAGCGCCAGGAGAGTTCTTAACCTAAATTCCAGACCATGGGCAACCATAGGCATAATTCCCTTTAAGGAAAAGTTCCTATGGTTTGACCGGGATATTTAGCATGAAAGAGTTTCTTACCATTATCTTTAAACTATTTATTATTTCTCTTATTATTTAGTGAACATATTTAGGTAGTCATGAACTGTGTAGTCAGAAATTAGGGCATGATCGTGAAAATAAATCAATTGTTCTGTAATAGGAGACGCTCTATCTCGCTGACTACTAGAAAATGAGGCTGGTCTCAGTGTATTAAAGTGAATTATCATAAATTTAAATTTCGTTGTAATGCAATTTTGGAAATATTGCGCTCCAATTGCCTCCTATTTGAGCTCTCCACTGAAAAGGACACAAGCGTAAACTATGTTTCCATCCTGGATTAACATTTGAATATCGGAACTCACGTCACAACCATCATGGCTGCTACATTCTTCAGAAAGAATAGAAGATCGTGCTTTATGAATTATTTTCCTGGCTTGTTTCTGCATCGACCACATTTTTTTTTTCATATTTGTCGTCCGTAAGCTTTATTTTTTTTTGTCTAATGCCGCCAGGTTGTTTTTTTATAACATATCTGCCTTTCGCTCCTGTATTGGCGAAATTATAATCCATTTCTTAGCTTGGGGCACCTGGAAGGCGAGGTACTTTATCCCGATGATATGATGTATGATAAACGATAGCGAAGCGCCAGGAGAGTCCTTAATCTAAACTTAATCTAAATTTCAGACCATGGACAACCACAGGAAAAATTCCAATGGTCTGGCGGGAATCGAACTGGAGACCTCATGAATTGTAGTCAGAAACTCCGACCTTAGCCCGTGAGGCTGGTCATAAGCTTTATTTTAAAATCAAAATTATCTTGAAATTCGGATGTCAAATTTCGGCGCCGTGTCCCAGATCTTATAATAGTTGATGAATGAAAATAGTAGAAAGCGATAAGCTGATAAGTATACTTATAGTTCTCAGGTCCACAGTTCCAGACATTGAACTTACATGGTCACACTTGTAGGTCAATTTCAATTACAGAAATCAGTTATTATTAACCTTGTCACATTGTAAGGGATTTTTAAAATATTACAAATATTATGGTCTTTATATCACTCTAACTCAGCAACTGATTTCATAGAATAATTCTAAGTAGTAATATAATGTACGGTTAAAAACTATATTATAGTTACCTTGTAGGTCCGTCTCCTCAACTTAAGTTCTTTTAAAACTCTGTAGGCCTTTATGCATAACATCGATAACACCCTCACAATAGTAGATAGAGAAAACATTCCAACGAGAATAAATATACTGGAGGAAATCGCAATCCTAAGAGAAATCAACAACAACCTGATTCTCAATGAATACACACCTAATCCACACAATCCTCTGTACAAAATTCTCACAACCAAGTCAGTGCTTCAACAAGGGTCAACAAGAACGGACCTAATGCATTCTGCTGATGATGGGACTAGTCCCGAAAGGCCTACAGAGTTTTAAAAGAACTTAAGTTGAGGAGACGGACCTACAAGGTAACTATATTATAGTTTTTAACCGTACATTATATTACTGTGAACTAATACCTCAACGGAAAATCACCATGAATTTTACTAGTATCGATCAATTCTAAGTAGGCCTATCCAATTGTTACTTGAACTGTATCGATGCAGATTGGTATTCTTTCAGGGGTTTAATAACAAAATCATGGATCAAAAACAACAATAATAATGATAATAACAATAATGACAATAATAACGATGATAATAATGCTAATGATAATAATAATAACGATAATGATAATGATGGTGGCGATGATGATGATAATGATAACTAACTCATGGCACTATCCAACCCGGACGGTTAATGGCTGCGCGGACATAAGTTCTCCATACATCTCTATCCTGAGCTAATGTTTTCCAATCATCCCCTGTATAATCTACTTTCCTCAAATCACAGTTAATGTTATTCTCCCACCTCATTCTTATCTACCAACTGGACGTTTTCCTTCTGGTTTTCCTACAAGAAGCTGCCATGCACGTCTTTTATTCCCCATTCGTGCCACATATCCTGCCCATCGCAGTCTATAAGACTTAACTGTTCTTATTATACGTTGCTTCCTATAAAGACCATGTAGTTTACTGTTATGTAGTCTTCTCCATTCACCTGTCTGTTCATCTCTATTTGGTCCAAAAAAATTTCCTAAGAACTTTATTCTCAAATACTCGTAATCTCCTTTCCTCCCTTAAAGTAAGAGTTCATGTTTCGCACCCATATAAGATAACTGGTAGAATAATTTTTGGACCAAAGAGAGATGAACAGACAGGTGAATGGAGAAGACTACATAACAATGAACTACATGGTCTTTATAGGAAGCCAGATATAATAAGAACAGTTAAGTCTCGTAGACTGCGATGGGCAGGACATGTTGTACGTATGGGGAATGAAAGACTTGCATGGAAGCTTCTTGTAGGAAAGCCAGAAGGAAAACGCCCAGTTAGTAGACCAAGAATGAGGTGGGAGAATAACATTAACTATGATTTGAGGAACTAGATTATACAGGGAATGATTGGAAAGCATTAGATCAGGATAGGGATGTATGGAGAGCTTATGTCCGCGCGGCCATTAACCTACGGGTTGGATAATGCCAGTGAGTAAGTAAGTAAGTAAGTAAGAATAATAGTTCTATATATCTTCAGCTTAACGTTTTTTTGAAAGGAGTTGGGACGTCAAGAATCTCTGTAATGCACAATAGCACGCATTTCCAGAATTAAGCCAATGTTTAATTCTTTGTGCGATGATGACAATGATAATAACAATAATGATGTTAAAAACAATGATATAACAACAATGATAATAATAATAATAATAATAATCGTAATAATAATAATCATCATCATGGCAGCTGCCGCCGTCTTCCGGAAACCAAACGTCATTCCTCTCTAGCCATCCATTGATCTTCCTCCATTCCTCTGATATTCATAGCTGCTTGTAACCCTTCTATCCAAGTTTTCTTCGGTCTTCTTCTCTTCCTACTTTCCATTGGGATCCATTCCATAACAATTTTTGGCAATCTTTGCTCTGGCATTCGTTTGACATGACCATACCACTGCAATCTTTTCTTTTCTATGATGTCTATGACGTTCGGCTCCTCTTGTACAATTTTTCCGAGGCATGTTGTTTGGTTTTTTAGCATTTTTTTTTCTTTTTATGATGAACGAGGAGCTGGCCCGATGCATCAACCCCCAACCTGGGGGACGGGTAATTTTTGTTCAAGGTTTTCTTCCTCTAACCTTTGATAGTCCAGTATCTTACTGCAAGGCAGCAGCGCTAGTTTTAGTCCGCCCTGGGTATTTTATTTCCCCAGTACCCGCCATATCTGGTGAACATTCCCTTATCCGCCACCTGGGGAGGCGTCCGATGGGAGACTGGCAACTCCACACGGAAATAATAATAATAATAATGATAATAATGATAATGATAATAATAACGATAATGATAATGATAATAATAATAATGATAATAATAATAATAATAATAATAATAATAATAATAAGACCAGTATCACGAGTTAGTGGTCACCGTTTTCTGACTACAATTTATGAGGTCCCGGATTCGACTGCCGGTCAGACAACAGGAATTTTTCCTGAAAGGGAATTATTCCTGTGGTTGCCCGTGGTCTGGAATATATGTTAAATTTAGATCAAGGACTCTCCTGGCGCTTCATTATCAATTATCACCCATCATATCATCGGGGTAACGTAATTCTGCCTTTCAAGTGCCCAACCTTAGAAATTTATTACAATTCCGCCAATACCAGGGGAAAAAGCCAGACACGCCATAAAAGAAAACCTGGTGGCATTAGACAAATAATAATAATAATGATAATGATAATGATGATGATGATGATGATGATGATGATGATGATGATGATGATAATAATAATAATAATAATAATAATAATAATAATAATAATAATAAAAGCAGACACGCAAGACCGGGAAATGTGGAAGAAAAACATTTCACACATCATCGCCCAATTATTTATCATGCCGCTTCATCAGACTATCCGACACACATAATCTTGACACTCGATCCCATCAGCACATTGTCCTTTATATCCCTCCTCATCACACTCTATATTATTCATTATCTTTTACGGTCTCAATTACCAAAACATGGAATTCCCTTCCGCCCTATGTCAGAGACTGTCAAACTATAACATCCTTCAAAAACAAATTAAAGAATTATTTAATAACAAACTAACTTATACACCTCACTGATAGTATTCTTTTAACAATTAATACATTTAATTATCTATGAAAATAATATTAAGATTAACAAATATTTTCTTTTGTTTTGTTTTAAATATTTTACAAACGTAAAATTAGTTTTCTATATCTCATTATTTTTCTTTGTTTTATATATACATTAGACAGGGACAATTTAATATGTCTTGATTGTATACATTTTATTATTAGTTTTAGTCTTAATTTTAACTAACATTAACTAGTTGCATTATAGATCGTAATATAATAGATATTATATTTTTGATCAAATTTTTATTTAGTATTTAATATTAGAGTTCATTGTGATTGTTATATTCTGATGTAATATTTGTTTGCCCTGGTGAGTGGAAGAGAAGGCCACATGGCCTTAACTCCACCAGGCTAAATAAATAAATACATAAATAAAAATAAATAAATACTTTGGTTGAGGATACCTGTGTAAATAACAGAAACAATCCTTGATAGAAATAATAAAAATATAGCCTACCTAATATTTTACCTAATAATAATAATAATAATAATAATAATAATAATAATAATAATAATAATGATGATGATGATGATGATGATGATGATGATGATGATGATAATAATAATTGTAATAAAAATAATAAAAGTAACGATAATATTAATGAAATCATTTTACTAGATCATTGTGAGAAAGTTAAGATTAGGTATTTAATATTTTTCCTATAATTACTAATATAGCTTTCCGAAATCTAACGACATTTGTTTCAAATCAGAATTGTGTCGTGGTAACGATTAGCAGAATTTCGGCGACTTCAAAAGGACGGCTTCTTCTGTAGGCTGGCAGCGTGGCGAGTGAAAATTTCTTACACGTGACACTAGAAATTAATGACCCATTTGCTTCTCAAGTATTCCAGCTTAAAATATGAAAAAAATATAAATTTCTCTATCTTACACATCAAAATCAGTTTGTTTAATTTTGTTGTACTATGTGCTTTATAGGCGTAAACATATTTTCATACAAATTAAACTAAACGGCCATTTTATTAAAAAATAAACCATAATACTACATACGTATACCACAGGAATTTAAGAAAAATGAATGAAACATTCAAGAAAATGATGGTAGTATTTCAAATTTGATCCATTTTATCATAAGTAATGCCACGAGTGATTTCAAAATTATCGATAAATTCACGATGTCACGAAGTGACGAGTAAATTTATCTAGAGAATTTGGAAATCAAGTGTGGCATTTATTAGGACAATTTAACGAATATAATTAAGCTGTTTACACACAAATCATTATTTAAATATAGTTATTTTAAAATATTTATATATTTAATGTAAACGGCGATGTTTGAAAACAATGTTTAATTTTTTCATCACTGCAACCAGATCATATTATTTATTGCCAATGGATCACAATATTGTAAGAATCAATATTGTAAGAATGCACCCTAGTGGAGAAAAAATGAAACACATCAAACTATTTATACCAACATTATAGGTTATTAATTAATTTTTGATGTCCTATGATGTAAATATGTTGATTATATATATTGTGTAACATAAAAACCAGGGAAATAATACGTTTAAGAAAGTGCAAACATGTGATAAAGTATAATTGATAAAATCGAGGTGAAAACCGACTGTGATTGGTTGTAATTCAAAATTCATTGAAATATGATTGATCATTGACTCCCATTTGGGGCATGAGTTAAAAAGTCACAAATAATAAATTAACTCTTTGGATTATCATTAATGCTAGGAATTTAGTTGGGCCATACTCAGTACCCGAAGAGAGTCCCGTAAGTTATAAAACATGCATGATATGCACAAACCTAACAGAACCAATACTATTCCACCTCATTGTATTTTTTTTGTAAAATACCACAAAGTTGTCCTTTGGTATTTATGGTATTCTGTTCTGGTATTGGTGGAATTGTAATTCACTTTAGAGGTTGGGGTAATGATATGATGGCTGATAAATAACGAAGTAGCAGGTGTGTCCTTCAACCTAAATTTAATCCCAATTAATAGACCAAGGGTCCACCGCTGTGGTCTCGAGGTAGCGTGCTGCATTGTCACGCAGCGGGCCCGGGTTCGATCCCCGGTCGGGACAGTTTTTCTGGGTGAGGTTTTTATCGGGGTTTTTCCTCACCTGTGAGACAAATGTCAGGAAAACGTTAAGGCCCAAACGGTCCCCGAAATCATATGCATATCATCATCCGTATCATTATCATCTTCATCCTTCACCGGTGTGGAAAGGAACGGAAAGCTACCACACCTATAATTCCGTAGTAAAGCTGCAAAGCATAGCATGAAAATGCTATGATTGCAGTGAAAGACCTGCCCTCGGGCAGAATTACTATTGATGGATGGAATAGACCAAGGCTGTTAATAAGTGCTCTCTAGTTGTGAAAAGGCCGTCCCCCCTCCTACCGGCATACTGTATTTTTTCATTTATATACTAGCTAATACCCGGCGTGCGCTGCTACACCTAAATACATGAAAATTAATGTGCTTTTATGTTTAGTTGAATAAGTAAAATGAAAAATAATTATAAATTTATATTTTTAGATACCCCGTGCTGATTACCCGGCGCTGCCCGGGAATCTAATTATCCCGATCTTCTTGACATAAATGAGCTGAAATATGAAAATTAATGTGTTTTATGTTTAGTTAAATAAGTAGACGGAAAAATTTATATCATAATTATTTTTAGATACACCGTGCTGTTTACCCGGCGTTGTCCGGAAATCTGCTCATCCTGATCTTCTAGGCATAAATGAGCTAAAAGACAAAAAAATAATGTACTTCTTATGTTTAGTTGAATAAGTAAAATGAAAAATGATTATAAATGTATTTCGTAATTATTTTAAGATTCCCCGTGCTAATTACCCGGTGTTGCCCGGGAATCTACTTATCTCGATCTTCTTGGCATAAATGAACTAAAAGACTAAATTCGTCATTGTGAGTTATTCGTAAAAGAATACCTGCCATGTGCTGCTATGCTTGCACAGGAATCTACGTACTTGTCTCGATCTTCTTGGCATCAATGAAAGACAAAAATGGTTATTGCGAGTTATCCGTAAGAGATTAACATATGCTATCGCGGACTTTTTTGTAGAGCTTTTTGAGATATTCGATTCTGTGTAGGTTACATCAATTTTGTGTATTTGTTATGATTTAGGCAGCGTAAGCCATTTAAGAGTCCAATGAGCTACTTTTTCACATTTTCCAATACAAAGGGCGAACTCTCTTATAGCCTATATTCATCCCGGGAATTTCCTGAATATTTTTCAAAAAGCCCCATCACAATCTCATTACTTTCTCTAAACAATGCGGTTTCAAGGACTTTGGTCTAAGGACCTAGGGACAAGTAGAAGAAGACGATTAAGACTTCCATCCACCCGGTATCTATATCGAACCCAGAACCACAAATTATGAGACATATATTATATTCTATCACAGGAGCCAATGCTTGGAACAAAATTCAAAGATAAAACAATAGATTACAGTCATTGGGTGTTTTGCCTTTATGGAGGTGAATCACTGTAGAATATCATTAGCCTATATGTATCCAAGTATGACTAATTACATACAGAAATAAAAGCTAGAAGTTTAAACTATTCATGCCCTTAAGTAAAGTAAAGTAGTCCCACTACAGGCCTCAGGAGGCCCTTGGGGTAGTAGGAGGTTAAGGCTCCCACTTTTTCTAGACAACCGGCACTTGATGTCAGCCGGGTTGTCAGCCCTGCGTGACGGCCGCCTTTACCCCAGAACAAGCGTCTGGTACTCATTTCCGTTAGAGGCTGAGTCGACCCCAGGGTTATAGTGCCGCCAGAAGGTTTTTGGTCAGTTTAAAAATCCTGACCCCACCGGGGCTTGAACCGTCGACCTTCCGGCTTGTAGCTCAGCACCTTAACCACTACGCTACCACTGCCCTTGACATTATAAAATTGTGAATATTAGTATATAAATAACATTTCTATCAAACGGCTGCAACTTTTCGTACGTCTCTGTTAGCCTTTAAACGTAAGTAATTCTTTGTTACAAAACTTGTTAATATGACTTAAATATGATTAGTTTAATTGCCACTTTGTCAGCGATGCTACAAGTAGAACCTGTTTAATAGCAAACACATTCTTATAAACTAAACACAGCATTTTCATCATCCTTATGAACATAAATGAAAACTACAAATATTATTACTTTATTTTCAGACTGAAAAATCTCCTTATGGATCATAAGAGTCTCTAAACCTATGTTTGACTTCTTTCTGTATCTCATTCCTGTTTGTAATTATCGGTGTTGCTCCTAGGTATTTGAATTCAGCAACTTCTTCAAAATTCCCCACCTTTGTCATTAACTGTCCTTTCCATTATACAGAGTGTCCCATTCAAACCTCCCATATTTTAATTAATCATAACTAACAAAGTATGCGGAAATATGAAACGAGGCCGGTATTAAACGAAACAGAAACTCAAAGAATTTTCATTGCCACACACTAAAACACCTCTATATGTGCACCATTAGTAGCACGAACAATATCAAGCCTGTATTCGATTTCGTGTCACGTTCTGTCCATGTCCAATGGTACTGTTGCAGTCGTGTCAAGGATACGGGTTCGTAAATCATGATCTTGTACTGGAGTCGCAAACACACGGTCTTTTGCATACCAGAAAACAGTTTGTGCTCGTTGCTGAGGAGTCGCCATTTTTTATGTCATTATTGTCCAACATGCGACAGATGAATTAACTGCAACAATGAAAACAAAAATTCTTTGTGTTTCACTCTTTTTTTTTTTTAGTACCAACTTCATTTCATAATTCCGTACACTTTGAGAGTTATGATTAATTAAAATGTGGGAGGTTTGAATGGGACACGCTGCATAACGAATTTTCATTGTTACCATACCTTTAATTTTACATCTAACAAAATTCCCTTCTTCTTCTTCTTCTTCTTAAACTTAATTTGTAGGATTTTCATCCTGTTTATTTCCAAAATCACTCCTCGGAGGAAGACGTACTGGATGTGCATTCACTGTCTATCCATCTCTTGGCAGGTCTTCCTCTTGTTCCTCTCCCGTCCATTGGTCTATCTTCTTTAGCTCTTTTTGCAAGCCGGTTTTCTTCCATTTTCGTCTATCTATAATAAATTTGGTTATGTCTTGAATATGGCATTTGTCCCTAATTTTTGTGTTGTGTATTTTATCAAATAATGTTTTCCCCTGAATAGTTCTTAAGATTTTCATTTCGCATGTGCTTATTATTTGTTTAGTTTTTGTTGTATCAGCCCTAGTTTCTGCTCCATATACGATAACTGGTCGAACTATCGTTTTGTATATGCGGGTTTTGCTTTCTATTGACATATGTTTGTTGCGCCAAATTAAATCTTTCATAGATCCTGATATTTGTGCTGCTTTATCAGCTGTTTATTTACTTCTTTTATTAAATGTTTAGTGTTTGTTATTAATACACCTAAATAATTAAATTCTGATACTTGTTCTATGATTTTTCTTTCCACTTCTAATTTGCATCTTACTGGTTCTTTTGATATTGTTAAGCATTTTGTCTTATTCGTGTTAATTTCCATATTGTATTTTTTGGCATTTATATTAAATTCATGTAAAGATCTTTGTAAATTATCTTCAGATTCTGAAAGGAGAACGACATCATCTGCGTAACATATTAAGTGAAATCTAGTGTTTCCAAGTTAATAACCCAAACGTGGAGGTATGTTTTCAATAATTTTATCCATTATAATATTAAATAAGAATGGACTTAAAGAGTCACCTTGCCTGATGCCCTTTGTGAGCGTTATTTATTCAGTTTGCTGTTCTTTTATTTTGATTACTGTTTTGCAGTGTGTATTAATTGATATTATTGCTCTAATCAGTTCATTAGGACTTTCATTCCCTTAAACATAAAAATAGAAAGATACTTCTAAAATATGAAACAAGTTTTATTATATATTTCGAACAATCCACAGGTTGAGGAGGTCTCGAGGTAGCGTGCTATCTTATCATGCAGCGGGCCCGATTTTGAATCTCAGTCAGGACAAATTTCCAGTGTGAGGTTTTTTTTGGGGTCTTTCCTTACCTATGAGACACATTTCAGGAAACGTTAAGGCCCTAACGGTCCCCGAACATCATCTGACCACCCTTATTATCATTATCATATTCGCCTAATTAGATTAAGTTTAGCATTAAGGCCTTTCCTGGGGCACCATCACATATCATACCATAGGGGCAGCGTAACCCCGCCTTCCAGGCGCCACAACTATAGAATTAGGTTAAAATATGCTATATTTCATTTTACTGTCGATGCTGCATAGTAGTCAAAGGTTTGTCAGGAAATTCTGCAATTCATTACATTTCTACTTCTTAATCCTAAATTTCACCTAACTAAAAGAAGCCGTAGGGAGGGGATTGCAATGAAGATTAAAATAATAGCAGGTGCAATCGTTCATGCAACTTCAATTAATTGTCCTTCAAGAAGAAACCGATTATTAAAATCATTTATAACTAATATAATCATTATATAAGTTACAACAGCTAAAATTATAACAATAATTATTAGGGCATGATCATGAAAATAAATTAGTTGTTCTATAATAGGAGATGCTCTATCTTGTAAATTTATATTAGCTCATGTTGTAACTAACTCACTGGCTCTATCGAACCCTATCCCTATCCTGAGCTAATGTTTTCCAATCATCCCCTGTATAATTTCACCATCTCTCTAAAACAAAGTTAAGTATTCCCACTACAGGCCTCAGGAGGCCCTTGGGGTAGTAGGAGGTTAAGGCTCCCACTTTTCTAGACAATCGACACTTGATGTCCGCCGGGTTGTCAGCCCTGCGTAACGGCCGCCTTTACCCCAGAACAGCGTCTGGTACTCATTTCCGTTAGAGGCTGAGTCGACTCCAGGGCCATAGTTCCGCCAGAAGGTTTGGGTCAGTTTTAAAATCCTGACCCCATCGGGACTTGAACCCTCGACCTTCCGGCTTGTAGCGCAGTGCCTTAACCACTACGCTACGGCGAGCCCCTCTATCTAAAACTGATATATAAAATCATGAGCTTGATAAGAAGAGTTATTCTAAGGGGTAGGTAATTTATCGTGCAGCCTCGTGTAATCGGATGTACGACAGTTTCCGATGACAAAAAAAGGATAATAATATCTATTTAGTCTATACACTATATCCTGGTTCAGTAGGCTGTTGATATATCCGCGTTGCATCAATTACCTCAGATATATTTACGACCATTGATTATATCGTCAGATGTATTGATACTTGCAATATGTTTTCATTATTACTCTTAAGAGCACGTACGTAAGTACACTAAAGCACAAATCGTCCATGTGCCGCATTTTTATAAGTGGCTCAATTCAAATATCTAGGAACAATAATTACAAACTTGAATAAGGCACAGAAAGAAATTAAACATAAGCTCAATTCTGGAAATACATGCTATTACTTATTACAGGGAATCTTATCGTCCCAATTTCTTAAAAAAAAACGCTAAACTGAAAACATATAAAACTGTTATTCTCCCAGCTGTATTACATGGATGTGAAACATGGACTCCTACTTCAAGGACTGAGAAAAGATTACGAGTAGATAGCGAGGAGATACTAAAGGCCAACACGCACACACTATTGAGTAACACTAAGAAATTGGGACTGGAAGTAAGTATCAGTAAAACTAAATATATGGTCATACGTAGAAATTCAATATATAGTGGAAATGGACAGCTAATGACAAATGAGGGAAATTTTGAGGAAGTGGCTGAATTCAAATACCTAGGAACAATAATCACAAATAGGAATGAGGTGCACAAAGAAATTAAACATAGGCTCAATTCTGGAAATGCATGCTATTATGCATTGCAGAGACTTTTGATGTCCCAACTCCTTTCAAAAAACGTTAAGCTGAAAATATATAAAACTACGATTCTACCAGTTATATTATATGGGTGCGAAACATGGACTCTTACTTTAAGGGAGGAAAGGAGATTACGAGTATTTGAGAATAAAGTTCTTAGGAAAATTTTTGGACCAAAGAGAGATGAACAGACAGGTGAATGGAGAAGACTAGATAACAATGAACTACATGGTCTTTATAGGAAGCCAGACATAATAAGAACAGTTAAGTCTCGTAGACTGCGATGGGCAGGACATGTTGCACGTATGGGGAATGAAAGACGTGCATGGAAGCTTCTTGTAGGAAAGCCAGAGGGAAAACGCCCAGTTGGTAGACCAAGAATGAGGTGGGAGAACAACATTAACTATGATTTGAGGGAAGTAGATTATCAGGGAATGATTGGAAAGCATTAGCTCAGGATAGGGATGTATGGAGAGCTTATGTCCGCGCGGCCATGAACCTATGGGTTTGATAGTGCCAGTGAGTGAGTAAGTAAGTAAGTTGTAAAAAATTTTGGAACATGTAGCAAAGAAGTAGTATTTTGTCTTGTGCTGTAAAAACATCGATTGTACTCTTTAAATTCGTTTTTATTTTTATGAAAATAAGTAAGCAATGTATGTTTGAAAATTTGTTTAATGTTTGGCACGTTGAATTCTAAATAAATTAAAATTTGTAGGGTAATCTAAAAGATGTTTATGATTCGTTTTTGTAGTAATGTTAAGGGAGAAAGGATAGAATTTGCGCTTCCACCCCAACCTAATTTTCCGTATTGGATAATTGATTGAACCAGAGCTAAGTAAACAGTTCGCAATATATACATTGGTAAATATGATCGAAGGATGATACATTTGTGAATAGTTTTACGTAGTTTGTTACACAGCAAGGAAATGTTCGTGTTGTCTCGGAGGATTCTCTGGATTTAGCTGATCACTAATTCGGGTAGGCTCCCCATGTCCTTATATGGTTTGTGTGTGATACAAAATGTTTAAAATATTTCTTCCGAGAGATCGTGCCACCGTAAGGCCCGGGTGGCATACAGACCTTTAAGATGAGAGGTTGAACCATGACGGAGAAGGAAGAAGTAACACTATTCTAATGTTATTGATTAAAGAGTAAATAAAAAAACCAGACACTCCAACAAAATATGAGGCAAACTTTCCTCTTCTGGTTTTATAACCCCAGCTGGATTTCTTAGGCTTAAAGGACCTTCGGGACTTGGAAAATCTGGTAGCGTGTTTATCTAGCCTAGCATTAGTATGAGGATGTACAGTTATACATGTTTTGAAATAAACAAAAGGAGTCTTATTTTAACTATTTTATTACTAAGGTATAAATAATTAGAATACCTAAGTATTCTAGCCCTAAATAACTATCTAAGCCTATATTAAAACTACAGTACTTTCTGGGGTTTGAGAGAGAGGGGGTTGTGGAAGTTATAAATCTACCCTAATCTACATGTTTAAAAATGTTATATCCCTTTTGGAAATTTAATATCAAAATAGTTAATTGTACTTGATTAGATTTCTGAAGTCCAGAATATATATTAAGAAAAATGGTCGGTGACTTACCCTTCAGCAGTTTACACACACAGACAGACACGAGACCCTCACTTCTCAAGTATTATATACTCAATTTGACCTCTAGTTACTCTAACTGTACTCACTAACATTCCAATAAACTAAATGTAGGGATGTTTACAGTTAGCTAAGCAAAACTTTGCTCTGAACTATATCATGTATAAACTCTATTTCAACAGACTTTGCATGTCTAAACTCTATTTCAAAAGACATTGCTTGAATAATTAAAATAATCTATAAACAATTAAAAATCTATATAAAAGACTATGTATTCATAACATCTGGCTTACATTTTATAAAGATTGGGCCAATCCATGTAAGTTTAAGTTTTTTACAAGATCCAATACTATGATTGGTTACTTCAAGGTCACTGCTTCTAATCCTCCGAGTAAAACTTGAGATTATTGAAAAGGATTGCTTGATTGGCTACTTCAATATTTGGATTACATTAAAAAGGGTGTATGAAACCTGTATATCCATGAGGGTAAGTGTTGCAATCTGGCGCATATGGTGGTGTAATTATGTACAAAAGGGGATGTCTCTGGTCCGGAACATCCGTCACGGAGCGGCGATCCCCAAAGCGTCCGACAACCGCCACCTAGGAGCCGGAAATAGGACTCCTAGTCTGCCCACCTACGCTTCAAAATGTCAGTGATTTGAAGAAATGATATCACCTGAAAAATGTAACCTATCTAATTTCTATTTGTTTTCTCACATTGTTAAGTTCATACAAACATTTTCAACATACCACATCGAGCATTATCTCGTTCTGGCACAGTCTAAAGTCAAACAAACGCATAATACGATTTGAAATACCAAAAATTACTTACTTAATTATGAATTTTTTTTGAAGATTTTTACTTTTTTAAAATTCTAACTAAATTGTCTGGAATTTAGAAACAACATAGGCCTATGTGTAGGAATCATCTTTCGATCACTGATTTCTGAAAAGTAGGCCTATATCGGCTTAAGTAGGCCTAATAGGTTTTTTTTTGCACAGAGCCACCACTTTCGAAGGCAATTAAAATGTTAAAAATAAAATATAAGCTCGCTTGATAGAAAATAAAACCTTGTACATTAGGTACAAAAATTACAGTTGTAGGCCTATATAAATAGTAAATTAAAATTTTGTAAATAAATAAAAAATAATCATTTTAAATCTTAATAAAAATTATGGTCATTAATATTTACAAAAATAAACAATTTCATACTTTTCTTACTTAGTAGCATTGTAGATAGCATTTGAATTGTTTGTGTAAAATTTCTAAATTGTGTATTTTGACATTGAAGGATAATTCTTGAGTTAATTTTACTCGCTGTTTGAATATCTGAGAAACGATGAAAATAACTTTTTGTCTACTTTCGCATTAACTTAAACCAACAAAGCAATGCAGTAAACAGTTAATCAATAAAATTATGCACAAAGTATGTGGACAAAAGATTTTTTACCGTACGTCCTAACCAACCAATCTGAACGGAGTCTAAGTGTGTTTGAAGTCGAGCAGTTGCCTTCATTGCCAAATGTTAAACATATAGTTATAACATCTAATAGTATATTACGATGCAAGGTTGCGAATTGGCCTTAATTTTCCGAGATTCTGTAAAACACTTCACAAACGTGCGTCGTACATTATTTTTTTGCGCAATGGTGTTTTCAAAGTAATAAATAGTAGTAAAATGACAACTTTTTTTGTTGGAAATATGTGCGTTCATTATAAACAATTGAGTAACGTTAACAGTGAGGGCAATGTTTATTAGTTGAAAGTACAGGAAGCCGTGAGACCATTATTGATAAAATGGCCACAAGTACGTATTTATTGTTTTATTTATACAGTTAATTTAAAATGCAGTGATTTATTTCGTATAATGTATATTAACACTACCTTTTGGATATTTTTTGTATACATTGTTCTTCCCGCACGTGGGTGTAAATGTAATATTACAGTATAGTTATTTAGGTTGGCAATCCCGAAATGTAGGAAGTTGAACTTTCAAACATGGTCGCCATTACTGCGAGTACGACAAAACGCACTATCGCGCAAATATATATATATATATATATATATATATACATACATCCATAGTAATTCTGCCCGAGGGCAGGTCTTTTACTGCAATCATAGCATTTTCATGCTATGCTTTGCAGCTTTACTAGGGAATTGTAGGTGTAGCAGCTTCCCGTTGCTTTGCACACCGGTGAAGGATGATGATGATGATAATGATAGTGATGGGATGATGATTAATATGATTTCGGGGACCGTTTGGGCCTTAAAGTTTTCCTGACATTTGTTTACAGGTGAGAAAAACCCCGATAAAAACCTCACCGAGAAAAACTGTCCCGACCGGGGATCGAACCCAGGCCCGCTGCGTGACAAGGCAGCACACTACCTCGAGACCACAGCGGTGGACTATATATATATATATATATATATATATATATATATATATATATATATATATACACTTGTAGGATATTTATAACGATGAAAATAGTTTTAATGATATGTTGTCTGAGGATCAAAGAAGTCATGGTGTCAATACGTATTCAGCTCACATCTTACGAAAAACAATGTGGAAGTGATATAAATTTAATTCCTGAAATATATTTGAGAAGTGCAGTCATAAATTTCGGCTTATTCAAAATCAATGAAAACTTTTGAAGTATAAATTAATTGACATATCTTGTTATCAATGCACATTATAAAGAAGTAAAGTTCTCTCGTTAGTCCTATCTTATTTAAAATCACTTTTAAAAAGTGATCGTTGAACCATAACTAATATCATCCTTTACTGTGTATGTACTTATAGGCCTATGATTTATGTTGTTTACTTGTCGTGAAACTTCCGGCTATTTGTATCATTTTTCACACGTTTATTGGTCATATATGACTAATTCGCCGTATAAAAGTATTGGTCATATATGCAATATTATACACAAATTTATTTCTTACCTATTTGTTACAAATTTATTGGTCAGATTGTAATCATAAATGCGTAAGTAACAGTTCCAAATTTCTTGCTATTTATTCCATATAGCGCGCAGGTAGCCTAAAATAATTACATCATCTTTGTAATTTTGGTGTACACTAACTTGCCAATTTTCTCATCCAGTGAAATAAAATGAGTATAGGTGGGCTCCTGGCGTAGAGAATCTGGTCTATGACGAAGTTTAATGTGGACGAATATGGCCCATGACTAATGTTTAATGTGTGACGAATTTTACGCATGACAAATATTAAGAATAACAAATATTTTCATTTGTTTTGTTTTAAATATTGTATAGTCGTAAAATTAGTTTTCTATATCTCATTATTTTTGTTTATTTTTTATATACATTAGACAGGGACAATTTAATATGTCTTGCTTGTATACATTTTATTATTAGTTTTAGTCTTAATTTTAACTAACATTAGCTGGTTGCATTATAGATCGTAATATAATATACATTATCTTTTTGATCAAATTTTTATTTAGTATTTGATATTGGAGTTAATTGTGATTGTTATATTCTGATGTAATATATGTTTGCCCTGGTGAGTGGAAGAGAAGGCCACATGGCCTTAACTCCACCAGGCTAAATAAATAAATCTAATCTAATCTAAATCAGTAACGAGTCCCCCGGTACTGCTAATTCATTTATGATTTATTTTTCTTGATGCCACCAGATTGTCTTGCGACATTTCTGGTTTTCTTTTCTGACATTGGCGGAATTATAACCAACTTCTGAGGTTGGGGCGCCTGGGAGGCGGAGTATCGTTATATATCGATGGTATGATGGGTGATAACGAAGTACCAGGAGAGTTCTTAAACCAAAACTGAACCTACATTCCAGACTATGGGCGACCACAGGAATTCCCTGCAAAGAAAAATGATTGTGGTGTGATCGGATATCTAACAGGGAATTTCATGAACTATAGTCAGGAAGTCTGACCACAAGACCACGAGTCTGATCTATGTCTGAATTAAAAAAATTAAACTCGTCTAATCCCTAACAGTATACCCGATGTTTACATTTGTTTGTTCAGCATCCGCTCTTATTCAAGATAGTAAAATACAAAGGACAATATTAATATTTTTCTTCTACTGCGTTAAAAGATAGTGCCACTAGACGTGGTCACTCCATCTCCTGCTGTGTCTCTTTGTCCTCGTTTTGATTTTTTTAATTTTTTGTCTCATGTTACAATGTCGCTTATACCGTTTTAATTAAAACCTTATTGAAACAGAACAGTTTTGTGTTAAAAGTAATATAATTCATTTTTTATTTCATATCTTATCTCATTCATTATAAAGTAAAAAAACTGCCCCTATCTATGTTTAAAATAAAAATATATTGAGGTATTTTATAAAATACTGGCTCTTCCAACTCTTATATAGCGAAGTATGGACATTGAAACAGAAGGTTATACAGAAACTTAGATCTGTTGAAATGAGATACCTTCGAAGACTGCAGAATACACACTACGAGATCATAAAAAAATGAAGACATCTTAGAAGAATTACACATGGAATCTTTATAAAAAAACAAAATTTTAAATTATAAGTTAAGGTGTATGAAACATGTTCATCGAATGGAGGATCACAGGATAGCTAAACAAATGTTTGGAAGAAGATGAAGACCAGAACGTCCACTCAAAAGACTTTTGGATGGTTTTTCTATTGAGGCCAAAACAGATCAACAAATGGTCTAAATTCGTGAATGCACAGTGGTGATGATGAACTTCAGTGGACATAAATCTTTGAGTTCTCAAAGTTGATCATTTGATTATATATTTGAATTATAAGATGAAAAACCAGATAATTATTTTCATATATGTCATATTTCAGTTTTTGTCACGCAGCGGGCCCGGGTTCGATCCCCGGTTGGGACAGTTTTTCTGGGTGAGGTTTTTATCGGGGTTTATCCTCACCTGTAAGACAAATGTCAGGAAAACTTTATAAGGCCCAAACGGTCCCCGAAATCATATGGCCATCGCAACCATCATCATTCATATTCATCTTAGATTAAGCTTAGGATTAGGGGCTCTCCTGGCGCACCACTATCATCATGTGATCATCACCCATCATATCATCGGGGCAACGTAACCCCGCCTTCCAGGCGCCCCAACCTCAGAAGTGGGTTACAATTACGCCATGCCAGGAGAGAACGCCAGGAATGTCGAAAGACAACGTGGGGCATTTGCAAAAAAAAAATCAGTTTTTTTAAATTTTCACAAATAAAAAGTTGTTCATATGAATAAGGAAAGTTTGGGGTTGCACTCCTTTACTGTTGATAGAAACTGACTCTTAGTGCTCCTTTGATTAGCTGGTCTGTTAACATTCATACTGGTTTGATTATACATATATGAGTCTGTTTATAACATTAGGAAAAATTGGTGAGAAATTAAACGCATGTCAACACACAGGAGCATATCTGCTAATGGATGTAATTATATTCATGTTCGCGGTGATTTATATATTTTCTTTGTATTGCATTGTGTACATTAAATAGTGTCTTTTAGTTCGCTCCGACTTGAAAGAAGTTTCCGGGAAATAAAATTATAAGAAAAAAAGAATTCAGTTGCTCTGCATCGCATGTGTTTTAAAGCTGCGGGGTCTAGGTGAAGCCTCGTTCACAATAGCTCGCTCCAACATCAGCCTTAGGCAATACATAAAATATATCTTAATTTTGAAAAATGTAGGATATTAAAATTTATTGATTAAACATATATACAAAATCAAAACTAACTAACTCACTGGCACTATCCCACTCGGACGTTAATGGCCGCGCGGAGACATAAGCTCTCCATACAACTTTATCCTGAGATGTTTTCCAATCATCCCTGTATAATCCATTTCCCTCAAATCATTGTTAATGCTATTCTCCCACCTCATTCTTGGTCTACCAAGTGGGCGTTTTCCCCTCTGGTTTTCCTACAAGAAGCTTCCATGCACGTCTTTCATTCCCCATTCGTGCCACATATCCTGCCTGTCGCAGTCTACGGGACTTAACTGTTCTCATTATAATTGACTTCCTATAAAGACCATGTAGTTCACTGTTATGTAGTTTTCTCCATTCACCTGTCTGTTCATCTCTCTTTGGTCGAAACAAATTCTTAAGTACTTTATTCTCAAGTACTCGTAATCTCGTTTCCTACCTTAAAGTATGAGTCCATGTTTCGCTTCCATATAACTGGTAGAATCATTTTTTTAAATATATTTTCAGTTTAACGTTTTTTGAAAAGAGTTGGGACGTCAAGAGTCTCTCTAACCCATAATAGCACGAATTTCCAGAATTGAGCCAATTTGTGATTATTCTTCCTAGGTATTTGAATTCTGCCACCTCCACAAAATTTCCCTCATTTGACATTAGCTGTCCGTTTCCATTATATACTGTATTTCTATGTGTGACATTATATTTAGTTTTCTTGATATTTACTTCCCTACCAAAGGCCGTCTATGCATGGAAAATTGACAGAAGGAACAAAAATGGAAGACCAAGAAAAACCTGGAAGAACAACATTCAAAATTCAATGAGGATATTTGGTGTAACAGATGAAGACACACAGGACAGAAAACGATGGAGAACTTTAATTAAGGGACATTTGTGAAAGTTTGTTGCAAACTGATAGTCTATAAGTCCGTAGTCATTTATATTTATTTATTTATTTTTAATTCATGTTAATTACTAAGATCGGTTGGAGAAACCCCTCAACGATGAGGAACATTCTCAAAATGAATGAATGTCATTTACTTCCAGTCCTAATTTCTTAGTGTTTCTCAGTAGTGTGTGCGTATTGGCCTTTAGCATCTCCTCGCAATCGCCCAATAGTACTACATCATCAGAATTAACTAACAGCTTATTAATACAATTGAGTTGTAGACCTTCTTCATCCTCTAAAGACTGATGGCATGCTCTAGTACAAAATTAAATAGTAGAGGAGATAGTGCATCTCCTTGCTTCAAACTATTGTGGATTTCAAAAGTATCCTAAAACTGTCTGCCTACACGCACCCTACTATTTGTGCCATTTAGACACATTCATATTCTAAAGATTGATGGCATGCTCTAGTACAGAATTAAATAGTAGAGGAGATAGTGCATCTCCTTGTTTCAAACCATTGTGGATTTCAAAAGTATCCTAAAACTGTCTGCCTACACGCACCCTACTCTTTGTGCCATTTAGACACATTCATATGAAAAAAAAAATCAAAAGATCTATTAAATATAATTTTTGGTGCAACACCAAAATGTTTACTTACCGATGCTTGGAAAAAAAAAAAAATAGTAATCAAGTAAACAAACTTATTCCATTCCATTCACGCAGCTCACCTTATAGGTACTTTTACGTGCCACATGCCACTCGGGCTTTACAGAGACACGATCTGTCACAGAAGAGGGATTTTAACTATGGATCACAAACATATTTTCTTGACCACACAAGGACATGGAGTGCCTCCCCGAATGAGTAATCAGCTCTATGTCAAACCTCCTCCGAGACAACACAATATTGAGATGAGACACACCATTCACACACACACACACACACACACACACACACATACACACGCACACACACACACATACACACGCACACACACACATTCATACTAAATATGGGGATGTGATAATGATTACGATAGGCTGATGATTTCGGGGACCATTAAGCCTTATAGTTTCTTGACATCACTTACAAAAAAAAAACATTACCCAAACAAACTTATAAATATATAATAACTAGAGCCCAGTTTATGGTAGCCTATATTTTTTTGCGACTGTCACAAAAAAGAAAATAAGTGTATAGAGACATGCTATTCCTGATATATCACACATTATGGAAATATTTGATTTTTACTTTTTTTGTGCTTTTCTGTTTATTGTATTAACCCTTTTTTACGTTCTTTATTATTATACTTACTATGTTCTCATTTATAAATTATTATTCATTCCTTCCCTCTCCATTTTCCGAAAAAAAAACAATAAGTTCTAAAATAATAGTCTGAAAATGATAACATTTTGTCATTTACCGCCTTTTTTGTAATTATTTTTCTTATATTTTTTGCAATTTCTCTGTAATTGCAATTTAATGCGACAAAGGAAAGGATCGCATTTCACAATATGCTCATTATTATTACAAAATTAATGAGAAGAAAAGTCAGTTTTTAGTAAATGACTTACAGCTATTCTATATCCACAATTTTACATCATGCCGAAGACAAGTGGGCATTTACATACGAAAATGAACAAATTTGTTAAGAGTTTGGAGATTATATTTTGTTTAACGGATGGAACAATTTTAGACAAACTGAAAAGTTTGTGTATTATACCGTAATCTGAAGAAACACACTGCAGTTACGTGCAAAAAAAATTATAAACATAATTAAAAATAGTCTAGTTTTTGTGTTTTTTTAGTAATGTTGCTTTCTTAAAAATATAAATGCTCTTAAAGTGTTAAAATATTAAAACAAGTACTGATATATCAGTCATCCTCAACTAAAATGAATTTCTGTTTAAAAACTTCAAGTAATTAAAACCATGAGGCTTTTCAGAAACATTTTCAAATGACATGCTGAAAATTATTATTAAGATACTTATTTTCATATTTTAACATTCACTACATTAAAATAAGTACCTTAATAATAATTTTTAGCATGTCACTTGAAAATATTTCTCAAAGGCCTACATGGTTTTAACTATCTGAAGTTTTTAAAAAGAAATTCATTTTAGTTGAAGAAGACTGATATATTAGGTATTTATTTAAATAATTTTAACATTTACTACTGTACATTAGACCATACCTCATGGACTAGATATCAGCGTTTCTGACTACTGTTCATGAGGTCCCGGGATCGATTCTCGGTCATACCATATAATTTATTCCTGTGGTTGCCCATGGTCTGAAATTTAGTGTAAGTTTAGGTTAAGAACTCTTCTGGCGCTTCATTATCATTTATCACCCATCATATCATCGGGGTAACGTAACTCCGCCTCCTAGGCGCCCCAACTTCAGGAGTGGGTTACAATTAAGCGTGCCAGGAGATAACACCAGAAATGTCGAAATGACAACCTGGGGCATTGAATATAAAAACAAATACATTCACTACATAACCTCAACGGTGATTCACAACGCATTTTAGAAGTGTTGATAAATGCCTGTTTTACTGCATAAATTACATATTTTAAGTGCCTTTTCCTATATTTTTATACTTTTCTTTTAATGCTTGAACGTCCGATCTTTAATAATAGCGCATTTAAGTTCAATAAGGTAAGACTGCTTTGTCATATAAACAATGTAATAATACATGTTAAAAAAAAGACATATATGCCTAAATTGAAACTAATTAGCTTACATGCAGAATATTTGTCAGACCCAAAAATAGATGGGAGGACGATGTCATTAATGTTTTAAATTTTTTGAAAATTAACAAATGGTTAATAATAATAATAATAATAATAATAATAATAATAGTAATAATAGTAATAATAGTAATAATAGTAATAATAGTAATAATAGTAATAATAGCAATAATAGCAATAATAGCAATAATAGCAATAATAGCAATAATAGAAATAATAGAAATAATAGTAATAATAGTAATAATAGTAATAATAGTAATAATAGTAATAATAGTAATAATAGTAATAATAGTAATAATAGTAATAATAGTAATAATAGTAATAATAGTAATAATAGTAATAATAGTGATAATAGTGATAATAGTGATAATAGTGATAATAGTGATAATAGTGATAATAGTGATAATAGTGATAATAGTGATAATAGTGATAATAGTAATAATAGTAATAATAGTAATAATAGTAATAATAGTAATAATAGTAATAATAGTAATAATAGTAATAATAATAATAATAATAATAATAATAATAATAATAATAATATGGTGATCCCACGACAGGCCTCGGGAGGCCCTTGGGGTAGTAGGAGGTTAATAGTAATAATAATACAGAATCGGAAAGAAAGTATAGAGAGAAGAAATACAAAACTCTTAAAATTGAGTTGTAGCGCTTAACGAAGAAAATATTGACCACCGTTGTGATCTAAGTTTGGTTTTAGTTAGTAATTTATTTAACGACGCTCTCTAATATCTCATGTCATTAGCGTCACAATTTAAAAGTGGACGTGAAAGGTTCGACACATTTTCCGCAGAACTCTTTTATTTCACGCTTGAAGTTTTTTGAGTGTCGTAAATATACTACATTGGATCCATGGCTCTACTCCCACTCCGAAGGAAGCTACATTCAGAATTTTTACGTCCTTAAAATTCATCGACCCAGACGGGTGTGAACCTATAAACCTCGGAACCACTGGTCCACCGGGACCGACGCTGTGATCATATGGCTAGGTCTCTCAGCCATTATAATTGGTTTTCTGAACTTGGCGCCGCTACTTGTTGTAGTTAACCAAATTCCTCGCCACGCAGTAAGGGCGGATTGAATTCTCTACTTGAGGTTTCTCAACTAAAGGACAAATACCAGAAAACCAGGTCATCATAGTTGCATTAAAGACTGCGAGATAGCGCAACACCTGGTTTCTGAGTTGAGTCTGAAAGTCTTTCTTTGATTTTTAACGCAGAAATGTGAACCACGCTCTGCCGCATGCGAGCTTGCGGTTGCCAGGAAGCTCTTTTCCTTACAACAATCTTGGAAATGTTTAATTCTTGGCCCGCTTATTGTGGTTATACGAGCAGCAGAGGCATTTTAAAAACCCCTACAGGCCTCATCGGAAAAAAAAGAGTTGAATATGTAAACTGAATTGAAGACATGACTCGGGGATTCGTGTAAACATTAAACTCAAGTTCCATTTCTATGCCTTTTGATTGTTTATACAAGCTGCACAATTAATATAATGTCTATTAATACATTCTGCATCAAGCATCCGTATACCTTGGAGCCTCTATTGGATAAATATTGCTATAATTAATAAATAACCTAAAGACAGCGGCAACAACATTTTGTTTTTCAAGCCAAATATGTATTTGATAACACTGGTCAACAGTGGTTTTGTTGCCCTTGATATAAGATTAATTTCGGATATATTTATGCTCGCAATTCATGAAACTATCAGTGATTTTTGAAGATTATTATTATTATTATTATTATTATTATTATTATTATTATTATTATTATTATTGAATCTCCAAATATTTTGAAACCCTATTTCGCCACCAAGGCATGTTAGGATTGTAGCTTACTAAACAGTATTATATTATACATTGTAAAACAGAATTATCTTAAGGTTTTGAATGAGTGTTATGAATTACATAAATTGTCTATAAGTGTCTTAGAAAATACTACATATTGTTATGAATGTTTGTTGTGAAGTTCATAAAATGTTTATAATAATTTTAGTTCTTAAAAATCACTTCACACATTGAGGCAGAAGCCTCATCATCATTTAAAAGTAAGTTTAACAATAATCGTCGTCTTTCGAATATAGGACAATCAAATAGTTTTACAGATTGTATTGATTCTTGACATTTACAGCTATGTTCACTGTCTGTGTAAATATTAAATCTCCTAAAATAACTTCCAAATTTTTCATGGCCAGTCGTAAATTGTGTTAAAATGAAATTTGGAATAAACTGTTTTGCCTTTAGCCTATGGTGTACTGTAGGAAAGAAGAGCTCTTTAGTCAAAGCGCCATTTGTACTCCTTATCCAATGTTCATTCCAATCAGTGATGATATAGTCTAACAGTTCCTTTTTAACATAGAATATTGGACATTTTGAAAATGAATCATGAAGCTCAGAAGATGCTGCGGATTTAGCTAATTGATCATCACGTTTATTTCCCACAGTTCCCTGGTGTCCTCGTATCCAAGACAGGCACAGGTGTTTTGTGTAATTTTTAATGTTATTCTTGATTTCTACAGAGTTTGGATTTAAATTAAACTTATCTGCGATCGGTTGAAGTGCAGCCAGCGAGTCACTAAAAATTCGTTCACTACATTTATGTTGAAGACACCACTGTACTGCTTCTTTTATGGCATATAATTCTGCTTGGAAAACAGAACAGGTAGGGGAAAGTTTGAATAATTTGAAGAAAACTTCACTGTCTTCACGAAAAACTACGTAAGCACATCCAACTTGTACTTCCTCTTCTCCTGCAGTAAATCTTGATCCGTCCGTGTAAGTGGTATAGGCATGGGCGTTTCCACAGCTTTGCAGGTATAGATTGTCATATTCTGTGTCAGGATGTCCAGCAGCCATGAAAGACATAGTAAAATCAATAATAAAAGTAAACTGTTGGAATATATTTGTACGATTTCTTTTAATATTGTTCAAGCCAGCAGATGCACTTAGATGTAGAGGAGGAATAGCAGCAATGACAAGTGCTGCATTCGTAGAAATTGTACGATAAGATTTACATATACGTAATGCAAATCCTCGTTGAAATAGGTATAATTCCTTCTGAACATACTTTTTGCTTAGAACATCTTGATATGCAGCAGCACAGTATATGGTTTAACAGCACCATTATGTATAATTTTCAGTATCTTTGAATTTAATCCCAAGGTGGCCTGCTTGCCATTGATATACCTCTAAGGAATTTGCTACTTTTAGCAGATAGGTGTTTTAATTGAGGTCTAAATGTAAGTTTTGGATCTAAAATTACACCCAGATAATGTATACTGTTGACAAACAAAATGTCTTGGCCATTCATTGTAAACCTTGGTTCAGTTCTATATTTCTCCTTCTTGTAGTGGAAGATTTGCTGTTTCTTTTTTAATCTTTATTTTCATTTTACAAACATTGGAAAATATGAAAACAAATAATAGATATATTAATGTCAATTGTTTTTTGAAAAAAAAGCATACACCAACGTAAATAGAAAGAAAAATGTCGAAAACCCATATTATACTTCAGTGAAACGCCTTTTATAAGATTTTCTTTTATAATTTGTTTACAGCACATTCAGCACTTTCATGAATATATTCGTAAATGTGCACTTGAAAACATAGACATTCGCAGAGATATCCTGGGCAACAAAAACAATTTTTTTGTAGAGCTGTGTAATGCACTGATTAATTAAGGAAAACTGGTGTAAACAGAACAAGTATAACATTTCCTTAATCTATGACAATGAGCGATACCAGCTCAATTGTGCAGAAATAGAGGAGGGAACCGAATTCCAGTATTTAGGAACCATGGTATAAAAGAAGGAGGTTCAGAGGAAGATATTAAAGCTAGAATTAGAATATAAATAAATAGGTTAATTTTGGTGATATAATTGTATTACTCATAATTAATGAAAATCAAAATTACAAATAAAATGGTTAAAAGGAACAACGCGTTTCAATAGGGACGCTATCATTATCAAAACTGATTATTGACTAAAGAAAAACAGACCAAAATGGAAAAAAATCAGTTAAATTCTGACTACGTCACATGACATGATTGATAATTTTAAATATTTGTTAACATAATCAACCCAACCCACTTCTATTTTAATTAAAGAAAAGAGGGAGCTGACTGGAATACTGCCCCTGTCATTATTCATATTTCTTCTTTGTTTTTCTAAATTTCTAAACTCTCAAAGACGTCAAGGAATTTAAAATTAATGACCGATGAGATTATTAATGGCCATTTTGAGATTAATTTTATCAATAACATGAACCATAATTAGAAAAATGTTAAGCAACCACAGATTTTTTAATTCTATTCAACCGAAAATGGGCAATATGCTCTTTAAATCTAATTAAAATGGATCTTCTTGGTTGACCAAGATTTTTCTTATCGTTGTTTTTGCACCCAACCTCATAAATACCGGATTCTTAAAAAATCAATTTTATTTTTTAGTCACTATTAAGTCTTGATAATGATAGCGTCGCTATTGAAACGAATTTACATTATATAAGTAATTACAGGTGTATACAAACAGATTCCTGAGATTTATTTTGAGGAACTTGTGGTCAAAACTCATATAAAACGAAGAATTATGGAAGATAACTTCACAAAATGAAATTTAGAACGAAATTATACATCAAAATGGAAATCGATTGGGCACACTCTCAGAAGAGAACTAGATAGTGTATAAAATAGAGCTCTGGAATGCAATCCACAGAGATTGTCAAGGAAAAGAGGAATACTAAAAATTACATGGCGCAGCATAGTAAAAACAGAAATTGGGCAAGAAGGGAAAAGTCATGAAGTCAGGAATTTGGTAAAAAACAATGCGGTGGCGTGCTGTCTCAAAGGCCCTATGCTTTCAAAAGGAGTGACCAGGAATACTACTACTATCCTATGACAATCGTACGGGAAGTTCTTTTTAAAGGTAGATGATATTTTTATCCTGTTATATTACATTATTTAGCGGCTACCTGAAAGGAAAAAATGTATGGAAGAATTTAGATATATGAAACTGATGAAAATAAATAATTATAAATAAATATTGATTCTTAATGAGAAAATGAAATGACATAATTAATGCTATTGTTTTAAGGATGGGTTTGATGATTTAACAAACGCTACAGGTTAGGTACTACGCGGTGTATAGAGAGAGGTGGGGATTACTATGCGGTCCTGCGGATTATCGTCCGATTACTGTACAACTATGTAATACGTTCAGGGAGTAACATTAATTTCAGTTTTGATATACGTATTATAGGTGTTGGTGGACTTATAAAGTGTGCATTATTTAATGTTTGTTTTTCTGTGTTTGTTAGCATCTACAATATTACATAGTGTTTTAGTTACTTTATTGTACAATTGGGTTCGATTCCCGGTCGGGACAGGCTCCTGGGTGAGGTTTTTTTTTCGGGGATTTTCCTCACCTGTAAGACAAATGTCAGGAAGCTTGGGGCCCGACGGTCCCCGAAAATCATCCGGCATCATCATCAACCTTATCATTATCATCACCATCCTTCACCGGTGTGGAAAGCAACGGGAAGCTATCACACCTATAATTCCCTAGTAAAGTTGCAAAGCATAGCATGAAAATGCTATGATTGCAGTAAAAGACCTGCCCTCAGGCAGAATTACTATGGTTGGATGGATTGTACAATTGTTATTTTCTGCTGTATTATACAATTTTTGCAGCACATAACTACACCTGGTCCCGTCTTCACGTTGTTACTTTTGCACCCGTCTATCTTCCATGAAAATGTTGCTTAGACTGTTTCCACAATGAGGTCTTCCTGCAATTGAAGGGTTCGGTGTAGGATCCTCTAGTCCTGCAACTAACATAAACATGTAAGGGATTGGCCGGCTTTGGCAAAGAATGAACGTAAATGGAAGAGACCTCTACAGGAGGGCAAGACTCAGTTGGTTGTAGGCCTGATTATCATTATTATTGTTATTAACGATGTATTAACTCTGCCAGGCCATAATACCTTCTCTTCCACTCAACCAGGGAAAAATATTATTTTTTATTTATATACAGAATTTTAATGTTTACACATCTTTCTGTGCCTAAAGTTTTATTTTTCTTCTCCACTCGTCTCTCTCCACCAATCTTTGTCCTCCAGTCCTCTTGCTCTCATTCTAGTTCTTATTTCCTCTCCTCCTTCTTCCAGGTGGATACCATTCCAATGTTTTCCTGGGAAAAATATTGGATACAGAAAATATTTACACAAAAAATATATACATTTACATTTATAAGTAAATATTTACACAAATTAAACTAAAATTATGACGAACCAAGACAATATTATTAGAGAAGCAAAACATCATAAACCAACAATTAATCCACTGAAAGATCAAATACAAAAGAAAGAGATTTAAATTTATTTTAAAGGAAGCTAATGTCCGGGGGTTCCTGATTTCTTGTGGTAAGGATGTACAGATTCTAGCAGTAGATAGATTATAGGAAATATAATAATGGGAAGTTCTGTGTTACAGGATGTGAATCAGGAAGTTCTAGTGTGATTGTGTATCCAAAGTGTGATGGAAGATAGGAGATGACAATCAGAGGTATGTATAATTTAAATAGAAGAATAAGAGAATGCATTTTTCTACGATCATGGATATGGAGACAACATAGTTCGTCGAAATATAGAAACATGGTCATACTTATGAATATTGAAAAAATATATCTGGTACACATGTTATGAACACGTCAAAATTTATCAATTGTTAATGTCTGTCATTAAAAAGTCGCAATAATCAAAATGCGGCATCACAAGAGTTTGGACTAGAATTCTTTTGAGATCATTCGGAAGAGAAATTCTCAATATATTTAAAGAGTGTATTGTTGAAAATACCTTTTTAATATATTTACTTTATTTAGATGTTCCATCTTACGTTAGAGTCAAAATAGAGAACCAAACTTTTATCAAAATACCTATAACGTACTGGTAAGCAGTAGACTTGGATGTACAAAGAATATTATTATATTAAATATGTTTATTTAAGATATCGAGTGAACCTTTAATGACTTTCACTGCCAGAAACTATATAATTTATTACAGATACCGAAGTTCAGAAGAACATTTGTCATGAACACAAAAATTGTGCCCCCAAAAATGAACTAAATTACCTCTGTGTCTACCAAATCATAATTATTTTTTACAATAATTTATTGTTGGAATGTAGATTTTTCTTCGTCTCCTCATTAACCTCTTCCGGCTGTTGGTTGCTGTGGGATTAAAAAAAAGATTGTTAGAATCAACAGGCTACATGACCCTTTTCCTCTCATTGTTTCATCACTATCATATATGATGATCTTGAAGAAGATTTTCGGGCTGTAGGCCGTGGTCGTGAAGCCTCACGACCACGGCCTACAGCCCGAAAATCTTCTTCAAGATCGTTATAGTAACTCCGGACGTGAAAGTCTACGTGAATACACTATCATATATATTTGTCTGCTTTTCCTGCTTTTCCCGTAGTAGCAAGTCCGTGTATTTCCTAACGGAAAAAAAATCACTCCCTACTGTTGACCATCTGAAGATGGTGTAATGTCGAATATTGCGAAGAGTTGCTCTAAAATAAATAATAGTTAAAAAGGTAAAACAACGCGCTTTATTAGAAAACCGAACTAAAGAATGAAAAATAATTTTAATTTCCAACACGCTTGGGATAAAATTAAAGTGGCCAACAAAAAAATCATCTCCATCACATCTAGAATAAAACTAGAATTATCTACAAAAAAAGACAATAACAATCAAAAGCGTGGGGTGCTCTATATCAATTAATATATTTGATAATAAACATATATTGGTAAAAGTAAAATATCTAAGAAGAAAACGTAAAAACGATAAAAAAAAAAAACACCCCACGCTTTTGATTGTAAAATTATTTTTTTTGTAGATAACTCTAGTTTTATTTTAGATATGTAGGAGATTCATTTTTTGTTGACTACTTTAATTTTATCTCAAGCGTGTTGGAAATTGAAATTATTTTTCATTTTTTAGTACGGTTTTCTAATAAAGTGTGTTGTTTTATTTTTTATATTTTTATTTTTTGGTTTGGTTTTCCAATAACGTGTGTTGTTTTTATTTTTTCTATTATTTTTTTTAATTTTTAGTTTAATTGATTGTCATATACCGGAATCCCATCAAAATTTAATTGCTTACGATATTTTTAGGGTCTAGGCAGGAATATAAATTTATTTTTTTAAAATTAATATTATCTAACATTATTATAATATTTTTGAGTATTTTAATATAGATAAATAGTTACAGTTAATCGTATCCTTCTCATATTTTTTGGATAAATTGCAATGTGGTAAGTTTACAATTGCCATTGATATTTTACGGAATAAGATAAAAATGTAAATATCTTTAAATTCGATACTATTGTAGTATGAGCTAAAAGTAATACTCTTCTAAAAAAATCCTCGGGCTGGATTTGAACCAGCGACCTATGGATTATTGAAATTATATACCATTACTGTCCACCGCTCTACCAACTGAGCTACAAGAGGATATAATATTAATTTCTTACAACGATGAACTAAAAAGTCGATAAATCCGCAACCTATTATACCGGTCTTTATTTTTTTGATGTCCTGATTATCCTGGCCGGGATCTTGGAAAAAAATAATGAAATTATTGTATTGTCATTGGTCCTTTACAAGTATACAAAGTTTCAAGTCGATCTAATGTTTTTAAGTGGGTGAAAATCTTGTTAAAAGATTCCGTTACATAGATAGACAGATACAGGTCAAGCTAATATAAAGCGTGTAAAAAGAGAGAAGCCTCAGGATATGAGGCGGAGTTTCGATCGATCACTGCATCTTCTGTAGTGGTTATTATCCTTTATTCTATCTGGAAACGATCTCATAGGAGATATATTATAGCCATTTTCGAAGCATCAGTCCATTCTGAACAGAATAATCCTTCGTGTTTTCTTATGCATATGTTGGCTGATGTAAATTGTTATATAGATATACGCCTTTACCTTTCTAAGATAACATGCACCAGTTTTGCCATCGTGGCTCTCAGAGACTTAAGATCATTTTTGGTATCATAAAATCCATCTTTATTATGAATGGCAGTTCTGATTGTAGTTTCACATATATTGTGCCTTATATATGCTAAATGTCCACCGCTGTGGTCTCGAGGTAGCGTGCTGCCTTGTCATGCAGCGGGCCCTGGTTCGATTCCCGGTCGGGGCAGTTTTTCTGGGTGAGGTTTTTATCGGGGTTTTTCCTCACCTGTAAGACAAATGTCAGGAAAACTTTAAGGCCCAAACGGTCCCCGAAATCATATGACCATCATTATCATCATCATCATCATCATCCTTCACCGGTGTGGAAAGCTACCACACCTACAATTCCCTAGTAAAGCTGCAAGCATAGTATGAAAATACTATGATTGCAGTGAAGGACCTGCCTTCGGGCAGAATTACTATGGATGGATGGATATGCTAAATATTAGGCTTTTTTTAATCGTAAAATAATTTTTCAGGTTTCTCCTAAAATACTTGATTATCTTGGATTAAAGTTGTTAATATATTCTAATATTGTATTTATTTATTCAGAGTGATCATAAATACTTGTCCAAATAATATCCAAATAGGCAGTAATTAAGGGCTTATTTCAAATACTTCAAAACTTACACATACTAGAGCTAATTCAGATTACAAATAAAATAATAATAAAACGTCATAATTATAAAATAACTTTGAATGCGATCATCATGGAACCAAAACTTACAACTGAAAATGTACTAAATCCGAATATACATTTTATTAAGTATTATTTACTAACTAATATCCGGCGTGCGCTGCTACGCCTAAGTAAATGAAAATTAATGTGATTTTATGTTTAGTTGAATAATTAAGAGGAAAAATAATTATAAATTTATATTTTTTAGATATCCCGTGCTGTTTACCCCCATCTTATAGACATAAATGAGCTGAAATACGAAAATTAATGTGTTTTATGTTTAGTTAAATAAGTTTGAGGAAAAATTTATATCGTAATTATTTTTAGATAACTGTGCTGCTTACCCGGCGTTGCCCGGGAATCAACTTATCCCGATCTTCTTGGCATAAATGAGCTGAAAGACAAAAATTAATGCACTTCTTATGATTATTTGAATAAGTAAAATGATAAATAATTATAAATGTATGTCGTAATTATTTTACGATTCCCCGTGCTGATTACCCGGTGTTGCCGGGGAATCTACTTATCTCGATCTTCTTGGCTCAAATCAGCTAAAAGACAAAATTCGTTATTGTGAGTTATCCCTAAAAGAATACCCGCCATGTGCTGTTATGCTTGCACAGGAATCTACGTACTTGTCTCGATCTTTTTGGTATCAATGAAAGACAAAAATGGTTATTGTGAGTTATCCGTAACAGATGAACATATGCTGCCGCCGACTTGTTTGTAGAGCTTTTTGAGATATTCAATTCTGTGTACATTAATTTTGTGTAGGCTATTTGTTATGGTTTAGGCAGCGTAAGCCATTTAAACATCCAAAGAGCTACTTTTATTCACATTTTCCACTACAAAGGGCGATTTTTAAGGGTGTAGAAGTTGCGTATCACAACTCTCTTACAGCCTATGTTCATCCGGGGAATCTCCTCAACATTTTGCAAAAAGTCCCATCACAATCGGATCAACGGTATAGCCGCACATAAAGTACGAACAAACAAACAAACTAACAAACCAACAAACAAACAAACAAACATTTTTTATTAGATATATTATTAGTATATTATTTTAATATTGAAAAGAAAGAATTCAAAAGATTTTTACCAATAAGTTAACCATATTTACCCGGATGACGTGGGGAAGATGAAATTACCTATACAGGGAGAGGTAAACCAAGAAGGAAAAGTTAATTATATTTAATCAAAGGGAATTTACGGCTGAGTAGGCTAGGGTTAACCTAATAATTATTATATAACATGATTATTCTGGAATAGGATAGAGAGAGAGAATGAATTGGAAATATATTTTTTTTTGTTTTAAAGTAAGTAGAAGAAGGGGAGAAAGTGAATTGTGTGAAATATCGTGATTAGGATAGCAAGGGACAGAGTGAAGTGAAGGAAACAATTTTAGAAATACAAGTACAAAAAAAACATTAACATGAAAAGTAGGTCCAACTGGTAAAGAACAAGAATAAATTTCTCTCTTTGAGTTCTCCTTGCTAATCTCTCTTGAAGTTCTTGCTGTTCAGGTATAATATAGGCTTATCTATTATTTAATTAATTTAATTAATAAGAATATCTTAATGACGATTGTTAAAAGATTATTAAAAATTATCATTATTCTTACATATTTACTAAAAATAATAATTTGATTGGTCGAAAAATGTTATGCATTTGTCTACTGTTGAACGAGACTATGTAAGGCTGCTATACACACACACGTACACACAAACACATGCACACACACACACACACACCACACACACACACACACACACACACACACACACACACAAACACACACACACAAACACACGCACACGAACATGCATACTGACGCGCACAGCATATTTAAATTCATAGGATCACTAATTAATCATACAGGAATCGAATTTGTAGTAGTTTTAAAACTATAACATGATTTTTAAGCCAATATCGTGTCACTATCTTAGTCTTAGTATTTTATTGAACGGCTCTATTTAACAGTTCAGGACATTAGCGTAGCAGTTCTAACTTCGGGTTGAAAGGGGCGACATATTGCTCACATGCTTCTTATTTTAGGTTTGATATTTTTTAATTGCTGTAAAATCACAACACGTGTCCACGACTTTACTTCTCTTCCGAAGGAAACCATATTCAGGTATTTTACGCTCCTAAAATCAATCGATATGCTAGAGAAACAAGTGAATAGGAGGAAACAGATGCATATATCTTTCATAGATATAGAAAAAGCTTATGACAATGTGCTCCTTTAAGAATCTGTGGTTAAATTTGAGGGAGATAGGTGTAAAATCAATACTAGTGGAGACGGTTAAGAAGTTGTACGAGAAAAACAGAGCAGGGATAAAATTATGAAGCTAATTAACAGAGTTGTTTTAGGTAAACAAAGGTTTACACCAAGGTTGTGAGTTATCACCCACATTTTTCAAACTGAGGCAGCATTACAGAATTGGCAGAACAAATGTAAAAACCATGGGAGTGTTAATAGAAGAGAGTAGTTTGTTTACTATGTATTACGCAGATGATCAGATCAAAAAGTGAATGATCTAAGTAACAATGTAAGAAAACTTCAATTAGAATACGACATGTAGGATTAAACATGAACATGGGAAAGTGTGAATATCTGGTAGCAGGGGAAGATGAAATTAAAGTTTGCCTGTGAAAGTGAACAAATTTTAGTGTTGAAATAGCAAAATATTTGGGTGTTACTTTTATTAAACAAAGGAATATAAGTGATGAGATTATCATGAGAATTAATAAAGGAAGGGCAACGATAAGGGCATTAGACCCAATTTATAGAAGAGAAAATAAGGCGAAAAACAAAGAGGGTTTACAGCACTCTAGTTCAAAGTGTTATATTGTATGGGTCAGAGGTGTGGGATGTAAGTATCAGAAATAGAAAGGTATTGAGCACCGAAATGGATTTCTTAAGACGAAGGTCCTGCAAAACGCGCCTGGATAAAATACAGAATGATCTGATAAGAGAAAAAATGAAAATGAAGAGAGATATACTTGATTATTTTTAGAACAGACAGCTAGTTTGGTTTGGTCATCCCAACAGAATGAAGGACGAAAGATTCCCTAATAAGATAATAAGAGGTGGATACCGTCTCAAAGAAGATACCGAGGTCACCCACGATGCAATTCGAGTGACGATGTTAACTGGGCAATGACGATAATAAACTTACATATTGAAGATTCCCAGAGTAGAGAAATATGGTGACTGGGGGCGGGCAGATGGCGACAGCTGTAACAACCCGTAAAGAAGAAGAATAACAAGAAGATGGGGGGAAAAAAAGAGAAGAATATAATCGATCTTAAACAAGTTTGAATTCAATAACCTACAAATCAGACCAAGCATTGTAATTCATCAGAATATGTCCTGTTTGTTCAATTCTGGAAATGCGTGCTATTATACATTGCAGAGACTGTTGATGTCCCAACTCCTTTCAAAAAACGTTAAACTGAAAATATAGTACAAAACTATTATTCTTCCAGTTATATTATATGGGTGCGAAATATAGACTTTTACTTTAAGGGAGGAAAGGATATTACGAGTAATTGACAATAAAGTACTCAGTAAATTTTTTCGACCAAAGAGAGATGAACAGACAGGTGAAGACTACATAACAATGAACTACTTGGTCTGTATAGGAAACCAGATGTAATAATAACAGTTAATTCTCGTAGACTCCGATGGCCAGGACATGTTGCGCGTATGGGGAATGAAAGACGTGCATGGAAGCTTCTTGTAGGAAAGCCAGAGGGAAAACGCCCAGTTGGTAGACCAAGAATGAGGTGGGAGAATAGCATTGGCTATGATTTGAGGGAAGTAGATTATACAGGGAATGATTGGAAAGCATTGGCTCAGGATAGGGATGTATGGAGAGCTTATGTCCGCGCGGCCATGAACCTACGGTTTCGATAGTGCCAGTGAGTATGTAAGTAAGTGTGTCCTGTTTGTTCATTATCATCCCATGGACTAAGTGTATCTGACTTAATTATATTTGCACTAAGGTAAATAAATAAAGTACTATAGAGATTGTCGGATAATATTACGAGAAATTTCCATAAACATTGCAAGCCATTGAGAAAATTCCTTCGGTCATTGTGAAATGGAGTTTCGCGAACCTCGGTTTGGGAAACACTGGATAAGCGTAGACGGGACGACCGGAAGCTAAGTGATAATCGTAAAGGCGCCCGGCATTGCAGTTTCATTCATCTGGTATATAAAATAAACAGAGTTGGAGCAAACTTCTTTGAGCTCGCTGAGTTAAGAGCTTCTGATAGAATATTCATCAATAAAGTGTGTGCGTGTGGTCGCCAGATGTCCTGCAGGCGCGTGGGTGTCCCAACTGTTTACGCACATCTCCAATTAAATTCCTTGAGAGCTGGAAACTTTAAAAAAATGTTAATTTAGCTTTATGATGCTTCTGGTCCATTCGAATCAAGGCCGAGAATATTATGCCAACGAATTATTATACTATGGATATGATTTTTTAAATAAAATATACGTCGGACATGTATTTTGACTTTCTACCACTCTGTGCAGTTTTTATTCTGTTGTTCTCCTTCCTTATGTTGATAAAACTGTAATCCAAATACTCATAATAACAATTAAAATATATTTGAGAATGATTATATGCTTACATTAATAATAATAACAATAATAATAATAATAATAATAATAATAATAATAATAATAATAATAATAATAATAATAATAATAATAATAATAATCATAATAATCGTAATTATAATCATAATATTAATACTAATATTTTATTTTATTTCAGGGTTGTTTCTGTTATATACACAGGCATCGTCAACCGAAATATACATTTTTTTTTCTTCCGCACTTCCCGGTCTTGCGTATCTGCTTCTGTCATATTTCTCTTCTTCATGTTGTGTTTAATTCCCTTTATCCACGTTGGCTTTGGTCTACCATGTTTCCATTTTCCAGGAGACATCCATTCATATCCGAGGCTATACAGTTTGGTTTATTTAGCATTAAGTTTTTTTTTTACAATGTATGAGGAGCTGGCCAATAGCATTAACTCCCAACCTGGAGGCCCAGAGACTTTTTCTGGAGTCCACCATAAATCAGGAGCTTTAACTGCAGCTAAGAATCTGATCCACACTTTATTGCCTGATCCGCCGTCTGCACCATACCGTAGGTCTCCTACTCTGCTGCATTCGCCGTTAGGGTCTTCACCGTAACCCTGGCTAGGGACCCTCACAAGATACTACCAGCCGGGTCAGCTGAACCTAGGTTTTTTTAACGAGGTATTACTCCTCCCCCTCCTCCTTTCTCATTCGGACTGGGACCGGCAATGGTGGTAATAATAATAATAATAATAATAATAATAATAATAATAATAATAATAATAATAATAATAATAATAGTAATCCGGTGTCATGACAGCTGCCGTTGTCTTCCGGAAACCAAACGCCATTCCCCTCTGTCCATCCATTTATCTTCCTCCAATCCTCTGACGATCATAGCCGCTTGCACACCCTCTATCCAGGATTTCTTTGGTCTTCTTTTCTTCTTCCTTTCCATTGGGATTCATTCATAATAAGTTTAATTAATATTTGCTCTGGCATTCTTTTGACATGGCCATACTACTGTAATCTTTTCTTTTCTATAATGTCTGGCTTGTCTTGCACACCCATAATTTCCCTTATTTCTTTATTTCGTATTTTATCCTTTCTAGATTTTCCAGCTGATCTTCATAATACATCCAATTCTGTACTTAAAATTCTTTTCATTTCCCTGGTAGGAACTTGCCAAACTTCAGCACCATATGTTAAAATGTTCTGAACATTGAATTGATATAATTACAATTTTCTATTTTTTTGTAATTTTTTGCTCCACCAAACAGAGTTTAAATAATTTATTGCTTGTTTTGTTTGTGCGATTCTATTTTTTAATTCCACGTTGTTATCGCCTGAATGGTCTAATTTTGTACCTAAATAATTGCATTCAATACTAGGTTTTAGTTCTCCATTGTTGAAATGTATACTGTATTTTCAATTTTTTTTCCTATACACTTATATTTTGTTTTCTTTATATTTATACTAGCTGGCCCGGCGAACGTCGTATCGCCTTTAAATATTTTTACATTATTTTTACATTATTTTTTCCGATGTTTTAATAGTTATCTGCTATTCGGGGCGGAAACAAATCCAACAAATCAAAGATCATAAAAATCGGTCCAGCCGTTCTTGAGTTATAAATATGTAACTAATCCGACTTTGTTTTATATAGGCTATATATATATATATATATATATATATATATATATATATATATATATTAAGGGAAAAGGGGACTATAGTCGGGTTTAAGTTTTAATTGGGTCCAAGGATATGGGTTCATGGACAGTTGTGCTCCGGACTCGATGAGTTCAGGTTCTGGTAGGACAATGGACTAAAATCTCGGGAATCCGTGAGGAAAGGATGTTCACTTGGGGAAAAAACAGTAGGCCCAGTGTGATGTCTTGAAATTGACGATGCACTTTTATTGTCACTTGAATTACATTCGTCGTATTGGACGACGAGTTTGACGAGAAGGCTGTTGGTGGGTCAGAACTAATAATGTTTATACGACGCGCTGAAACTTATACAAGAGTGGTGTGCCTTAATTTATTTCCTTTGCCGACAGCGTTGTGCCCTGCACTGGCACACCCGCTAGTCGCTACTAACTAACTGCTGAACTGCCTGAACTGAACTGACTGCTGAACTCCACTGAACTGACACTAATTTTCCGTTAAGTAAAAATATTTATTAATTCCGAGTGGGCCGGCATTAGTCCCTTCCACCAAAAGTCTTATCGTCTCACAAACGGTTTATATGTTATGCTAATTTTGATTGGTAAATTTTACCTTAAGGGCGTTATCGTGGGTGTTAAACTTAGAAGTTTGTGGCCTCGTTCCCTCCCTTTAAATTAGTTGCCTCATCATATAAAATTTTCAGGGCTGACCAAATGGAGTGGTCCTTAAGGGCGCGGCTATCTACTGTCGGCATCTACCTTACGCCGCAAAGAAGTCGCCCGCTGTTAACGACATGTACTAGTTGAAATTAATTTGGGGATAACTCTTTCCACAAGTTACCTAGGGAAATCCAATTGCTAGTTTGTGACTTCCCAGCCTTTTGTAAGAAGTTTATGGGCTTAGCATTGTTATAGGAATTTGACAATAGTGCAGTCTTGTAAATCCTCTTAAGAAAGGAAACTGCAGACTTTTTCCCCATTGTATAAGGGCTTATGGATCCATTGTAAGATGTTTACTAATTTCGTTCGCTACAATAGCAAGGGTCCAGGTCTATGACTGGCGCTAATTGCTTTATACTAATGTTTTATTTATTGCTTGTTAAATTATTTTGTGGTAGGTTATATGATTTTAATTTTGTTACAAATGAATTCCTACTTTCATTACAATTCATTTGAATATAAATATGCCCTAATTCTGATGATAATTACGGGTTCATAAATTACTCACTTTGATGAAGGTACTTATTTTTCTGAAATAAGAGGCTGAGCGAATGACTTGCTACAAATTGCCCGCTTTTTATTTAAGTAATTTTGAGGCTTTGAAATTAATTAAATGAGAAGCACTCTCGTTTTTTTTGTTACATAATAAATTATATATTTTTTTTTTCCTTTGGCTCCAACCCTACCTGTTTTGTTGGGGACTGGGTGGTTGACTTACATATTTGAAATCTCATGACAAAGAACAATACGTCATCAATGTTTGTAAACATACATTAACACGCTTATCGTACTAAGAAATCTTCTTTCCTGAAATAACATTCATGAGCATAATACATACAATACATACACAATACAATAACTACAAATTCATGCCTAACATATTAGTTAGTGTCTGAAAATCACCGTCTTTACTATGTGTATTATTTTCTTCCATTAATATAACACTACGCGTTGTTGTTAACGACAGCACTTATTGATCGTATACAAATTTAACGGCACTTTTTTTTCTTCACTTTACTTTTCATGTTGTCACACGCGCAATATCGGCACTGTTTGGTGAAATACTTTCTTACCCTAATATTATTTACAATATGTGTACATGGCATAGATTGGTACTGTAGCCAGTCATTTTTTTTTTCAATATACTACGATTTTGGATTTGATTTTGATTATAAAAAAAACCGATTAGATAATATAAAATATATTAGTGGTGGATCTGTGCACCTAATAAATTGTGTTCATTATTATTACTGTTATTATTAACTGTATCTTATTTTCATGTTCTCATGACATACAATGTCTAAGATATTGGTTTGACAAGGGAACAATAGAATCATTAATTATATCCCATTTAATTAGGTATATGTATACTTTACGATATATTTATTTGCATAAGGGATTTACTTTGAAGCAATCGGTTTTTTTTTAAACTACCGACTCGTCTAGAAGTCGTTATCCATATTTTCAATATCACTTACGTATCTTGTGTCATATTTTTCGACATTGATAGGCGCCTCGCCATCATATGGAATATTATTAATATTCACGACTTATTATTTATTCATTTTGGGCATTTATTTAAGTATGGAATATTTATCCTCGTTACTGCGTTTTATCATTTCCTCTGGCATCATAAGAATAGGATTTAAATTAAGCATAATTAATTCGATCATTTATCAGTCAAACAACATTTATACCATCGCGCGTAAAAATAAAATATGTCTCGAATACAAAGTTTTACACATGTCAGCATCGCTGTCCCGCAGCGTGATGACCATTTCCTCAAACATTATACCATCATTAGTGACATGACATCCATTGTCAGCAGCGCTTACCTGTCAGCGTTGATGACCTTCTTCACGAAGTATTTATCATCATAATCAATCAATATTTCTCAATAGAATAAGTAATATCGGGTCTCTATGCCCGCAAATATTGCTTCAATAACGCGTTGTACACGTATAAGTAAGGTGACTTCTCGAGTCGCCATATCATAATAATCAAACCTTGTATATATTAATAAACGATTTTACGCGCTTTATCGCTTTATTCTGTCTTTCGACTTTCAATTGAAACTGCCTAATACTTAAATCCCTTGTTGCATATACTTAATGCCATTAGTTATAATCGTCGTCATCCTTAACGAGGATCCTTTTTTTATAAAATAAATAAATGAATATATTCCAATGATCTTAGATTGATACTTAGCGTTGGCCTATCTCATTATCGTTTTATGGTCAAGACTTCAAGTTTATTTAAGATATAGATAATCATCATAACATTGAAAATATGTAGCGTTCTCAGCTCGATCGCGTCGGCAATGCTACCTTTATACATATAAAATTTGATTTAAATTCAAGATATTTAAATATATCGCTTGTTTATCGTTCTCGTATACGGCTTTAATTATTTTTATTCAATATTTATAGTTCACAGATCCACTTGGTCCGAACTTTTAATGAAATATATTTTCTTTCCCAGTACATTTATCGTGAGACAGAATTATGTGTTATATGCCCACTGTGATGCATATATATTTATATTAGTAATTGCATGTATGTCTTAAAGTGACTAATTATTTTCTTTATCAAATTACTATCTATCAAATTTTAACATAAGAAATTAGATCATAGGAACTGTCATAAACGTGTGCCCGCCACTCGTTTTTTTAGGCATTATAATGACATTTAATATATTTAATTAATATCAGTTTTCTTAATTCATTATCTTACAACGTTCATGCAAGAAACTAACATTATATACCCATATTCTTTGTATCATTAACTTCTTTACTACTTCATAATTATAATTTTTATTGTTATATAATAATGTCTCCGATTCCTTTTGATATGTCCTGGATTCGATCCCGATGACTGTCTACATATGTACTTATCAGTTATTGAGTCTGTCTTTCACTGATTTCATTTTCGAGCTCGTGCAAAATTACTAGGCTCTTATCAAAATTATCTACATTATTAAACTTCCCTTTTGACTCTAATCTGTAAGTTCTGGGAAATATACCATACTTTCCTCTAATTCTAGGGTCATTTCTGTTCAAAGCGGCATTATTATTTATTACTTCGTCCTGAGATTCGCGCGTTACGACCGACTCAATATCTAGATCGTTCGTGATCAACATGCTTGCAAGAATACTTCTTGCAATCACTTTGATCGACGGCTTGTCTCTGCCATGTATTGTTATGGACCAAGGATTGTCTGTTTCCCTGTCTACAAGGTACTTTAAATACTCATACTTTACTTTGGAATTTATTTTACCCTTGTATCTAGTACACCGTTCGTCTACCTGTATGTTATTAAATTTGTTTTCGGTTTGCTGGCTACCTGGAAATTTTCAACGTACTTGTCACTCGTGCAAGCTTTCATTGTTACTTCAGACATTCCTTGCTTCATAATTACATCAGATTTTTCACATATTATGTTATCATTCATACTCTCACTCATAGACCCTGATGCATTATTATTCAATTCTATCCCATTTATATTTTCTTCCTCTATTTTACTATCTTCATCTTTTCTCTCAATTAATATTCCTCCCTTTTCTAACTGACTCATGTTATTTTCACATATATCGTTTGTGTTTTCGGAGGTGGCCTCGAACTCACTCTCCTTGCTCTCTTTAATTTCTGGTTCCTGATCCTGTTTCCCTGATTCTGAAAAATTTTCAAAGTATCGTTCTCTTTCAACCCTATGTTTTTCATATAATTTCTCATTTTCTAATCTAGCTATTTCATTTTCCTGTTTCAACCTAGCTATGTTTTCATCTAATTGTTTTATTCGTAATCTACGTTCTTGTTTTTCCTGTTCGTAAAATTGTTTGTTTTCATTTCTTATTTCTGCTATTAACTTTATAATTGCGTTGAAATCGTCTGGGTTTAGATTTCCCTCCATTTTATTTACTTTTGATTCCTTTCCCTTATTTATTTCTACTTTGACTCCTATTATATCCACTATCCTTTTCCTTATTAATTCTATTTTTATTATTTTACTTTGCTCCCATTCTACATCTCTCCTTCCATAGACATGCACACATTTCAATTCGACACATCATATATTTTCTTTGTCAATAAATTTTAAAATAAATTTACTTTCACTGATACCTTTCGATGTTTTCTATTATTTCTTACTGTCCTCGTTGAGGTCCTGTGCTTGCCATATTTTTCCCCCAGGTCTTCTTCCTCACGTTCGTAGGATATTCACTACTGGAACACGCCTATCCACTCTTCGTTTGACGGTTGCTCAGCAGTTCCTCGAAGCGTCGCACTTGGGCCGCCATATAAAGAAGGATTATAATCGGGGTTAGGGTTTTAATTGGGGGTCCAAGGATACAGGTACATGGACAATTATGCTCCGGACTCGATGAGTTCAGGTTCTGGTAGGACAATGGACTAAAATCTCGGGAATCCGTGAGGAAAGGATGTTCACTTGGGGAAAAAACAGTAGGCCCAGTGTGATGTCTTGAAATTGACGATGCACTTTTATTGTCACTTGAATTACATTCGTCGTATTGGACGACGAGTTTGACGAGAAGGCTGTTGGTGGGTCAGAACTAATAATGTTTATACGACGCGCTGAAACTTATACAAGAGTGGTGTGCCTTAATTTATTTCCTTTACCGACAGCGTTGTGCCCTGCACTGGCACACCCGCTAGTCGCTACTAACTAACTGCTGAACTGCCTGAACTGAACTGACTGCTGAACTCCACTGAACTGACACTAATTTTCCGTTAAGTAAAAATATTTATTAATTCCGAGTGGGCCGGCATTAGTCCCTTCCACCAAAAGTCTTATCGTCTCACAAACGGTTTATATGTTATGCTAATTTTGATTGGTAAATTTTACCTTAAGGGCGTTATCGTGGGTGTTAAACTTAGAAGTTTGTGGCCTCGTTCCCTCCCTTTAAATTAGTTGCCTCATCATATAAAATTTTCAGGGCTGACCAAATGGAGTGGTCCTTAAGGGCGCGGCTATCTACAGTCGGCATCTACCTTACGCCGCAAAGAAGTCACCCGCTGTTAACGACATGTACTAGTTGAAATTAGTTTGGGGATAACTCTTTCCACAAGTTACCTAGGGAAATCCAATTGCTAGTTTGTGACTTCCCAGCCTTTTTGTAAGAAGTTTATGGGCTTAGCATTGTTATAGGAATTTGACAATAGTGCAGTCTTGTAAATCCTCTTAAGAAAGGAAACTGCAGACTTTTTCCCCATTGTATAAGGGCTTATGGATCCATTGTAAGATGTTTACTAATTTCGTTCGCTACAATAGCAAGGGTCCAGGTCTATGACTGGCGCTAATTGCTTTATACTAATGTTTTATTTATTGCTTGTTAAATTATTTTGTGGTAGGTTATATGATTTTAATTTTGTTACAAATGAATTCCTACTTTCATTACAATTCATTTGAATATAAATATGCCCTAATTCTGATGATAATTACGGGTTCATAAATTACTCACTTTGATGAAGGTACTTATTTTTCTGAAATAAGAGGCTGAGCGAATGACTTGCTACAATATATATATAGAAGTCCCGGCCACGCGTTGCTGTGGCTACGGTATACGTTAAATTACGTTGTAGTAAACTAAGTGAGAAATCTAAATCAGAAAGTTTTTATTTTAGACAATTTTTTAGTTCTGGTACGTTAACTACACCCGGTATATATATGGGTGGTGGTTTATGTGGAAGTGGTTTTGTTGATTGAGATGAATTTATGTTGTCTGCATTCTTAGTATCATCCATAAGTGTATCATAAGGATTATATATGTTTATTGATGGAATATTTTGAGGAGGCTTATACTTTCGTTTTTTTCTGCGAACTTGCTGGCAGTTTGGATTCTCATCATCATCAAGAAATCTCTGTGTAGTAATATAATCTTGTGATATATTATAGTCATCTTGTTTTTCATTTAATTGAGGCATGGAGATGGTTTCTGTAATATTAGGCATATTATTATAACTAACAGACTTACTTGCAATTCTGTTATTCAGTTCCTTAGGACCTTCATATGTTTTTAAATTGACATTCTCCTTAAATGTAAGATTTATGTCACATAGGCCTATACCAATTTGCGGAAATTCACTTGATATCTTATCATGTATGGTCTCTAGAACTGATTCGCCATATTGTTCAATGTACCTTCTCGGTCCAGTTAAATTTAAATTAAGTTGCTGTCTTTCAGATAGATTACTTAAAACTAATACACACGAAATTAATATTATTATCAATATGTTGAAAATAAGGGGCACGCCGTAGCGTAGTGGTTAAGGCACTGAGCTACAAGCCGGAGGGTCGAGGGTTCAAGTCCCGTTGGGGTCAGGATTTTTAAACTGACCCAAATCCTCTGGCGGCACTATGGCCCTGGGGTCGACTCAGCCTCTAACCGAAATGAGTACCAGACGCTTGTTCTGGGGGTAAAGGCGGCCGTCACGCAGGGCTGACAACCCGGCTGACATCAAGTGCCGATTGTCTAGAAAAAGTGGGAGCCTTAACTTCCTACTACCCCAAGGACCTCCGGGTCTGTTGTGGGATCACTTTACTTTACTTTTATATGTTGAAAATAAAATAAACACTAACACACTTAAATTGTGAAATAATCAATATTTGTAATTCAATTGAAATTCGCGGTTGCAACAAAAAGCACAGCCACCTGGTTAAATAATAAATCAATTACCTTACACGGCCATCTGTTAGAATCGTATGGAACTCACAGATAATTATAAACAAATAATTTGCAATAAATATAATGCGACTATAAATTTAGTTATAAACTTCCCTAAGTCTCAAGTTGGATCAAACAGCACACAGTGTGTAATATTTTATTAAAATCGGTACAGTAGTTTAGGATTCCATCGCGGGCAAACAACGTGACACGTAATTTTTATATATTAAGATAAAGTCCCCATTTTTCATATTCTTCTTTTAGTTTTCTTGCCACATATTCTATATCATCATGATCTTGTGCTATTAATACCTGGTCGTCAGCAAAATTGAGTGAATATACATGCGTATTTTGAATTGGTATGGCCATTTTTTGTCACATTTTCCTCCAGCCTCTTAGTACTACTACTACTACTACTACTACTACTATTACTACTACTACTACTATTACT